>OU383775.1:18087371-19287371 GCA_910950805.1 Acrocephalus scirpaceus scirpaceus | reverse complement strand
TATAAGCACTTTATAAAAACACTTCCATAAGTAAAAAATTACCCATACTTGAAAGGCTGCTCAGTCAGGCTGTACTACCAAGATTGTCATTGAGATGCTTAGAAGCTATGGGGTTTAGAGGCATATTTTCATTTCTTTCTCATATTTTTTTTCCTTTCCTCTAAAAAGCTTTTTCTGCTCAATGAAACATAAATAGTTGATTGTTATCAGAAAGAGACAGAGAGATATTCTGGAGAGCACATAATGTATTTCCAAACCACAATTACTTCAATGAAATTTCTTCCTTGGCTCCAGTTTTTTATCTTATTTGCCACACAAATATAACCAAAAAATAAGAAAAAATTTGCAGAAGCATAAAAGTATTTTGGGGCTTGTTACTGCATAGTGTTATATGAAATATTTGACCCAAGAACAACTGTGAGATTGAGTGAAAAGAGAATATCAGCCCTCCTTTTGAGAAATAAACTGACCACTGTTTGAAAGTGTGAACATTATATAATCTCATTTTCCCATATTCCATTCTATTGCACTGCTTCTTTCACAAGCAATTCATGCTGCCAAATGCTTTCAGAAGATTTAGAATACAAGTTTTCAAAGCAAATATGGTAGGTCCATTCCTAATAGCACACTTTCTCCAAAGAAACAGTGTAGGTTGGCAGAGGATTAGCACTGTTAGAAAACAGCAATTGTTTGTTTAAATGCTGATGGTGCAATTGGAAATCTGAAGGGAACAAGTGCATTTAAGTCACGATTCCAAATAGGGAAATAACTCAAACAATGAAGGCTAGACCTTTAAAGTACAACTCTGTAAAATCATCAATTCATCAGTTTGATCTGTTTGAGCCTAATCTAGGATTTATCTCCTTTCCCAGCCTAACACTAATTATCTGAAACAATTTTTCAGATACTGGGATTTTAAACAGACCAAGTAAGATTTCAGAAACCCACCCTCAATTTGGGATCCTTTCCAGGAGCAAACCACAGGGTTGACCCTTACAGAACACATTTATATGCAGTGGCGATTTGGGGGGAGTTCCTCCTTAATTTTTATACACTCTTCCTCAGGAAAATGTAAGCTTTTTTCAGACACATTAATTATACTGATAAGTGGCTGAGGGAAAGATAACTTCAAGTAGAAACTGCAACTGTTTGTTACCTGTTTGTTACCTTCCTGGCCTTGCCAGGAAGCTTTACCCATTCTCCTTTTCACTTACAGAGAAATGTTGGCTACTTTGGCCAACACCTGAAAGTTCTGTGGTGTTGTGGAAGACATACAGAACACTTTCTGTCAGCCTCTTGCCCTTAGAGTAATCTTCTCGTCATTAAGTGAAGACACACACAATACCAGCTGTCTTCTATGGGACATTTGAGGATCTTCTCTTGTGCGCCTTACCATGACATATGAGCATCTTTGGGAGTTGCAAATGTTACAAACTCTGTGAAATGGCATCAATGTTTACCCTTTTGATAGAGATTGAAATTGAGATGTAAAGAGACTATATCTTCAGTTTTAAATCTAAGGGCCTAAATACTTACAAGCATTTCAAATAGTTTTGTTTCTATTACTTAGTCTCTCATACACTGCAATAACATAAAGAGTATTTTTAAAAACTTATAAATCTGGTGGCCATTATGAGAGTTCAGGGTGTGGACACCATGAGCTTCAGACTGGAGCACAAAGGGAATTACACAAGGGAGAACAGACTGTCTCAAGTCCTTCCAAATGCATTGATGATAGATTGTGTTCTCTTTTTATTCACGTATATAGTGATCTCAGCTTTATTTAACCCTGCCTTTTGAATGCCAGCATTTTAATTTAATAGATTTTAAATAACCCAAAGGAGTAGGTAGCTCACTAGTCTGATAAATTGTCTCATTTTTGATAAACATCTTCCCAGATCAGACTTTGAAAGGGATTCACTGCATCATTATAAGGTCTTAGAGAGCCAGCATAGTGAATGACTTACTCTATCACTTCTCTACACTTCAGATTTTGAGCTTTCCTTTCAAATACATCTGATGAGAGTCTCATTTGCAACGCTTGCCTGCTGTGAGTGCCAAAGACCTCTACCAAGGGAGCTATACTCTCTGAAAGGGCCTGAGTGAAAAACAAATGCCACTGCTGTTGCCACTGCAGATAATGTTTTATAAAAGATGTGTAGCAAGTGAACACAAAGGGTTTGTTTGTCAGCACAACAGGCCTGCTTACCAGCTCATGATGCATTCATGCCATATATGTTTGCAGATGTTCTACAGTTTGGAGTATTTATGACTACCTTGATTTAAAGGGCATCTGTTACAGACAGTAGAACAGGGCCCCCTTGACATAGTTGCTGCTGCTACATCAGGTCTGGAAACTTAAACAAGCTGTGCCTGCAGCATTCTCCCCAGTCATCTCTCTTGGTATATGTTTCTACTTTCTAATTTTAAACTTTAAGCTGTCTGCTGGAGAATGACTCAGAGAAAGGATGGGTGACTTAGTATGGAGGAAATTAGAAGTCCAGTCATAGTTAACCCAGACTTCTGACCCTAAGCCTGAGTCACACTAATTGTATGTGTTGTAACTCCCCCCACACAAAAACATGCACATAATCAAACAATGACTTTTTTAAAAGTGTCTGGACTCTCACGAAGGCCTGACTCTGGCTTGGTCTGGAACTGAAACATGAGACAAAAGAAGAAAAGGCTCTTCATGCAGTTTTTTCCAGTCCTGTTTAAAGAAAAAAAATTGCATAAAAATCTTGGCCTTGCAGTAACAGCAACATTGTGCTTGGCTTCACTGGGCTACTCAGGAGTCCAAAGCCTATTAAGTGTTTGGGATTCTCAGCTGATACGACAGACACCAGGCTTCTCACTTCAAAAAGCACTGTCACAGTTCATCTCAGTCACTAGCATTCTCAAAAAAGAGGGCAAAAGCTACAAGGGTTTCAGGGACAAAGTGGCTTTCTGCCCTTTGGTTTTTTTTTCTAAATCAAAAAAGGTTATGAGCAAAACCCTAACCCTATATTAAGTTTCAAAGTACTTTTAAAATCAGATTAAAAGCTGCTTTCCCCCATTTTAGGAAGGGAAAACTGGAGGAAGCTATGGGAAGGAGATGTTTGCAAAACATCACAAACAGAGCAATGCTACGAATAAGAGCTCCTACTTCTTGTAGGCTACCCAGAAATTCTCGGTCCACTATGAAACACTGGCTTCCTATCTTCCAGGAAATATCCAAAGAAAATTATACCTTTAAGATAATCTTGCTGATTTAGTAATGAAAGAAGACATCAAAATTCTTCGTGTTATTGTTCCTTTATTTAAAAGTTTCTATCAAATGCTGATTTGGATCCACCTGTTGTCTCTGACAGACAGTACCTCTGATCCTCTGATCATCTGAAGGGTAGAACTTGGATGATGCATTTCTTAATTTACTTCTCTCTTCTGAAATCTGAACATAAAGATAATTTTCTGTTCATGATGCAAACCAGGAAATATACAGGAGATAAAAACTCCATAGTTATAGTTGCTGGAACAACTCCAGTATTTAGGATTCTCTTGGGTTTAATTTTTTTTCCCACAATTTTAACTTTCCAACACCTGAGGAAAACTGTCTTTGTACGAATTTCCTTAAATACCATGACAGTTCAAAAGAGAAAGAAAGTTGTCTGCAATATCCCAGAAAGGCTGTGAAAATTAGATTGGAAATTGTGTCTATCAGTGCGCAGAGATCTTCCCAATTAAAAAGACAGCTAGTGGAAGGTTGCATTATACTAAGTTACTTAACTCTTTTCTCAGAAATGTTCCTCCTCTCCCCTCCCCAAACATGTATATACAGTCACTACCTCCTCTTCACATAATCTTTTTCAAAAGATTAGAGAGGAAGTTGGGGTCCTTTAAAGGCTCTTAGGACCCATCCTTGATGAGAGGCAGGCTCCCTATCAAGATCCTTTTCAGCAGTGCTGCACTTTGTAACTCTAAGTAAGTGATGCTAAAGACAGGTCTGAGGACGGAAGGTCAGACCCCAGGATGGGAGAGGCAAGGGGAGATGCCCTCACTTTTCAGAGAAATAACACATCCATTGCTTCTCAGACTTTCTTTTTTTAATATCTGCATGCAGCAGCACAATTATACCCAGGGCCTCCTTTGCAGTAACAACAGCAAGGAAAGGTGTAGTTCATGACTGTTAAGAACTAAATGTCATTATTCAGTTACCATACAGCTGGGCCTCCTGGAATCAGTGACTTCTCTCAGGCCACATCCAACTGTTCCTGGGGTCAGCCTAAGGCAACAGTCCCCTTGCATTGTCACAACATTATTTCTTTTTTTTTCACTCTAGTTGCAGCAGTTGCAGAGAGCACTTCACAGGCTGGACTACAAAGCAGCACTACCTTCAATTCTCCTCCCTGACAAGGAAGATTGCAAGTCCCTCAACACTGTAATGAAGGAGAACTTTAAAAAAGGAAAATTATTGTTTTAAATTAATCTTAAGACTAGGCCAAACAGGTTTGCTTTTAGGAAGGAGCAAACTCTCAGCAAAGTCCCAAAAAGAGACCTGTCTCTGCCATTCCCAACATCCGAATTCATCCAAAGTCAGAAGTAATCTTTCTATTTTCATATCAAACCTAAAAAAATTCTAACAGTCTATTGTCTGCTACACTGTTGTCAGGGTTAAATGTAAAAAAACCAGGAAGACAGAAAAATCATGAGGTTACCCTCTCCATATACTTTAAATCTAATAATCTGTCTCACTCATTGTGACAGTGGATATCATTCTCTTTGAAAACTGTTTCAATCAGTGGACCCCTGGATTTTCTTTTATGCTATTGTAAATCAGAGTAGAACTGTTATGATAAATTTAAGACCTGGCCTAAGACAGATCTATTCCACAGACAGAGTCATTTATTCAATTACATGAGCTCTGCTTCTTTGGATGATTTTCTGGGAATAGGAAAGCATGGATTTGGAGGAAGTTCTATTTGTAAAAAGCTCAAATCCCTAGAGATCAGATATTCATAAGGCTGCAACCAGTATATGTTTAAACAAAAGGAACATCTTTTGCCCACAGTGAAATTTGTTGATGGCTCAGTCTCACCAAATGATGTATTTGAACAGTGGTTTAAAGGGAGCCACTTCTACAGCGCGCAGAAAATATTAGTCCAATTTTCTACATCTATAAAAAGGGGTTTGTAGTGCGTTAGATTATTTTCTGGAAGTGAAAGTCTGGTGAATACTTTTGTGGCTGTTTGCTCAGAAAAGGATTTGCCTGTGAAAGTTAAAGTAGTCATCCCAAAAATGCTGAATTCTTTCCTCACATTTATTAGCATTCCAGTCAGCAAAACTGAAGACTAGTCATACCCTACTAGTCAGACTACCTGAACACAGAGCAAATAGTTCATGGCAAACTTCCAAATCTGAAATGAAATGACTCACAATAACTGAACAAACTGAATAGTTGGCTATTCATAAATGACTTACAAAGAGAACAAAGGTTAACCTTTGGAAAGTCATTTAGTACTCATAGTTGGCCATGATCTCTTTTTTTGCCTTTTAAAATAACAAGAGTGATCAAAAAAGCAAAACAAGCCTTGAAAGACAAGCAACTTAATCTCAGAGAGATGAATCTTTAGATCATGCATAAAACACCATTGCTGGCTCGGCACTGCAATTACTTTGTGCAGTTCTGTGGGAGCTGTGAGCCAAAACAAAGAAACAAGGCCAGAACCAGCACCAACTTGCCACTAGCAGACAAAAATGTAAAGAGGCTGTTTTAACTAGGCATTTCCAAATCCACAGGGGTCTCTCCCTACTAATTACTACAGCTTTCTTACTCTTATTCTACCTGGCTTTATAGAGGCCTTTGTGGCATATTCAGCTGGGCATCTGAGCAGTTTTTATTAGTGCAGCAAACAAAATGTCTAATGCCTCTCACATATAATCTTTCACTTCATCTATCCTTTCTTCCAGAGAGACAGTATGTGTGAACTGAATATTTGAGGCACTCTTGAGCACGATTCACAATTCCAGCTGAGTAATACATAACTATCTTTCTCCTCACATCTTGCATGCCTTTTTTGATGTTTTGCCACCAATGTAGCGTTTCCTATTTAATCTGAACTTGGCCTAGGCTTCTAAAGAATTACTGGTTAATAATAGCCAATAAAAAGTTCTTGTCTTTCTATAGGGAGTAATTTTTCAGATTGGAACTATATAATAAAGGTAAAACACTTGTGACTGACAATAGTGTACTTAAACTGCTCATGTGTGTGCATCCCTGCCCAAGCATAGTCTGTAACTACCTGGTACTGTGAGGGGAGACACCATTAAAGATCTAGACCATTGTGGGGGTGGGATTTCACCACAAGTTTTGTAAGGGTCACCTGTCTTCTTGCTACAGCTACATCCGTGATCAGTGAAGCAAATGATTCTGTCTGTCAGTAATTAGTACTCCCAGAGCTAGCAAAAATAAACACATCCAAAACACTGTCATCTTGTGATTTCCTTTCACATGGGTCTTAATAGCCTATGTCTTTGGAGATCGTTTTAGATCAAAATATTGAATGGATTTTAATTTTGCTTTTCTTTCTTCTGCCACAGAATATAGCATTAAGAGGAACTTAATGGGCATGATATATCTATAGATAGATATATAAAGAAATATACAGATTTATCTTCTCTGCTTTCATAATAGGTGGAATCATGGAAATTCAGTTCCCATCCCATTCAGTTTGATTCATTTCTGGGAATGGCATTGCATTTATCTATCCAACATTTCACAGGTTTTGCTATAGAGGAGATGGAATTTATGTACACATTCACTTGACCAAGATGAGGTTGCACACCACCTCATTTAGTTGGTTAGCAATAGCTATAGATCCTTCCATGAATCCTTAGCAGATCCAGTGAATCATGCTGTGTCAATGCACCAGATTCAACATATTCCTGGCCAGGGTTGATGAAGTATGAGGGTAATCATGAATACATCTAAAATCTCATAATGTAAACCATCTTCACTACCAATGTCAGATCAAACCCCACTGATATTCAGCAGCCAAAGTGAAATGATTCAGTTGGTGATCCAAGACAGTTTGTTGGCTGCAACATCTAACCTCTAAGATGTCTCTTAGATGTGGCCTGCTAGCAAAGCCATTTCTAAAGTGATGAGATTGAATCCTAACAGATTAAGAAATCTCAGTATTTTACCATAAGCAACACCTGATGACACTTCACATAAAATAAAACAATAAATCTTTCTTAACTCTGCTTTTCAGACCACTGAGAACTAATTTATAATGAGCAGCATAGGTGCTGTTTAGGTAAAAGAGGAAACTTCATATGTTGCTGCCTATGGAGGACACAACAGAAATAGTATTCCATTCACACCAATTATCTGATCAAACCCTGTACTAATTAGCACCCAGATAGCAAGGTACAAGTATACTAAATGCCCCAAGAGATTTTAACTTAGGATCCTCAAGTGGAGGAGGGGAATTAAAAGCTTCCTTTAATAGTTCTGTATGTCTAATGAACATTACAGCCTTGTAGATTTTTGGCAATACATACTGCTGGGGTATTATTTTAAAATTTGATTCCTAAATCAAACAGCCTACTGTTTCAAAGCAATTTTGTTCTCTATCCTAAGTATTAGCTCAAGCACTAAGAAAGTGGGCCATGGAGGACTGTGACAGAGATGGTGTGTGGGCAGCACTTTGCTAATTTGACCTCTCTTCACAGAAATGAGAGGAAACTGTGATCTGAAGCTGACATTTCCTTAGAACATCACCCAGCTTTCCTAGCACTGGAACCACAATTCACTGATAACAGGGCTTTGAAGTAGCTGGAGCAGAGCCAGGAAACATTGGAAGTATTCTTCAGAGAATATCTGTTTCAGATTACCCCAATTTATAGTAAGCCACACATGCTAATTTTAGCATTTCTTCTGCCTTTAAAGCTTTTCGTCTTCTGGATGATTGATCTTGAACCTTTTCCTTTGGCTCGGTACACTAACATTTCTTGTCCAAACACTGCATTCCTACTTGGCATCCAATTTCTTCCCCACTGTGTGTCACTAGGTTCACTTATCTTTCTCATTCTCTGACCCTTATTAACTTTTGCAAATACATGATTTTGCTGGAGTTCGAGTAGAACCTGTGGCAAACATTGCACTGAATGTGGCTAAGCAATTCCTTGCTGTGGTTTCTTTATTTTGTTCATTTTCAGCTGCAATACTGTCCTTCCAGTGCTACACTTCTCCTCTCCATCAGAGGCAGCAGGATAACCCACAGGCAGGAGTTTGGTTTTCCTAATCCCATTTGAATTCAGTTGGAATTGTATATCCAGCTTTCACAACATGTAATGCATATCAGTAGGGGCACATCTGTAGGGCAAACCACTCCTTGCTGTGGGCCTGACATCTACAGTTTCTTCATGCTAAGTCTAGCCTGACCCCAGGTACTCATTGTTCATTAGAAGTCACATGATTTTATGTGCACATCTTCCAGTCTGGTTTCATACAAAAAGAAACCAGATCATGGGCATCACAAGCTTGTGAAGCTGCTGCAAATCAAAGTTCAGTAAGGGGTGATTGCTGGTAAATTTGTTCTGATCCAGACTCTAAGACCACTACAGAAGTATCATTTGATTCTTCAGAATTACTGAAAAGAGTGCCAGAGTAATCATTCTGAGTAGTGAAATGCAGAGCTGTCACAGCAGGGGGTGGCTCTGACAGCATCTCTCTCACTCATCTGGCCACTGCGGAATGTCTATGGCTCTGCCTGGACACCTCTAAAACACAGCATGATGTGAAACACAGCCTGCTCTTCAGCCACATCCTGGAGCTGTTAGCAAGCCTGACTCTCATTGTCCAGCCTAGCCATGACTTCCAGGGCATGAATGTTGCTAGCCAGACAGAGCCCACTTGGTTAGTATGTCAAACAATCAATGTCAGCATGGTTTAACATCTAACCTACGGTGTGAAAGAGTCTCTAACCTGCTATCTTCATAGCAGGTTAGAGCTCGGTTGCCTCGGTCGAAGGCAAAGCAAAGCCAATCTTTTGCCTTTTCCCCAGCTGGAACTTAACATTGATTAATATGAGGCAGAGCAAGAGAAGTGGATAGCAGGCTATTCTACCATAAAGCACTTGTCTTGGAAAGACAGTGAGCATTCAGACAAATTCTTAGTTTCAACACATCCTATGAAAATGACAGCAGTAATCCATATAAAAAGCTCCTTTCCTTGTCAAGTACAACAAAAAAAGTCCGCTTCCCAACAGGAAGAAAATATTTCCTTTTATCACTGATGCAAATAGCTCATTGTGCTTTGAAATCTAAACAAACTTAAAATTATGAGTTTGGCTTCCAGACTTTCACATTTTGGCTTGTTGGGTTTGGGCCTGTCATCTAATAACCTGACTTGGGCCTTACTTTAATAATTCGCTCTGTCAGTAGTAGCATAAAAAGATTAACAGGAATTGTAGGAAGACCAGCCCATTTGGTGATGAGGGAGAGACTGTACACATGGCAGGTAGTTGCTGGTTGATCTTCTTCACAAGCCATGAAGAAAACATGGAAAAATAAAATCATTCATCCATTTGTGCATCCCTCTGACACCAAGGCTTGTGTGCACTGCAATCAGGAACCACAGTAGACTGACCACCACCTGATGTTCTCTGGAAATCTGGCAGCTGTCTGCATATTTAAGAGAATCCTTTAAAGAGAAAAATCTACATACAGTTTGGGGGAAAAGAATAACAAAAGAAAGCAAAACCAAATCAAAAACACCAAACAAAAATGTCCAGAGAACTCCAATTAAATCTGAGCTCTGCCATTAAGCAAAAGACAGCCTGACATAATTCCCCAAACTCAGACTAACTCCCCATATTTCCTACCCTTCTGCCACCTCATTCTTATACAAAATACTGTTCCTACTGTTTTGGGGAACTTTCTTTGTAAAAAGTTACTTCTGCCCATGAATACAGATATTCTCCCAAGTGCATAATACCAGTGAACATTGGGAAAGCACAACTTCCCTGCTATTACCATGTTTTTGCTCTCATTCTCTTCATCTTTAGACTGTGATTTCACAAGACAATGCCTCCTGAAATTTCTGAGTTTCCTTTACTGTCACATGAACAGCCAAAAAAGTAATAGTTTTGGAAAAGACAAGAATTAAGTGAATCCATTTTCCATACTGAAGCAACGTTTTGAGACCAAATTTACCTACATTTATTTTCAGTGAAAGAATGTCTGTCTTGATGCATTTTATTTTGAATTGAATAAATATCTAAATAAATAAAAAAATGTGATGGATGAGAACTGACCTCACCAAAAAAACTCTAAGTCCTTCATTTCCAGTTGACCTGACACAATGTTTTTTCCTTCCATTTTTTGGTTCAAACATAATTGTTCAGACAGTCATTTGGCAGAAGGCTTTAACATTTTTAAAGAAAAAATTCACCTGGCTATCAAGAGCAGTTGTGGAGGCAAGCACTCCTGCGGGGACAGACACCCACTGAGAGAAGACGTACCTTACAGTCATGAATTGCCCTCTCTAGGGTTAGGTTCTCTTAGGAACCTAAGAAAAAGGTACAGAGTTGTCCTTCTTCCTTATTTTGATTGCCATCAACTACATTTTCCCAATTTTATCAATTGCAGCACATGAAAATTTGTAATTAGTGACAATCAGTGACTGCTATTAGATTGCAGTCAACATGACAATTTGGCACTGAGACACACTTCCAGGACTTCCTGTTCAAATTGCCTAAATGAAGGTTCTAGAGAAGAAATGGAAGGCTCCAGAAAACTGGCATGTGACTGCTTGATCCCCATGGTCTCACTTCACTGTGTGTGTGTGGAACTGGATAATTTTCAGTGTACTACAGTTAGGGAAATTTTCATCTAACTTACAACACTGAATTAAACTAGCTTCTAAATTGCAAAAGCACATTACTAATGATGACAAGTTTCCTGCACTGCACTTAACCCACTCTTTTCAGAAGCTACCATCCAGCCTAGGAATATGTCCAAGTACCCAAGTACCATGATGTTAAGGCAGAGAGCATTGGTTTCATCAAGGTCACACAAATGTTGCACATGGAAGGTAAAAACAGAGTTGAGTTCTCCTGTGTCCCACTTAAGAACTTTGGACACCAGACCATCGTCTCTCACTGATGTCAGCTTCTGTAATAAATGATGTTTCCTTGGTGGGGAACTGCCCAATCTGACATCATTAGTAGATCTGGAATTGCTAAAAGGTTTAGGGCTTCAGCATGTTTTGCTTTTAATTGAGCATGAAGCTGACTTGGCAATAATACCAGAAAGAGCCTTACACCCAAATAAGATCTGTTTAGATTGGCTGGTCTTCATAAAGTGATTCAGAACAACAAAGCTGCACCTTCTTCATGTCAGCATAGTTGTCAGGACTAAATATTGCAGGCTGCACATCTTCAAATGAGATTGATTGCACAACCTTTGTGAAAGTGCAAAACATTTGAAATGCATCTTATGTGGGAAGAAAACAAATGGATTGGCCCTCCTCCCCTTTGAATCTATTTGGATCATTATCAAAACAGATAAACTGCTGAGTAGGAGACATAAGTAGGGTCATTCTTGCAGGGAAGTGTGCTTATGTCATGTTCACCCTGGGTAAAACTAATATATCCACATATGGCTTTGGAAAGATTTCTCCTCGGTTGCCAAAATGAGGAGTTGACAGTCCACGAGAACAGTCATTAAAAATAAAAGCACATATTTACATTTAGGAAAATAGCACATCAATCCCTGAATTTAAAATCATCTTTAACATAACAATGTTTCCAGCAATCCTTTTTCTTGCTAGAGCATGCCACTCTCAATAACACATGCTTTTGAAGATCAAAATTCTACAAATACTGGAAGATGTTTTCCCCATTCCCACCTGACTTCTGATTCTCCAGCTCATGAAGGCACTTCCCATGCATCATAAGCCAAATGCTTTGATTCCCAGAATGCATATTATCCATAACTGATTTAATCCCTCAGCATTGGGAACTGTAAAATAAAATAAGTGGGTTGTGTCTGTTTCTCATTCTCTTCAAAACCTTGATACATGCATTTTACATAGATGACAAAGACATTTCTATTGTAGCATTAGCAGATTTATTCAGGAAAAGCCCAGTCCTCCTGTTAAAACATGGTAGTTTTAGCATTCACTTCAGCAAGAGCAAGGTCCCAATCTGCAACTGTTTGTCTAACAGAGCATTTTGACAGAGGTTACAAGTCCATCTGTGAGGTCCTTCAAAGGGGGTCAAAGGTCCTTCAAACCCTTCCTTTACCCCCTGAGAATTTTTGTTGACATCAAACAAACACCAGCAACAGTGTGGCCCTGCAATCAGCCAGACCAATTATCTGAGAGGAGAGAATGAGAGCCCTGCCCCTGCTCAAAAAAAAAAAAAATCCAAGTAGAGTATTTAGTACTTTTTTAGCCAGATCATCTTGCTGCACTGCTATTGTCAAAGCAAGGGAAGCATGTGAGCACATTAGCAAGAGTGGGATAGTCACTTCTCTTACAGCTTGAAGTCAACTGAACCTTACTGGGTCATCAGAATCTTTCAGATGTACTGGGCCACATCCTTTGCTAGTAAGTCAACCAAGTTAGGTCATCACTAGAGAGGTCTGAACTTACACCAGCTAACAGTTTATCCTGTTATAGTCAGTCTCCCCCTGCAACTGAATATATTAGTTAGTTCTCCAATAAAAATGAAATATATCCTCACCACCAGTCACTCCTGTTTTCACAGAGGGCAAAACAAGAAGATTTATTCTGAATCACATGCCTGACAAGGCAAAACACATCATGCTTATCTGTTCGTCAGCTCACAGCTGTGATTCAGCTGCAATTATTTCCCCTGAAATAGCAGTTTCATCTATCATTATTATTGTTATTATTACTGCACTATTTTTTAAAATGGCAAATAGCATCTATCTTTGTGGAATGTAGGAAGACTGTTTTACTTTTGATATTAAAAAGTTATTTTGCAAAGTAAACATTGGCTGAACCTCAGAGCTGGTATACTGTTTAGGAATGCAGCCTTGCACAAAGACCAGAGGCTTTTCAGGGTGTTAAAAGAAACCTCAGCCATTGAAGTCATCCCAAGGAATCAGATGAAAACGATGTGTACATGTGTCAAAACACCAACTTCAACTATGTGAATATGTCAACAAGATTTGAGCTGGTAGGAAGGCAGAGGCTGTTTGCAACAATAAAAAGCACTGTTTCAACGGCTATTTTCTAAGATGGATTAACTGCATTAAAAAAAATGTTGAAAAGGTAACACGCAAAAAACAAGACAAAAGAAAATCTCAAGTAGAACTTAAGAATGAGTCCCTACTGCTGTTCTTTCAAACAAGGTTTATAATTGTAAGCACACACACAAAAGTCTGGAATGTCATATGCTCTGCTCATTTGTAATTAAGACTTTAGTGTCAGTATCCTGCTTTTCACTCTGTTTCCATATCCTTTGTTTACAGTTAGAAAGTCTCACCAGCTGTCTCTAGCTGATCTTAGAGAATATCTTGTGGAGGAGAAATTATCTGCCTATAGGACACAATCTTTACACTATAAAATCTCTAGGTCTAGTCAATGTTTTCCTTTCCACAAATTAGCTACTCCCTACAGCATTATGGGAGACTGTTCTCCTTACCTTTAACAAAATATGGAAAAGTGGCAAAACCTATCTCTGTCCTGGCAGGTTCCTGTACTGCCACGTTCATCTGGTGCTTGGAGACTCTATGCCTTTGCAGTGCTGGACTCGGTCCTGCTGTTCAAGAGAGGAACCACAGCCTTGACATAGCTTGGCAACTCATCTAGAAAGCCCAGAAGATGCAAAGAGATGGAAACACAAGCTCCTTATTCTGAAAGGACAATCTGTTCAGCCTCCAGAATGGTAACATCATCAGCAGAGCAGGCAGAAAATGAGAAAGAAAGACATAGGAGATAACTTCTCAATAAAACCATTAGAAACAGGAATTATTTTGATTCTGAGTTACTGTCCCAGCCCCTTAAGTGCCATAGGGTCATAGCTGTCCATCCTCATCCAGGACAGAGTTTAAGCCAAACTTTACCTTGCCATGATACACTTTGGTGTCCAGCTCTCAGAGGTGATGTTGACAATCCCAGGGCATTTTTATCAGTACTTGTCTTGATGAGGTATTCCAGGTCAGAGAGGCCACTTCCAGACAAAAACCCAGCATTTTCTTGCACGTACAAACAAAAACACATTTCTGCCTCATATTTCTACTAAGACTGAGCAGTAATGATGACTCAAAGCTAAAATTCATGGTCTAATTGGAGACTGAGCCTCTCTGACTGATAAGAGCAACATGAATAAGATACATTTGAGAATACTTTCTGGCTGGCAGGGGAAGGATAGACAATTTTTATGAGCCTCTCATCTGCACTATGCTATAAAGTGATGATGAAAGGCTAGAATTTGTCTGTGTAAGTGAAAGATAAAATGCAAGATAGTGCCACATCCAACCTTCAGTAAAAAAACAGAAGCCTATCTGCACAAACGCCCTAATGAAGTGGCTCAGTAGTCAATTAAAAAGAAAATTTTAAAAGTAGATATTTGTGGTTAGGAGATCAGATGGGAAAATTAGACAGACATGAATAATATGGTCTTGAGTAGTGAGCTGGCAGAACAGGTAAAATTAGTTAGGTAAGATGGTTAACACAAAGAAGCAAAACTTGAAAAAAAAACCTATCACAGATTGAACAAGAACTACGTATTATTGAGACGTGCCAGGGTTGTGGTGATTTGGAAAGTGAGAAATAATTTGGAATAGGACTGAACAGAGAACAACCACCTCTCCTGGGTAATTAGCCTAATTCCACAGAATCTTTTGTTTGGGCTTGCCCACTACAAGCTCTCATTGTAGATTTTTTAAATATGAAATGTAATTCCTAACATGTGATGTGATGGTGTCAAACAGAGCCTGCTGTGAGCAGAACTGTATGACAAGTCACATGAAAAGTTTCTGCTTCAGCAACATAACCAGCAGAACATGCAGCCATCATGAGTTTCATGTTTCACACTTCTCACTGAAACTAGGTAACACTGGGAGAAGAAAACTAATGGAAAAATTCACCTACTTTAATGCACACTCTTATAAAAATCTTTTTGGTAAAATGAATGACAGGAATCTGAAATAACTTATGAAATGTGTAAGTAACATGTATAGATAGCATAAATATAGTTACAATCACAAAACTTTCCAAATTCAAGAGTCTCAGTTCAAAATGGCAGGGGGAATTGTCCCCATCACTAAAGAAGACAAAATCTACAATATTTCTGGGAAGCAAAGAAAAGGTTCACTAAATTCAGGTTCACTAAAATATCCTGTTCTGAAAGCCAAAATATGCAATTGTATTTTGATTTTTAAATATATTTTCATTTACCTATATACATATATTTTCTTTCAGAGGGAGAGATTAATTCTTTTTTAAAGGAAGCCAAATACATAAATCAAATTTTACTCAAAAAAAAAAAAAGAATTCAAAATAAAAATGTATGTCCAGATAAGGAAATGTCTTTCAACCTTATTGAAGTAGAGCAATTTATTATTATAATTATTATTTCTTTGAATGGAAATTCACTGAAACAAATTTTAAAATTCTACTGGGAATTTTTAAATATATTCTGCTAAAATCAGATATCCACAATTCCACCTCTGCAAAGTAACCTTAACTTTTCTTCAAAGCACTTTTAAACACCAAGAGAGCAGGGAGTAGTTCTCAGAGCTGCCTCCTGTTTGTCAGAGTGTCTTTAGCACTGGTTGGCACAGAGGCAGATTGTGGCCCTTTTTCATCTAACAGCTATTCTGTGCAGCACATTTGTTATTCTTTGCTGCCAAGGAGACAATCTGCTTTTCATTTCCTCTGAAGAAGAGCATAATACTATGAGTAAAACATCAGATACAATTAGGCAAAATGGTTGAGTGCCTGACTGAGCAGAGAAATGGAACTGTCCTGGATATGAAAAATAACCACACACCTGAGAAAGAAACAAGAAAAAGGAGAAAAGTGCTGGCTGCCCAACGGGAGCATACAGAAGTTACCACATGCTACCCTTTCCTTGTGCAAGTGAGATATTTCCTAGGAATTGTGCAAACTAATTAAGTGTCTTCTTAAAACATCCAAAAAATGAAAAAATAGAAAAATAAAATAGAAGCCTAACCCTACACAGATCCTGTTATTTCCCTACATTATGAACTAATATGTACCTACAAATGGAAAACCTGGTTCCTGAACATTTACAGATCTGTACGCAACCTGGACACAATTCTCCAGTGCTTTATGCTAATTACATGCGTGGCTGTGTCTGAAAAATGTCCTTTAATTTACAGAATGAGGAGTTTGCAAGAAGCCTTTTGCTGCTAACAACAAATATCAATTGATTCATTACCGTTCACAAGACTTGAATATTTTGGAGCAGGAGAGCCTGAATTCTCATATTCCCCTGAGTCACAATAGCGAGCAGTGCCACCCCATGCCTCCTAGCCCATGAGGTTATGGAGTGCTGGAGGATTCTCCTGGAAATGCAGGGACCTTGCAGAAAACAGCAGAGAAGTCAGCTATCAGGTAGCTGAAGTTCTTGCTTCATCAAAGCTGGGAAAAGGTCTTAAAAGTGCAGTCAGAGGTACTACAGGTCACCTCTTACTCCTGTCCAACAGTAAATACAGGATTGCTATGGCTAGTTACAGACCACAGCTTTCTACTAATTCTGCAAGCCTTGCCTGGACTCATCTCAGCTTGCATAGAGCACCTTTTTGGGGAGGGTTTATCCCCTTGTAAAAGTATTTTTTTAATGACCACATGGCAATTGCTTTGTCTATTTTATTTCCTTATCTTTGTGGAGGAGAAATGATCTTGGTTAATTATGTTGTACAGCCATCCTTTTTATGGAGTCAGCTGTAACATACAGCTCATCTGTACTAATGAATGAAGTAGACTTAAATCATCTAGAACAATGAAATAATTTAGGTGTAAAAGCAAGGTATGACAGCAGAAGGCATGAGACTGACAATGCAGGTTATAGTGGAGAGGGAGTATAGATGTTGCATGACCAGAGAGAGTGTCAGCATTGAAGGCTCTGGGGATGCAATTATCTCACTAATCAAAGACTCAAAGAAAATGTATTCACTTTGAGTGAAACTGCTATTCAGATTAATAAAGTGAACAAAAGCAAGATTCTAATAAATGTAGACACTCCAAACAGCAAATCTGGATGTAATGTGAAGATGCAGTTTAATTAAAATACTGAAGTGTGAAAAGCATGGTAGAAAAAAACCTGAAAATGTTCCCAAAATGTACACTAGAAAAAGAGGGAAAGACCTTCAACACCACCATCATGGCTCTACCTGTGTAGGACTTAGGAGACTGATGACACAGTAACTCCTCTTCTAGACTGAAGCCAGGGAGCCAAAGTGCAGGAGAAGAGGGTGCATAATAGCAGAGAAAGGCTATGTGTAAAGGAGTGTGTATACAGCAATTTTAACCACATCACTATTGAAATATTTTCCAGAATTACACTCCATTTTCCTTTTCTCTTCATTATTCATTGATTATACTGATAGCAATTCAGTTACACAAAAAACATTTGACATTACAGACAAGGTGTGTTTTCTTTCTGCAGAACAAAGAACACAATTTTGAGTACAACGCTACCTTTTGCTCACAGATGGTCTTCATACAGGCCTTGGATACAACCCCAATGAATGCAACAAACAGCAGCATATCCATTTGTATTAATGTATGATCAGGCTATAAATTCAGCACTGTCAGTGAGAGAAAGATTGCCATAATCTCTTACCAGCACAAGGGCATATCTGCATTTTGTTTTCTGGGCTGAACTAAGGTGATTCTGCTTGTGCTCTCCAAGTCTGACAGCTCCAAATGGGAAATCACACCATCATGGTTAGCCCAGCAGTGAACACAATCCCAGCTGAAAGCCTTCAGACTACCCAGGTTCAGTAGTGCCCTAACACAGCCACAGCACTCCCAGCTCACATCTGGCTGATTCTGTCTGCCTGCAAATCAGCACACACATGCTTGAAGATACAGTCCAGAAATCCAAAACACTTGTGAAAACTTTTTGTATTCCCCATTTCCTATCTATTCTTTCTCTCTCTCTCTGTCTTTTTATCTCTTTCTATTTTGATTTTCCAACAGATTTTTGGGCCTGGCTCCCCTCCAGGGCACACAGTTTACTAGCAAGAACTCTGCCTAAAATTTCACTAGTGCCTTGGCAGGGACAATGTTAATAAGAAACACTACACAGAGGTTTCTGTGACAAGATGGCCACGGCTGATAATCCCAAAGCAGCACTGAAGATGAGCAAGGAGCACATCTCAACCCACTACAACTCAGCACAACATGGTCCACAAGTGGATATTGCTCTTCATCAAATGCTCCTGTGCAGTGTAATGCCTATCAAGAGGCAGTCAGATCTGGTGTTCTCTTCAAAACCAAATCATATGTTACCTGGATGAGCATCAACTGGTGAACACTTTCAGCTGTAGCCAGAGAGGATGGTGTGGGTCAGCCGAGCAAACTGATTCAGTCTAATAATTGTCAGAGCTGAGAGTTTCAGGAGGAGATTTACAACGGTTCTGCAGTCTGGCTTTAGCCTTAGAAGTTAGGGTGGAGACTGTAAAGAATTGGCAGCTGATAACAGAAATGGAATGAAATCAAAATATCTATCCTTTGTTTATTCATCATCTTGAAATATTTATAATGGTCCAAGTAGCCCTCCACCCACCTCAAACTTGAGCTTTTAAACATGTGTCCAGATTCAAGACTGGCAACATCTTGAGTCCATCTCTGGATTAACCCAAACCCTTCTACTTTGACCATTAACAGATACTTCAACAAAATGAGACCAGAATCTCAGCTAGCATCAGCTTTCTATTTGCTGTCTAAATCTGAATTAATATTAGGTGTTACGAGACTAAAATAATCCCTAATGAACCTGAGAAATGGCATCCTGAGTGAAGTCATGCAAGGCCTGACTTCAGCCAACAGCTCTTTGTTCTAAATATATAAATAAATAAATACATACACAAAACAAATTTAGGGCCAACTGCCCTCAAAAGAGCAATGTGTATTACAATACCTACCTAACTCGATTTTAAGATTCCCTCTGACTTAACTTTAGCATTTCCCTCCACTCTAATTATTTTCTTTAAAAAGAACTGTACACATAGAGTCCATATTAAAATCACAAATGTCCATAATGCTCCTAGAGTTCACATCTGCTTTTTTTTTTCCTTTTTAAGGAGATGGTTGCCAGTAAGGAAGATTATATGTTGCCTTGAATTTTCCCAGAATACGTCTCCTTGGATCCAGCACTATGGTTCAGCCTTTTGTACACATGGAGAGGGCAGCTGAAACATTTCAGATACAGATGTGAATTTCCCCAGAGTTAATTATTCACATTATTGTTTGCATCTTCAATTTGAGTTACCCAGCTTGTATTAAAGTCCTGCATACTATGCACTAGTTTTGGTGCACCAATACCTTCTGGGAATTTCTGGCTGCAGCTACTGATTCATATCTAAATCCCCAGACACTTTTTGATTTGTGCAACTGGTAGTGAGATTGTGAACAGACAGGTGGAAAAACCTTCCACCAGAAAAGCAGTTATTTAAACAATTAACAGCACAGAGGAGTCTCTTCTAAAATCTTTTTGCTGCATTCCTTATTTCAAAGCACCCCCTCCCTTTAGTAATCTGAAATTCCCAGCCCTGCGGACTGTTGTCCTGGTGTACTATTTTTGCCGAAACTAAAAGGCAGTTTATCAAAAGGTTTATGAACGATGACACTTTCTCCCAGAAGTGAAGGAACAGCTCACTCATTCCCTCCATATCCTCCTTGCACTTGCTACAGAAGAGCTGTGAGGTGTTTACAGTGATCTATTTCAGACTTCATTAGCACTGGATGCTCTGGTTTCGTGGTCTGACAACTGATTGATAAGTCCTCTTTTGTGGGCTGAGAATGACTGACCTTTTCCTCTGGGATTCCCATTATAGGGTAGCCCTGTGTCCTTTTTCTTGGCCAAGTGCCATGGGAAAGACAGCTCAAAAGACAGCTCAAAGAATGATGTATGAATTTAAAAAAAGAAAAAAAGGAAGAAGAAGGCTTTGAAAATCATTCAGCATGACTGTGTACACATAGTTTAATATACATGAGTCTTTTTATCCTGTGAAGATTCTTTCTCACATCTCTCTGTTGACCTTGAATGTTAAGATGAGCCTCATTTTAAACAGGTTTCTGATCTCTAGGCACTTTTAAAAAAGAATTATCTACTGGGATCAATTTCCAAACAAAATCCATCACACTCAAAACATGGATTTCCAACTTCACAAGCCATTAGTTAAGCTGGAAGAAAAAATTGCAGCAACGACCATGGGCTTCCCTGAAAGTTATACAATCTTGTCAGTGTCTCAGGGTCCAGCGAGACCTTTACTGGAGAATGGCTCATGGGAGGATGAGAAGAAGGAGGAGCCAGCTGCATGAGATGTGGGAAAGTCACTCATGCTCCCTGAGAAACTTCTTGGATTCCCTCTGGTTTAATGAGGTGTTTTTCCTCCACTAGTTACTGCAAGGTATGGTTTCACTAAGCAGTTGGTATCATATAGAGCTGCATTATCTGTTTCACATTCATACCACACTTCACCCATAACTGTACATAAGTCAAACTCTGAAACTCTGAGACTCTAGAAAGGTCAGAGAAAAAAAAAAAAAAAAAAACCAAAACCAAACCAAACCAAAAACAAAACAAAAACAAACAAACAAACAAAACAACAACAAAAAAACCACACAACCTGTGACAGAAGGAAAAAGCTACGGAAATATCTTGCAGGGGGGAATAACAGAAGGAGAAATAGCACTGCAAAATATTCAGTCCAACTTCTATAAAAAAGAGGTGACTAAAGTTATTCAGGCCTAAAATTTTCAGGCTGGACAAGTGTTCCAAGAGCAATTTTTTTATATCTAGTCATTAAACACTTTCCATGAAAACCAGTTTCTCAGAATCCCTCAAGGTTGAGAACTCCCAAAGCATTGTACAAATTAAGAATTTAAACATGCAGACACTTTCAGTCTCTGTTTACACATTTCTTTCACTATATTTTTTGCACAGATTTCCATAGGGTTTATCCTGGAGTTGTTACATTTGTATTAGATAGAAGTATTTCATTAGTTCTATGGCTTAGGACCTGTCACAACAACAGAGAACAGGGGGAGATTTGGGAAAGCATTGGGATACCCATTGCCTTGGAGGATTGCTCAGGAATTTATCAGTGTATATTTTGTCAAACATTCCGATGAGATGGGCACAGATGGAGGGAGTTTTTTCTCTCTTGCTTCCCCAGACACAGCAAGATGCTCATCAAATTATTCCTGATGAAACACACACAAGTGCAGTGCCCGTATTATTTACAAGTTCAAGCACTAGGGAAATCTGCAGAATGGAGGCCTGAAGCTAGAACCATTAATTTATCTTGTTCCTATAATGTCCAAACTTAACACTGTTAAGAAGTCAAGTCATGTATTGGGAGATATCTTTGCTATCTGCTAGCCATGATCAACAGAAAACTCTTTTTTGCCATAAATACTAAGAAGATAATAATAGGAGGAATAATAATAGGAGGAATAATAAAAGCAAAATGCACCCTGTAGTTCATTGCCACAATCCATATTGGGTTCAGTTGTAGGGTGGTCAGAGATGAGTCAATTCTGGGGCCTGTCAAAATAACTCATTAATCCAAAAGGTCTGCTAAGCTTGCTACTGCTTTTAAGCAAACCTAAAAGATTTTCCAAGGAAGAATTTCATAGGATAAAATAATATGAAATCCTATGGTGTGGGCCTGAAAACAAAGAAAATGCAGCCATATCAGATTATTTGAGTTTTATGGATCATCTGAGGCTGAACATTATCATCTGTAGAAACACTTAACTCTTCTTTTACCTCGTATGATTTTAGGCAGAAATGAGTCTATTTAAATTCAGATTTAAATTTTTACGGAGTTTAAAGGTCAGATATACCTTCTAGAAAGATGACAGATCTGAACTACATGGAAGTCCTTCCTCAGCTGCAGATGAAAAAGCAAATATCAAATCCAACTATTTCAGTTGTCAGAGCACCAAGCTCAGAATCACAGGCATTTGTTTGAACTCCAGTCAATACTTGTTACCAAAGTGAATGATAGAGATATAATCTAATACCTTTTCTTTCTTCCATAATTATTTTTTGAAATTAGGGGTAGAAACACTTAGACACATTGAGTTTTGGATTTCCAGACAGAGAGAATGAGTTATTTCACTGAACAAACAATAACCACTGTAACAAAGGCAAAATGACAAGAGTGGAAGGGAAAGAGTGGTGAAAGGGGTGCTTTAAGTCTTGAATTCTTTTATGTTGTCTGTCTCTGTGCAGACACTAACATCTCGTATTAGTTATAGTGTTTGGCAACATCACTTTAAGCCAAGACACTGCTACATCTGGCTGGCCTAGGAAGTGAGCATAATGCTGCTTCCAACAGGACTGAAAATGGTACCAGAGTTTCAACAGGGGCAGTAGACAGTCTCAAGGTTTTGATTATAGTGTACACAGGTGAAGAACAGAACTTCACCCACTGGTAGAGGACCTAAGTATACCTTAGGAGCAGGGGCACCTTTCTCCAGCATCAAAGGCAATGAAACAGCATGAAATTTAAACATCTGAAAAGTCTAATGGCTGAAAATTAAAATAAGCTGTCAGTCTGCTAAAAATGATTTTTAATTCAAAATAAATCAGACTAACAATTTACAGATGTGTGGAAAAAAAATGTTTAGATTACTTGCCTTCAAAGCTTGAGCTTTCCCTACTTTCAGTATTCCACTTGCATTTTAATGGTTGTGGTGGCTTTCTGCCACTGCCTGCTCCTTCCTGATGCACAGCACAAACCTCATGAGTTGGCAGGCCTTGTACTCACCCTGGAGTCTGAAATCACATAATTTCTATTATCTTCAGGGTTAAGAAGTGGAAATAGGGAGAGAAACCCAAGAGCTGATTATCCCTTAACAGAAAGAATATATGAAGCCTATATACATATATATAAATAAAATTTAGTGGAATTGTGGAAATCTTAAGCAGTAAAATAGATCCTTAGAGAAAGAAGTAGAGCACACAGATCTCTTAGGATTTATACTAATACTTTCTAAAAGCACACATATGAAGCCCACCTGTATTGAGAAGCCAGAAAAGAAACCTCAGATTGTCTTTGAAGCTCACGTCCAGCCAGGCTAATGCTACCAGATGCAAGGGAAGCTGTGTGGCTGGTGGATAGCAGGAAGATAGGTCAGCCCGCATTGCTGCACCACTGGCTTTGCCTCTGCTTCCTCCATTCAGACAAACCTTAGGTAAGGAACAATATCTTTCATCTACTGGTATTTCCATTAATGTTGGCCAGTTTGTACTGTTCTTGCTACTCAGCTAGTGTCTTTCTTTACATTCTTTCCTCCATGATGGGAATTGATGGGAATATTTTCAGTATTACTTTTTTTCCACAAATATTTTGCTTCTCCAATTTAAAAAAAAAAAAAGTGCATTGATATCATTATGATAGTGCTGACCTAGTAAAAATTTTTCTTCTGCTGGTTCTGTGATCTGGGAGAAGACAAAGAAGGGAAGGGGAGACTTTGATACAACCATCAAGAAGGACATGAATGCAGCTGAGAGAAGCAAGCCTCAGCTGACTAAGACTCAGTGCACTGGCTTCTCCCCAGTGAACATATCACTATGGATCTTTCTTTAAAAATGAACTTTGGAGCCTAAATCACTCTTGAAACATGTTCAAAATTACCCTGGAAACATTTACAACATCAGCAGTATAACAGTGGGGAAAACTTTTCTAAATCAATCTCTTATGCATTTGTGCCACCTAGTGAACAAAGCCCAGCTGAAGTGCTTTTGTGGGAGGGAAGACAGAACCTTGGTGTCCTCAGAAATGCTTGTTGGCTCTGAAGTGTGCTTTGGTGGCTCACTGGGTTAATTGCTTTTGTCCATCACTGTTGGGCTGCCAGTTTCAAACCCTAGAAGGACAGCAAATTAAAGTGACCTGACAAACCAGAGCCACAAAAAGCTCTTCTGTGTCACACGGGGGAAAAAAATCAAATAACTGGAACTCACTCTCATCCTCTCACAGTCCCATAAGTGACATTAGCAGTAAGCGTGTGCAACAGAGTAATTGAGCAACTCAGTCATTCTGGGTTCAGATATATAGAGTATAACACCTAAATTTAAACAACTAGTGTCTGCTATCCTGCAAGAAGAACTTTAATATTATTCAAATTAATATCCACTTGGACTGTAAAAACCATACTGGTATTATCCTGGGACACAGTTTCCTATATAGCTCATTGCTATTTTGGGACCATAATACATTATGAAGACAGAGCATTATTCATAGTAATAGCAGCCTTGAGGCCCCAGCCAAAAACACGGAAACTTGAGCATAGCTATGATTTACAGCCTAATCCAATAAGAGGGGGAAAAGGAGAAATCCTCATTTTACAGATGAGAGTGATGAAGTTACATAGGCAGTGTTATGAATGACAGTTCTCCAATATTCCGTTTTAGAGTTTTATTGGAAAAATGGCAAAATGAAAGCAAAATGAGACAGAGTCCACAATCAAATGACAGATCTGAGCCCGGGGTCAGAACTGGGTGAACTTGGGACACAGCCTCACTGGGACACTGTCCCCCCACCAGTGCCTTCCCAGAGCTGTATTTTATACTGTTATTGTGCCTTGAGGCAGTCCATCGTTCAGTTCAGCTTTTGGAAATGCAAATAGGGTTTTCTTTATTTCTGTGGGTGTGTTGAAATGGATTCCGGGATGTGTATACAGTTTTGATTAAATCTTCTTGGTCAGAGTAAAAGATGTGTTGAAATAGGTTCCAGGGTGAATGTCCAGTTCTGATTGAATTTTCCTGGTCAAAACTCAGGTGTGGATGTCCCTGATGGCTGGTCGTGATGCTTATCTGGGCGTGATGACTGGGTTGTCATTGTGTTGCTGTTGTTTTGGTCTCCGGTCTGTTGGTCCTCCCTCTATTGTCACCGTTGTGCCATCGTTATTGCTTGGTTTGAGAATGGCATTCCTCCTATTCACTCAACCGTGAATAGATTTGCTGCAAGGGGGGGGGGGCCCGCACTGAGGAATACTTTTTACTTACTTAATTTTGATACCTATATCTGAGGCTGCTGAAAAACGTGAATTAATATGACTTATTTATAACAGCCAGGGTATGTTTATGCCATATATTTTAGGCCAAATCCAGGGTCTGGTGACGATAATGAGCTACTGTCTGGGTGTAAACAGGGTACTGCATGCATGTCTAAGAGGTTCCCTTGTCTCTGGTGTCATGCTCCTGCATGTTTTCCAGGACTGCTCAGAAAAGAGGCTAAGGAGGCTTGCAAGGATTCAAAGCCTGAATAAGTCTCCCAAAATGTTAGTTGATTTTGGTTTTGTTGTAATTTAAAGCTTTAGCTGTGGACCTTGTTTCCAGATTCCAGGCCAAAATCCCTAAACAAGCGTTGTTTCAGTATTTTGCTTTGAGCCCATATGTATATTAAGCAACAGCAATCGGATCCTGTGAAAGATACTTTGTTTATCACTATTTCAAATGTAGCTACTATCCAAGCATTGACTTTCCCTGCAGAGAAATAAACTCAGTTGCAGTACAAACGACAGCTTCGCACGCTATAAAATAGCGCCATCTAGTGCATACTGGATGCTAAAGTAAACAACTTTTTTTCCTAGAAGGAAACCATCCTGTAAGCAACTGCTGAACACATATTCAACACAAAATTTCAGATTTCAATTGTCTGTAAAAAGTTAGTTCTGGAGTATGCAAGCTAATTCTATCTGCTCAACTTTTGAGTTTGTCACACCGAGACACGGAATGAGCACACAGCACGCTCAGTCGCCCAAGGCAAAAAAGGAGAACTTTATTTACAGTTTCTACAATTTATAGACTCTCTAAAGTGAGAGTGGATTGGAGGATAACATCCCTCCTCTGAATCACACTGGCCAGGTGAACAGTCTGTCAATTTTCTCCTCCTCCAAGAAGGAATGTGAAAAACACATAGTGTTTTGGTAGAAAGTGTGGGAATTCTGACTCCAAGAATGTAAACATCAGAAGGCTTTGAAAATCAGGGCGACAGAGTTCTTTCATTAAATGCTTATTCAAAGAAAACATTTTCCTTACAAGTAATTCATAGCCATCCCCAAAATTAGGCAGATATTTATTGCAGCAGTATTGGTTTCACAGCCTGTGTACTGAATTCTCCTGAATTCTTCTACTGAAGGAAGAGTAAAGCAATATCTTTATCACAGAAGTATTTAGAAGTATCACTAGTGAGTCTCAGGTAATGAGATTTGATTGCTCATTAAAACCTTCTAATAAGGCATTTATAAGAGCTAAACACCCAACTTTACAAACCACTGTTTTGCTTCTGAGAGCAACATTGCAATTAATTTAGAAAACCTAAAGATGCTGCTTGCAGAAGAGAATAAAAATAAAACCTGCCAGAGCAGCATCAGATGATCCTCAGCATGCCTGCAAGAAAGTTCATACTGGAGAAGCCAGTGGAGCATTTCCCCAAATTTTCCACATCTCCACCATGATAGAACAAGCTTGGAGCTATGCAAGGCAAAATAGATAGTGTGTTCTAAGAGTTTCATGTGTAGGAGTCCAGTGCATTGCAAAATTAAAGCACTCTTTAGGTTGGATAACAGCCAAGTTCCTGCCCATAGTACAAGACAGTGTGTGACAATTACCAAAAGGCATGTGTGTCCATGCCCCCATAGCCCTGTCACAGAAGGGTCATTCTTCCTTAGTGCCCACAGGAAGCTTTCTGCATCTCCCTGCTCCTGGATGCCTTACCAGACCCTTCAGGACATCAGTTACCACTGCAATTTAAAAGGTGCTGGATGCCCCAAAAAGAAGTACAACCAGTGCAAAATGGAGAAAATACAAAGCTTGTTACTGAAACTTTTTATTAAAGGCTGTATTATCTTTGGTCCCAGCTATACATTAGTATCTTCAGCCACACTTATCTGAGATGTGATTTCAGCAATTTTCATCTGGTGTATTTGTCTTGCCAGAGGTATTACTCTGCTAGAAGTGTACAGGCTGTAACACTGATAATTCAATTGGCAGAAGTTTCCCTCTGAACCTGCAGTGATCCAGCTTATCCACATCCAGAGGAAGGATCCTGGTACCACTGGAAGTCTCTGCCACTGCAGAAGGTGCAGAGTCTTGACTGTTTGCTCTGATTTATTGATTCTGGGACTGTTTCAGCAAGATCAGAAATGTCAGCTCAGGTGTCTTGGATTAAGTCCAGGTACATGATTGCATTCTTCCTGTCTACATTTCCCTTCTCTTTTTGTTGGATAAACTATTCCTCCTACTGCAGTCAAAATTGTGTTTTGCTGCTCTGTATGCTAAAAAGCTGCCATATTCCATCCCAAAGTTGGATGTATTTAAAGGATGGATTAGTTGTTCTTTATGTATGTAGTTTGGAACTGGATTGCAAGGTCCATTGTGTGTTTTAGGATCACTGTTATTTAAAACAGCAGTTTACCACTGGTATCTTCCCCATATACTCAAGTCTCAAAAGAAGCATATAATAAATAAACTACTGCAGAGAGTGGGTTAATATCCACAATGAGCCAAAGTCAGTGTTTGGTTGAAATCTGATTGCTGCAACGTTTTTCTGGAGGGGGCTGGGAGGGAAATGGCCTCTTCAGAATTAAGGAAAAAGTAATCCACTTACATCATAGAAAGTTGGAATCACATCAAAGGCTGTGAGAGCTCAGAAATTGGAAGCTTGAGATCCACTAAGAACTGAAATGAATTTATGCCTTTTTTAAATAAAGTTGGAACAATGATTCAAACAACTTAATCCTTTAGCAATTTCACAACCTTTTGTTATTTTTCAGAAGTACTCCTCTTGTCTTGGTGTGTCAAATCACCCGTTTAAATATTTTGCATATTTAGGACCAAATTGTGCTCTCCTAAGTGTTTGATGCTGTTGAGTTCAATGTGCTTGGGAGAGCTGCAGAGCTTGGTCTCTGGCCTTGACACAGAGGGGATGCCAAAGTGGGGCAGCACAGCCTGAGGACAGCACACAACTCTGTTCTCTGCATAGTTATGTGCGGTCACGCTTCGTGGGCCACTGACCAGTGGTCCCAGCTTTGCCCGGCCGCCCTGGCGGGAAGCGTGCGCAGCTTTCGGTAGGGCCCTGCTGGACGGATCCGCAGATGCCCACCCGGTGGGTCCTTGGCACACAAGCACTGGATGTGAAGCGCAGCTTTGGCGAAAAGAGGAGACTCTTTTCTGAGGTAGAACAGGGTGAGGCTTTATTACACGTGGAGAGCCTCAGAAAAAAAGCGGTTTTTTCTGAGGTGCAAGAGCTTATAAGGAACAGACGCCAAGGGGCGTGCACAAAAACATTCAACCAATAGGGGGATACAAAGGGAGGAGTTGGGGGGTAGATTGACACACAAAGGGCCAATCCCTGAAAGGGAGTAGGGGATTTCCAGAACCTGTCCCAATCAGGAGTCGGGTTTCCCCGAGCTTTCCAGAAGGAGGAGAGGCCTCCTGAGTGACTGACAGGCTCTGGGGGAAGGGATACATTTGACGGACAGGAGGGTTGCTAGGCGAACAGCACTTTCTGGAAGAGGTAAACCAACTGCAAATGCAGCCATAAACAGGGGGGTCTGGAACAAACCATTTTTCCAACTTAATGAAATTAGTCATCTAAACTTAAAACTTGTGAGCGCAGCTCAATGCACCACTACAGTTATGCTCTGCTGGAACCTTTCGGAGAAAGTCAATAAATCCCCATTTTTAAAATGGGAGTAACACAAACCTACCTCCCAGGAGAGCTGAAAAGCTTAAGCACATCCATGTGGCAAAGCCTGTCTGGTATCAATGGGTCACCACAGGCCCACTGGCCTCTCTGAATCAATGCACAAATACACACATATATGCATGACCTCTTCAGCCCAAAATTTTCAGTAGAGCATAATTTAGATGCAGGATGACTGATAATATGTAGCATCTGAGCTGAAGTGTAGGGCATGGTCTCTACGGTGCCAGAATAAATGTTCTGGCTGGACTTGTGGTGCATAAAATGCCCATGCCAAGCCCCAGATGGAGAATGGGCACTAAGGCACAGGCCTAGGAACCCTTCAGCCCAAGAGGGGGTCAAATCCACAACATCCCCTCTCCCAGGTTTCACCTCAGCACAGAGTATTAATAAACCAGGTGTGATCCCAATCTATTCCCCTTTTGAAGGTACCTCAGTGGATAGCCAAGAAGGTAAAACTCATGAGAGGAAGAAGGAGCCTGATCCTGTTAAGCAGTTGAGGTGCTCAGCTGCAAAGAGGATCACCTGGATTATTTCCTCCTTTTAGGTGTTGCTTTTTCCACTGGAGATAAAGAAAGGAAATAACCCAGGCAGTCCCAAATAACCCCTTTCAGATAGAAAGTTTTGCCATCACTTTAGATGCTGGTTTCAAATTCTTAACTGCAGGCCTGACATAGCCAGGCCATCTGCTAGCACCAGTGTTCTTTCTGGAGTAAACACCATCCTTTCCCTGAAACCATGGGATGAAGCTTTACACACAAAAGCATGCACATGCCTGCGTTGGTTTCCTGCAATGTTAATCCTGCTTGATCCATGCACGTTCTTGGTGTAAATTTACTTTTGAACATTTCCTCTGTTGACAGCCTCCTTTACCAACCAGCAGTATCTTGCTGTCCCCCTGCAAGAGCTCAGGACTCCTATGCTGCAAAAATGACACCTTTGAACAGGGGGACTGGATCCATTTGAGAGCTAGGGAATGGGATAGAGAACATCCCAAGTAGCTCTTCTAGAGGTAGGTGAGAAAGATTTCTCACAGTTTCCACAGAGAATCATGACAGTCCACGGAAGAAGATCAGCATCTGTGGAAGGCCATGCCCCTAGACATCCCACCTACTCCTGATAAGTATCATAAAGATGGTGAAATAGATTAGAAACTCGACAAGATCTCACAAAAGCCCTTGTTAATGTGCTTCTTTCTGGTTTTAATATGTAGTTCTAACCCATAGAACCTCGTTAGAACCTGGTTCTTCCAAATCTCTCAATTGAGAAGCATTACTTCCCCAGCAATTTGGTCGTTCTTGTCCAGGAAGTACTTAGAGGAAAAGCTTAAATGGGTAACATTTTGGTTTCCTTCTACAAATGTTTCAAAGCAATAAACCACATTAGTCAGTGAGGGCCTAGCCTCCTCCAGTTTTTGATTCTAGTCAAAGATCCTAGTCTGGCTGACACAGTCACATTCAGATACACACTGTCCCGTAGCAATATCGAGTGAGGGTGCTTTACAAGCACAATAATTACAGCAGTTAATTATTTGCACAGCACCACAGATGTGCCTAGCAACACATCGTTTAGTCAAGTCCCTACCCCAAAGACCTTACAGTCTAGTCTAAACATAATTAAATAATGACCCATGGAAATAAGAGCAGAAGCGAGTCAAATTTGAGCTCGTCTCCTGTGGGACGTGCAGACCCCCGTGAGTAGCTTCTGTTACCAGACTCGTTTTCCAGCGGGGTCTCTCCGTTCCTGAGGTTCTGTCGCCCCCGCCGCAGCCACTCGGGCTCGCCCTGCCGGCTTTGGCAGAGCTTGCAGCCCACCCTTCTCTTTGGGGATTTCATCTCGTGTTTGTGTGCATATGGCATCCTGCAGTCCTCGGGGGATCAGTACTCTGCCAGCTGAGGTACACATCTTTTTTGTGTCTCAGAAAACGAAGTATTTTCCCTCCAGAAAACATTTTACTGCCTTTTCCTTCAGAGCATAAGGCACTCATAGGATCATACATTATCCTGAGCTGAAAGAGACCTGCAAGGATCACTGAAGTCCACCTCCTAGCACTGTCCAAGTGCTCCTGTGAGAACTTCCAGTGCCCAACCACTCTCTGGTGAAGAAGCTTTTCCTAATGTCTAATCTCAACCTCCCCCGATACAGCTCCAGGCCATTTTCTCAGGTCCTGTCACTGGTCCCCAGATCATGAAGAAATTGGGTCCAGATGATGATAGTGCAGGCTCAGTAATACATATTGACACAGTGACAAACCAGCAGCTTCAGCAGCACCATGAACTTCTGGAGCTTAGATACATTACAATCTAGCCTAGATCCTAAGGCAGAAAAGAAATTCTTACAGCCTAGGTCACTCACTCCTGAAAAGCTCTCCTGAACCCACACAACCATCCTTGTGTGAGCTGAACCAGAATGTCCTCCTGCATCTGACTGTATCCTTTGATCATATACTTAGTTATAAACGCCAGCAACATCTTTTCAAAGAACTAACTCTGAAAAGCAGAAAGACTGCATGTGTGGAGATCCAAAGCAGCCCTCAGCAACTGAGGGAAAAGAGTTTGAAGGACTTGGGAAGACTTCTTAAGGAAATATGAAATAGCAGCAAGAAAAGCCACAGATTTAATATTTTGCCTGGGCAGTGTTCCCTGTTTCCCATAAGCACCCCTGACAAAATTTTTATAGCACCGCAGATAATTCTTGTTTGCATTTCCATGAAATAAACAAACAAATTAACAGAGTTTTACAGAAAACCAACAGGCCTTTTGTCCATGCATGTGACAGTTCAAAAATCTGGGCTATCCCAGACACACAGCTCAAAGGAAGATATTAGGGATGTCCTAGCCAGCTGAACAACAAATGTTTATTGCATAAGAAAATTGTGGTGATGTAAATATTGTTGGGATGCCAAGGAAATCATAAAAAACTTCACACCCTCCATAAATGTGTACACATCTTTAGACAAAGACATCTCTATGGCTTTGGGACAGAATGTGAGAGACACATTGAGCCTTAAAATATGCTTGAAAATGTACAGTGTGATATTGGAAAATCCAGATAATCCATTAACCTTTTATATGTGTATGTATACACATAGTCATATGTGGACAAAACCAGCAAACTGAATAAAATACTTAAAGTATTTATTTCCATTTTTACTGAAGTTTGTTTGAAATATACTTTTAATAAAATTAAAAGAAAAATCACATCATATATACATGTCATGGAAAAATAAAAGCATGCAGAAGATACAAATCATTCCAAACTCAACACAAAAATGTGAAGAAATATTTCACTTGCTCAGGAAAAAAATACCATAGGAAATGTCTCACTTCCAAAACAACTTCATCCATTTGTTTCACTTCTATTTTCTTCTACTCCCTCATCTCAAAAGTGTGAAGAAATACTTTTTAGATATACACACACACTCTTACTATACTCTTGAGTTCTCCGAACCCCAACAGAAGAATCACCTATAAGCAATTTTTTTCCAGTTTCTAGAGAAGCTTCCCACAGTCATCACCCTCCCATTAACAACTGATTACTTTCTCGCCCTCTCTTTTCAATTTGCACCATAGAATGTCATGCTTAACATTCAAAATTTATTGCTCAAGTCAAATTTGTATGTTTCTTTACCTATAGCATAGACAACAAGGATTGTGACACTGGTTCTTCAGTACAAGAACAGAGTAGATCATGCACTACATCTCTCAGCTTACACTGGCACAATATGAATAAAGATTCTACACAGCACCTGAGTAATGCAAACCCAAAGCCTGCTTCTACCACGACTGTTTGCAGCTCTTTGTGTAGTGTATGGGCAATATTAGACAAAGCAGAATAACATTACTCAGCTGCAATGTGGATGAACATGAATAACTGAAGCTATAGAAGTCAGGAAGTCACGTTCAGCTTCCCATGCTAGTGTCAAGAAATCTGAATCTTTAACTTTAGGCTTGTCACAACTGCACCCAATTGTCCCTTAAAAACACACAAAAGATCAGTGTCTGAACTGTAATCAATCCAGTCATATTTCTGGGGAAAGCTATGTTCATAAATGAGTTGGCAATTAACTATTTTCCCCATTAAAATATCTTTATGCATCTCTTGGAATGCCTGAACCTCAAGTTGTAAATCATACAGAGTAACACCATGCTACAGACACAACAATTAGCAATAATCTGGATGTCTGTATTACCTTGCCACGTAACAAAAGAACAGTGTAAACATACCTGGCAAATCAATATGATCACTTGGTAGCAAATAATTATTTTTCTTTGTCTGCATAGTATTTGAAGGATGCAGTTTAATAAAAACTAGCAGAAATAGATATGCCATGTAACTTTTCCCAGCCCTTCTATGCATACAGACAGTTGGAACTCCTTGGAAAATACATTGAAGACAATCCAATTCTAATATTTAAAAAAAATTTCAAGCATGTAATTTTTTCTAAAAACCAGAAATTTCCAGTATCTCTTTTTCTAGGTCCATGTAATGAACAGAAATATTTTGCCTATGAGAAGCAAAGCAACTAACCATTTTTTCTCCTCTCTCACCCCATTTTCTCATAGAGCTGCAGAGGAGAGCTACTTTAGATGGGTGCCAAAGCACTTGCAGAAGTCAAGGCCAGTATGGTCTTAGAAGAAATTCTGTTTCCTCCAGAAATACTAGGTAAGGGTTCCCAGAGAAGCTGCTGAAGGTCTGGAAGACACAGCATTGTTCTTAAAGTTTTCTGGCAAACCCATGCTGGGGAGAATTGTGGTGCACATTAAGACTAATGAAGATCCTGAGGTATCAATGTAGTCAGCTACCCTGTTTAGGTCAATATCATCCCTGTCACAACTCACCAAACTCAGCATTTCTCAAAATAAAAAGCCATGTGAAGTCTTAAATATTTTACCATGCCTACCTTTCATGACTCCATCTCTAGAAGAAAATCACCAAAAAAAAAAATTCACAGTCACTATAGAAATATTTAGAAGTGTAACTTCCAAACAATGCTCCTCATTCAAGACTACTTACATCTTCTTGGATGCTCCCAACTGAGAAACTAAGCTAACTTGTCAACATCTGACAGAGAATGTACAAGTGACACCAAAGAAGGCTTCAAATGTCAGCACCTTGTTATCTAAAAGTTTCTCATACCTCTTCTATGTAGCCTCCCATAGGCAGCTCCACAAAGCCCTGGCTCTTTCACACTTTCTTCTCTCTTCCTTCTGCAGTTCCAGCTAGCTCTTTTCTGTCCCTCACACAACCTCCTGTCCCTTCCCCCTCACAGCATAGCCAGCAGACTTCGACTGACTCCCTATCAGCTAACTCACTGTTTTACCACACCCGTAGCTATGAGGGGAAGGCTGTTCCCTCTCTTTAGTAATTAACACAGCTGCAATGTATCTTGGCAAGATCGCCTTCAGCACTATCTCTGTCTTCCTACAAACATCAAACTAAATAAGTGGCAGATAGTTCATTAAAAGGTATTAGGACACATTTTTTTTCTTTTTAATTTCCATGCTGAATCTGAAGCAGTTGCATCACAGCTGTCCTTCAAACATCCTCATTGGAAATATGGGGGTATCAGTAAGTCAGTTAAAATTTGATGTTTCTCCCCAAAATAAGTGAAGAACAAACCATCTCGTGCAACTTGGGTAGCACAAATCTTTTCAGAGTTTGAAAGACAGCACAGACATAAAGCTCTTTCCAGGGAAAGTATTTGCAATGACCTTAAGCAAATATTAAATGAAAAAAAAGCAGACTGTGCAACAAAAGCACAACTGACTTTGTAGTAAAAGTCTATTCATATTAATTATATCCAAGCACATTCATAAAAAGATCTTACATGATCCAGGGTCTGCTTTGCAAATAATATTCAGTATTGCTAACACTCACAATTGTATTTAGACTGTACACCCCCCCCCGCCACATTTAAGCAGTTAGCACCATAAATACCAAAACGCCCATCAACTTACAGAGTTATATGTCTGCAGCTGAAGTGCTTAAGTGACCTGGGAATGCTCTCCACTTATGTCTTTTCCCAAAGCATAAGTGCAGAATAGCAGTTTCCATGGGCAATAGGTAAAGAGCTACCATGTTGAGAATTCACAACTTTCCTGAGCTTTCAAGAATATAAGTTAGAAAGTTTTAAAATGTTTCAGGACAGACAACTGGAGCCATGTGAATTTGGCACTTTCTTGGCCACAGTCCTAAAATTAAGGAGAGGAAACACTCTTTGCAGCTCTGTCTCCCTTATGAACATCTGCCCAATCATGGTTGAAAAGAGACATCCAAATACACTCCAGCTTTTCAGCTGGGTTGCAAAATATTCTCTGCCAAAAAATTAAAAGGACATTGTTGCAAGCTGGGCTGCTTTTGGCTGCAGGGATTATCTTTTATCATTTGTATGTCAGAACCATCTCTCAAAAACTAAATATCAAAAATGTAAACATTCACAGAGGGCAGCTATTCTGAATTTGGAGAACATCAGTTTCTGTTGGACTGTGGTTAACTGTTTGCTGAAGCTTTTTCATGTCTTGGTTTTGAAAGACAGTTGTCTGCCAGGGAAAGCTAGAGCTTCCCTTGGAATGGAGAATGTAAACCCCCTTCCCTCCAAATTATTGTAATTTTGCAATTAGGGGCTTTCAGGCAAAGATATGGGAATAGGAGTATTAAAAAAAAATACAAATATAGTATTACAAAGACAAGCAAGCAAGCAAACGAAAGTCCTGGAAGAAACCCTGACAGGGTCAGGGTTATGACCTGACACCTTGTTGGTCAGGGTGTTGGAAGCAGTCCAAATAGATCCTCCTGGAGTAACAGACGTGATTTTGTGGAGTAGAGATGAGAGTAGATGAAACTAGAAAAAAAAGTCCAATGGTGGTGAGATGGGTCCGATCTTCCTCCTGGAGCCCAGTGGAAGGGCCGGATTCCTGGAATGCCAGCTGTTCCTGAGTCTCAGTTTTTATCCAGGTAGGAACGGTTGGTTCCCCTGGCACCGGGTGGAGTGACTCACAATGGGATGTAACATGTAATGTGTCATGTCATTGGTGAGCCTTAATGGCCCATTAGCAGAAGATATCTCCCTGGAAGATGGACAGGTGGTGAAAGAGATAAGAAACACTACCCCACCTGGTTTTAACAGCTGGCCCATTATTAGAAGGCATCTGCCCCCTCCTCCCTGGAGTTACAAGAAAGAAAGAAAGAACTGCTTTCAACAGATGAAATAGAATACACATTTTTTTGGTTACATAACCCAAGACAATACAGAAAGAATCCAATTGGTGGTTTTTGCAGGGTCTATTGATTTCTGTGACCATCACTTCCTCAAGTACAAACACTGTGCCAAAGCGGTATCCTGTGAGAGGCTCTTGAAGCTGTTCTCAGAAGCTACTAGCCTTGACTTTGAAAACAGAAATAGTTTTTTATCACTGAGTGCTCCCAGTCTGATATGGAATCACAAAAACAAGTTTAGAAGCTATTCTTGGTTTTTCCTGATAGATCAAGCATTCTTTCTGATACATCAGGACTTGAAGAATTCTGTATGACCAAAGCAGTATGCTGGGCAAGTCAAAGCCCTAACTGAGCCACTCGTCTCATTAATTGAAGTTCTCCCTGATGAAACACATTTGCTTGTTCTTGTACTCTTCCTTTAACAGCAAGATATCTTTTCATTCTTCTGAGGGGATGAGTTTGTAACTCCAGGATATTGGGGTGTTGGCCAGAGCTAGTCTGCTTGAAGTACAGAGGAGACAACCCAGACACTCAGCAGACCCTTGAATATGAAGACACCCACTATCTTTCAGTGAGTCAGGAAAGCACCACAACTTAGTGGACTGAGACTAGGAATAGTCCCATTGATTACATTCCCTCTGGTTATAGTTTATTCTATAAATCTAGTAGTCAAGTAATAAAAGGCATATTTTGACAAGCTATGCAAGTTGCCTCCAAAACACAGACTACAACATGTTGACTCCTCATCCAATTACCCTATAGGTTTAGTAGCTCTGGAAAAAAAAAAAAAACTGATGAAATCTTTACAAATCTATTCCCCTAAGAAAATTATTTTCAAACACTGAACTTTATTAAATGAAGAAATACTTTTCTCTAGTTCTCATCTAAGAAGGTACCCATGTATTTTCATAGCACGGGCAAGCTCCCATCTTAATTTCACTGCATTATGAGCTGCAAACTGTAATTAACCTTTCTTTTAAGGAGCATTCTTGTCTATATTAAAAGGGCTTTTCACAGCTCTTTTCTACCTTCTCTTTTGAATGTTAAACACCAAATCCATTCACACTATGTTTAATCTTATAAGACCATGTTTCCTGCAACCCAGATCCTTCTCAGCCTTGGTCTCCAGAGGCCTCTCATTAACATCTCTCTTTCATGGAAGGCGATCCTCAGAAACAGGCAGTGGGGAAACAACAGGAGAACTCAGACCAGGCATGACTCTGGGAATAGCTTTCCATCAGCCATCAGTCAATCTGCAGTGTGATGAATACTCATCTCTGCGAGCCTGCTGATGGGCACAACAGGTAAGAGGATGTGGGGGTTTCTGGAGTCCACCTCCAGGTGCCTGCTCCTGACAACAAGTTCACTGTCAGAGAAAGAAGTGGATGTGTTACTCCTTTCACCCAGTCTCCTCTGCTGTCGTTTTTGGCTGTGATTACCTAAACACACATGAACCCTTGGAGAGTGAATTTTCTGTAGCTGGAATTGAAATTGAACACTTTAGTTAAAATAATATGACAATTTCAAATTAAATTAATTTTAATTTTAAATTTATTTTACTTTGTTCCTCTTGCTTCTTAAATGTTCACTATTCAAGTGTGACAAACTATAGTTGTGTCTGGAAAACAAGTGAACAAGAGGTTTCCATATACACAAACTATGGAGTTTTAGCAAGATTATTCCATGTTTACTCAGTATTTTAGTTCAAGGCAGCCAGCATCACTATAGGTGATACTAACAAAATTGGCTTGGCTTGATCCCCATTTCCTCTGCAATGGGGTGAAGGCACCGTTGTCCACTTTATGGCAACCAGTCCAGGACAAGAAGAATGGAGCCTGCCAGAGGGCATTTCTCTGGCTGATGAAACCAGCACAGACTGTGCTGCACGTGCATTTCACCACACCTTTTGCAGGAAGGATGATACAGTTTTGGCACTTCCCTGTTCACCCACTGTGACTGTGACTGGATTGGCTCCTGACTCAAGTGCACACATGCTTCCTGTAGGAGCCCTGTTCCAGAGTGATTCTGTTTTGGGAAGAATCTCGTAGGAAAAAGGGTGCAGAGAGCAGGGAGGAAGTGAAATTTCAAAGAGGCTGTTGTTATAAATGACTTGAACTCTGGGTGGGAATGAGTAAATAAAATTTAATTAGAACCCATTAAAATTACAAAGCAAAGGGGGACAGCGCTGGGATCGTAGTGAGACTCTTCCTGCTCACCAGAGGCTCAGCTCACAAAAAGGCATCTTTGCTTTTTATATGCCTGAGACTGCACCTGCCTCATTAATATTAATGAGCAGTCCTTATATGTCCTTCTGGCACCTCCCACAGTCCGTGCCTTGCCCATGTACATATGCTTGGCTCCTCCTAGGGTCTGCGGCCTCTTCCTTATATGTAAACTTGACTCCTCCTTGACTGACTGTCAGTCAGCCCTTCTGTCCCTTTCATTGGTGGAACCCTTCTTGTATCCTGATTGGTGGTGTCATGTTACCCTGCCAGGCCTCCCAGCAACAAGTGTCCCCCACTCCCTGCCACCTCTTACAAGGGGCAAGGACACATCCTTCCCCACATGGTTTTACAGCCCTGTCAGCCAGAACTGCCAGATAGTAACCACAAAAAGGGAGGGGAGGACTGAAGGGAGAACAGAAACGGGTTCAAAGCCATACCAGAGCAACAAAAGTACATGTCAAAGTAACCATAAACCTTAACAGAGCTTCTTCCCACTGTACTTAATAACTTCTCCTTATTTGTATGAGTTAATCACTACACCTTATCCATAACAATGTGATGGCATGCTAGGTGTTTTCCTGTAAGATATTAGCAGGCAGTGACAGGAGACAGTCACTGCCTGCCCCAGGGCCTGTACAACCTCATCCTGCAAGAAAAGGGACCTAAAGAAAGCTGCAGGGAGCCTGCTTACAAAGGCAGCTACTGATAGGACAAGGGGCAATGGCTTTACAGTGACAGAGGGTAGCTCTAGATGGGATATTGGGAAGGAGTTCTGGACTGTAATGATACTGAGGAACTGGTACGGGTTGCCCCAAGCAGCTGTGGTTGCCCCTTCCCTTGAAGTATTCAAGGACAGCTTCTCAGCCAGGCTCTGGACAACTGGGCGTAGTGCAAGCTATCTCTCCATCCCCAAGGCAAGGAGATCAGAGCTAGGTGATTTCCAAGGTCCCTTCCAACCTAAACTATTCCACTGATTCAATGTTCCCCCTCCCCCAGTGGCCCCAGTTGAACAGGCCCCCACAGGGCCCAGAACACGGAACCCACCCCTCTGTGACATCAGCCCCGCAGCCGAGGGTACCAAGGGCAGCGCAGCTGCTGTGGGCACTGTGGCTGTGGCTGTGCTGCTGCACGGAGACCTCAGTGCTTGCTGCTGACACGTGCCTCTGACAGCCATGAACTGGCTCGGCTTCCTCATCCTGCTGACTGTGGCTGGGCTGGTGTTCGGGACATGGGACAACTGTGGGTAAGTGGTCGAAAGCGCCTGGCAAGGAGACACACTTGGGGCCTTCCCTGGAGGGGCCTGCCTGTCCCTCATGGCTGGACCACAGCTTCCCACCCGCCATGGGGAAGCCTCAGTTCCTTGGACGGATGCCATCCCATGGGCTTCCCTGGCCTGCTGGGCATGCAAGCCCTTGTGTGAGGAGGGCAGAGAGCTGAGCTTGAGCCTGAGCCACAGCAGGCCATGCAGCAGCATAGAAATTACTTTCTGCTTGCAGAGGGACCTGTGGCCTCCGAGCTGCAGCATCCTACTACAGCCCTATGACTTATTCCTACGGCAACGAGGCTTATGACTATGGCATGACACGCATCGTGGGTGGTGTAGGTGCCGCTGAAGCATCCTGGCCCTGGGTTGTCAGCATCCAGCATCCCGGATCACCACTCATGGGGCACTGGTGTGGAGGGTCTCTCATCACTGCAGACTGGGTCCTCACAGCAGCCCACTGCTTCGACAAGTTTGAGTAAGGACAAGCAGGGAATGGGGACATCACCGCTACACCAGCAGGTGCCCCGTCACCAGCACCACCTGCTACTCCCATCCCCTTTCCTCTCAGGCAGTCCAGCTGCCACACTGCTCAGGAGAAGCCTGGGCTTGTGCCAAGGCTTCCTAGCAACTTCCAGCTTGACATTTCCCCAGCCTAATGTGTGTGAGGGCACTCACGCCTGCCAGACCACTGCTCCCTCTCTGCCTTGCCAAGCAGAGGTCTGGCAACTGCTGGGCTGCTGTGGCACATGGCTCTGCTCCTTCTCAGCTCTCTCTCCATCTCCTTTCCAGGAACATCAGCTTACTGTATGTGCTGATTGGAGCCACCCGGTTCACTCAGTTGGGCCCTGGGGCTGTAGTGCGCAATATCAAGCAGGTGGTGATACACCAGTACTACAAACGTATCGACTATAGCTATGATGTGGCCCTGGTGCAATTGGACCATTCTGTCCAGTGCAGCCCTTACATCCAGCTGGCCTGTGTGGCTGACCCCACCCTGAAAGTCTCAGAGTTCAACAACTGCTGGATCGCTGGCTGGGGTGCCACCAATGCAAGATGTGAGTTCCAAGAGTGACTCCTGGTGCACTGAGGAGAGGGTTGGGCTTCCTCACAGCAGAGGCCAAAGCCAGGCTGCAGGACATACGCCTCTGCAGAGATAGGCCTGGCCCACTCCCTGAAGGCAGGCAGCAGTGACACAGTGCCCCAGTGCCGCTGCAGAGGCAAAACCATGCACAAGGGAAAGGGATTCCCCTCGGAAAAGGGAAGGAGAACTGAGACGGTGCTGCTGAGAGATCATTCCTTTCTCTGCTCACAGCTCAAGATTTTAGTGAACGCCTGCAGGAAGCCAAGGTCCAGCTCATCGATGTCAAGCTCTGCAACAGCAGTGCCTGGTATGCAGGGAAGTCCACCCCTACAACTTGTGTGCTGGTTATTCACAAGGCACCATCGACTCCTGCCAGGTAGGAGCATGCCAAGAGCCTCTCAGCCCCCTGCAGCACCAGCAGCCCTGGCAGCACCGCCCCAACACCGCCCAGGGTCTGCTTTGCCCAGCCACTCAGTCACCCTCCCAGCCCCAGCTCCCTCCCAACTGCTCTGGGGGCTTCCCCCACACTCCCCATCCACCCCTGCTTGCCCAATGCCCCACTTGTGCCAGCAAGCCCAGCAAGCCCAGCTAGTGCTCTTGGCAGCACAGAGGTCCGGGTGCCAAACATCCATCCTCTGCACATCCAGGAGCCCTGTGCAGAGAGGACAGACAGAGCCCTACCCTGCAGGACCCCAAGCCATTCACAGCCAAGCCTCTGGAGGCTGCAGCCTCTGAGCAGAGCCTTCCTCTGCCTGCAATACAGCTCAGACAGGGGCAGTGAGAGGGGAGGAGACAGCCTCAATGCTGGCAGCGACCACCAACACGACCTTAATCCTCTCTGCTCTGTTGCAGGGTGACAGTGGTGGTCCTCTCATGTGCAAAGACAACAACGCTGACTACTGGTGGGTCATTGGATTAACCAGCTGGGGAAAAGGCTGTGCCAGAGCAAAGCAGCCTGGAGTCTACACCTCCACTCAGTACTTCTATGACTGGATCGAGTACAACATGCGTGCACACCACGCAGTTAAAAGTGCTTCCTGAGCAGCAGGACCAGCAGCATCCAGGGCAGGCTGCAGTGCACCACAACCTGCACCATTTCCAGCTGGGGCAATGCCTGCTGACCCAAAGGCAGCCTCAGGGTCAAAACCCTCCTCTGTCCTGCCCACATTCTTCTCCTCTGTGCACACAGACACTGGAGTTGATTTAGTTGTTGAAATAAAATTACCTTTGTTCACACAGAACCATCTTTTCAGTGCAGTTCCAACTCCTGGGCAAGGCTAGAAGTGACATGGTCAGAACCTGCAGAATGAGCCTGCAGGCAGACCTGCCAGGCACAAAAGGACAGAGTGGCTCCAAAGAGCTCCAAAGTGCCTGGTCAGAGAGGAGAGTGCTCTGAGCCACCATGGGCTGGAGGAATCTGGTACATCAAGCCTAGGAAGGGGATAGGAAAAAACCAGACTCCTTGGGAGCAGTATTCAAATGCCTATGGGTGCTGAATAGGGCCTGGTGTGCACCTGGGCTAAGGGAACAGATCTAGGAAAGTCCCAAGCAGGACAAGGGAAACTCCTGGCTCCTGACTGGAATGCCAGTGCCCTAAGGCAGAGCCAGATTTCACAGGTAGTAAAGGGGGATTGATGAGCCAGGTGGTCACATGTCACAAACACTCAAAGGAGGAGCTGAGGTCATTCTGGGGAGAGGAACCTGGCAGGAAGAGTAGGAGAGCACACCAGGAATGCCACGGAAGGCCAAGGGGAGTGGACCAACAGTAGCTGCAACACCAAGGCTGTTCACAGGCAGGGCCAACCTGGGAGCCAGGGGGAAAGATCCCTGGGCTTGGCTCCATATTTGGGAGGAGGCAAGGGCAGAGACAGGGAGGAGTCAAGGAAGATGAGAGGGATGTTGTATAAGCCTGTCAAGTGGAGAGAAGGAGCAATCAAAGAGGCAGCTGCACACACACAAACGGCAGCTTGCTGTGTTTCTTTGTCTGAGTGCTTCACATAATCACCACAGGATGGGCGAGAACCTTCTTATCTCGACTCGTTAATTAACAAATCATCTACAAACTGTACAAATTTTCCCCAGAATTTATACCCTTTTCAATCAAGTCTCAATATTTGGGGTGGCGGGAGCGGGAAAGAAAAAAATGGTAGAGGAATACCATGGGGAAGACTTGTTGAAGGCAGTTGCTGTCTTTTCCAGGTGAAGGCAAGTGAACATTGACTTTCCACATGTAATGGAAGGCTTCAAAATGCCTTGGGCTTGGTGTCACTCCATCTGCTTCTGGATATTCTTCTTGGCTTCAAGTCATGACTCAAAGAACCTATAAAAATAAATAAATAGAAATAACAACAACACATTTTCAACATAATGTTAGTATAGAAGGTAATATAAAGGCTGATCTTTATTATAAAGGCCTTCAGAGGCAGATATGGAAAATGTCCACAGAATTCCTCACCCACATCGGGTGAATACAGTTTTAAAGGCTTAGCAAATTAGCTTTTTTGACAAAAATCACCAATTAGAACCACAAGTGGTGAAGTAATTCCCCCATTGTTTCAATGGTCTCTAAGTCCTACCCCCTCCCCTCTCACCCCCAGATAGAAACTAAACTTTGTTCATGAAAATGTGTCTCAAAGAGCTGTTTCCAGCCTTGGTTCCCAAGAAGAACCAAGATAGGATTAGAGGCCTTGTACCCTCCAGGGCTTAGAGCTCTGAACAATGTTTTGTCTTTCTGCTTAGGGAAAAGGTAGGGAAAAGTACTGGGAAAACTAGCCACAGATAACAACAACAGGCTACAGAACTACAAATATATGTGTAAAGAATACAGAGAATATATAAAAGAAAAAAAAGGAAAAATTTAATCTGGCTTCACCAGACCAATGGAGTCCTATCTCTTGGCACATGGCATTCTTCCCTTTGCATTAATCAAGATGGGCTCTGCTGAGAACAACCACTCCACATCTGTACTGGTCCCTGCCATCCTGACATAAGCTTCTTCAAATATATACTGAAGTAAATTTCAGGGGCTGCCTGCTCACTAAAGACAATGAGTCTAAGAGTGTCACTCAGGGTGGGGGATGATCATTACCCTGCCCAGTGAGCAGACAAGCTTAGAGCTGCCCAGTCATCCTGGAAAAACCTTAGTGTGCTGTCTTGGCAAAATTCTGCTGTCCATAAGAATTTCTCCCAGTTCTGTACAACCTCGGCCATGGAAATCTCCTCACCTAAACCAGGGATATTTCCCATCACATCAAACACCTTGAGGCATGTGAAACCCCTTTTTGCATGCCAAGAAGGGACTTCCACACCCTTCTGTATGTGCTCTATCACCCGTTGTGTGGCACGAGGGACACAAGGCTCTCCTGTGCCTGTGTCCAAAAGCCTTCAAGTAGAGACTCAAGACCCCCACCTTGTGCATTATGGGGGCCTCCACAATTCCTCTGTGGCCACCTTAGGCTGATCATGCTGTGCGCGCCTTCTCCACCCACTACTCGCGACTTCACCAAATCTGCACCAAATGTCACAACAATAGAGAGGCTCAAATCCACTCTTTTAATTTACACAGAATCTGCACATGGAACTGCAATGCTCTTCCTCTGGCTCCTTCCTGCTCTAAAGATCCCAAGTGAACTCACCAGTACCTGCTCTGAAGGACAGAGGCTCCAGCAGTACTGTCCTTGGGTCCAATCTGGGCTGCCAAAATGCTAAGGAGACTCCCCTGTGTAACCATTCTGGAGGCAGAGGTGACTCCAATAAGCTGATGGGTCACCCGTTTGATTCCCTACCCACATCACTCTCACCCATTTAGAATGGGTATCCTTACCCGTTCAACCTTGGGATTCCTCCAGCAGACCCGCAGATGTCTCATTCCCTACAGAGCCACCAGCTCCCATTGCAGCACTCAGAGGCCATTCAAATCACTGGCTGGTGTCACAGCTCCCCGTGCCCTCTGTCATGCAAAGGGTGCACAGTCTCTGGTCCCGGGCTGTGAGCTTGGTATTCTGGGCTTGCTAACTTGCAAGCTGGTTTCCCATGGGAAAACTTTCAATAGCTTCCTTTCTCAAAATATCCTTCTCTGTTTACCCAAACTTTTCTATGTGGGCCATGTTCTTTCTCAAAACAGTCTTCTTCACCTGGTGTTTACCAAAGGGGAAGAAACGTCAGTCCTGAATGCCCAATCAATGCCCTTTTAGCACAGCATGATATAAAGGGACAAAAGGAATTTGTAAAATAAAGGTTTTCAGCTTCAGCCTTCTGAAAGGACTTGTCTCTGTGTTTTCATTCTGTGCTCTACTGCGACACCAGGCTCCCACCAGCCAGAGCTCAATCTGCAGCTGCACACCCAGCTCCCTGCCCGAAATGGATTCCTCAGCAGCTGCCTCCCCCAGAGACTGCACAGCCTCATCCTGCAAGAAGAGGAGACTAAAGAAAGCAGCAGAGAGCCTTCTAACAAGGGCAGGCCCTAAAAGGACAAGGGGCAATGGCTGTAAAAAGGGGTTCCCACTGTAACAGTGGGAGAGGGTAGCTTCAGATGAGATCATAGGAAAAAATTCTTGACTATGAGGCTACTGAGATACTGGCATGAGTTTCCCAGAGCAGCTATGGATGCCTGTTTTTCATGTAGGCAGGGTCAGCACAGAAGACACAGACACCAACTTCAGGAATGTTATAAATGACAGTTCTCCAATCTTTTGGTAAGGAAATTTATTGGAAAATAGCAGTATGAAAATCCAAGAAGAGCCACAATCAAAGTCAGTTCCGAACCCAGGAATCAGAGCTGAGTGAACCCACGGACACGGCCTCTATCACATGGTGTCCTCCACGGTTCACACAGGCAGTCTTTCGGTGTCGGTTTTTATACAGTTTTCTGGTGAAACTGCGAGTTTCGTTGCTTCCCTTTGTCTTGTCCAGCTCTTCTTGCATATTCATACAGCTCCTTTTCATCATTGTTAGTTTGTTGTATAGTGTTCCAGGAAAAGGGCACAGGCTTGATTGGATTTCTTGGGCTGGGCATTGAGATGCAACTCCTTGATGAGCTGAAAAGATGCTTATCTGGTATCGATCATCAGGTCGTTGGCTCTCCCATCTCTGCCTGTACCTCCCTGTATTCTCCTGCTAATTTTATTAAGTTTACGGGAAGCAGATGGCATAGATGGCATAGTTTCTGCTCACCTGACCGTGGGCTGATTTATACAGTGGTTCATAATGAAATACATTTTATTACAGTAAGATACTGAGTTATTTCAATAAAACACGAAAAAATTCATGACATATATAACAAGGAATAAATGTAATTTACTGTAACTCAAAACTGCAAAGAATTGCAAAAGGATAAACTAAGCAATGCATCTAATCATTACCATAAAAGACTGCCTACAGCAATGAAGAAAGACACATCACAAGTTACCCTAATCCTTGACCATCATCCAAGTCTGCCCATCAAATGCGGGAAGACACTGTCACAGTGAAGGACTGGAGAACCACTCCCAGCAACTGGGAAATCCTGCAGGTGCCTTCCCCTACAGGCAATGAGATTTCTGACTGCACTGTGAGAGGGCTCCATTTTTATACTGTTGAATAAACAAGCTACCATAACTTCTTGTGCAGGATCATCTGGTTTTTTCTCCTATTGGGATGCTCCCAAGGCCTTGGAGAGCTCCAGGAGCAACCAAGCGAGTTGCCTGTGATCCTACACCCCAAAAGAAGTCTAGATGTGGCCTCATCCAGTTTCTAAATAGGGAAAGGTAAATCCATATTTGTCTAGTGTGTGAATATAGATAACATTTGGTTGGAAGGTTCATCCAGAGGCCAACTTTTGGTCAAGAGCTGTTGTTCCTGCCTCAGTCAGGGCCTGTTGATCAGGACTTAGTACTTCAATGCCCCATCCCTCGTAGTGTTCAAGGACAGCTTCTGAGCCAGGCTCTGAGCAACCTTCTCCAGTACAAACTATCCCTCCCTGCTCGTGGCAGGATGTCAGAGCTGTGTGATTTCCAAGGTTCCTTCCAACTCAAGCCATTCTATGGCTCACTGCTTCGATGTTGTCCCTCCCCCAGTGGCCCCAGTTGCACAGGCCCCCACAGGGCCCAGAACACGGAACCCACCCCTCTGTGACATCAGCCCCGCAGCCAAGGGTACCACGGGCAGCGTGGCTGCTGTGGGCACTGTGGCTGTGGCTGTGCTGCTGCACGGAGACCTCAGTGCTTGCTGCTGGCACGTGCCTCTGACAGCCATGAATTGGCTCAGCCTCCTTGGCCTGATGTCCATGGCCGGGCTGGCCCACAGCATACAGTACCCCTGTGGGTAAGTGGCCCCAGGGCCTGGGAGGGAGCCACAGCAACACTTGGGGACTTCCCTGGAGGGGCCTGCCTGTCCCTCATGGCTGGACCACAGCTTCCCACCCGCCATAGAGAAGCAGACCCCATGGGCTTCCCTGGTCTGCTGGGCATGCAAGCCCTTGTGTGAGGAGGGCAGAGAGCTGAGCTTGAGCCTGAGCCACAGCAGGCCATGCAGCAGTATGGAAATTACTTTCTGCTTGCAGAGGTTCCTGTGGCCTCCGAGCTGCAGCATCCTACTACAGCCCTATGACTTATTCCTACGGCAACGAGGCTTATGACTATGGCATGACACGCATCGTGGGTGGTGTAGGTGCCGCTGAAGCATCCTGGCCCTGGGTTGTCAGCATCCAGCATCCCGGATCACCACTCATGGGGCACTGGTGTGGAGGGTCCCTCATCACTGCAGACTGGGTCCTCACAGCAGCCCACTGCTTCGACAAGTTTGAGTAAGGACAAGCAGGGAATGGGGACATCACCGCTACACCAGCAGGTGCCCCGTCACCAGCACCACCTGCTACTCCCATCCCCTTTCCTCTCAGGCAGTCCAGCTGCCACACTGCTCAGGAGAAGCCTGGGCTTGTGCCAAGGCTTCCTAGCAACTTCCAGCTTGACATTTCCCCAGCCTAATGTGTGTGAGGGCACTCACGCCTGCCAGACCACTGCTCCCTCTCTGCCTTGCCAAGCAGAGGTCTGGCAACTGCTGGGCTGCTGTGGCACATGGCTCTGCTCCTTCTCAGCTCTCTCTCCATCTCCTTTCCAGGAACATCAGCTTACTGTATGTGCTGATTGGAGCCACCCGATTCACTCAGTTGGGCCCTGGGGCTGTAGTGCGCAATATCAAGCAGGTGGTGATACACCAGTACTACAAACGTATCGACTATAGCTATGATGTGGCCCTGGTGCAATTGGACCATTCTGTCCAGTGCAGCCCTTACATCCAGCTGGCCTGTGTGGCTGACCCCACCCTGAAAGTCTCAGAGTTCAACAACTGCTGGATCGCTGGCTGGGGTGCCACCAATGCAAGATGTGAGTTCCAAGAGTGACTCCTGGTGCACTGAGGAGAGGGTTGGGCTTCCTCACAGCAGAGGCCAAAGCCAGGCTGCAGGACATACGCCTCTGCAGAGATAGGCCTGGCCCACTCCCTGAAGGCAGGCAGCAGTGACACAGTGCCCCAGTGCCGCTGCAGAGGCAAAACCATGCACAAGGGAAAGGGATTCCCCTCGGAAAAGGGAAGGAGAACTGAGACGGTGCTGCTGAGAGATCATTCCTTTCTCTGCTCACAGCTCAAGATTTTAGTGAACGCCTGCAGGAAGCCAAGGTCCAGCTCATCGATGTCAAGCTCTGCAACAGCAGTGCCTGGTATGCAGGGGAAGTCCACCCCTACAACTTGTGTGCTGGTTATTCACAAGGCACCATCGACTCCTGCCAGGTAGGAGCATGCCAAGAGCCTCTCAGCCCCCTGCAGCACCAGCAGCCCTGGCAGCACCGCCCCAACACCGCCCAGGGTCTGCTTTGCCCAGCCACTCAGTCACCCTCCCAGCCCCAGCTCCCTCCCAACTGCTCTGGGGGCTTCCCCCACACTCCCCATCCACCCCTGCTTGCCCAATGCCCCACTTGTGCCAGCAAGCCCAGCAAGCCCAGCTAGTGCTCTTGGCAGCACAGAGGTCCGGGTGCCAAACATCCATCCTCTGCACATCCAGGAGCCCTGTGCAGAGAGGACAGACAGAGCCCTACCCTGCAGGACCCCAAGCCATTCACAGCCAAGCCTCTGGAGGCTGCAGCCTCTGAGCAGAGCCTTCCTCTGCCTGCAATACAGCTCAGACAGGGGCAGTGAGAGGGGAGGAGACAGCCTCAATGCTGGCAGCGACCACCAACACGACCTTAATCCTCTCTGCTCTGTTGCAGGGTGACAGTGGTGGTCCTCTCATGTGCAAAGACAACAACGCTGACTACTGGTGGGTCATTGGATTAACCAGCTGGGGAAAAGGCTGTGCCAGAGCAAAGCAGCCTGGAGTCTACACCTCCACTCAGTACTTCTATGACTGGATCGAGTACAACATGCGTGCACACCACGCAGTTAAAAGTGCTTCCTGAGCAGCAGGACCAGCAGCATCCAGGGCAGGCTGCAGTGCACCACAACCTGCACCATTTCCAGCTGGGGCAATGCCTGCTGACCCAAAGGCAGCCTCAGGGTCAAAACCCTCCTCTGTCCTGCCCACATTCTTCTCCTCTGTGCACACAGACACTGGAGTTGATTTAGTTGTTGAAATAAAATTACCTTTGTTCACACAGAACCATCTTTTCAGTGCAGTTCCAACTCCTGGGCAAGGCTAGAAGTGACATGGTCAGAACCTGCAGAATGAGCCTGCAGGCAGACCTGCCAGGCACAAAAGGACAGAGTGGCTCCAAAGAGCTCCAAAGTGCCTGGTCAGAGAGGAGAGTGCTCTGAGCCACCATGGGCTGGAGGAATCTGGTACATCAAGCCTAGGAAGGGGATAGGACAAAAGCAGACACCTTGGGAGTGGTGCTCAAATGCCCATGGGCTGATTACTAGGGCCTGGTGTGAGCCTGGGCTAAGAGAATAGATTTGGGAAAGTCCCAAGCATGACAAGGGAAACTCCTGGCTCCTGACTGGAATGCCAGTGCCCTAAGGCAGAGCCAGATTTCACAGGTAGTAAAGGGGGATTGATGTGCCAGGTGGTCACATGTCACAGACACTCAAAGGAGGAGCTGAGGTCATTCTGGGGAGAGGAACCTGGCAGGAAGAGTAGGAGAGCACACCAGGAATGCCACGGAAGGCCAAGGGGAGTGGACCAACAGTAGCTGCAACACCAAGGCTGTTCACAGGCAGGGCCAACCTGGGAGCCAGGGGGAAAGATCCCTGGGCTTGGCTCCATATTTGGGAGGAGGCAAGGGCAGAGACAGGGAGGAGTCAAGGAAGATGAGAGGGATGTTGTATAAGCCTGTCAAGTGGAGAGAAGGAGCAATCAAAGAGGCAGCTGCACACACACAAACTGCAGCTTGCTGTGTTTCTTTGTCTGAGTTGATGCCTGAAACTGAGGCAGAGGCAGAGGCCAGTCGGAGTAAAGCTGAAGTGAACTTTATTTTAGGCCTTCAAGGCCAGCCCCGGCAGCCACAGCAGTGGCCGCCTGGGTCGCTCCCTGTATGCAAGCAAAAGGAGAGCGGGTTACAAAATCCCCCCCTTTTTCTAGGTTTTAGTCCATTTGCATATGCCCCATTCGTCGTCCAATCAACAGTTCCAAACGACGGTGTTCCATCCTCTTACGTTGTTTATCTTTGGGGCTTGGAGCTCAGAGAGCGTGTCCTTGAAGAAGTGAATCCCGTGGAGAAACCCAAACTATCCTGCCCCTATCACCCTGTGCTCAAGGCCCAGCACCACTGACTATTAAGCAGTCTACCCATTAGAATAAGATACTGAAACCCCAAACCCTGAGGCATCAGTTCCCCCCTTTTAGAGGCTTGACAAGGCCTCTACCTTGTCGAGTCTCTACCTAGATACAATGACAATGCTTACAAGTACAAAAAGAGAGCTGTTTTTAAGGTTTACTATCATTGGGGACAGAAGCTTTCTTGACTCTGGAGTAGTGAATCCATGGTCCTTTACCAGCAACCTTGACTGCGGTGAAAGTCGTCAACAGTACTTGAAATGGTCCATTCCACCTGGCTCGCAAAGGATCACTGTCCCACCACTTGACATAAACCCAGTCTCCAGGTTGGAACGGATGTACAGGCGTATCCAATCCCATGGGTCTCGATGACACGATGTGGGTTTGAAGCCTCTGCAAGGTAGAACTTAAAGCCATTAAATACTTTTGTAAATCAAGTTTTCCCTTCATGTGGACTTCTCCAGGAATATGTGGAATCTGATAGGGCCTCCCGTACAATATTTCATAGGGACTAATGTTATCCCTTCGCCTGGGTTGAATACGAACTCTCAGCAGAGCTATAGGCAATGCCTGAACCCATGTCATAGATGTCTCTTGACAAATTTTACTAATTTGTAATTTAAGAGTCCCATTCATGCGTTCCACCTTACCACTTGCTTGGGGCCTATACGATGTGTGCAAGTCCCAAGTGATCCCCAAAATTTGGCTGATTTCTTTAATTACCATTGCGACAAAGTGTGGCCCCCTATCTGATGACATTCCCAAGGGAACCCCAAACCTCGGAATTATATGGTTAAGGAGGACTTTTACCACTTCTTTAGTTGTGTTGGTACGACAGGGGTAAGCTTCCGGCCATCCACTGAAAGTATCAACCAATACCAGGAGGTACCGATATCCCTCTCTGCGCGGTAGCTCTGCAAAATCTATTTGCCAATAATCTCCCGGGAGATCCCCTGCCTTTGTTACTCCCAACACCACTCTTTTTCTCGTATCAGGATTATTCTTACAGCACACTTCACATTTACTTACTACCGATTGTGCGATGTCAGCCATTCCTTTACCTACCACTACCTTTTTTAAATGTTTCAAGAGATTTTCAGCCCCAAAATGCGTGTTCTCATGTTCTCTCTGGGCTATCTCTCGCAAGATCAGGGGTGGTACCACAACCTGATTTGCGGGCGTAACAGCCCATCCGCTCTCTGTGATTTCAGCCTTAAGGATCTTAATCAACTTATGATCTGCTTGATCATATTTTGGGGTGAACTCAGACAAATCAATCTCTTTTGATGGAATTACTGCTAGGATGCCCTTTTCTGCAATTCCCTTAGCTGCTTTATCAGCAAAACGATTTCCCAATTCTGGAACGGTTTTTCCTTTTTGGTGGCCTTTGCAGTGCATAATAGCCACTTCTTTGGGTCTCTGGATGCTTTCTAAGAGAGCAAGTATTTGTTCAGCGTGTTTAATTTGTTGGCCTTGAGTGTTCAGAAGCCCTCTCTCCTTCCAAATAGCTCCGTGGGCATCGACGACACTAAATGCATACTTAGAATCGGTCCATATATTTACCTTCATCCCTTTACTCAGGTCTAAGGCCCTCGTCAAGGCGATCAATTCAGCCTTCTGCGATGACACATCTGCTGGCAGGGCCCTGGCCTCAACCACTCTGTCTAGCGTGGTCACGGCATAGCCAGTCATCCTTTTTCCACTCTTCATAAAGCTGCTGCCATCCGTGAAAAGTTCCCAATCTGGATCTTCCAGAGGCCTGTCCTTTAGATCTGGTCGACTAGAATGGACTTCCTCAATTGTTTGCAAGCAGTCGTGTTCAGGCACTCCATCAATTAAGGTGGATGACAAGAACATGGCTGGGTTAACAACAGAAGTTGTCTTCAAGGCAACGTCATCCTGCTCTAGCAATAGCGCTTGATACTTAAGCATCCGATTACCCGATAACCAATGTTCCCCCTTCTGCTCAAGTACAGCGGCTACAGCATGGGGTACGTACACCACCATGTGTTGCCCAAGGGTAAGCTTTCGGGCTTCTTGGATCAGGATAACTGTAGCTGCCACAGCCTTCAGGCACCCTGGCCAGCCTTGGGCTACATTGTCCAGCTGTTTGGAAAAGTAAGCCACAGCCCTCCGTTGATCCCCGAGGCGCTGTGCCAGTACCCCCAGGGCCATATTCTGCCTTTCGTGTGTAAAGAGTTCAAAAGGTCTAGTTAGGTTTGGCAATCCCAGTGCAGGAGCTGACATGAGAGAACGCTTCAACTGTTTGAAAGCTGCTCTGGACGCTTCAGTCCACTCAATAATCCCTCTCTCAGCTGCTTTTAAGGCTCCATACAGGGGTTTTACCAATAATCCATAATTAGCTATCCATAATCGACACCAGCCCACCATTCCCAGGAAGGCTTGCATTTCTCTTACAGTGTGGGGCTCAGGGAGCCTACAGATGGCCTCCTTCCGTTCCTTACTAAGCCGTCGGTGTGCGCGGAAGATCTCCAGTCCCAAGTAGACCACTTCTTCTTTAGCAATCTGCATTTTGTCTTTCGAAACCTTATATCCGCTAGATCCCAAAAAGTTTAGCAAACTCACAGTAAATCGTATACAATCCCCCCTGGATCCAGCTGCAATCAGGATGTCATCAACATATTGAAGAACAACTGCTTCCGGCTCTAGTCTTTTCCAGTCCTCCAGTTCCTTTGCCAGCTGATTCCCAAAGAGAGTTGCACTGTTTTTGAACCCTTGTGGTAAAACCGTCCAAGTAAGTTGGCTTTTCCTCCCTGTTGTAGGGTTTTCCCATTCGAAAGCAAAAAGCTCTTGGCTATCTTTGTGTACGGGAATGCAAAAAAAGGCATCCTTTAGATCTACTACAGTAAACCACCCCAATTCATCTGTTAGTGTGGTCAAAAGGGTGTAAGGATTAGCTACCACCGAGTGTATGTCCTCAGTGATTCTATTAATGGCCCTTAGGTCTTGCACTAACCGATAGCGTTTACCATCAGCTTTCTTAATAGCTAAAATAGGGGTGTTAAATTTGGATTCACACGGCATCAACAAACCATGTTGTAGGAAATTTTCAATAATAGGCACCAGTCCTACACGGCTTTCCAATTTTAAGGGATATTGTTTTTGTCTTACTGGTGTAGCTCCTGGTTTGAGTGTAACCCTCACCGGTTCTGCTCGTTTAGATCTTCCCGGGACATCACCAGCCCACACTATTGGGTTTACTACATTCTCAACTTCAGCGGGGATTTCATCGTGTTTTTCCTGTACAAAGAGTGCAGCGACTTGGACAAATTTAGATTCAGGGATTATGATTTGTACACCCTTCCCCCTCCTGAATTTAATCTCTGCCTCCAATCTTTCTAATAAGTCCCTGCCCAGCAATGGTTTGGGGGAGTTGGGCATATAAAGGAATTGATGAGTCACCCAATGCTTCCCTAATTTGAAGTCCAAGGGCTGCAAGAAAGGTCGAGTTTCACTTACCCCGGTTGCCCCAACAACATGTACGGTATCGTGACTCAGTTTCCCTTCCAAAGTATTCAACACAGAGTAAGCCGCTCCTGTATCCACCAAAAACTCTATATCTTCTTTCCCCAGCTTAGCTATAACCGAGGGCTCTGCTGGGGGGGAAGCCCTCGGTCCGCATCAATCGGACGCTGAACCGCCCGAGGTCCGTACCACTGGGAGCTGGGGAACCGAGGATTTTTCTTTCAACAGTGGGCACGTTCTTCTCCAGTGCCCTAAATTCTTACAGAGGGTACACCGGTCCTTCTCCGTAGGGGAAGTTTTCCTAAATGACCCTTCCCGTGCTGCATTCTTAACAGGTTGGGACATGCCCCTTTCCGTCGGACCTCTATCCCGAAACACCTTCCAAGCCACCTCTAACAATTTATCCATATCTCGGACCCCCTCCATTTTCTGCAGTTTCCTCCTTATATCATTCGAAGCTTGGCCCATAAACAGCAGAACCAGATGTGCTTTACCATCACCCGACTCAGGATCTAGATCTGTGTATTTGATAGCAGTTTCTCTTAATCGGTTTAAGAAATCAGTAGGCGACTCATCATAATTTTGCCTAACTTCGTAAAGTTTTGACCAGTTTATAGCCTTAGGGACACCATGCTTCAATCCATACACCACGAGGTTTTGATATCGTTTTAATCTCGCTAACTCCTCGGGAGTATTCGGATTCCACTCTGGGTTTTCTTGGGGGAAGATTTGAGTGACAGTGCCTTGAAGCATTCCACTGGCTATGCCCCCTTCAACGAAAGTAGTGATAGCTTTATTGACCATTCGTCTTTCTGTGGGATCAAGTAATGTATCTAGCATAGAATTTAAGTCAGCCCAATCAGGATTTTGGGAATTAATAGCCCTCTCCACTAATTGGGCTACCTTGTCTGGGTTCTCTTTGTACTTCCCCACTGTAGATTTCCACTGTTCTAACTCTATGAGGGAGTATGGAACCTTCACATACACTGGCCCTTGATTACCAACTGCTTGTCTTAATGGAGCTTGGAGAATTGGCTCCCTTCCCATTTTCCCTTTCCTAGTACGGCGGGCAATTGGGCTCCGCTCTCTGATAGCCCTCCTTGCAATTCTTCCCCTCCTGCGCCTATTTGTAAATTCGTCTATTTCCTCACTTTCTTCGTCCTCAGAGCTGTCTGAGCGAGAGCTCTCAGATTCTGTTGTAACTAGCAGCTTAGTTCTACTCCCGGATAAACTGTAAGACCTGCGTTTGGCGGCTCCTGCTGCCCGTTTGCCTTTGATGATATCATCCCCCGAGACAGCTCCTTGGCCTTCGGGGTTGCTGTGGCAACAGACGGGCCCGAGATCGGGGGAGGGATCCCTCCCCCCACGGCTCGTACAGCCCGCTCCCTCTCTGCGGGAGTCTCTGGCCTTACCCCCCCTTTTTCGGGATGGGGCCAGAAGCTGCTGCTGCTGGCTTCCCCTCCCCCCTTTTCTCGCCCTTCGGGGGGGTGAAGTGGATGGGGACGGAGACGGTGTCCGGCGATGTCGCAACCCCTCCTCCTCCCTTTTTACTGCCCGAGTCCCGGGCCGGCCCCGTGGCTGCGAGTGGGATGGTGGGGGCAGGGGAGCGGCCGCACCGTAGCCAGACCCAACTCTCAGCGCAGGGGCCACTAGGTCCTCTGGTTCGTCTTGGTTACACATGCTACAGAGAAACGGCTTTTCTCTTTTCTTTTGTACAACCATAATATTTTCCTTTTTACTATCCCGAGCCTGTTCGCGAGCCAGGGCCAGAAATAAGCGGGCATATTGTAATTCCTCAAAGCACCTATCCCCGCGCAAACACGACATTAAACTAGATATCAGGCTTTTATCTAGACTCCCGAGTTGAGGCCACACCTCTCCATTGTCTAATGTATATGCTGGCCACAATGTCTCCGAAAGCCTGATCAGTTTGGGTCTTGCCAGCAGGGACTCTTCCCCCACCAACCTCGTCCAGTTTCTCAGTACTAGCCCGAGAGGGCTGTCCCTGGGAATTGCTTTGCTACTGCTTTCACTAGAATATATGCAGCCCATTCTGATATCCCACAAACAACAGCACTCAAACCCGACCTGGGATTAGAACTCGGGACTTTCAAAACCACAGCTATCACCTGTGCCGCACTTCGGCCTCAGGACACTCAGCACCCTGATAGGGAGGTAGCCCTTCCCCCGGGTCAGGCTAGAGACTCCAAAAGCCCTGCCTAGGATCGCAACAAAATCACGCCTTACAAAGATCTCAGCAGCAATTCCGGACGCTAAACAAGACGCCCCTTACCCAATCACTCACGCCTCTGTCTCAAGGGCTCTGGTGCCGGCGCCTCAGGACCTCCGCTGATAAGATGAAAAGCGCTTTGGTCCCCAAGGGTTCCCAGCAGCCTCAAACCCTCCTGCCTGGCTCGCCAAAACTGATGCCTGAAACTGAGGCAGAGGCAGAGGCCAGTCGGAGCAAAGCTGAAGTGAACTTTATTTTAGGCCTTCAAGGCCAGCCCCGGCAGCCACAGCAGTGGCCGCCTGGGTCGCTCCCTGTATGCAAGCAAAAGGAGAGCGGGTTACAAAATCCCCCCCTTTTTCTAGGTTTTAGTCCATTTGCATATGCCCCATTCGTCGTCCAATCAACAGTTCCAAACGACGGTGTTCCATCCTCTTACGTTGTTTATCTTTGGGGCTTGGAGCTCAGAGAGCGTGTCCTTGAAGAAGTGAATCCCGTGGAGAAACCCAAACTATCCTGCCCCTATCACCCTGTGCTCAAGGCCCAGCACCACTGACTATTAAGCAGTCTACCCATTAGAATAAGATACTGAAACCCCAAACCCTGAGGCATCAAAGTGCTTCACATAATCACCACAGGATGGGCGAGAACCTTCTTATCTCGACTCGTTAATTAACAAATCATCTACAAACTGTACAAATTTTCCCCAGAATTTATACCCTTTTCAATCAAGTCTCAATATTTGGGGTGGCGGGAGCGGGAAAGAAAAAAATGGTAGAGGAATACCATGGGGAAGACTTGTTGAAGGCAGTTGCTGTCTTTTCCAGGTGAAGGCAAGTGAACATTGACTTTCCACATGTAATGGAAGGCTTCAAAATGCCTTGGGCTTGGTGTCACTCCATCTGCTTCTGGATATTCTTCTTGGCTTCAAGTCATGACTCAAAGAACCTATAAAAATAAATAAATAGAAATAACAACAACACATTTTCAACATAATGTTAGTATAGAAGGTAATATAAAGGCTGATCTTTATTATAAAGGTCTTCAGAGGCAGATATGGAAAATGTCCACAGAATTCCTCACCCACATCGGGTGAATACAGTTTTAAAGGCTTAGCAAATTAGCTTTTTTGACAAAAATCACCAATTAGAACCACAAGTGGTGAAGTAATTCCCCCATTGTTTCAATGGTCTCTAAGTCCTACCCCCTCCCCTCTCACCCCCAGATAGAAACTAAACTTTGTTCATGAAAATGTGTCTCAAAGAGCTGTTTCCAGCCTTGGTTCCCAAGAAGAACCAAGATAGGATTAGAGGCCTTGTACCCTCCAGGGCTTAGAGCTCTGAACTATGTTTTGTCTTTCTGCTTAGGGAAAAGGTACGGAAAAGTACTGGGAAAACTAGCCACAGATAACAACAACAGGCTACAGAACTACAAATATATGTGTAAAGAATACAGAGAATATATAAAAGAAAAAAAAGGAAAAATTTAATCTGGCTTCACCAGACCAATGGAGTCCTATCTCTTGGCACATGGCATTCTTCCCTTTGCATTAATCAAGATGGGCTCTGCTGAGAACAACCACTCCACATCTGTACTGGTCCCTGCCATCCTGACATAAGCTTCTTCAAATATATACTGAAGTAAATTTCAGGGGCTGCCTGCTCACTAAAGACAATGAGTCTAAGAGTGTCACTCAGGGTGGGGGATGATCATTACCCTGCCCAGTGAGCAGACAAGCTTAGAGCTGCCCAGTCATCCTGGAAAAACCTTAGTGTGCTGTCTTGGCAAAATTCTGCTGTCCATAAGAATTTCTCCCAGTTCTGTACAACCTCGGCCATGGAAATCTCCTCACCTAAACCAGGGATATTTCCCATCACATCAAACACCTTGAGGCATGTGAAACCCCTTTTTGCATGCCAAGAAGGGACTTCCACACCCTTCTGTATGTGCTCTATCACCCGTTGTGTGGCACGAGGGACACAAGGCTCTCCTGTGCCTGTGTCCAAAAGCCTTCAAGTAGAGACTCAAGACCCCCACCTTGTGCATTATGGGGGCCTCCACAATTCCTCTGTGGCCACCTTAGGCTGATCATGCTGTGCGCGCCTTCTCCACCCACTACTCGCGACTTCACCAAATCTGCACCAAATGTCACAACAATAGAGAGGCTCAAATCCACTCTTTTAATTTACACAGAATCTGCACATGGAACTGCAATGCTCTTCCTCTGGCTCCTTCCTGCTCTAAAGATCCCAAGTGAACTCACCAGTACCTGCTCTGAAGGACAGAGGCTCCAGCAGTACTGTCCTTGGGTCCAATCTGGGCTGCCAAAATGCTAAGGAGACTCCCCTGTGTAACCATTCTGGAGGCAGAGGTGACTCCAATAAGCTGATGGGTCACCCGTTTGATTCCCTACCCACATCACTCTCACCCATTTAGAATGGGTATCCTTACCCGTTCAACCTTGGGATTCCTCCAGCAGACCCGCAGATGTCTCATTCCCTACAGAGCCACCAGCTCCCATTGCAGCACTCAGAGGCCATTCAAATCACTGGCTGGTGTCACAGCTCCCCGTGCCCTCTGTCATGCAAAGGGTGCACAGTCTCTGGTCCCGGGCTGTGAGCTTGGTATTCTGGGCTTGCTAACTTGCAAGCTGGTTTCCCATGGGAAAACTTTCAATAGCTTCCTTTCTCAAAATATCCTTCTCTGTTTACCCAAACTTTTCTATGTGGGCCATGTTCTTTCTCAAAACAGTCTTCTTCACCTGGTGTTTACCAAAGGGGAAGAAACGTCAGTCCTGAATGCCCAATCAATGCCCTTTTAGCACAGCATGATATAAAGGGACAAAAGGAATTTGTAAAATAAAGGTTTTCAGCTTCAGCCTTCTGAAAGGACTTGTCTCTGTGTTTTCATTCTGTGCTCTACTGCGACACCAGGCTCCCACCAGCCAGAGCTCAATCTGCAGCTGCACACCCAGCTCCCTGCCCGAAATGGATTCCTCAGCAGCTGCCTCCCCCAGAGACTGCACAGCCTCATCCTGCAAGAAGAGGAGACTAAAGAAAGCAGCAGAGAGCCTTCTAACAAGGGCAGGCCCTAAAAGGACAAGGGGCAATGGCTGTAAAAAGGGGTTCCCACTGTAACAGTGGGAGAGGGTAGCTTCAGATGAGATCATAGGAAAAAATTCTTGACTATGAGGCTACTGAGATACTGGCATGAGTTTCCCAGAGCAGCTATGGATGCCTGTTTTTCATGTAGGCAGGGTCAGCACAGAAGACACAGACACCAACTTCAGGAATGTTATAAATGACAGTTCTCCAATCTTTTGGTAAGGAAATTTATTGGAAAATAGCAGTATGAAAATCCAAGAAGAGCCACAATCAAAGTCAGTTCCGAACCCAGGAATCAGAGCTGAGTGAACCCACGGACACGGCCTCTATCACATGGTGTCCTCCACGGTTCACACAGGCAGTCTTTCGGTGTCGGTTTTTATACAGTTTTCTGGTGAAACTGCGAGTTTCGTTGCTTCCCTTTGTCTTGTCCAGCTCTTCTTGCATATTCATACAGCTCCTTTTCATCATTGTTAGTTTGTTGTATAGTGTTCCAGGAAAAGGGCACAGGCTTGATTGGATTTCTTGGGCTGGGCATTGAGATGCAACTCCTTGATGAGCTGAAAAGATGCTTATCTGGTATCGATCATCAGGTCGTTGGCTCTCCCATCTCTGCCTGTACCTCCCTGTATTCTCCTGCTAATTTTATCAAGTTTACGGGAAGCAGATGGCATAGATGGCATAGTTTCTGCTCACCTGACCGTGGGCTGATTTATACAGTGGTTCATAATGAAATACATTTTATTACAGTAAGATACTGAGTTATTTCAATAAAACACGAAAAAATTCATGACATATATAACAAGGAATAAATGTAATTTACTGTAACTCAAAACTGCAAAGAATTGCAAAAGGATAAACTAAGCAATGCATCTAATCATTACCATAAAAGACTGCCTACAGCAATGAAGAAAGACACATCACAAGTTACCCTAATCCTTGACCATCATCCAAGTCTGCCCATCAAATGCGGGAAGACACTGTCACAGTGAAGGACTGGAGAACCACTCCCAGCAACTGGGAAATCCTGCAGGTGCCTTCCCCTACAGGCAATGAGATTTCTGACTGCACTGTGAGAGGGCTCCATTTTTATACTGTTGAATAAACAAGCTACCATAACTTCTTGTGCAGGATCATCTGGTTTTTTCTCCTATTGGGATGCTCCCAAGGCCTTGGAGAGCTCCAGGAGCAACCAAGCGAGTTGCCTGTGATCCTACACCCCAAAAGAAGTCTAGATGTGGCCTCATCCAGTTTCTAAATAGGGAAAGGTAAATCCATATTTGTCTAGTGTGTGAATATAGATAACATTTGGTTGGAAGGTTCATCCAGAGGCCAACTTTTGGTCAAGAGCTGTTGTTCCTGCCTCAGTCAGGGCCTGTTGATCAGGACTTAGTACTTCAATGCCCCATCCCTCGTAGTGTTCAAGGACAGCTTCTGAGCCAGGCTCTGAGCAACCTTCTCCAGTACAAACTATCCCTCCCTGCTCGTGGCAGGATGTCAGAGCTGTGTGATTTCCAAGGTTCCTTCCAACTCAAGCCATTCTATGGCTCACTGCTTCGATGTTGTCCCTCCCCCAGTGGCCCCAGTTGCACAGGCCCCCACAGGGCCCAGAACACGGAACCCACCCCTCTGTGACATCAGCCCCGCAGCCAAGGGTACCACGGGCAGCACAGCTGCTGTGGGCATTGTGGCTGTGGCTGTGCTGCTGCACGGAGACCTCAGTGCTTGCTGCTGGCACGTGCCTCTGACAGCCATGAATTGGCTCAGCCTCCTTGGCCTGCTGACTGTGACTAGGCTGGTGTTCGGGATATGGGACAACTGTGGGTAAGTGGCCCCAGGGTCTGGGAGGGAGCCACGGCTACACTTGGGGCCTTCCCTGGAGGGGCCTGCCTGTCCCTCATGGCTGGGCCACAGCTTCCCACCCGCCATGGGGAAGCCTCAGTTCCTGGCCAGCAGCCGGGTGCTGGCACAGATAGATGTCATCCCATGGGCTTCCCTGGTTTACTGGGCATGCAAGCCCTTGTGTGGAGGGCAGAGGGCTGAGCTTGGGCCTGAGCCACAGCAGGCCATGCAGCAGCATGGAAATTACTTTCTGCTTGCAGAGGGACCTGTGGCCTCCGAGCCGTGGTGTCTGACTATGGCCTCATGAATTACTACTACGGCAACGAGGCTTATGACTATGGCACGACACGCATCGTGGGAGGCGCAGGTGCCCTGCCAGGAGCCTGGCCCTGGATCGTCAGCATCCAGCATCCCTGGATACCAGACCTGGGGCATTGGTGTGGAGGGTCCCTCATCAGCACTCAGTGGGTCCTCACTGCGGCCCACTGTTTCGAGAAGTTTGAGTAAGGACAAGCAGGAAATGGGGACATCCCCACAATACCAGCAGGTGCCCCGTCACCAGCACCACCTGCTACTCCCATCCCCTTTCCTCTCAGGCAGTCCAGCTGCCACACTGCTCGGGAGAAGCCTGGGCTTGTGCCAAGGCTTCCTAGCAACTTCCAGCTTGACATTTCCCCAGCCTAATGTGTGTGAGGGCACTCACGCCTGCCAGACCACTGCTCCCTCTCTGCCTTGCCAAGCAGAGGTCTGGCAACTGCTGGGCTGCTGTGGCACATGGCTCTGCTCCCTCTCAGCTCTCTCTCCATCTCCTTTCCAGGAACATCAGCTTACTGTATGTGGTGATTGGAGCCACCCAATTGACTCAGCCGGGCCATGGGGCACAAATGCGCAGTGTCAAGGAGGTGATCATGCACCAGTACTACAATCCTGCTGACATGAGTTACGACATTGCCCTGGTAGAATTGGACCATCCTGTCCAATGCAGCCCTTACATCCAGCTGGCCTGTGTGCCCGATGCCAAACTGACAGTGTCAATGCTACAAAACTGCTGGGTGGCTGGCTGGGGTGCCACCACTGCGAGAGGTGAGTTCCAAGAGTGACACCTGAGACACCTCAGCACACTGGGTTTGGGCTTCCCCACAGCAGATGCCAAAGCCAGGCTGCAGGACATATGCCTCTGCAGAGATAGGCCTGGCCCACTCCCCAAAGGCAGGCAGTAGAGACACAGCACTCCAGTGCCTCTGCAGAAGGAAAGCCAAACCCTAGGGAAGAGGATGCCTTTCCCAAGTCACAAAAGGAGAATGGGCAATGTGGTGTTCAGGGTTTAATTCTTTCTCTGCTCACAGCTCAAGATTCAAGTGATCACCTGCAGGAGGCCAAGGTCCAGCTCATTGATGTCAAGCTCTGCAACAGCAGTGGCTGGTATGCAGGGGAAATCCACTCCCACAACTTGTGTGCTGGTTATCCACAGGGCAACATTGACACCTGCCAGGTAGGAGCACGCCAAGAGCCTCTCAGCCCCCTGCAGCACCAGCAGCCCTGGCAGCACCACCCCAACACCGCCCAGGGTCTGCTTTGCCCAGCCACTCAGTCACCCTCCCAGCCCCAGCTCCCTCCCAACTGCTCTGGGGGCTTCCCCCACACTCCCCATCCACTCCTGCTTGCCCAATGCCCCACTTGTGCCAGCAAGCCCAGCAAGCCCAGCAAGCCCAGCTAGTGCTCTTGGCAGCACAGAGGTCCGGGTGCCAAACATCCATCCTCTGCACATCCAGGAGCCCTGTGCAGAGAGGACAGACAGAGCCCTACCCTACAGGACCCCAAGCCATTCACAGCCAAGCCTCTGGAGGCTGCAGCCTCTGAGCAGAGCCTTCCTCTGCCTGGAATTCAGCTCAGGCAGGGGCTGTGAGACGGGAGGAGGCAGCCCAATGCTGGCAGCGGCCACCAACACGACCTTAATCCTCTCTGCTCTGTTGCAGGGTGACAGTGGTGGTCCTCTCATGTGCCAGGATAACAAAGCTGACTATTGGTGGGTTGTTGGAGTGACCAGCTGGGGAAAAGGCTGTGCCAGAGCAAAGCAGCCTGGAGTCTACATCTCCACTCAGTACTTTTATGACTGGATTCTGGTCCACACAGGCACAAACACAGTTGGAAGGGGTTCTCCAACATCACAATCCTGGAGTCATTTTATGACCGCTCACCAAACAACTCAGAAGCCATGGCCACCACAACTCCCCACTTTTAAGCCATTGCCAACAGTATTTCCCACTCTTAAGCCATGGCCACCACGACCCCCTACTTTTAAGCCATTGCCAACAGCATTTCCCACTCTTAAGCCATGGCCACCACAACCCCCCACTTTTAAGCCATTGCCAACAGCATTTCCCACTCTTAAGCCATGGCCACCACAACCCCCCACTTTTAAGCCATTGCCAACAGCATTTCCCACTCTTAAGCCATGGCCACCACAACCCCCCACTTTCAAGCCCTTGCCAACAGCATTTCCCTCTCATAATCCATGGCCAACACCAATTCCCTCTCAAAAGCCTTTGCCAACACCAATCCCCTCTCAGAAGCCTTTGCCAACAGTGGCCCCCACTCAAAAGCCAACACCACTGGACGAGGTTAGCTCCTGCCCATTTCCACTCAACAAGCTGGTAGACTTCTTTACTAAGGTGAAAAAACTCCTTCATCAGGTCCTTGGACAAAATGCAGCTTGAGCAGCAGGACAGACAGGATTCAGGGCACACTGCAGTGCACCACAACCATTTCCTGGTGGGGCAATGCCTGCTGATCCAAAGGCAGCCTCGGTCTCAAAACCCTGCTCTGTCCTGCCCACACTCCTCTCCTGTGTGCAGGCAAACACTGGAGTTGACTAAGTTGTTGAAATAAAATTACCTATGCTCAAAGTGAATCAGCTTTTCAGTGCAGTTCCAACTCCTGGGCAAGACCCATTGGGCATAAAGGGACAGGGTGGCTCTAAAGAGCTCAAAGTGGTCAGAGAGGAGAGTGCTCTGAGCCACCATAGGCTGGAGGAATCTGGTACATCAAGCCTAGGAAGAGGATAGGAAAATACTTTTGTTAAGGCTCCAGTATTTGTTGAAAACTCCTAGGAGACATTACTGCCTCACTGTATTAAAGATAAATTCCTCACATAGTAACCATTTGTGAGAAGAGTGTTGCTTTTTTACAATGCTGACACTGCTTATGTCATTTCCCCCTGTCCTCAGTGGCAAAATAGGAATTGTGCTTTGCAGTGCAGATTCAAGTGCTATTCACTTGTATTTTTTCGTTTATGTGGTCCAATTTTCACATCTCACCAGTGCCCGAAATGTGCTATGTTCTCTAAAAATCCTAATAGAAGAGGAAAAGTTAGGGTGGGGAGTTGTAAATCCCACACAGAGAGCATACCTTGAGCTGTGACATTCATAAGCACAGGCAAACTTGAATTTCCGCACCTCATGGTCGTTCGGTGCTGAGGGAAGCCGAAGGCTCTCATAGCCGAGCTGGTTGCAGCCAGCCCAAGCACCAGCCCTAGCTCTTTATCTCTCACCCGGACAGCCCATCCCACCCGGTCCTGCGGGGCCGCCTCGGCTTCGCCCGGATCAGACTCCAGCTCCGGTCTCCTCTTCCCTCGGTAAACGAGTTCGGCTGCATCGCGCTGCCCCTCTGAACCCCGGACACCGCCTGGCGGCCGGCTCTGCTCCACAGCTGCTCTCCAAGACCTTCTACCCCCTGCGGTACCAGGGACGCCAGTCCCGCACCTTCAGTGACCCCTCGCCAGCCCGGCTCGGTGCTTCTCTCCATCCCACCCTACCAGGGATGGGACATCCACAGCTTCTCTGGGCAACCTGTTCCAGAGCCTCATCATTCTCCTAGTGAAGAATCTCTCCCTTATATCTACTCTAAATCTATGGTTTCCTTTTAAAACCGTTCCCCCTGGCCCTATACCTACAGAACCTACTAAGTCTAAACCAAGGAAACCAATACTTAGTCACACCCTTAATCAGTAGCCTGCTGAAACACACTTGCACTCAGTGAAAGTCAGCCTTTGCATTATGCCTAGCACTAAAAGACAAAGCCACTGCAGGAAAAGGGAAAAAAACTATCGTGCCATGTATTATTCATGCCATAGCACAAATTCCACCTGTCCTCCATTTCAAGAAGTACTACAATCCAAAACACTTTGCTGCCCCCACGCATTTAAAGCCCATGCCCATTCCCCACACTGCTGCATCCCCCAATAAACACTTCCAGCCTTCCCATCCAAATCACTTACAGCTTGCACAAGTGTAATTCAATCTATGGTGATTCTTCAATTAATTCAGTGTTCTGCTCTCCAACATTCTAACCCCAGCTGACATGAAAAGCAGGCACTCATTTGTACTGAGATGGCAGAACAGCTGAATACTTAATGACCTAAGTAGTTTAATTCACTGATGATTATTAAATCCTAGAAAGGTTTCCAAAGTGAAAGGTTTCCAATATGAAGGCAGTTTCCGACCACACAAGACCATGAGCTTTATTTTAAAATTAGTGGAAAAACTTGCTAATATTTGGTTTTCTTGAAGGGAAATAAATGGTTCAACAGACTCAAAAAATGCTTTGTTAAAAAATCTTATTAGTCATGCCTTATTCATCTAACAGCCCAAATTGAATCTGTTCCCTGGAGTTCTTCCAGCTACCCACATGGCTGCTCTGCCAAACTGCCCTGTCTTTAGCCCAATATTTTCAAATCTGGTTCTTCCAATACTACAATATTCTGAGTGCAATGAAACCTTCAAAGACTGGATTGTCACCTGTGCTCAGAAATGCATTGCAGCTTTTCATCCTCAACCCTGCAAAGCAACAATCTTGCTCAATGAGAATGTTTACCAGGAATTCGTATATATATAAAATGTGGAACTAAGCTAATTTTTCTGCTTGGAACTAAAATTTCACCAGTGCTTCAAAAATCACCACATCAGCTTCACTTCATTTCAACCTTGAGAGCATTTGATGAGTACAATGTTGACATTTTAGAAAGCAGGGCAGAGTTTTGTGATTGCCAATTACAAGGTTACACTGCACCCCTAGTTCTGCCAGGGTATAACCTATAATTAAAAAAAAAATAAAAACAGTAACCCAACAAAAACTCTCAACCATGGGGAAACCCTGTGGTGATGTATTTTGAGGTGGGCTGTGTGTTCTTTGAGTCTTTGTAGTCAACTGCCTGCCTAAGAGTACATTTGAGGCATATAACAGCACTCCCCTGAAATCCATGGTCTGTCAGATCTGATTGTTTACACCATCCACATAATTGCATAAATTGCTTTCACTTCCTGTTCGCTATATACAACTCAAAACAATCAAAGAACAGAGTTTGGACATCATTAGCCCATATAACCTATTCCTTAGCACAAACATGTCATTACATAAACATATTAATGCTTATTACTTAGAGCTGCATATCATATAAGAGTAATTAATTCTGTAATGGTTTGGGTTGGAAGGAACTTTCAAGATCATCTTGTTCCAACCTCTGACATGGGCAGGGACACCTTCACTAGATTAGGTTGTTCAGAGCTCCATCCAACCTAGTCTTGAACACTTCCAGGGATGGGGCATCCACAATTTCTCTGGAAAGCTGTTTCAGTTCCTCACCACACTCACAGTAAAGAATTTTTTCCTAATATCTAATCTAAAACTACTCTCTTTTAATTTGTAGCCATTCCCCCTTGTCCTGTCACTACATTCTCTTGTAAATGATCTCTCTCCATCCTTCTTGTAGGCTCCCTTCTGGAAGGTACTGGAAGGCCATTGAAGTTTGCAAAAATAGATTGTATAGAAGTCAATTTTACAAGTCTTCAGATAAGCAGGCAATGCATTGCAACCTTTACTGGTTTTCATTTTATCTGTGCAAGACAGGACATTAGGCTTTAATTTCCCTGAATCTGAGTCCCAAACACAAAACCAACTTGTGCCAATGAATTCCGTAAGAACCTGTCCTGTTCCTTCTAGTGAAAAGTCACTATTAAACTTGCACCTTTATTAACAGAACAACAATATGCAGCAAAATAATAATGTCTCCACACACGACAGAGGAACCTCTGCAAAACCAACAACATGTTCTACCTGCAAGCCATGTTCTACTCAAAAGACTCACTGCAAGATGCCTGGCCAGAGATGGAGGGAAGAGGCCAGCTGTTATGCTGCCAGACTGTAAGACACTGCTGCCTGAACTCACACTGTTTTGCTCTCTGTGGCATGGAATGTCCTCTACAAGATTTCTGTGAGAAGCTGAATTCAGCATAATATCTGCAAAAATGGTTCCCATGAAGTACAGTTAAAACAGTAATGAGAGTCCCTTTGTTTCCATTGTACCTTGGAAAAACCTACAGACTAGGAGAGGAAAAAACCCCAACTCTCAAAAAAGCATCCTCTCTACAAAGATGAGTGCAGGACTCCAACAGCATCAGTCACTGGAACTGCATTCTTATCAGTGTGTTGAAGTCAGAACTTGATGGAATGCTTTTGTAGTTCTTTGCAAAACAAGTATTTTTCCACAAACACTTTTCTCTAATGCAACAGCAGTTTAAATAAATGATCCAAACATTTATCCTGTGATTAATACCCACAGTTGATTCCATACCTTTCAGTGATTCCATAATCACACACATGCCAAACTCCTTTTGCTTAGACATGATTTTAACCCAAACTAATATTAACATTGCATATGACATCAAGGGAAGTTACAACTATTGTCGGAGCTTCAAACATCTCTATTCTGAAGCATTTAATATTTAATGCATGAGTGGAATTCTTCATGCCAGTCACAAGAGTAGAACTGTTCCACCCTTAAAACCATGCTGACCTCTCTCCTTGAAGATGCTTTATAATTTCAGGAAACTCAAGGCTCTGTAATGATATCAAGTCACCACACAGCTTCAGGCTAGTGACAAGGTACAAGGTACTCTCTTCCTTTTCTGCCGTCCCCCTTTTACTTTTTCTATCCGTATGCCCCCAAGTACACATTAATTTTCATTGACAACTTATATTTTGTGAATATAAAAGAAAGAGCATTTCTATGTTAGCCCCCAAATGAGACAGACACCCTCCAATGAGAGAGCACTAGAATGCATCTGGAGAACAAAGCATTTTTGGATTATACGTGGAAACTTCAAAATAGTTCCAAGAATTGATCTCAGCTACCTAAGCTTCATGGAGCAGCAGCAGGGCCAAGCATGATTCATGACTGGCACAACTTTTCAGCACACACCTTCTGTGTAGCCACACACAGGGGAATGAAATTGCCACTGCTGCCTGACTAGTGCACAAACATCTTCTCATATCTCAAATCTGAAAGCAGAGAATAAAAAAATAGTTTTAAAATGAAAATATTTTAAATTCTCACTTGAAAAGAGCTGTTAGCAATGTGGCTCAGACAAGAACAGCTCAAGAGGTCTGCCATTGGCCAGGCACCCATCTGGCTTGAGGCAGGAATTTGCACCAGGTCAGGAAAAAGTGGGTTTTGTGGCTCACCTGGCAGAGCAGGCTCCACTGTTTGCTCAGGACACCCCAGCAAGTGGGGGGCACAGAGCAGCTGTGGGGTGGAGGACCCGGGAAGGGAAGTACTGGAGTTATAGGAGATGTTGAAAGGAGATAGAGGACAAACCCAAAAGGAACCAGATTTGAGTATCATAACTCCTGTCTACAGTCATGTCTTCTTCCAGTGAGCCAAACAAGAGGCTGCAACAGGACCTGTGACCCAGTGGTGGCATTAGGGTCACCTGGATGTTTATCCAAAAGCTGTTAGATTTATTCTTACAGAAGGGAACACTTGGTGCAACACTTACACTGTTGATCCTTCAGGAAAGCGGGGAGTGATACACCAGGTCATACAGGGAGGAGCTTGCAGCTGCCACTGTATGCAAAAGTTTGTCTCAGTAACAGCAAGAAAGTTCACTACAAAAGCAAGAAAATGTTCACTACAAATTATTTCTTCAAGGCAGCTACAGTTAACAGACACCTGAGACCTCCCTCGGACACTGTCAAGGCATGTCACACATTCTGTGCAGAACGCACTTCTGTGTTAGGGGCGCAGCAAGCTCGGTTTTTTATGCCCTGCTCTTAAGAGGTGCTATGAGTAATGACAGTAACAAGAGGCTCATGATGGACCAGAAGCAGGTAGTGCCTGCAATCAGAGCACAAATCTTGGCTTTTTTTCCTGGTTGGAAATTGTTTGAATCTCTTGGAAATATTTTTGAAATCTCTTGAAAAATTAAAAATTTTCTTCCATAGAAAGACTTTATGCTTTCACCTTAAGGAAGACATCACAAGAGAGGCTTTTTCCCCCCCGTCGATCACTCAGAAAGTACTTTATAAATAGTTTATTCTTTTTCTCTCCCAAGGAGATGGTAACACATAAAAAAATCAATCTCATTAATTCAATTTTTAAAAATCTAAATAAAATTGTTTTAAAGAGTTTTGCAGAAGTCATTGAACTTTTTGGTGATGTTTACCACTTGTCATAACAACTACCTTAAAATCTTATTTCAGCGGTAAACTTTAGGAAAATACAACCGTCTCTTTCATTGTTTGGGGTTTTTTTTCCCCTAACATTGGGCAACGTTTTCATTTGTTCCATCCTTAGGCATCCTGTACTGCCAAGCAGTATCACCAGTTAATTTTCCAAGTGCCCACTAGAGGGATCATTTCCATAGGGCTCAGAGGCACAGAAAGCAAATCTCTTCACCAGCATCCACATCCCTGTCAGTCAGACAACCACACTGCGAGCTCCCGTGGGCCTTTGTGCTGTTGAGGGGTACTTATGGTTCAGCAATAGCTCAATTACCTGATGTGCATTTATTTGCCTGGTTTATGAGAGGAAATTATTCGATGGAGTCATTCAAGCTAATTATTCGATGGAGTCATTCAAGCTATTTTACATCTGCAACTAAAATTAACCTCAGAATAAGAGTGGTACAAGCTGGTATTGAAACACAGTTAAATGAGGTAGGATAAAAATATATATCTACAGGCCACTGAAATCAGTGGAAGGCTGGAGTGAAAACTCATTGAACAAGCAGTAGCTCTTCATCTTGTAAAATTCCCAGTCTCCTTCAAGAAGTGTAAAATGCAAAGATTAGAGTCTCATGATGGGATAAAGCTTTTGCTGTCTGGAAATTAAAGTGCCCTTAAGGATCTTGTCCACCTCTGGGTGCAGGCAGCATTGTGCCCTTGGAGTTCACAGCCTTGCTTGTACAAATCATGGCAAGTCTCCTCTTGTTGCAGAGGTTTAAGTTGCCCACCTAATAAACTCATGGGTGATTTCAGCTTTCATTTGGGAGAAAAGAGGTTTCTAATGTTCCAGGTGGGGCACAAAACCAACTGAAAAAGCTGAAGCAATCACATCACAGAATTATAGAATTGTTCACCTTGGAAAAGACCTTTAAGATCATCAAGATCAACTGTAAACCTAACACTGCCAGGTCCACCACTAAATCTTGTCCCTAAGAGCCACATCTACATGTCCTGTAGGCTAAGGGATCCTTCCCCCTTTACTGTGACTATCCAGCCTTGCAGTGCTCACCATGTACCCAAGCATGCAGTACCTCAAGCTGCTAGCAAAGCATGTATAGTCTCAAAACGAAAATTTTAAAAAATTAGATCAATGAAAAGGATGCAAGAAGAAAAAGAAATTGAAGGCAGATAAAAACTCAACCCAAGAATAGGTTTTCTTTGCAAGGTGTGAAATACCAGGCACTCTAAAACATCTACTGGCAACTTTGCTATTGTTACTGATTTTTCAGGAGCTGTGCTCAGAAGCTTTGGTGAAAAGCAACTCTAAAATGAGACAAAAAGACCAGTTGAAAGAACAAGGATTAACCCTGGAGAAAACGATTTCTTGTTTGTCCATACAGGGATAGGTTGATCTGATTCAGAGCACTGAGGAGTGACACAAACAGGAGGCAGGAATGGGTCAAATGGATGTTGCCAGTGCCCCAGAGATGATCTCTGGCCTAGGAAGACAAAACAAGCCTGTGGACAGAGATAGCCCAGAGGTTGGTACCTTCACTCAAGGTGAGCACTGAATGGGCCTTGTTTGCAAAAAAACCTGTGTATCAAGGGCATACAACAATTTATAGCATCCAGAGATTAAGGGAGTTCAGGGTATACAATCCATTTTTACACACAAAGAGCAAATTCTTAATGGGCTGTTAAGCACCTCATATGTGAACTCAAATCATAAGGTGAACCCAAGGGCCTGCAGGAAAGGCTGATAGCAGAGCAGCAAACTCAGTGTCCCCTGATTGCTCCAATAACTTGCACAAATGGGTTCCAGGATCTGTGTCATGGATCCAGTGGAACTGCTGTGTAGGCAGAGGGTTTGTCATGGCGTCTTGCTGTTTGGTAGAAAATGTCTCATTTTTCCTCTGTTTTGTTGGTCTTTTTCAGCAAAAAGTAACCTTTTTTTTTTCTTTTTTTTCTTTTTTTTTAAGAAAGCCTCTGCAGCATTGACTTCTAGTTGCAAATCCCTACACCTCCCAATTACAGCAAAGTAATTTTCCATCCTTTCTCAGCTTTTATCTCTCCTTTATCTACTCAAGTAAGGAATGCTTTCTGCAAGAGAAATCCACTTCAGATTGGCCCCTGATACTGTGCTAGATAAATTTAACACAGAGAATGGACCTGCAGTGGTTGAAAGAAGAGCCTTCAGGGAAGACTCAGAAGCATTGGTTTGTCCTGTAATCAGAATGCATGTAACTTGTGTCCAGGACATTCCAATCCTTGCAGGAAAAAGAGGTCATATTTTATGACTAGCCAGTAATACTTCAATAACCTATAAAGAAAATCAGATATGTCAGTTGTAGAGGAGAAAGTGCAATAAAAAATTCTTGCGTATTACAGTTATGAGAGTTATTGGATTCAAACTGTTAATTATCCTGGGTAAACTTCTCTAGTTTCCATGTCACTTCCTCTTATTAAAAATGTCTCAAACGTTATAATCTGGATACCTGTGTCATAGGCATTGCTACATTTGTGCCTGCATGCAACAATGATAACTAATCTTCTATTTTCTATAGCAGAAAAGAAGCAAGGACTGTCATGCATATCAGGGAAGAAATGGCTAAAAATTAATTTTAACACACTGCAAGAAAATATATTTGAAGTACCCATAACTAAATGAACTGGGTTTGGGGTGGAGGCATTTGTCTCGATTATTTTTTAACTTATAATTGTGTTTTGCCTTTGCAACAGCCAAGTTTTCTCCCAGCTCAGAGGTAGGCAGCCCAAAAGCAGAAGAATGTTTAGAAAAAGAATTTCAAAAAGTTTTTGGAGGAAGGGTTTCAAACGAAAGAAAATGAGATCTCCTTTAGCTAATATTTCTTATACCTCCTCCTTAAATAATTCCCAGACTTCAAAATACTTTTTTTTCTACTCTCTCCTGCTTTCTAATACTTACACTTATACTTTAGAGGGGCAGGCGCTGCTCTCTTCTCTGTGGTGACCAGTGACAGGACCTGAGGGAATGGACTGAAGTTGTATCAGGGGAGGTTTGGGTTGGATATTAAAAAAAGGTTCTTTATCCAAAGGATGTTTGGGCACTGGAACAGGCTCCCCAGGGAAGTGGTCAGAGCATTAATCCTTACAGAGTTGAAGAAGTGTTTGGATGTTAGCAGGGGCTCTTTTGTGCAGGGCCAGAAGTTGGAAGATTCCTGTGAGTCCCTTCGAACCAAAGTTGTTCCATGATTCTATGACTTGGGATATTATACCACTTTTACTCTGGAAAAGTAACTTTTTCTGGAAGCTCATTTTTCCTGTCTTTCCTGTACATTGATCTTAACTCCATCATCATATGTCCCATTAGTCTGCTGATCATTAGTGATCATTAGAATGCAGCAATCAAATATAAAATAGCCTTCCTGGGACTATTTACATCTCCCAGATTTTAATCACATCATGCAGAAATGTATCTTGAAAATGCTTTAACTCCACACTTACCAGAGTTTAGTGGGCAGATATCTTAAAAAATCCTGTTCCCTACTGCAAAGAGGAAAGGTGTTCTTTCAGGCAATCCTCTTTGAGACAGAGATCTAATTTAAGAAAGACCACCTTGGCTGGTCAGTTTATTATAATTTTCAGACCTGAAATTTGTTGTGCTCATCTCAAGTACTTGCAACACTTGTTTTCTTCCAATAAGTACTATTTTAGCACCAACTGTTATCATCATTGCCCACTAATAACCAGAATGGTTTACAAATATATTATTAAGTAAACTTGTACGCTTCTGCTTGATATATACTGTTTATAATGCAGCAAATGATACTCTAAAGGCAATTTTTTTCTCCAGGAGAAATTTCACTAACTAGTTTTTTAAATTATGTTTTGGAGGAAAGGGACATTAGATCAATACTGTGCAGAGATCTTCCTTTACATACTTGTTTAGGCCTTGCTTCATACTTCACCTGAAGAATTGCCCTGGTTTATTCATTATAATTTCTTTGTATGACGAATAGTATGACACAATGCACCAGCCAACCTAAGACAACCAGCACCAGTCTCCTCCCCTAGGCTCTTTCATCTGCTTTTATCTAACAACATCTTGAAACATTTGGACTTAATACTTTGGGATTGTTTGCACTGAGCACACATAAATGCTGCTGTTTTGGGAGGAGGTCTTAGGACACATTAACCTGAACAAATTGAAAAAATGCATCCTCTGCAATGTTGACTTAATGTAAGGATGAGTCAGAAGTCCAGCAAGAGGCCCCTCCCACATCCAAAAAACCCATAAAGCTGCCTTCCTGTCCCTGAGACAGCAATGTGTGACTCCCTGTAAGGACCTCAATGAATCTGGATCTTCAACAGGTTGAATTCAACAAGTGTTAGCAAAGACCTGACTCTGCCTCTGTAGCTCAAGTACTGCAGATGGCAATGTGACACAGGTGACAGCTTAGCCTGCAGCACCTTGAAAAAGGAGATGAAAATGAAGAGCAAGAAGGAAATACTCTGAGGCCATGCCCATCCTGACAGAGGGACAGCAGCTAGCACAGTTCCAGGTACCTCACTACCTGCTCCATGCTGCAGGTCCCCTTGGCAGTGCTGGAGTAACAGCCATGGTGTCAACAGCACAGCATTGCCAGTCTCACTCTGTGTGCAGTTTGTGTAGAAGAGTCGAGAACCAAAGAGTAGCAATGAGAAGAGAAAATTCACTTTTAAACAAGTGCGGGATGTTCTTTTTTGAAAAACATTGGTAGTTTAAAAATTGTAGATTTCCTGAAGTCACTCTCAATAGAGTGATTTTCTGTAAAGCAGCTTTCTTCTGGCTTAGGAAGGCATGAATCAGTAGCAAAATGGAGCTTCACTGGCAGCATAATTCATCTCACCTTTGACCAGCACTTTCTGTCTCTGCTATGAGTCATTATTACAAATCATTACTGACTCAAGAACAAACCCTTTGTTGATACCAAAATTCCACGAGTCATCAAAAGCTTTAACTTTGACCATGATCCAGTGCCTAGTAAGCTCATTAGGATTTTAAATCTATTATATTTCAGACTAGACTTGTTACTGAGAATTCAAGATACCATGGCACAAACCCTACCTTGATTTATTCCAGCATGAGCCAGGATAAATTCCATTTCCAACATCAATATGAAGCCTGAGCAAGTGAAAGATTTAAGTAAGTACAATATTTATCAGACTTGCATCTCTGGCTTATGTCAAGGCATAAAGAGCAACACTTAGAGCCAGGGTCTTACATAATGGCTCTGGAGATTATGCTGATCTTCAAGACTAAAGGTGAAGCCTGACTTAGCCCTCTTTCATTCGTTTTGTATGAATTCCACATGATTTCTCTGTTTTACTGACATCTTACTTTCCCCTGGGGGATTTTGGGCATAGATGGGGGATGGGGACAAGAGATAGCAGTCATCCTCCATTCCTCAGAAATAAACCCGAAGTCTGAGCAGACCACTTTTAATGTCTCTCAAACAAGCACCAAACTGGACCCTGCTTAGCTGCATCAGGCCCAGACAGATGCACATGTAGCCAAAGGCTTCTTTAAGACTACAGCGATTCGCTCATTTGGATTTTTCCTGTTGAATGAAATCTGAAGTGTGATTCAGTTTACATTACGTTACCTTATTCCATTCTGAGAAGCAAGTGTCAGACTGCAGATGTAGGGGAGGGCAGCTCATCAGGGTCATGCTTTTTAAGGATCATGCAAGACATGCCAGGGAATTACCGTGTAAATATATGGTCTTCTTACTACTGAACAGCTTTTGATCCCTGGGCAATGTAATAAAAGATGTGCATGCTTTCAAAAAGCAGGCTAAGTAGATAATTACTTGCTCACTAAGAAACCCACATAGTTTAAAATAAATGCTTAAGTTGTTCTGTGTATAGCTCACAGAAAGGAGATTTCTGGCTGAACAGCATGATAAGCAGATAAGAAACAAAGGAACTACTTCAGGCAGATAATAAAATTCCTGATAGTACAGACCTCTGCTCCTATACAGCTCCAGTTCAGCACAATTTCCACAAAAGTAAAGGTCATTACTTTTCATGTCGGACTTCATATTTCTTGGAAAGCATTACTTGAGTAATATTGCCAGCCTAGGACCTACAAAAGGATATTGGCCCTTGACTGCCACAGGCCTGTGACCAAGGACTAGATAACTTCCTCTCTGAATCCACAGGTGAAGCAAAAAGCTTGATATAGGCACCAGGATTGGGAGCCAGTCTGAACATTCCTTTCAGAGCTGTTGACTCACTAAATTCTTAGTCTCTTTATTAAGCCTAAGTTATTTATAGAACCACTGACATCAATGAGTCTTCTGATTAAAATAGATCTTCATGCATAAATCCTGATGTACTAACTCATAACTGGACTCAGCATCACTGAATCTGAAGTCAAGACAAGGTAACCAAGAAACAACAGTAACACGTGCTCCTGACACCCCTTTCATCATTTGATTGGCTAACCACATCAAACACCACTAAAAAGCAAAACATCAAAAAATTCTAAAGTCAACCAGAAGTTTGAGAATTTGGTCTACATTTTAAACTCTTCAGGCTCAGAAGCACCACCCATTTTATGTTTCTAGTACATCTGCAAAACAGGGATCTGACCTTCATTTTCAGGTGCTGTCCTAATAAAGGAACAACTAGTGATATTCAGGGCTATAAACTTCAGTATATTTCTATGTAAACATTTCTAAGCATTTACCCCTTAGTATGTGATCAAACAAGACTTCAGAGGGTTACTTTACAATGCCCAGTTGGGCAAACAAAATTCAGCCTTATTAACATAACCTTATCATTGAAAGCCCAAAGGAGAGGGGGAATCAAAAAGAAAATAATTGAAAAGGCAGAGTCATTGGTTCAGCCAGGAAAAAAAACCAGCTGTGATGGGTGCCACTGTGGAAGTTCATGGGGTTCAGTCCCACAGTGCCCATGATCTCAGTGAAGGTGGAATCATCAGTCCTTCAAATCAGCTGAACTTCATTTTTAATTAATCAGATTGAAAGGTTAAGTGCCTGGAATCTTTGCTTAGGATCTGTTAGATTTCTTTTCTTTAAATGTGTAACGGCAGTCAAATTAGTCAGAATCATTTAATCATTCATAATAAAAGTTGCCTATATCAAGAGAAGTGCCCTTGTAATCACTTTGTAAGTACAGTTGTATTCATGTGGTATAGGATAACAGGTTCAAAGCTGTAAACCCTGGAATTTTTTTACCATATGAAAGGTTATTAAAGGCATTAACTCATAATGTCTGCATGACAGCGCCAGTTTCCCAGGGGTCAAGAGGTTTATGTTAAAGAACATAGTGTTGAGTAAAGAGCACGTCGAAACCTCTATTGTTACTGAACCCAAAACACCCTCTTTTCTTCCTCGCCCCAAACAATAAATCAAGAACAAGAGACACATGTGAGTCATTCTTCTTGACCTTGTGCTCACATCAAGTGCTCTAAAATGTTCTCAGTGTCTTGAGAAAAATCATGCCTCAGAAGATGCTCTGGGTTTTTCTGAGCAGTTCTGTTGGAGGCAGATGGACCAAAGTGGCAAAGGTAGGAATGGGCTGAGCATAGGTCTGCCTCGTGGCAGACCCACCTGGCTGCAGTCTAGCCAGGCTGGTCTCAAATAAGATGAAAAACAGATTTTTCAAAAAGAGGTTGTTGGTCAGTGCTGTGGATGAGCAGGGCCTCAAGGATGATATTGAGGTTATCTGTGATGTTTGCCAAAGGAAGAACACTCAGCAGCTGGGGGCAGCTTTGTCTTGGAGTCACTATGTGATCCTGAAGGAAGACTGTGGAAAACAGTCAAGTCAAACTCTTCCCATACCCCTGATTTTATATGGTTTCCCACAAAATCTTTGAGGGTCCAGAAGTACTTCCTTAAGCAGCAGTATTACAGAGTATCTTTGTATTGATACTCTTCTCCAAATGGCTTGAAATTAGTTACCACAGCCTTTTCTTTTCATGTTAGTGGCAGTGGTGGTAGGAGTATTAAAAACACTTCAACTTAGCCACAGTAACTGAGTATTCATATCTTCAAACTTTCTAACCTCTGGGCAGTTTTCAATAAAAAAGAGAAAATTGACCAGCAATGTATATTCAATATCCCCACCTAGATATATAAATGAGCAGCAGTTCTGTAAAGAGCAAGTTAATTTTCAAGCTGGCTGCACTTTCAAGCCCTATACCTGGTCACTTTGAATGACTCACTTTTAGATTTTTTGCAGGACCATGTTAAGGAGGTCTCCAAGCAGAAAAACAGCAAGTGCAAATTGGCCAGCAGCACTCCAGGGAGGGAGAGATTGGCAGCCCTGAACAGATGAGCAAGGAAGAAAGACAGTTAGGGGGCCCCTGAATGACAAGGGAGAAAGCATCTGAGAAGAGCAAGCAGAAGGAAAATAATGAAAGGAATTGGAGGGGCCAAAGTTTGGAGTGCCCAGATAGAGGCAGGGTGGAGCAGGGCCCAGCATGCTTGTGGAGGGGTGATAAGAGCTGGTCAGATTGTGGTTGTTGCCAGCCAAAAAAACATATTCTAGTAGTAACTACCCACTGAACAAAGCAGTAGGAGGACTTCTCCAAGAAGACTGGCTCTATTTGTCTATCCATGCCTTTTTCTTTTCTCCCTGTGCATGTCTTGCTAACTTTTAAATATCACCTTTGTGCTCCTCTCTACCCAGATCAAACACAGCAGGAAAAATCAGTGTGAACCCCAGGACAATGAAAGTCTACTCATTATGCCTCTGCCCTTGACACAGCTTCAGTACCTAGCAGAAAGATGCCTCACACAGCTGGGATCCACATGGCAATATTCAATAATTGTACGGAGAATATACCAAGCACACACAAACCCTTGATTCTAGGGTTTCTGCCAGGCAGACACAAAGGGCAACTGTGAAATCCTAACATATCAAACTGGTCCAATCTCAAGTGACTAGCAGGAAGGAGATACCAGAGAGAAGATATCAGAGATGCACAGTAAATGGTATTTGTATGACACTGTGACTAAAGCAAGAACTTGCATTTGCTGAGACATGGTAATAAATATGGCCATATACGGTCAGTATCATATGTGTGTGTGCATGCCAAAATAAATACATGCATATATGTGAATGTGCCCTAAATATGAGACGTTTCTCCACTTCATCAGACCCACTGCTGCTTGCCCTTGCTGTGGAAACAACCTCCATCCTACAAGAGACTCCATACATCTCTTCCTTATGGATCCTTGTCCTGAAGCCACTTTTGTCCAGAATGATTTTTGCTTTGTGTTTGTCCCATATGAAGAAGGTGACCCTGACCCACGCAGTGCAGGCATGGGGCTGGACAGACATGCTGGATTCAAAGAAGGCACAGGCATGATGCCGAACTCTTTGGCCAAGTGAACAACTGCTTTGAAAGAGCTCTATGAGCCAGGCTCCTCTTTTTTCCCCTCAGCCTCCCATTGCTGCTGCCTCACATGATTACTCTTTGGCCAGGACACAAAGTACTTGGAGACAGAGTGTTTGTCTTTCAGAGGGAAACAACGTAAGTGTGAGTTGGGGGTTGCAAATATAAAATAATTTGCAGAAACCTTTGACATCTGCCAGAAATAATATATACATATATATACAGGAACCTGCAGGAGTAGGGGATGATCACCTTGCTGCTCCATGGTTCCCATTGGGACCATTTCTGGCTACAATGGAGATCCCCATTGTAGCGAGAAAAATAAATTTTCATCCCCTTAAGGTGATAGCTGAGTCACTGTGCAACCCCTCCTTGCTGTGCTGGCAACCCAGTCCCCTGCCACGTGGAGAAGAGCACACGCACAGATTTTCAGCTGGTGAAAATAGTCAGAACTTCCTTCTAGCCAACACATTTCCGCTTGCTTCCATCAGCAGATAGCCTGCTCCTGTATTCCTGCATTAGGAGCCAAATCTCTTCCTTTTTGGGCTGGCAAAGAATCACAAGGACATTGATGTTCAGTCTGCCAATGGCAGGCTTTGAGAATAGCCTTCATGTCAGCCTAACCACAAACCCAAAAACATCAGTTTCCTTCTTGAACGAGCAGTACCCTGCCTTACAGCCAGGAGGAAGCATAATCCATTTCATCATTTGTAGAATTTCATAGCTCCTAAAAGAACTATATCTTGGGGTCTCTGCTTTTGCATTTTTCTTTCCACACACACAGTGCTAGCATATTAGAATAAAAGTTGTGCCTAAGTTACTTTTAGGGGTAGATGGACTTGCTGGTGTAAGGAGCTGGCTGGTTAAGATCAGATTTCATATTTCCTATAATAAAGGGCAGAGGCAAACAGGAGCTACTGCAAACAAATGAAAAAACTGTCTGGAGACAATGGGAATCAAGGGAAATTGTAAAAAAACCTCAACACATCTTCAAGGAAGCCACTTCCCTTCAAGTAAAAAGCATCAGGAGTAAGAGGCAGAAAGATGCCTGCACCACTGCCCACTTCTAGATGGCTTCAGAAACTATGCTGGAAAGCATAGGGGGCACTCAGAGAACAGGATATGTGAGGGCCACTGAGGGAGCTCCCCAGGCTCCCACTCTTCCCTCTCTCAAAGCCTCAGTAAGTCCTTTCCCATCAACAGCTGGTCCTTCCCTATCCCCAGCTTATCCTGGGGAATGTACAACATCATTTTGCCACAGCACAGGCACAGACATGCAGAGCAGATGATCCACCACAGGCCTTCTCCCGAGAGCTGGCATGGCAGTGGGGGAGAAGCTTCTTCCTCCTCAGTGAGGGCTGGGGAGCAGCTCCTCTGAGCACCATGCAAAAGCCTCGGGGGCCATGATTCTCTCCCCCTCTCGTGAATTACCAAGCTAACCCAGACCAGGCTCACTGAATATAGGGCTCACTGAACACCCACTTACACTCCTAGAAATTACACCAGAGATGTTCATGGGTAGAAAGGTGTTCCTCAGATGGCAATGTCACCAAAATCATTTGGGGGCAATTGTTTGAAGCATGCACCAACCAGCACAAAGAGCTGTAGGTACTGTGCTGCTGGTAGGTGTTTTGTCACAGCGTAGACCCTGCACACTGCAGCCATAAAAAACCCACTTTCCGTGATCAATTTGGGCAAAGGAAACAGGTATGCAGAAAGGCTACCATCCCTTCTTCATATGGGAACTCTAAAAAGAAACAGTTAATTACAGACAATGCTGCCCTGCAAGATGTCATGGCATTCACTGTGCTGATTTCATACTGCCAGTTGTACTTCCTCGTTTATAGCTTGGAGGATTGGCTCATCCACATTAGACACCTTTTACAAGACTGATTTTTAGATGTTTATTTAAAAATGGTCACTTTCTACCTCTTGAATTATGCAATCCTATACTTGCAAAATTTTCTGTACTCTAGGCTATGGACCTACAGTGTAATGTTGATGACTTGTATAAAGTCATCACTGGGTTATTTCCCCACACATACCCTGAAGCCTCTTACCACTGTTTTATTTCCACCTCCTCACCATAGGGTGGTCAGCAGTGTGTGGTTAAACAGACACAGAGGTTTACTAAACATGGGTGAACATTGGGAAAAAAAAAAAAAAAAAAAAAAAAAAAAAAAAAAAAAAAAAACCAAAAGGAGTGTGCTAGGACTGGAAGGAGGTAAAGCAAAGGGCAGAGCCATATCGAACGTGCCATTTGCCTCACACCTTTCTTTTCCAAAGCCATGCAAGCAGCTGGGGTGATAGCATTATCTGCTGACTGCACTGCTGATCAGAACAGCCTCTCCCCACCCAGCTTGCCCTGTGCACTGATGCAGAGGAAAGACAGGAAACCTTTCCACCCTAGAGCCCAAGAAACCACCAGCAGCCTCGTCTCCTTTTCTTCCTGCAGGTTCTGCTACCTTGCAAAACAGAGTGGAGGCTCAGGGACCAAGGCCCTCATCAATATTGGCAGATTAAACCAAAACCAGAAATGAACCATGATCATCTGTATTAGTAAGGTGTTCAAGCATTTCACAGCCCATGCCAGTTACTGCTCTCCCAGTCATTCCCAGGCACAGTCCAGAGTCAAGGACTTAATCTGAGCTGGCCCTCAGCAGGGAGCCATCCTCTCCCAGAGTATCTCCCTAGCATAGATACAAGCTTTTGTGTGCTGGCTGCTCTCTGTGCCTGGGAACATCCCCAGGTACAATTAATTGACTAATATACTAGTAGCTGATAACAACTTATGGTTGTTCAAATGCCTGCTATCTCTATTGACCAAGATATGTGCTTCTTTCGTCAGGCAGCCAATGTCACTTCAGCAGAGACAAGTTCAACCACAAACCCCCAGTGGCTCTCTAGAGAGCTGATGGTAAGTATTGCAATTATGCTTTTCCAGCTACCATTTTATAGCAAAGTAACTCTTTGCCTGTGAAATACTACTAGGACTCGATGATAAATTCCATATTTCAATCTGGGGGCAAAGCTTATGTCCTTGAAGAGATAGAGGCTTATTCATCCCCGATGAATACCTCCTTAACTTCCATTGGCATTTCATTGTGCATTTCCTACTCTGTTTTACTGTACCTCCACCTTATCCTAACTGGAAGATTCATTAACTGTCCCCAAACGTATTCTAAATATGCCAGAGATTTTAACTGACGTTTCATCCCCCATTTGTGATCACTGCTATTTCCTCACTTCTTACTACAGCTTTGGGTCAGAACAAGATTTCCACCAGATCAGAAAGCATTTTTCCTCAGCAGATAGACAGGCACCCTATATTCCTCACCCATTTGTGAGGAATCCATAGCAGCCACCTAAAATGTCCATGCAGAAAGGTGTGGGCTTCAAATCATACCTTTGGAAAAACAATAAACTGTATCTGCAAAAAATATATTATAACTTGAATGTATCAATATTTTGCATAAATATTGAATGCATACGAAGCTATACAGATTATGGACTTTTTTTTAGAAGCTGTTTTTAAAAACACCATTTACCACATTGAGCCCAACCTCATCCTATTTCTGTGACTTCTTGGAGAGTAAAAAAGGTACCAAAACTGAGTAGCCCTCTAAGGTGGAAAAACACTTTCTGCTCCAAAAGGATAGAGATACAAGATAAGGGCCTCTGTATAGAGAAGTCCTGGAACTTCAGGTGCCTTATGTCAGTGTGTGTAGCAGGGAAACCGTTCCTTTGCAAGGTCCTATGCCCAGACACACCCACAGGCTGGGCAGAGAAGTGAGTGAGAGCAGCCATGTAGAGAAAGACTTGGAGGTGATGGTGGATGAAAAACTCAACAAGAGCTGGCAATGTGTGCTTGCAGCCCAGAAAGCAAAAGATACCCTGGGCTGTTTCCAAAGCAGCGTGGCCAGTAGGTCAAAGGAGGTGATTCTCTTCCTCTGCTCTGGTGAGACCCCACCTGCAGTGCTGCATCCAGATCTGGTGACCCCAACATAAGAAAGGCATGATGCTTTTGGAGCAACTCTGAGGAGGCTACAAAGTTGATAGGAGGACTAGACCACCTTGCCTAGGAAGACAGGCTGAGAATATTGAGGCTGTTCATCATGGAGAAGGTTGTGGAGAGACCTCATAGCAGCCTTCCAGTATCTGAAGTGGGGCTACAGGGAAGCCAGAGAGAGACTCTCCCTCAGGAACTACAGTGATAGGGCAAGGAATAATGAGTACAAATTGAAAGGGGGAATTTAGGTTAGATATTAGGAAGAAATTCTTTACTGTAAGGGTTATTAGACACTAGAACAGGTTGCCCAGGGAGTTCGTGGATGCCCCAACCCTGGAGTTTGAGACCGGGTTAGCTAAGGCCCTGAGCAACCTGGTTTAGTGGGAGATATCCCTGCACATGGCAGGAGGGGTAAGACTAAGTAATGCTTAAGGTCCACTTCAACCCCTTAACATTCTATGATTCTATGTATAATTTTAAGTTGGTCAGGATTTTTTCCCTTAAAACTTTTTCAGTTCTGTCTTCCAAATCACTAATCATTCATCATCTACAAGCTGAGTGACACCAACCACACACACCCAAAAGCCTAGCATAATGACCACTGCCTCCTTATTGATTATTTTTAACTGAATAAGTAGGGATATGAACACCTGGAGAATTGGACACAACAGGGTAGGGACCAGTTGGCAGATATCTGATAATGATGCCAAGAAGAGAGAAACATCTGAGAGCACCTCCAAGATTGCTGCACCAAAAACAGCACCTAAACTTGTAGTGTTGGGTCTCATCCCATTTCTAGCATGTACATTCAGGTCATGAAACCCAGGAGTGAGAATCACAATATACACATTTAACTTTCTCCATGTGGCAAAATGCAAGGCTGCTTGCAGAAGAAAAGCTTTTGAGTATTGATCCCCTTTTCTTCTAAATACATACAAAATTTGCAACATTAACTGTCTCACAGGATGAGAACAAATTTCACTCATACAAAAGTCTTAAAATTATCCAGAGACACAAGCTCCCTATTGCTAGCATACGTCAAGCTCAGAACAAGGTTTTATTTAAAAATACACTTTATTTACAAGACATTCAAACTTCATTTTGATAAAAATATAGCTGTACCTAAAACCTTAAGTCATTTCTCACTAATGGTTAATAAAACCACAGCGAGATTCATCAATCATGGAAATTACATTTTGGCACATTAAATCACATAAGGAACAGAAAAACTGGAGAAAACTTTTAAGCAACACAGCTCCATAAATGTAACAATCTTCTACAGTGGCATCCTCACATCAAGATATCACTGTTCAAATAAGGCATTTAACATAGAAAGTGCTTCCACTGTACAGCAGACTAAGTAGTAGAATTTATAGGAATGTTCATAGCTTTTGAATTATCTTTTACCAAGCTTTCTCCCAAGATGTTAATGAATGACCCATGAACCCTCCTGATTTCATTATACTTTCCCAGGTTTAGAAATCCACCTTTCTTAAGAAGTTGATTCGGGTACAGTGTATATAAAGAATTTAATTATACATAAACACATGTGTTCATATTCTCAGAATGACTACTTAGATAACACTTCTACACAGATCACAGGACACAAAATAGTCCTCAGAGTAGCTCGTTTCAAGCTATCCACAACTTGAGTAGTGAAGTTCTCTTTGGGAAAAATTCAGATGGTGGCATATTCCCTTCGAAGTTCAGAATAAAAGGGAGTATTCAGGACAGTAAGCATTATAATGAGGGAGAGGGAAAGAGTAGGAAGAAGTATAGAAGGTCAAAAAGTGGTTCACAATGGTAAGGTATGTCACATAGCAAAAGCAGAAAGTGGGTGTATTTCAATAGAATGGAATGCAAAAATTAAACCAGTGCATAAAAAGGTATCTCTAAACTGTATTATTGGTAGATCACCATGACCAGGCTATCAAAACCATCCTGCTTTTATTGAAAATACAACGAGAAAAAACACTAAGAGGGAAAAAACACACTTGCACTATGAATCAAGGTAAGTATTGTAAAGAAGGCAAGGAAAAGGAAGCCAACTGAAAACTGGAAAAACAAAGGCAATACTCCTGAAAATAGTAGCAGTTTTCTTAATAATGAAGAGTAAAGGCAACACCTGCATTTAGAGGGTTTCAGAAGAAGAAGAAGTCAGTCAAATTGGCACTTCTGGCACGTATGAAAAGGTGACAAAGAATTGATTCCCTTTAAGAAAAGGCACACGATCGATGAAGGCCCTTAAAATGCTTTTGCTTTCAATGTCATGTTAATTTATTCCAGGTTTCAATTTTACTGCAGAATGATCTGGCATACCTAGCAAAGATTTTGTCATCATTCTACTAGGTCACAAGTATGACTGGCTATGGATCACATCCACATGATCTGGACAACCAGTTGAAAGTCACACATAATTTAAGCAGATTTCCTTTGCCACCAGCAGCAATAGACAGAAGGGACAATTGTTGCAAGAGAACTCAAAAACCAAGAGAGACAATCATAAGGCAGTGCTTGAAGAGGACAGAGGAGCATAATCAGCCTGCACTTGTCAAGGGGGGAAACAAAGTAATACAGCTAAAGAGGCCAAAACAAAGCTTTTATGACAGTGCAATAGACTACAAAACTGAATTTAGAACAAATGCCCATAGATAAGGGCTAACATGGAAATACAATGTATCTCAAAATGAGGGAAGCCTGCTTCAACAGAATTAGAAGAGATATGCCAAGAACTGAAGGGAAATAGGCCAATACAAAATACACACTAATTGGAAAGAAGTCTCCTATAGAAGTATAGAGGGGACGCACAGCACAGGAGAAAAATATTTTGTTGCTCAAATGAGGGCAAAGATGCTGGTCAGAAACCTTAGTTGAATAGCCTGAAAGTCCCAACACACAAAAAAGCAAGGTTTATCTCATAAATAACATAGCTCTGTTGGTTTTGCTTGCTTAAGTAATAAAGCAAATTTTAAAACTGTCACTATTATCTGTCAAAATCTATGAAGATTTCCATAATACCTGTATTTTCCCATTTATCCACAGGCAGCAGTTACAGTACATTCAACTAGACAAGAGAAAATAAAATTTAAGAATGTTATTTCATTGTATTTTCAAGTTACAACATTTTTAAAAGTTTTAAGAAATACATAGCCACAGTTTTAACACTAGAAGAATAAAAACTGTCCATTTTGACAAATGCCCCAGCATCACACATTCTAGTTTTCTTTAATCCCAGAGTAAATACTTCTATTCCAGCTTTCAACCATTTAATAAAATATGTATATAAACACACACACACACATATATATATAATTACCTGATTTAGGATACAAATAATAACGATGAAAGGGTGCTTGTTTTAGAGGGTATCTGGGAAGAAAGCTCTCCCATAGACTTTGTTGTTATTTTGGGAGATTTCTATTCCAGTTCTCAAAAACACAATAAATATATTTGTTATTTAAATCTAAGCATCATCATAGATTAAAATAAAGAGGGGAAAAAAAGAATGGAAGAAAGGGCTGTCTTACTTTATGGCACATGCTTTTAAAAGACAGAGCAATTCTTACGTTTCCTGATTTACGTTAACTCATGAAATAACTGCCAAGCAAGATCCTGCTGCTGCCAATGGAATCAAAGAGCCCAGAGGATCAAGCTCTTAATTATATTACCAAATAGGCTAATTTATATGATACAAACTTGCAATGAAGTGGTATAAAATATCTTAATTCATCCAAAAGTCTGTTTAAAAGAGGTAACTATAATTCTAGAAATGTTCTATTTAGACTGAAATCACTGCTTCAGTAAATACTACATTTCAAGCAGTAAAATATCCTGCTGTGTGTTTTAATATTCATTGAATTATTGCAATCATCTTTATTAATAGAGAGTTGGCTGCTTTTAAGTCATCCTTACAAGGAGGTCCTGGTATTTTCCCAGTCCAGGCTGGAAATCAATTTGCCCTTTCTCTTAATTTGTCACTGAGGTAAAGATGTCACTATTTTACAAAGGTGTCCCTGTGAATAAATGGATAAAATAGCCTGTCCAGGCCACATAGGCCATTGAAAGGCTGCTTTTGCCAGCAAAATATATTTGGGATTTTCTGGATCTGATCTGCATAGCCAGGGAGACCAAGCACTAGACTCAGTGTGGATTGAGTAGTGGGTCTCCTCTCCCAGAAACCTGCAGAACATACCTGACTGAAATCCAGCACTGGTGACAGAGCACATCACCTTGTTTTCCTTAGAGCACCCTTGCATACCTTCAGAAAGAGCAAGCAGCAAAAAGATAGTGAACTGCTTCACTAAATACACTTTGAGATACACCTTTGGAAAGCGGGAAGAGGGCCAGGGCAGAGGGTGGTGTTCAAGTCATCACGACCTTTAAAACCAGCCAACAAGAAATGATTGAGACTAAACCAGGAAAATTTTCCTGCTTTAATTTTTTTAAAGCTCCCTCTAAGTGATAATACTGCATACAAAACTTTAAAGGTGCTTCCTTCATTAATACAATATTAAATTAAGCCTTAATATAGAATTGCAGAATTTCAACTGTTCATAATAAACTATAGCTTATTTATTCAGCATGAATAATGACAGACTCAATGTTAAAGATAATGCAATCATCCTGCACAATGATGAAATAAGACCATGGCTCTTGGAACTTGTGTTGTCAGGAAAAGGATAATAAGAATTTTAAAAAGCTGAGTTGTACAATCATAACAGTGAAAAAGATAAAAGTTAATTGGATGACTGCCTGCATTTCCATTTGCTAGAATCAGTACAGACAATGTTAGTAGGTACTTATTTGCTTTCATGACAAGCAGTCTACTCCTTAGCACACTCATCTGTGATTAGGGTGGGACTCCAGTATTACTTGTAGAGAAGCAAGACCAGCTTCTGCTCTGTCCCTAAATACAGGAGTCAATCAAGAAAATAACACAAGTCAAAATTCCTGAGTGTTTCCCCTTAGACACTCTTAATTTCATTCACAAACTCCACTGGCCAGAATTGTTACTGTTAAAAATGAACTGTCCATGCAAAAATGGGGCTTAAGGATCAGTAAAGCATCTCTACTAAAGTCCTTTATAAATATACAGTACTTCAATCCAGTTCAATCATTAACTGGCCACGGGGCTTTCAAGAAACGGCTCAGTCCAGCAGGAAAGGCCAGAGGTTCTTTCCCAGTGCTACTGGCCATGAACTGCAAACATCAGTGCAGACAGAGAGCAGTACACCCCATCCACTCTAACAGTAGGAATTCAGCCCTAGTTTGGTAAGGAACTGGGTAAGGCTGCATCACAAAAATCACATGAATGCAACAGCCTTGGTGGAAATCTTAATCCTTAGTTCAGGTACAAGGGGGTTTGGGTGTATTTTGGTTTACAGCTAAAGCACAGAAATCTTTTTGCCACACCAACTTCAGCTACAACCACTGATGCCCCCCTTCCCAGCCAGGATATGTTTGCTCCATGAGAACACGACACAGAGCAAAGCGAATTGCCTAAAATCGTGTACTACCCGACTGTGATTTGTCATCGGACATGTCACAATTTTTCACACTCTCCTCTGCCACTGGGTCCTCCATAGGGATTTGAACGTCACTTTTCCTTGAACCATTGTCTTTGTGCTGTGCAGAGAGGGAGCTTTCACTTTTCTCCATGTAGCCATTCATTTCAGCCCGGGGGAGCTCCCTCTGGCTGCAGCACAGATGAGAGTCACAGGCTTTTGAGATGCAGGGTGAGCTGCACAGTGGATGTGAGGTCTTGTGGTCAGCATACTCGGGCTGGATGGTCACAGAATGGACTCCTGCCTCGTGGAAAACCTTCCGTATTTTGTGAGCAGCATCTTGGTAATCAGAAGGGTTTTGGCACTTGATATGAAGAGTGGCAATGTTCTTCCCGCTTGCAAGCTCCCAGACGTGCACCTCGTGGAGGCTGCTGACCCCTGGCACACGAGCTAGTCTGTCAGCTGGAAGACATAAGGGAAAGGTATTAGGGGCTTTAGTGCACTGGCTAATTATCAGCTGTCTCATTAGGCACCCTATCCAAAAGCAGCAGTGTCAAAGCTATCATTTTAGAAGAGATATGTCTACACCCAGCTGCCTTCAGTTCAGCTTCCAGGTGACGAAGACAGCACCCTTCCTTTTGGATTCACCAGTCCCTCAAGCTCTCTAATGGTAATTTACCAGCTGTTCACAGAGGAAATATTACAGCATCACTCCCTCCATCAAGATCCCACATCTTCTGGTTTCTTTAACCCCTGAGCACGAGGGAATTCCAGAAATAGCCAGTGTTACTCCACAATTAACCAGTGTGAACAGCGCCTAAGAACTACAAAGTTAACCAACATTAATGGAAATTTCTAAGATGTTTTGGAAGCTTTTCAGAAGCAGCCCTTTCAGAAGGATTGGAAAAGATTGTAACTCAAAGTTGTTTCTTTCACAAATAACCCACACAAAGCATTAACAGTTCAAGACCTGGTATGTCTGATGTATTGTTGGAGTACCACATTCTCAAAATGCGTGCTTTAACTAATCCAGAGAGATTTGAGTCATGTTGCTAGGACACAGACATGTGAGTATTTTTCACAGTTCTTGAGAATTTAGAGCTATTATGAGTAAATAATCCAAACATGTCATTCCACAAATAACATATGCATTGAAATATACCATTAAAATAAAGAGCATTTCAACAACAAATTTAACTTACTCAGTAGTTGTATATCAACACCTTTGGGGACCATCTGCAACAAAATAGTTGAGGTCTCCTTTATAAGTGGGAATGCAGAAGACAAGATGATGAACACCATAACTATTGTCAAGCTAGGATCAATGTAGCACTGCCAATTACATGGAGCATTCCCCAGAGGACGTACATAGAAGATAGTAGCAGTAACTACCACGACCACAGATCCAAGTGCATCTCCCATAACATGCAAAAGAACACCTGAAACAAACAGCACAATTTCCATTAGTGGGGTGGGGTTGGGGTTTTTTGCTTTGTTTTGTTTCTTTCTAGGGAGAGACATGATGCTGCGTTTTTCAAGTATGTTCCACTTGACATGAAGAATGCAATATTCCAGCCATTAATATCATAATTAAAGTTTTCAGCAACAGCTTTTGGAAAAGACAGCAAGGGAAATACTGACTCTGAAGCACTGCTGATTGAGTGGGATGCATTATTAAGCATTTGGGGTATGCTAGCGACAGCTATCCAACTGCAATGCCATGGTAACAGAAAATGTGCTAGCTTAAATGCATGAAGATTATTAACAGATCCTGGCATGTTAAATCTAAATTAAAAATTGATGACTAAGTCTATCCATTCTACCCTAGAAGTTGAGAGCTGCAGACCACCTCCAATAACAGTTACCTTACCCCGCCAGTTTCTGTGACACTGTTGAAATTTGAAAAACTGCCTAAGTGAAATCTAAGCTGGCTCCAAATACTCTCAGACTCCAATTTTTAGATCAAACTTGATTACTAGTCATATTAAACATTGTTCCATCAATACTACTAGCCTTCAGGGTTAGCCAAAATCAGAATATGGTTGTAAAGTCAGTCACATGGTTTAGTGCCTGGACTGCTCTGAGAGGAATGCTGGGTACCTCTTTTTACATCTTATAAAGATGGTTTTGTACAAAGGTAAAGACACAAAACAGGCTCTTACAGTAATATATATAGCTGCTCTTTAAACTACAATGACCAAAGCAGTATTCCTGCTATAGAGTTACAATAATCAAGCAGTGCCTTTTTTTTCTTTTTCTTTTTACTACTCTACATAAACTTCTCTCTTCCCATTACTGCTCAAACATGCTCCGGTTTTGTTAGCTTTTACTGTTCAGTCTCAGATTTTATTCCAACTCATGCCTGAATTCAGAGCATCTCTCTCTATGGGAAGTGAATTTCTTTGTCAATGCTTTTTGTTTGGGGGCTGTGAGAGAAGAAAATGAACCATCTCTTTTTAACAACCCTATCACATACACTTTCAAGTGAGAAGATGTAAAAGGCTCCCCCAAAACTCACTAACAACACAGCAAAGAGTTTTGATGATGCTGGATACTGGACTAGCCCTAGAACTCTGCCCATGTTGCTGTTTCTTGCCAGCTCCATACACGCACCTCAATCTGTGCGAGAAATGAAGGCCACAACCTTTGGAGTTCCTCCAAATCACTTGGGTGAGATAAGAAAGTACAAGCTCCTGGTGAGTCCAGCTCTTTATGCTGGAGTCAGGCATGTTCTGCCCCATTTGGCAGACTACCACGGGGTTTTACTCCTCCTAACAGTGTTGCAGTGTTTCCTTTTCATTTACAAATATTCCTGATTCAGCATGGGCTATCAGCTGTTGCACTAACAAGAGGGACAGGCAGGATGCTGTTGCATTGCCCGGGCAACTAACAAGTGAGTACAGCTTATAAAGAACAGGAAAATGTTTCAAAAAGCCTTCTTCACAGTTAAGAAAAAAAAACTAACTATGCCAGAATTTTGATTAATCAGTAATTGAGAATACAGAATTTGGAAAAATGTTTACTTTACATTCTTAACATCATTAATACGTAAGACTAATGACTTATTAATGGATACGTCATTACCGGGATTGGTAATGCATCACAGAATTAGGGCTCAGTCAGAAATGTATCCATTTCCCTATCAAATCCCAAAAGCTATGATTGTAAATTGGAACAAAAAATGAATTTTTACTAAATGAAGTCAGTATGGTAAGACCGCAGGTAGCAGTTTCCAACAGCTTGCATTCCGAAGTCTAACTGAACTACTCTGTGTATGCTCAAGCAGTAAAAGGAATTATTTCACACTACAATAATTAATCCTGCCAGACAGAACTTATGGATTCCTGTTCCTACCAGTTATAAAATCAAGGAAGCCATTCCTATGCCAATCCATTTTGTCCAGCCATGTTTTTCAGGGAGGCTCCAGTTCCACAACAAAGAATTTTTTGCCAAGTGACTATGAAGTAAGTATAGCTTGTAACTAACTTAAAAGGAAAAGCATGGATTGAATCAGAATTTCAAAGACACATATCATTATAACTACAGAAGCAAGGAATATTTATAAAGATAATAAAAATAGATTTTGCGAAGGTGACATACTAAAGTAACACTTAAAAATTTCTTTTTAAAAATGAAAGATGGCATGTATCTCAAAATAACTGTCACAAAATTCCTTATCCTTCTGACATTTTTTGAAAGCTTCCAGCATCTTTATACCTAAGCACTGTGGTTTAGGCAAGCAAGGCCTTCTCTAAAGTAATTGGTTCCTTACTCTTCTCTCCCCCATCACTGAGTGTGACAGTTTGCTTATCCTGATCCAATAATCTTACCATTATAATGCCATAATATCGAGTGACACCAACTTCTAGACATTCAAGCAAGCGTTGTGGCACTAGCACATGGTTTGATTTTCCAAAGCATCTTCCCCTACAGGTGGATTTATGTAGCTCTGGAAACACTTTTGAAAAAAACCCCCAGCAAACCCACACTGACCTCTCAAGCTGAATTCATGCAAAGCAAACTCACACAACATTGGGGGAATATCAGCTGCTGATCAGTGACCACAAGAAACCTGGAACTACCATTCTGACTGAGGCTTCTGACAGTCCTTTCCTTGGGGACAAACTCAATATTTCATATCCACAAAGACATTTGTTCTTGGCTCTGTTCAGAGTAGGTACATAAATGTGTATGCATAGAAACACACAGAGAGGGAGAGACATGTGGATAATTTATTCCTAGGAGTAGCTTTATGTTTCACCCCACAGATTCCCATGACCTGCCAAATTACAGCCATAGGAAGGGCTGATCCTGTCACACACTCACAGGGATGGGTTCACACCTGCAGAAACACCATGCTGAAGCACCAGTTTCAGAACACTTTTCCTTATGCTGACAACAAAACACTATCAACCTGGGGATTTAGAAGAATTTCTGTTTTCTGCCCAAAAGTGTTTTAAGGAAAACTGCTCAACTACTACATCGTCAATACTCAAAGATGCACCTCATAGCTAGCTGTGTTACCTTCCTGAAAAGCCTCTAATGACTTGAGCTTAGTGCAACAGGGCTTGTGTCCTTTCCAAATGTTCAGCTGCTCTTCAGTTTACTCTTCTAAGAATAAAAATCAAAACATGAGGACACTCAAAGCCAAATCAGTATGACGTTATTTTGTTACTACTCATGCTATTCCATAAAATCAAAATATTTCTGCAAGAGATAACAGGATCCAATTACATAGAAGAGTCTTAGACTTCTCCCTTTCTTACTGATATTTGTGGGTGTGTACATAAATTTGAAATGTAAATCATAAAGTGTTTGAAGTTAATTTAACCTTAGCAGTATACTTCCTATGCCATACCTCTGATGTTCAAGGCTTCAGACTTTTTTTCTTTTTTCTTCTCAGACCCCTCTTCAGGGCTCTTTTGGTCATTTGGTGAATCACCTGCATTCAAAGAAGAAACGCTGTGTTGTGTATAAGTTCTACAAACAGAAAAAACATCAACCTTCTCAAAACCAACTTACTTCAAAGGTGACAAGAAGAAAAACAAAAACAAGCCAAAACATTTCCCGTGCAGCTCCCTGGGCAATGCCTCCTTCCCCCATCCCGACGGGACACCCAGCAGCCCGGGGTAAAGTACAAGGTGAAAGAGGCAGCGGGTGCCTGAGTGAGCTTAGCGAAACCCCCCGGGGCCCACGGGTGGCCTTGGGGCTCTAAAAGGGCCCAGAGGATGGGGCCAACAGCTCGGCGGGTCCCGAGGGAAAACGAGAGGCAGAGAGGAGGGGATCGGGAAGGGTGCGGGAGGGTGAGAGGAATGCTGAAGGGAGGGAGGGGTGGGGAGAGATGCGAGACACGAGGGGAAGGCGAAGTGCAGCCGAAAGGCACCTGCTTCATCCTCCTCGCCGTTCCGGCTGCCGCCGGGCACGTCACGCAGCGCGACGGCCGCGGAGGGACGAGGGGACGGGCGTCGCCCATGGCAGCAGGCGCCCCAGTCCTGGAAGACGAGGAGCCCCACGACGTTGACGGCGAGACCGAGGGTGCCGACGATGAGCACCAGCTGGGCGTCGTCTATGGGCACGGGCCGAGCGAGGCGTAGGATGGAGTCCACGAGGATGGTGAAGCAGAGGGCGGTGAGGAAGACGGCGTTGCTGAGCGCTCCCACCGCCTCGGCGCGGCTGTAGCCGTAGGTGGCGCGGGGACCGCGGCGGCTGCGGCGGGCGATGCGCCCGGTGGAGAGCCCCACGCAGAGGGAGATGAGGTCCGAGAGCATGTTGAAGGAGTCGGACACCAGCGCGATGGAGTTGCCCAGGTATCCGGACACCAGCTCGGCCACGAAGAAGCCGACGGTGAGCACTAGCATGAAGATGAGGCGGCACGTCTTGCCCGAGTACCGCCCCATGGCGGCCGTGCGCTACCGGCCGGTAACGCTCCACGCCAGCGCCGCCCGACCGCAATAAAGTAAGTGCGCCCGGCCCGGCCCGCCCCGCCCCGCCCCGGACCCCGAGCAGCCACGGCAGGCGACACGGAATCAAGCAAACCTGGAATAAAGAGAAGATGGATGGGCCGCGGGGAGGAGCGGCGGCGGGGGAAGGGCCCTCTCGCGCGGGCAGAGCAACCCGAGGCTGTCCCGCCTGCGCTCCTGCCACCCCGAGACGGTGAGGTTCCAACGACGGATCCAATAATGACAGACCTTTGGTGCTTTATCGGCGACGAAACCAAAGGACATAGTGCCATCTACTGAGCCAGCTCATTTCCAGCCACCAGCCTTTAAAAAGGTGTGTCAAAAAGCCAAGCGAATCCTGGGCTGCATCCAAAGCAGCGTGGCCAGAAGGTTGAAGATGATTCTCCTCTACTGCTCTGGTGAGACCCCACCTGCAGTGCTGCATCCAGATCTGGTGACTTCAGCATAAGAAGAACATGGAGCTGTTGGACCAAGTCCAGAGGAGGCCACAAAATTGATAAGGGCACTGGGGCACCTCACCTGTGAAGACAGGCTGAGAATGTTGCAGCTGTTCATGGTGGAGAAGATTGCAGAAAAACCTCATAGCAGCCTTCCAGTATCTGAAGTGGGGCTATAGGGAAGTCCAGAGAGGGACTCTTCATCAGGAATGGTAGTTATAGAGCAAGGAGTAATGGGTACAAACTGAAAGAGGAAAACTTAGGGTGGTAAGATACTGGCACAGGTTGCCCAGGGAGGTTGTGGATGCCCCAACCCTGTTAGTGTTCAAGGCCAGGTTGGATGGGGTTCTGGGAAACCTGGTCTAGCGAGAGGTGTCCCTGACCATGGCAGGGGGTTGGAACTTGTTCTTTAAGGTCCCTTCCAACCCTAACCCTTAATTCTATGAAAATAGTGCCTCAGTGTTCACAAATCTATTACTACCCCACAAGAAAAATAATTGCATGCACTTTTTGACCTACAGGGTCATCTACAAGAACCATGATAAGGTAGTTTTGTAGATGTTTTTGCTGCTGTTGTTTTTTATAATAGTTCTTGCAAAAATGACAACCTCACAAAAGGAGAAAGGACAGAGCTGGACTACTAATGCATCGTTTCAAATTCAACAACTAAAGGAGCTGCTGGGAAAACAAGTCATCCTCAACTATGGTGTTCTCAGTATCAGAACTGGGCCCAAAAATAATAAAATATGTAAGACCTAGAGAAAATTATGTCCCTAAAATGTTATCCTGTGAGACTCTGGAGTATTTCAGCTATGCCAGAGGGGAACCAGTGCTGAGGTACCACTTCAGCAGCTACAACTCACACTGAAGTGCCACATAACACTTTTCACCACGCTCGACAAAGCACACATTGCTGACAGATTTTAAACCAGCAAAACCAGGGAATGCTATCTTGTCCCAGCTATCTAAGGCAGTGTTCTCCACAACCAGAAATTCCTTAAGCACCTCAGGAATTTCCTCTTTGTTCTAACTCTGAAGCAATCGCATTGTTACTGCTGTTCATTGAGCCCTTGCTTGAATACATCTTTTAAATGAGCCCTCTCCATTTCACCTAATTCTGTGCACAGAACCCAAGATATGCAGTAAGTCCACTCTGGAGTGAACTTGAGTAGTCTTTCAGGAAGACTATTCCCTACAAGGAATTAACACCCAACTCCCAATTAAGCAGAGATTCACACACACATTCAATATCCTGCAATATGCAAATTAACAAATGTATTTTAAAAAAGTATTTAAATGAACCTTACCATAAAAATAAACACAGTTGTAGGAGAGGATAGAATAACGTACAGTAACACACATTTCGGCTCTAGAATTACAACTACTGACATAGGATAAGAGATGCTCAACAGTTGTTGAGCCAAATCAAAAGTACATAGGTAGAGCAACAAGAAGAAAAATATGAGTTATAGGAAGTTAAATAGTCAGATATAAATTTTAAAATTACAGCCTATATCTTCTGTACTATAATTAATGATAAAAAACTGTCTCTGGCACTTCACTTAAAAAAAAAAAAAAAGCTCTCTGAAGCCCAGCTAATTGCACCTTCATAGAACTGAAAGGAATTTCCAGTGGCTTTTATTTTAGGAAGACATAATACAGTAGATGAAACATCATTAATCCTCGTGTGAAAAATATACATCAATCCTCTTTGAAAAATAAAGGAAGTTTCATAACCCTGAACTCACTTCAAAACAAAAATATCACAGTTATTTTGAAGAAATTGTGTTAAAAATATTGTTTTGAGCAAATAAGGCTGTGACTAAGTCCTCTGACATGGACCACAATTACAGCTGACTCTCCAAAGGTGTCAAAAATTGTATGTGTTCAGAGCCTCAGCTCTGACACTGGATCTGCTGATCCACTAATTATTCCTTTTGTAAAGCTCACACATCTCCATCTGCTTGTCACAGAACAACCACACACTGACACAGGAACAAAGCAGTGTCTGCTGGGTCAGACCACAGATTCATGTCTGGACTGTTTCCAGTTCCCATCTACACCTTTGAGAGACGAGGGAAACAAACCCGTAGCGTCTTCAAAACACAGGGCAGATACAGAGATATGGTGATGCACTGATACAGAGGAACAGCAAAAGACCTGATTGTTTCCTTTACTCCTTTGCCTGTGTGGTCTCACAGGCAAAGGAGTAAAGGAAACAATGATTGACTTGATTTGATTCACTTTTCTGTTCTGAACATTTAGCACACATTTTTATGGAACTGATCATTCACTCCTGCTTTCTGTTTCTCATCTTCTGCACAGCTTAAGCCCAGCTGGCAACTCTGCCACAGAGCAGCTTGCTCTCCCCCATCCCCAGGAGGATAGGGAGGAGAATCAGAAAAAAAAGATTAAAAACCTTATGGGTTGATATAAAAACAGTTTAATAATTGAAACAAGGTAAAAACAAACACATAAAACCAAAACCAAACCAAATCAAAAATAAACCAAAGAAACAAATGATGCACAGTTGCTCACCATCCTCTGACTGATGCCCAGCTCATCCCCCAGCAGTGATCAATGACACCCAGCCAGCTCCTCTCAGCTCGTGTTCTGAGAATGACTCTGTGGTATGGTATATCCCTTTGACCAATTCAGGTCCTCCCTGTTCTGGTTGCGCTCCCTCCCAGCTCCTTGTGCGGGTCCTCACTGGCAGAGCATGGAAAATTGAAAAGTCTTTGACTTGGACTAAGCAGTACTCAGCAGTGACTAAAACATCAGAGTGCTATCAATATTTTTCTCATGCTGAATACAAAATACAGTGCTGTGCCAGTTTCTATAAAGAAAATGAGCTATCCCAGCCAAAACCAAGACATCTGACCCACTCTTCATCCATGGAAAGGCCTTTCCCTTTGCACTAAGGCTGCTTAGAAGCCTCTTGGACATCCAAGCTTTTATTTTTCTCATTATACATCCAAACCTCCCTGTCTGTCTTTACCCAGGTGCCATAATCACTTAAAGACAAATGACTCCTAAAATTGCCAGGTGAGCAAAGTTACCCTAATCATTCTCATTCAGTAAGTCGTTGCTTTCAATAACAAGAATAGTTAATTCAGGTGAATCTTCAGAATAAAGTTTGTGTTATCCCTGTAGCTCTTTTACACTTTGATCTCCTTCCACACAGTCCAAAAGAAAGCCATGATCCTGAACACAGGAGTCACTAACCCCATTACCAGTGTTTTCACTCAGGCTCTTCCCCCTTTCTGGCACTTCCATTCTACCTGCACCAATCGACCTGCAGTGTCAGAACTTCTGGTCTCAAATCCTTTTTTAAAGGAACCACTTGTATGATTGCTTTGCAGCATGCTTGGCATCTCTGTGTGTGTTTTACACTGACTGTAGGCATTCAACAGTAGAATGTTATGATTCCACTTACTCATCCAGTCCTGAGATGGCCTGAACAAACTGCATATTATTAAACAAAAAGGAGCCTAATATCCCAGGCTCTCCATTTCTGACTATGCTGAGTTGGAACAAGTTCTTAGGAGGTATAGAAAAGATTGTCCAGCACCTTAGTTTTTTGAATGATTTGCCAACTTTAGTTTCAGCCACCATGCTGCTAGAAAAACTGCAGTTTCCTCATCCTAATCAGGAACAGAAATCAGAAAAAATCTTCAGAAGTCTTAAAATTATTACAAACAAGAAAACTTCCCTTCTGAACTCCAAAGAAGCAAAGCACTCCTGTAAAACTTCAAGACCTCTGTGTACCAAGCTTTCAAAATACTCAACGTACGAATTTTTAGCACTTAGCCACTGGCAGCCAAGAGGTTGTCCCCACCTGTGTCCATAAGGGGATGTTTAGGTAACAGTAAAGCAGGGTAAGTATATATTATACTTTCCCTTAATACTTGTTTATTCTTCAAGTATTTCCAGCCCAAGTGAGTTTCTGAGCTGGATATCTGTATCTAGTAGGCCTCAACAGATTTTTCTTTCATGTCCTAGTCCAGCCTCTCACTCAGCAATGCAGACTTCAACATTAATTGGAAACAAGCTCCACACATCACCTCTCATGGTGTGAAGAACCATAGGATAGTTTAGTTAGTCTCTCCCTGCCACAGGAAGAGACACAGGCAAGTTGCTCAAAGCCCCATCCAACCTGGCCAGGAACACTTCTGAGGATGGGGCAGCCAAAGCTTCTCTGGGCAATGTAGTCCAGTGCCTCACCACTCTCAGAGTAAAGAATTTCTTCCCAATATCTAATCTAAACCCACCCTCCACCAGTTTGAAGTCATTCCCCCTTGTGCAGTCACTGCCTGCCCTCTGCTCTCTCTTGTGGCCTTCCCTTCTCCAGGCTGAACAACCTCAACTCTCTCAGCCTATTGCCTTTTCTCCTTGTTTTGAATCTGAATCCTGCTAGTTTCACTTCACATGTTCTTGTTTCAGAAGACAGGACAAACATTCAATGGTTACTGACTTTCCCTATGCCACCCTTGGTTTTGGAGAGTTGTGCCACATCCTCCTTAAGTTATTCATTTTCAAGGTGGCAGGTGAAAATCTACTTAATTCCTTTCAGAGAAGACATCATCAACCTTTGAAAGTAGGGTATCTCTGTAGTTATGAAATATGACAACAACAGCAGTAATGATGGTAATTTTCTTCTACTGCTGAATGAAAATAAGGTGCTTCTGTAGAATTTGGATAGCAAAGGGAATCATGAAAATAAGGAACCATTAGTATTACTATTAAGAGAGATCTCTTCATTCTGCTTATCAAAGTCCTGTCAGACTTTAATTTTTAACCCATCATAAAAAATTATTTACAAAAGGCATTTCAGGAATGACCTGGAGGAAACTAGAGAAGGAAAGAAGCCAACCTACACTCTGCAGTAGGTAGTGAAGGAGTTATGCCTCTTTAAGGCTGTGGGGAGAAAAATATTACATCTGTACTAAAAAGCCGAGGGTGATCCTGAGCACATGACATTTAAAGGCATCATCCCTAGCCTGAAATGCAATAGGCGGCTGTGAGAGGGCCTTTAACCTTCACTCCAAGAAGACCTGGTGACAGCCTTGACTGTGAAGCTTGTTTCTCTAAATTAGGAATCATGGACCAAATTCATAGCAAATCTAAATGGAAGCCATGTGGTTGGTTTCTGCCACAGATAAATCCAACCACAAAATGAAGAACAAAATAAACACCAGCCAACAGACTTGGTTGTGAAAGGTGTTTTATTCCTTATTCCTTACTCATTTTATTTGTGTCTCCCTCTCACACCTGGAAGGGGAAGATGAGGTTTCTTGGCATAGACTGAAAGGTGGAATGGCTGGGAAGTCATTAGGTCTGCTAATTAGTCATTAGGTTATTCCAGGGGCAGAAGCCTAGACTAGCAAGACTTCAGCAGTCTGGGGGAAAGCTTTATCAGTGTCCTTGGCAGAGTACAGAGGTGAATGTTCCTGGATTTTTAATCACAGCTGTGACCCTTCATGACAGTCCTGAAACTGTCCTGGGGAGAAGCTCTATTGGAGTTTGGCCTGAAAATGTATTTTTCATGCTCTCCTAAATTTCACTTGAATATACTGGTGGGTCAATCTGAAATGATGAGCCTGTGGGATTATTTGATTCCCAGGCTGGAATGTCTTCTTTTTGTTATATTTTTTCCTATTTTAAAATGGTTGTTCAGGTTTTTAGTTACAAATCACCGTTCTCTGCACTTAATACCATCATAAAAAAGCTTTTTGCATACTTTAGGACATATCCAGTCAGTCTCTACTATGTCACTTGGATAAAGCTTCCTGAAATATTTCAAATACTTCACTTTTTAAAAGAATCTTGTTCTGTTATGTTTCTCATATAAATGTATGTGTGTGTGTATTTATATCTACATATGACCTTTTCCATGTAGCACAGCACATTGCAATGGACATGATGATGAGAAAGCCACTCACTAATTTCATCACTGAAAATTGCATTGAGTCCTACTGTAAAAGCTTCATTTTCTATATTAGCAGCATTTCTAAACTGAAACTGATACCGGACTTATGCCTGTGTCACATTGTCTGCAGAATATCCAAATAAAACAATTGCAGTTAACGTATAAAACATGTCAGCCTTAAACAACTCCATTGTATTGAAACTGTTTATGACTTTGAACTCAGTTATCTTTGAGTCCTTTTATTTCCTTACAGCTCACCCCAGATACTGTGATGTAACTCAGTCTGTCCATGCCCTTACTAAGAAATTGGTTCAAGGCTGAGAGCGAATGCAGGCACCCAAAGTTCAGTAGCACTAGCACTGTTGGAATCTAGGTTCAGAGAGTTTAATCTCACCTTTATGCTGTTGCATAAACCATCCAGGGATGCTTTGTTTGCTTTACTCAGAGACTTCACTTTTTCATTCTGCACTTTCCATTTTGGACACAATGTAGCCCTAAAACATTTGCTTTTACTCACTTTGATGCACATTTTTCTCATTGACAACCAATTCTCAGATTATCTTCTGAAGTTTCTTTGAAGAGGACTCAAAATTCTGAAGAAAATTTAGTGAAGGAAATTGTTAAATAAACTTTCACTGTCTCTTCCCTGTTCTTTTTAAAGACTTTGTATTAGAGCTCCACCAAATATAAATTAACACAAATCTGGTTACCTTTGCAGTCACTGCTCAGAAAAGCTTTGGAAAATTTTGATGAGGACTATTTGCCACACTATTAAACCAAAGAAGATCTTCAGATAAATATGTGCTCAGTCTTAGGCATTTGACAAACACTGAAAAATACTTTGAGTGTCTCTTAGCCTTTTTATTCCATTTGAGAGGACTACATCCAGCAAAGCCATAAAATCGAAATATTTTGTTACAGTAGGCTCTGTTTACCTGCATGTCAACACATTAACACCTCTGGGATTTATGGAAATAAATACATAAAGCATACATGCCTTCATTTATGCATTTATGCCCAATGCTTAGTAGTTGGACGTCACCGGGCACTACAGAGGCAACATAAATCCTGAGGATGAGGATGCACTGTGTGACAGAACTGTCTTTTGGCAAACTCTGGCACTGTGCATTCTACAATCATCTGTATGAAAGCAGCCAGGGGATGAATTTGCGTGAAGGGTTTACTGAAGGGTTGGTGCTTTCAGGGAAAAATAAAATCAATCTGCTGGAAATACACTCAAAAGAGAGGAAGCACAGAATAATGCTGATCTTGAGGAAAGCATTTTGGGCTTTTCAGGTGCGAAAAGCAGAGTAAGCCAGAGATTTGTTGTCACAGGTGTTACACACAGGGTTCCTTCTAATTCCTTTTAAAGGTCACTGAGTCATCATCATCTGGCAAAGTCTGTCACACTTTCAGCAGTGCACTTGAGAAAGAAAGCCATTACAGCCAGGGAACTTATTTTTCTCTTTTAAATGGGGTTAAATTAGGTAATCATGAAATTCTTCAGACTGACAACCTAAGAAACTGAAATCCTTTGTTCTGAAACTTTAGTTCCCAAGCCATTTTTGCCATGTGCAGTATGCATTTTTGCAATTGTTGAATCAGAGAGCACAGATACAAATACAATTGTTTTTTGATACCTGCACATTTTAGCTCAACAGGTCTCCACTGGGAAGGTCTGTGACATTAAGATACAGATTAAACAGCCATTTATTCACTTATTTTGTTCTGTAAATGTTCTCACTTCCCCTGTGATCAGCATGTTTGCACCAACAGTTGTGAATATTTAGTTCAGAATATTACAGCAACAAAGTCTTCCCAAATCATCCAGCCAATAAAGGTGAGTGCCTCTCTTCACTCACAGATCTGCCCCCAAATGTCTCCTACTTATAAAGCCTGGAAAAACAATTTACCTCGCAGCAAGCCTCAGAGTAAACAAGCCCACTGCATAGGTTCAGAAGGATAAAGAAGGTATGTTTTCCATTTATGTGACTGCTAGCTTACTTTCTAGCTCTTATCTGAGAGGCAGGCTGCTGGTGCACACTGAAAGAGGAGAGCCAAGATCCAGCACACCAAAAGCTCACATGCACAAACAAGGACATTCAAAGCAAAAGGCACTTGCCTGCTAACACAGAACGTGTTTCATTTAATGAGCTGTGCAAAGATCATGAGGTCTCTCATGAGAAGATGAGAGCTGTTTCTCCCAGTCTGAGACATTTTATGGGTGGCTCAGTGTCAGATGGGTTAGACTGGGTGACATCTTTATTTCCTACTTCCCTCCCCACCTCCCTGTACAGATCACAAGATGACAGAACAAATGTTTTCTCCAGGTTAAACTTTCATTTATTTTCTCAAGGCAAACAAGAGAGAATTCCTATGATCAGACTAATGGGGTGCTTTTCAAACTGTGGTTCCTCTAACAGTTTAAAACTGTGTATAAATGAGTAGAAGAGACAATTGCACTGACCTACATGGACAAGAGTAATTGGGTCTCTGTGTGCAGTAAAACAGGCTCCAGTATTTTTATGACTGATTGTAAGGTCTACGACCAGTATTAAAATTGCTTGGTATTTATTATGAGAGCATGATGGTTTTTATTTTCGTCTGTTTGCTGCTCAGCCATGTTTTTCAACTTTGTGCCAAAACTTTCTGCATAAGATACAAGACCTCAAAAGTGTCAGAAAACCCTGGTTGAAGGTGCTCTGTCATTTCCAACAGCAACAGCAAGAAAAGTCTTTTGTGAATTTCAATTTCTGGGAAAATTTCTTAGGGAAGCTTTAATATTTCTGTGTTTTAACAAGTATTTCCTGGATTTTAAGCCAAAGCAATAACTAGTCTGTGATGTCTTTTGCTACAGATGGCCCAGCTGGCTCAAGCTACTCTACAAAGCACTTCCTTTAGAGAGTATAGAAATACTTTTATACCTGTAGTGGCTGGTCTGGGCCAGCATCAAAAGAAAGAACAGGGACATATCCTCCCTGTTCTCTTGCTGATCTCTCCGCTTAGTCCTGACTTGGTGTGGGGAACTGCATTTGTCTGAATCAAGTGTAAGGATGGACCTAGAGGACAGAGAGACCTTAATTCAGCCTGGGGGGAAGAGAGGTGTTTACAGCTGGACAGCTGTAATTTGAACAACTGAGAGAGAGAGGGGGGCAAAGGGGAATGGCAGCAGATGAAGACTTAGGGAATAGGAAACAAAGCAAAAGGGTAGCAAAAACCAGAAAAATTAAGGGTGAGGGATTGAAGAGTTAGGGGTGAAAAGCAAAACAAACCTAGAAAATGAGTGAGGGAGGAAATTGGCTCTGTCTGGGTAAGCAGGGATGGTAACTTGGAAACAGCACATTTATACTCACTCAGCAAGAATACTCATACTAAGATGAGAACTTGGGGAGTGGATGTTGCATTGAATTAAATGAGTAGAGCTGTAGAACAAGGGAAAAATGGAGAGCTGGTTTGGCACCTGTGAACACCTCCCTCAGAGTCCACTGGGCTTGTTATACACACATCTCACTCTGCCCCAGCTGTCAGCAGCATCCAGGAAACCCACCAGGTAATTTTTCCATCCCTGATGGTAGGCCTTGCAACAGAGCAAAGAGAACTGCTGCCTGTGGTGATTAACTGTGTCACTAATACACATGGAAGAATTTGCTTCAGTGGATTCAGATGCTCCCATTCCCCTCAGCCCACACCGTTCAGCACTAGAGGATGGACCTGCTCTCCTCAATTTTTGCTTTGGTTTTTTTGAAAGTGGTACAAACAAGAGAGGAGAGGGTGGTTTAAATCCATTCCCTATCTGGGGAACATAGATGTGAAGGCAATTGTCCCCTTTCCCTAGAATGCTTAAGAGGTAGAGAGCTACCCTACAAACCCTTACCTTCCAGCAAATCATCACTAATGTCAGGAGCCCACCCAGGTGTCTCCAAAGGTGTTGCCTGTGGACAACTGGACAGCACCAGCAGCACCCAGAAACCATGTCCATCTGATTGCGTTTCTGCTAGTGGTGCTGACACACTAGAAAATTCATCTTGCCTTCCAGCTCCAGGAAAGAGCATATTTTCTTCATATGCAGGAGGTAGAGAAATGGAATCCCTCTTTTTTTGTATGTTTTTTAATATATCCTTAAAATATATGTAAAATGTGCAAGTATACTTTTCAGACTACAGCTATCTGTTCTTTCTTTTGAAAGAAATGTAATAAAAATCCCACTTAGGTTGAATATAGAGAGGATTAGAGGAAACAAATGGGAAATTTTACCTAAGTGTGAATTGCAAAATTAAGTCTGGAAGAAAAGAGCATTCCTTCTACTGTATAAAACAGCATTATCTTGACCGTAGGCACTACTGGAAGCAGAGAAGTTTCACTGTACCAGAAACCAGAAACTGTGGCAAAACCACCAGCAAATCTATACACTATACTTATGAGATAGTACAAAATTCATTCCTGGCTCATGCAACTTAGATTCAGTTGAAAACAAAGTTGAGTTGCCAGGTCTTTGGACATGTGTCTATTGAAGGAAGAGGGATGGCTGTGTTGTCCCAGAAAGTTATTAAGAGCAGGATCCTGGAAATTCAGTGAGATCATCTTTTAGCTACACAATTGCCATTAGTTTCAGTTAATTCCTTTGTAAGTGCTGATGTATTCCTCCTCCCTGACTTCAGTCAGAAGCACAATTTCGGAAGCTGCCTTCCAAGAAGTCATCTAAATAGAGACTTTGTCAGGAATTGATGACAGTTCCCAGCACAAAAGCCAATCAAATCCCCCAGAAATTATGTATCACCAGAAATTCAGACTAAGTAACTTCAGTTTTAAACAGATTGGCATATAAAGAAGCAGGCACCAAAATCAGTTATGCATTTGGCTTTAATGTTAAACTGCAACAACGTTAAAGCTTCAGTATGATATGGAGATACCTTTAATAATGAACAGAAATATTTTCCAATTTAAAGAAGTCCATCAGAAAACACATTAATTACTATAACACAAACAAATAAATTTTTAATTTCTAGTTCCAAAGCCCTGTCCAGCCTGAAAGTCGAACATAAGACACTTACCTTACCTCACCTAGAGCAGTACGTAACAAGAGCTGCTTTTTCAGCCAGGCTCTCAGCTCCCCCGCCAGCACATCCAGTTAGCACTTTGCAAATATCTGGCTCCTATCTCAAGTGAAGTAGTTCTAGTTTTAAGAAATACATTTGTCTGTGTATATAAAAAACATTTGGAGAGAGAAAAAGAACTCACATGTATCTTACATCAAATAAATTGAGAGAGTTTCTCCAGGAATAAAAAAATCAGTCCCCGTCTCTCTTCCCAAATGTAGACATTTGAAAAATCCTATGCTAAGAAAAATAAACTGAAAGGCCAAAACTCTATGCACTGAAGAGAACCTCCTGCAAAATGTTTCTGTGGCTGAGTATGCCTGTTTCTCCTCTGCATGCTCTCCCAAGCACAGGTTAACAAACCTCGGTAAAGAATCCTCAGCACTGTAGTCACAGGGTTTTTCAGTCAGCATCCAAATATTTTCACAACATATTCCCAAATCAAGAAAGGGTGAGACTCTCCTTTTGCACTTACCTATTCTTTTGTCTCCTGCAAACAGTGAACACTGCTCTAAAGATAACCACATCTCTGATTAAAACTACAGCAGAATTACTAAAATATTGAGAGGTAGAAATTGGGGATGACTGGTATTTCAGGATTAGGTATTTCATAACAAGTATCTCCTTAAGGTAATAGCATACTTTGTCCTGTGTTTGGCCAGCCAGTGGATTAGGGAGGAAATTTCCCTTGCAGATCATTGTACACTTTGGAAAGACAACAATTAAACTGCTTGCCTGTGACTTACTGATGAACATCTGTGGCAATAGCTGGAAGCATGCACAGTTCCAGGTATAAAATCCATCACCCATGCTAACAAAAGAGTGAAGAAAACTGCATTTTCCTCACCCATCCCAGAGAAGTAGTAAACAGTCTCTGTAACAAGGCAGAAGTGCCGAGGGGCAGAGCAGCCACATGAGGTTATTTACCTGTTTCGGTGTCTCTGGAGGGTGCACGACAATAGCAGCACTCCATGAAGATAACGTAGTTCAACACGTTGAAGCCCAGACCTGAAACCCCAATAATGAGGACGAGCAGCGCTTTCTCAGTCTTCTGAGGGTTGATAAACCTCTTGACAGCCTCCACGAAGACGCTGAACATCAGTGCCGTGGCAAAGACAGAGTTGCCGAAAGCCCCCAGCACATCTGCACGGCTGAAGCCGAAGGTGCTGGCCTTGTGCCACCTGATGCGGCTGAACCGGACGCCGAACAGCCCAATGATCATGGAGATCAAGTGGGAGAGAACAGCAAAGGCATCCGAGGCCAAGGAGAGAGAGTTGCCCACGTAGGCAACAGAGATCTCAATGGCGAAAATGGCGAGACTCACCACACACATGAGGATGAGGCGGCTGCTGCGGCCTGAGTAGCGGCCCATTCCTGCGGCTCCCTCCTGGGATCCGCAGGGACAGCACTGGGCCAGGAGCAGCCTGCGATCCTGCCCTTCAGGTGTCAGTGCTGCTCACATGTGAGAGCCACTTTTATAGGAAGCAGTAAAACAATAAATCAGTTTAAAGGGCAGTTCAGCGAGATTTGTCGTGTGAAGACACTGTGAGGGTTCCAGTCCTCGCAGATGTCCCACCCTCAAGAGACATTTTTTCCTACAAAACCAAAAATTAAGAAGACTACTGGGAGCACCAGCACTTGCTACTCTACCCAGTGTCAGTGTCCTAAAAAACTGAATAAGGCCCAGACAGGAGAGCATAAGATTGCTCAGAATTTTAATTGGTTAGAAAAGACCTCTCTTTTACAAAAAACTCTCATCCCTGTTCCTGCCATTTCTGTTGCCAGTAATTTTAGTACTGAAGAAAATCTTACTGTACATCTGTGGAAAAAGACATTCAAAATCCATGTTGGGTGGACATGATTTTTAAAAGCACAACGAACATGAACTGCTTGTAAGAGTCACTGAAGATGTCCATAGAACAAGCTTCGAAGACAACTGAATTGATCTTCCATTTTAGCAACCTAATACAACAACTTCTTGTACTTTTGGCACATTTTAACATTGCTCATGAATATGGAGAAAATTTGGAAAATTTGGAGGTCATTTTCTAAACAAACCACCAGTAGACATGGAAGCTGAGGCTTAACAATAAACCCAAAGTGCATTGTTTATTTCCCATTTTGAAAACCCTGTCTCAAAATCTCAAAGTAATTCTTATACGCTTGCACATAAAAGTCAGAGTTAGGGAAACCACAGCCAGAAGTTCAAGCTGCTAAAGTCCTAGCTTGTACTTTGTGCCATTTCTGGAAAATAGATCCTGAAGCAGTAACATTTTTTGTCACTCACTGCAGTACCTGTTGAGCTCTGAGTGTCCCTATAATTAACACAAACTCACGAACTACTGCTAATAGCACACCAGACAATATGGGCCATAAGACCAGGTGTCTTCCTTGAAAAATTTATGATCCAGCTTTTTATTTAAAACACTCCTCTGTGTACATATATGCACACAGGTAGTTCTGAGATAGGAGGGAAGGAAATTACATTAATTACATGCAGTACAGCCATGGAGAGATAGTATTGATAACCTGAGCTGACCAATTGTCCCTGCTGGCCTTAGGGCCTTAGGTTTCCCAAAGTGAATTAACTTTAGGTTAAAAACAAACACCCACCCCCACTTTTCATCTGGATTTTTGCTCTCAGGGTTTCAACAGCCAAAATATTTATGTTTAAAGTCCAGTTTGTTAAAAGCCTTGCCTGCCAACATACGTAATCTTTAACATTTGGTCATTTGCCTACCTACACACTGCAGCTGCAACACAAGGGTTCCTCTCCTCCTGCCATTTTAAGAACACCATTAAGCCTGGAAGGGTAGATTACTAGCACTAATTGCAACATTGAAAACTGGCATGTACTCATTTTCCTCTTCATCTTCTCACACCTGTGTGACCACTTCTATCCCAGCTATTTCTATGGTAGTTTTTTTCCTTCTGGTATTAAAGTGATGTTTAACTACTTATTTTATTACCTGAACTACAGAGCATCAAAGGTGGGAATTTTTTTTCAAGCTATTCTCCTTTCAATGAGTACAGGCCAAGGTCAAACTTCGGTGGTCTCAAAACTCTGCCTTACACAACGTTGTGATTATCAAATGAGATAAATTAAGCACTCCCTTTGAAGCAGAGCTAAAATATCCACTTGTGCTCTATTTCCAATAAGGAGCTGCTAGCACGATGTAAAGGTACTTCCCTTACATCTCCCCCTACAATTTAACCCAAATTTATCAGTATACAAGAACTAAAGAACACCAGGAAGTTTGCAATTCTATTATAAAAACAAAGCAGTATCATTTAATCAACAGCAGTGTATTATTGCAATTCATATACCTATTTTTTTAACAGACAGAATCTACTCGGGGTCTGAAAGTTTTTTCTATAATGCTTCACAGATAGTTCAGATTGTGCTTTTGGCAAAAGGATACTCGACATGGATGTTATCTCTCCCAGGCAAACATTAGCCTCTTTGTGGAAGATCATCACAGGGACATCTGCATGTGAGGTATCCACATTTCAGACCCTTCAAGCCTTACTATGACCAGGAAGAAATATGTTCAGGAAAAGTAAGAGGAAAAAAAAAAGGCTGTGCTTCTGTGAAACCTGTCTTCAAACAAACCCATTTGTAGGCTCAGAGCAACCCTTTTCTAAGAAGTGTGTCAACATGTTTACTCGAGGATTTGATCCAGTCAACTGGTTGAAGGTCAGCTGTTTGTTCAAGCCAATAAGGTCAGAGGCTGCATTTGGTTTTGCATTTCCTTTGTTCTGAGTTACTTACAGCTTCCACATCTCATTTTTAAAATATAGGTGTTGTAGAGCATTTCAGTGGGAGCTGAGAGCGCTCATCTGTTCTTAAAAATCTGGTTTGCTCTGCCAAAAAATCTGGGCACATTCCTGCCTCTTATACCTGAGGACATTGAAGCTGCCGATTTCTGCTTTTCCCCATCCCCAGCACCAGAGGAGTGCCGTGGTCAATCCCTCTCCAGGCTACTCTTAGTCACCCACCATTTCAGGTTGTGAAAACATCACTCTGGTGTTATCGCTCAGCCTCTTTCTCAAAGTATAATCCCAGCCAGCATTCAAGGCAGCACACCAGGACAGAGACCTTAGGGCCACCCCTCTGGTTTGTCAACAGAATTCAAAGATAAATGCATGCACAGACACATCCTTCAATAAATCCTATGCTCATTACTACACCTGAGAAAATATCTAGGCAAATGCAAGATAGATGATTTTGAGGTGCAATTGAAGCAAACCCTTCAGAACTAACCATGATCCAAGGAACATTACAGAGAATTTCCAAGTTTCAAGCACTCTGAGGAAGCTGATCTGAAACATTTAATAATTTTTGCACTTTTCTGTGGAAAAACTTGGGCATTATCACAAAGCACATGATCCTAAACTAGAGAGGCCAGGTTAAAATTTTAACATTCAAAATTTTGACTAGGAAGGCTGACTGCAGGAATCTGGGAAAAAGCAAACATTCTGCATGCCTTTGAAAAGCAGAGAAGATCTTGCAATAGCACTCTACGTCTCCTGCATGCTTAAGACTATGGTTGCTACATAAAACCAGTTTTTTGGAAACAGGCAGCCACGTAGCGTTGGCCCAGGAAGAGTTTGGGGAAGATTTTACTGGTCCAACTTTTTAATTGTCAAGTTTTCACTATAGTCTTTTCAAGGAAAGGTATTCATGTAGACAGCCTTCAAACATACAGGAGGAAAAAAAGTAATTCAAGTGTGTGTCATCTAACCACTGTTTTGTGCCAGGGCCACCTCTTTATTTTTTAAAGCCAATCTTGCACTCAGAGTGGAAGTAATGTTATTTTCAAAATGATTTCTCAACTCTGTAACAACCAGCCTCCTTTGCTAGAGCAACATTTGCAAAGTGTAGGAAAAGCAAAACGGGTTTTATGAAATATGTTGTAGATATAACCACAGGCTAAAATCTCTAGCACTGAACTTAACTCTCTTCAGATTGCCTTTGCATTACTCATTGCAGTATGACTGTCAGACAGCCATAAAGACCAGTTTGCAAAATAAGAAAACAGAGCTTGGTAAAATATCTGCAAGAAATAGCCACCACCTGCATCTTGCTACAATGTGGCATTTAATCTTTCAAACTCGCTTTAGGAGGGGGTGAAAATCTGGGAGGAGATTCTTTCCCTCTACCTCTGCTCTTGTGAGACCCCACCTGGAGTGCTGTGCCGAGCTCTGGGGCCATCAACATAAGAACAACGTAGAACTAATGGAATGAGTCCAGAAAAGGGGGATAAAGAGGCCCAGAGGTCTGGAGCACATCTCCTGTGCAAACAAGCTGAGAGTTGGAGTTGCTCAGCCTGGAGCAGGGAAAGCTTCAGGGAGACCTTAGAGCACCTTCGAGTACCTAAAGGAGCCTACGAAAAACCTGTAGAGGGACTTACAAAGGCAGGTAGTGATAGGACAAGGGGAAATGGCTTTATATTGAAAGAGGTCAGGTTCAGGTGAGATATTAGGAAGAAATTCTTGAATGTGAGTGTAATGAGGCACTGGAACAGGTTGTCCAGGAAAGTTGTGGATGCTCCATGCCTGGAAGTGTTCAAGGACAGACTGGATGGGGCTCTGAGGAACCTGGTCTAATGGAAGGTGTCCCTGTCACGGCAGGGGAGTTGGAATGAGATGATCTTGATAGTCCCTTCCAACACTTCCAAGCCGTTTTATGATTTTATGTTTTTATGAAAATATTCCTTGAAAGACCCAGAGGGAGGGTTTTCTAAACGCAGTAATTACTACACCTACAAGATTAGCAGCAAGTCTGTACTGAAAAATTTGAAGGCAAAATTAAAAGCAGATGTTTTATCTAGAAAGTAGATGTCAGCACACTAAAATGTACTGTAGTTTTTATGATATATTTATGATAAATGCCTTTCAGGCATTTTCTCAATGTACAAGGAAATACATGCAACAAACCAGAAAAAAAGACATGAGCAAATGATACCTATTCCTTCCTACTGAGCAACACAGAAGAAAACCCACCACAGCATGTTACAGCTCACAATACATCTTTATTATTGGAGGTGTTTACAGAAAAGTCTGTGAATTACTGCTAGCCTAAGACTGACCATTGGGGAGCTGGCTTATGGTTTATGGCTTTGTCTTTGAATTATTTAAAAAGGTCACAAAACCGATTGAAGTTTAAGGGGCTATTTCAGTCTTATTAAAAAAAGTTCAATTCACAGATAAAGGAGAAGGTTCTTTCCCTAGTGAATTAGTAACTACGACCAAAGAGAGTATAGAACTTGGCAGGGTTTTTGCCACACACACATCTTGCTCCAGGCTGGAGTTCACGGAGAGGTTGGAAAGGTATGCAGAGGCTTTTTGCTCCCATGGATGGGGCACCAGGCTCAAGATCTTGATCCCTGAAATAAAATGATATGAATAAAAAATTATATTCATAAATAATTATTCTATTAAAAATAATTATTTATAAAAAACAGTTTCAAATTCTATTAAAAATAAAAGTGCAATAAGGGGTATTATACATGAAATCTTAAAACCACATTAATTATTCTGAAAGTTCCAGAGCTAAGAGAAGTAAATATATTGAATTATGTAAGACAGCAAGAGTCTGTACATAAGTGTTATACCCAGAGGCATCCTGCATTCTTGTTTTATATTCAAAACATTTTGATTTTGATCTTGGTAAATTCTCTCCAGTTCAGTTATAATTTACCTGGCAGTGGTCTTCTTGATCCAATCCTCACACTCAATTTCCCCACAGAAAGGGATTTGTACAATCTGAAGGGAGGAGAAGAGGGGAGAGAGAAAAACCCAACAGTTATACATCTAAAAAAATCATCTTTGTCTTTGGAAGATTCCTAAACCTTCAGATTTCATATACAGATCTCAAACTGGGAAATGCTCCAATTGTTACAATTGAATGTTAACAGCTCTTTTTCATCAGTGAAATAGATAAGACAATTCATACCTCCACCATGCAGTATGGAAAATCCAGCACAAACCCAAAGCACCATTTAAATTTAAATAAATTTCTTTTAACCAAATACATTTTTTTTCTGTTCAAAGTATAAACACTGTTTTCTCATTAAATGTTCTGTTTTTCAGGAAAAGTTTTAAATTTTCAAACTACTGAGCAAATGCTTGCCTTATATACTGCAAAACAGTGCCCTAGAAAAGTTCCCATTTTAATTTCATTACTATGAATTTTCATTTTTTCTGAGCATACATTATTTTAAGAAAACAGAACTGCCAGCAGCACATTTCACATTTTTCTGGGGGACATGGGGGTGGGTGTGCAGCTTCCTGCTGTCTCCTTCACTTAGCTTAACTGAAGAAAATTGAGATAGTAAGGCTGATATGATAATGTCACACACTCCTCTCTGTACTACTCTTAGCTACTGTAGCAGATCTCTTGCCCCTAGTTTTATATTCAATTTTACTGACTTTTTATTTTTTAATGGACTTCCACAGAGAAAATTCAGTTTGCTACCAAGAGGTAGCATTATTGTTAAAAACACACCCCTTACACACATTTGAACACTTGTGAAATGCTGATAGCTGAGGGCAACCTCCACTACTGAATTTAGCCTTCATTCATTTTAATTCTATCCAAACTGTGAATAGGGTTTACTCAGTGCATCTTTCTTTCACCTAATTTACATTCTTACTGCAAAATTCTCAAATTGCCATTAACTGGAACACACCTTTATTAGACTTCACTTTATAGCTTCACTTTCTTGTGACTGAAAAAAGGAACTATTACCACTCTACTACACTGTTCTTGCATTAATCTTCTGTTAGTAAAATGAAAAACAGTCCACATTTTTAAAGAGCTAAGAGTCTGCACTTCTATTAAGGGAAAAATATCAACAGGAATTAAAACAGGAGCACTTCATCTTAAAAATTTTCCTCTTAAACAGCAGTCAGTGCTAAAAGAGTGTAATTTCAAGTAATTCAGAATACATATGCTATAAAACTATGTTAATACAACAAAAATAGGTAGAGTGAAACAAACACAAAAGGGCATATTTCTTCAATTTTTTTTCAATTCAGATATGCAGGTCATAATAAATTCATATAACCTAAGTACCAAAACAGTGGAAGTATCCAATGTGGAATGTAAAATTATTTGTTCACATTTCCAAGCTTAACTACATTTACATTAGAATTCTAAGCATTATAAAAACAGCTTAATTCTCTTTGTCATATCTAGAATCTAGCTGCACACAACAGTGAGTGCTGGACATTGCTAAATCAGTCCCTCCTCTGAAGTTCATCATTATTCCTTTAAATTTTGTTCTGAATTGAATTGAAGTAATAGAAAGTAATAATTGAAGCAATAGAAATACAAGAAAATTGTATCATGGAAGGTCAAGCCTAACCAGGAATAACTTAAAATTATTTTTGGAGTTTAACAGAGTATTTATAGATTCTTGGCACTTATTTTTTCATCCGGAATTTTGAAATTTTCAGAGTGGATCTAATTGGTGCACAACCCCCTGATCTCTCTTTATAAAATACACGACCTCACTAACCAATGTTGGGGAACCTACCTCTTGAACACACTAATCCAAACACATAAACGATTTCCAAGCCTGATCTGTGACAGAATTTCAGGGTTAAAAAATTCTGTTAGCAGTTCTTTGTAAAAGAAACAGCAGCTCAATTCTGTGCTGAAGGCTTAATCTTTTATCTAAATTTCAGTACTTTTTCACAGATGTTTAGATCATCTAAAGAACATTTAGTAGAGCTCACTCACCCACATGATGGGTTATTGTTACTATAAATCCAAGGAGGTTTCTGACTTGCAGTAATTCTTAATGAACCCGATGGCTTCTACTCAGGTCATAAAGGTAAAACTTCCTTGACGTAAATAGCTTGTACTTTAAACTCTTACCTGGACCTTTATGCGAGACTTAAGTGTTTTGTCACTGTCTGCATTAGAATAATGACAGTGAGGTTATTGTAACCTGAATGAAATGTTTACATTACTCTCTCTTAAAAGTAGATTCTGATAAAACCAGTATTTGTAAGGGATAAAAAGAGTGTGAAGCACAAGAATAAAAGTAGTAAATTCCCTTACCTTTCCTGAATCAAGCTCTTTTTGAAAGTCCTCCATATCACTGGCTGCCACCATGTGACTTTTTAGGTCCTCAGATGCTCTAAGAAAAGGAAAAAAATTTAGTTAGGGCAGATTTATTCACATAAATTCACTGGCTCAATGAGCTGCGTTTTCAGAGCCAGTCAAACAAGAGGTTACAAAAAGAGCTATATTTTCATTAGAATATTCCTAATCAGGTTATGTCTTTCTACCACTGATCCTCAAGGAGGTAAAATTTTGATTAATTGTTGATGTAGCATCCTCCAGGTTGCTGCACATTTCACTGTGTTCATTCCCACTGTTGTGCCCATCAGTTAAACACTGACCCAAAGCACACAGAAATAAATACTACAGATGTATATTTTTCTTTTTAAATTATCTTTTAAATCTAAATTACAAGATGCTTTTGAACTAGGTAAAAATATCCTGCCTGCAAACAATTTTGATCACCACAGAAGGAAATAGAAAAGTTCATCTGCCACAGTGCTGTGTGGCAGAAGAACACCCTGTTCTTCTTGGTGGACTTATGAGCAACAATCTGCAGTGACAGACCTGTGAGGGATTTTGGCATTTGCAATAATGGCAAAAAACAGTTTCAAAAATATTTGATTGCTTACAAGAAAACAATCCTGTTAAAGTCAATAGGATCTTAAAATACACTTCTGAACACAGAACTTCAGCTACTGAACTTTCGTGGACAGCTTAGCGTCTTTCAAAATCCTGCACCAAAAGCATCTTTCACAAATGAGTCCTGTACATAAGATCATGGAATTATTCAGGCTGGAAAATACCTCTAAGATCATTGAGTCCATCCACTAACCCAACACTGCCAGGCCAACCACTAAACCATGTCCATAAGTACATTTATATGTTTTCTGAACACTTCCATGGGTACTCCATAACTGTGCTGGGCAGCCTGTTTCAATGCTTGACCACAATTGCAGTGAAGAAATTTTTTCCAATGCCCAATCTAAACCGCCCCTGGCTCAACCTGAGATAATTTCCTCTTATCCTGTCACTTGTTGCCTGGGAGAAGAGACCAACTCTCACATGGCTACACCCTCCTTTCAGGCAGTTGTAGAGAGTGATCAGGTCTCCTCTGAGCTTCCTTTTCTCCAGATAAACATCCCCAGCTCCCTCAGCCACTCCTCACAGGACTTGTGCTCTACACCCTGCACCAGTTTTGCTGCCCTTCCTTGGGCAGTGTTGAAGTCATTGGGACCTATTTATGGTGTGTTTACAGTGTATTTGTTTATTAATAATACATGTGAACTCAAATAAGTATTTTTTAAAATAAGTTCACTACCTTTTACCTCCCATTTCATAAGAACAACAAGCAGCTTCTATCGCTGCACATGAAGGCAGAAAATTACATGACACAAACAGGAAGATAGGCCTACTCTGTCTTTCTCCAGATAAACCATTAATGTGAGAAGTTCTTCTGAGAGGTAAAGGGCATCTGTGATTAGCAGAGCCATTTACTCTAACTCTCAGTTTACCTGCTGTAAAGGTTTGCATGGATCTCCTCCAAGATCTGCTTAAGTTTCTCTTCTGCTTCATGTTCAGACAATGTCAGCTTCTGCCCTGTGTCTCTTCTAACAGCTACAAACTGTTGGCTCTTCATGTCTCGTGGTCCCACTTCAACCCTGACTGGGACACCCTTCATGGGAAAAAAAAAATTAGAAGTTATGATGAAGTAATTCTCAGAGTTAATTTTCTCTCTCTCTCCATGGCATTTTGTTTGTTTTCAAGTCCAGTCTTAATACAGACTCACTTTATACACTTAAGTTTCTTTGGGAAAAAAAATCACCATGTATTCCAAAGCTTTTATGCATTTCTGCCTTTTCCATCCATTCTCTTCACTTGTGCATTCTACTTGTTTCACTAGCTTGGAGACTGCAGCAGTGCCAACATGCAAGTAATACAGGAGCATCGCTGAAACTGCATGAAGTTAAACCACATATTGCAAATGAGATTCTTTAAGTCTGAACAATTAAGACTTCTATAGCAATTATGTTCTAGCTCACCCAATAATAAATTTAATTCCGTTTTCAGATTCAACAGGTATTGTTTAAACGGCAAACAGCAAAAGTTCTGTTAAATACAACCCTAATATTAACATTAATTGCATAGGATATTTGACTACAAACAGCTAACTGCTTTAGCAAAGCTTTTATGGTTTATAAACTCTGGTGATAAGATGTAATTTCTCATGCTCCATACACCATCAGACAAAAAGATTTTCCATGTTACTGAAAACTCAGTTAAGAGTCTACCACGTAACTTATTTTCTCTGCATCCTAACACATATCCCAGAGTATACATATTCTTTCCCAGGAAATGAAAAGAGTGAATGCAAACACATTTTGGAAGATTGTTCCTGCCCCCAAGAAAATGGAAGCAGTACGTTTATAAGCTAAAACCATTCCACAGTGTTCAAGAGATGAACAGGAGAATCAAAACCTGTATCCAAGCTTTCTGTGCATTGTGTGTTCTGGAATCTCCTCAAGTTCATAGCTTCCAAATTATTCCCTACACTCCCTCTGCCCCCACTACCTTAATTATACGAAAAGGTGAATAATACAGTAAAATCCATCTGATCAATGAACTATCTACTACTGCTTCAAAGCTACATACAAAGCTATTCAAAACTGTTACTAACATGCAATTCAAACTGAACATTCTAGTTTATGACCAACAAAACTTGTTTTTATTATTATTTTCATAATAAAAACTTGGAAGAGAGTATCCAGTACATCTAATTGTAGTAGTACTAAGTGAAAGAAGTGAAAGAATACTTCATGGTCCCTCAGGAAAATTTGCAGGAAAGCAATGGAACAAATACCACACAATACAAAAGAACTACCAGTGACTTGTTTTTTTTAGGAAGTTACATCAGAAATCTGCTCAGCAGAAAAGTACATAAGGCAAAATATTTTCCAGTTGATTCTTGTGCTTCTTATTCCAGCACCTTTGTATTTTTACCCTATGAAATTCCTTATACACTCAATAAAGGAGTGTATTGTTCCTGCAAAGAGCCTGAAGATGCAGTTTAGGTATTATGCTGGACACATTAGTCGATTTTATGAAAAATATCAAGTCTACCCTGTGCTGTGTGCTCCCTTGATAAACCTAATTTTATTTAGGAAGTTTTCCAACATAGCTTCATGGTACTAGAGCTCCATTTAAAAAAAAAAAAAGGTTACACAAAGGGAAAAGAACTTTGATACAGTGGGAACTTTGATGATTTGGGTCACTTCTATCATGTTACTTTGAAGATTAACATACTGAAACTGATTTCAAATTCAGAATAAAAATATGATTCCATTACAACACTCAGCACACCATTCAATTTTTAATTATCATTATTACCATTGTTTCATTTTGCTCACTATTTTTGGTTTATAAAAGCCTCTTATCATAGAGGAAGCAGAGCTGCTCCTCTCAAGTGTTATATGAGGAAAACAAAGCAATTTTGAAACAAAAATTGCTCCTTTCTTTGCTGACACTACAGGTTTATCTTCTCTGTTCTGCTGTATGCACAGAAGGCTCTGTTGTGAATCAGGACAGATACTGAAGTATTAGTACACATTTTTAAACATGCAAGTAATTCATGCTCCTAATTTAGATTTCTAAGTATATAAGTAGAGCCCTGGAGGTTTAAAAGTCCTTAATGACGTGCAAATCCTAGCAAACAGAACAAATCTTGGAAAACGCCTTTTCTTCATTTATTCACGAAAGCAATCACTGATTATCCAGCAGCAATTCTTAATTTACAGAACACATTTGCCTCCAGAACACAGGGCATATATAGCATCCCTCATATATACCCCTCAACTAAGCTTCAAAACACCTCCTGGAAAGAAAAGTACCTTAAGCTCCCAGTGGTTGAACTTCCAGCCAGGTGAGTAGTTGTCTCTTAAATCAGCCCGGACACGGATGTTGACACCAAGCAGCCTGCTACGATATTCATTACATTTCTTCAACAGAGCCTCTCTGTCCTCTTCAGAAAGGGAGTTTGTGATACCACAGGGAATAATTACAACCTGCAATACACGTACAGGACATGTACTTTATGCTACAAAAAAATTAGCTCATAGTTATAAAAAACTTAAAACCAATATTGTGGCCTTATATTCCAGTAATTTCTTTCATGCTTTCAGAAATTAAGGATACATTTCTCTTTTCATACTAATGTCACAGATAACATTACTTCAAATGGATGAGCTATCAAAGAGGACTTGTCCACCACAAGTATCCTAATGATTTGTATTAACTTCACACAGATACTCTGTAACTAGACAGCTCTATCCTATACTAAGTCTTCCAGCTGCCTGATATCAAATGCTCATGAATTTCAAGACAAGAAAGGAAGCTAAGGCAGTTTAAGGCATTTTTACACACCTGAATACAGGCTACACGAGGTGGGAGTACCAATCCCATGTTATCTCCATGAATCATAGTCATTACACCAATAGTCCGAGTTGTAATGCCCCAAGAATTCTGATAAGCAAACTGTTTTTCTCCTGGCTTCTTGGGATCTTCAAACACAATTTCAAACATCTTTGAGAAATTCTGCCCTAGATGATGTGATGTTGCTCCCTGAAATAGATGCACACAAAAAATTCTATTCAGTAGAAAGTTAAGTCTATGAAGCATCACTTCAAATATTTCATCTTCCTATATTAAATGAAAAAAGAATTATTTTAATAGGTAAATACCTGGATAGCTCTTCCACTGGCAGAGATAAATGCCTCTAAAGTGGTTGTATAATCCCCTCCAGCAAACTTCTCCTTCTCTGTCTTCCTTCCTTTCACAACAGGTATTGCCAAGAGATCCTCATACACCCGAGCATAGAGATCAAGTATCTGCAGCACCTATGATGAACAAACTGTCTTCAGAATTACTCACTATTTTGCATTTCTTAAATCATTAAATATTTTTAAATGACAGAGTCTGAAATCTTAAAAATTTAACACTTTCTCAAGGCTTTGTTTAGAAACTAAGGTTTCTTTAATGACTAAACTTTGGACGTTATTTTCCTGAATCAAAAACAACGGTAAGTCATGACAGAAAACAAGAAGAGTCACAGCAGAAATGACAGGCCAAGAATTATACTGACTTCTAAATTCCACCCTTAAGTCTGAACATCTGCTACATAGATACAGATACACCACAGCACTCAATGAAACATCTGCCTTTTGGGCAAAGAAAGTTTTAAAACTTCTAGCAGTAAATACGTGAATGCATTATTTAAATTTTTAAGGAAAATTGATTTTTAAGTATTTTTAAGAAAAATAATTTTAAGGAAAGCAGACACTACATCCCACACTCTTCAAACTTCCCATACGGTTTGTAGAGACCAAAGCCTCAGAAATGGATTACATCTGAGAAAAAAAATGGGTTCTAATAAACTTCGCATTTTTCACAAGGGCTCCCAAAAAAAAAAGACTTCTATGAGGTCTCAGTACAAAGACTTGTTTGTGTTGCTATAAAGTAAGGTAAATTCCTGAAAGGAGAAGCATCAGTGCATTTTTTTTTTTTTTTACCTCCTCTGCTGCTTCTTCATATGTTGCAAATGCTGTGTGACCCTCTTGCCAAAGGAACTCACGAGTGCGAAGAAAAGGCTGGGGATGTTTGAACTCCCAGCGCTGGAGGGGTAGAAGTAAAAAAATTTAACACTATATAGTGTCAAATTATTGTTAAAAATAATGTTTATGAGCAAGTATTAGAAACTTCTCAATAAAGATAAAAAAGCCATCTATTCACAGATTTCTGCTTAATATAATCAACCACATACATTGATAAAGAATGTTTTATTAGAAACACTAAGAAAAAACATATCATTTAAACCATGGCAATAATTTTGCCTTGAAATATGTGCTGTGATCAGTATGATCATGCCAATTCCACAGAAAATAACTGTCCTACACTGCACTTGTGATACAAAGAGGTACTCAGAAATGGTGTACACATACCACAACACTGCACCACTGATTAAGCTTGATAGGAAGATCCCTGTGTGACTGCACCCACTTTGCATACGAAGGGTACATGACTGTAAAAAGAAAGCAGCTTTGAGTCTCCACACAATAAAAACATTTATGTCAAACTTTTCCTTTTGCTACATACAAGCTTAACATTCTCTGGTGCGAGAATTATGCTTTTATGTTTAATTTCCTTTAAAATACATTTCTTGTCTTAATACATTATATTTTCACCAGAGTACTTTCACTTCATCCCCAGTCTCTGCAAAAGAGCACGGTTGCTGCTGGTCAAAGTACAATCTAAAGCTTATTATTTAATGACACTGTGTTTGAGTCACTGGCTTGCAGTATGGCAAATACACCTGGGTTCACAAATAGGAATTCACTGACCTCAAGATTTCAGGATGTATACTAGACCTGACTCAATTAAAACCTCATCCAGCCTTAGGTCTGAAAATGCTTGTTTAAATTACTCAGAAGAACAGTTGCAGTCAAAACACATGCAAAACTGAAGTGAATTATGAATTGAAAAAATTGTCTTATAAACACTGTAAGTTAAATAATCAAATGTGTGACTGACAGAAGTAAGTCAGTCTTCAGGATATTAATGAAAAAAATTCCTAAAGTCTGCATTTCCTAAAAGTGTCTATTCAAGGGAACATGTAATGTGAGATTTGCTATGAGCAGCAGCAAAATTTTCCTAGGGAGTTACAGAAAACATTCTGAAAAATGGGGGCTTCCACTTTTCAGAAAGGACTCTTGTCTATCAGCTACACTATATGTAAAACTATCAGCCACACTATAGGTAAAACTTCACATATAAGTTTACAGCCAAACTACATGAAAAGAGGCCCACCAGTTTCACTTGTGGGACGTATAGCAATTGGTTCAGCCAGTTCTGTTTTCCCAGATCTTGTGACCCAAGCAACCTAAAGAAAGGAGAAAATTAAAAAAAAAAAATCAAACAGAACAAGCTTGGGAAAAAATCCTCTAACCCCAAACTTAGTTTCATACCCAGCTAAAGACTAAGTGGTTGGTTTTTCTTACAGTCAGATTAAAACGAAGTTTTGAAGTGTACCTCAGGAGCAAAGTCAGCAATATGAGACTTCTCTGTCTCTAGGGCAGCCTGGGACACAAACATGGGGAAGTAGCAGTTTTCCACTCCAAGTTTCTTGATCTCTGCATCAAAGAAGTCTTTGATGGCTTCCCAAATAGCATGAGCCCAAGGACGAAGAATGTAACAGCCACTCACATCATAGTATTCAATCATCTCTGATTTTGTGATCACCTTGCAAAAGATCAATCAGATGCTGAAGTTTCAACTTCAAACTTCAAACGTACAAAGAGAACATTCAGTAATTCAAGTGTATGTCATGCAATTCAAGAGAAGTCTCCTTCTTAAAACTGCTCAAATTGTTAGCAGCTAAGATATACTTTAGAGTCACTTGAGTTACCTAGAAAAGGTTAACCAGGAACATTAAGTTTAATAATAGATCTGAATAATGTAAACACTTAACTAAAACTGAATTTCATGAACCCAAGTAAGACACTATAGCTACGTTCCAGGAACAAAAAACCTGCACTTCTGTAAGAAATGTCTCTAGCTCATGTCAGAAGAGATTTTTATTCCTTAGAGGACAGGCAAAAATTATACTACTGACAGGAAATGTACACCACTGACAGCTACTTACAATCATCTCTACTTGGGTTGTTTGCAATCTCACAAGCCAGCAAAATTGTTCAGTATCAACAGATATTAACTTTTGTTATACATCACCTTGAGCTGAAATAAAACTCTCAAGTCTGTGAAATTCCTATAATTTCAATTAAGTTTTGTACTCTTAACAAAAGAGGAATCCAGGTATGAATCAAGAAAATCATATATATATTGTATCTATGAAGTTGAGTGGTTGACACTCACTCATTTTACAGCTTCCTAAATTTATTCAGCTCTTTACTCCAAGGCACTTCTAAGACCATGATAACAACATAAGACAGAAAAGAGCAAATACTTTGCTTTGTACTCAAAAAAAGAGACTCAAACAGGAAGATGTCAATCACAGACAGACGTTGTTTTATAATAGAATAAAAAAATTAAATCAAACTGATGTGCACTTACCTGAGAGAACCACTCTGAAAGATTTTCTTCTTTTTTAGCTTCTAGACCCAGCCTATGGTATGACAAAAGAACCAGATCTGTGCTGTTCAGCATTTAGCAGTGAAACTTACCCTAACCCTTTTCTAATCTCTTTTATTTTGGGGCAGGAGGTATGGCATAATAAGGTGGAAGAGAATATTTTAGTTTTACATCAAAAGGCTAAGTTCTGGCTGGTGGGAGTTGCTAGTATTTCCTTACCCCAACAATAATATTTAATAAGAACACCTCCAGATTTTTAGTATGGTTTGAACCCTTCTAATTCTCACTATGGTTATATTAAAGAACCTCACAACAACAGATTAAAAAACCCAACCACCAGTAAAAACCTAAGATTAACCAGACCTGTAAGCTGTTTTACTCTTTATTTTAAACATTTCCAACCTAGCCAGTAGCTACAATTTCAGGAAACATATGCAACTCGAATTCACCATTCATGTGAATGTCAGTCACAATATTTGAGACAGAAAACTGACCCTACCTCAAAATAAAGACAACCAATAAAACTACAAGATTCTAAAGAAGGTTAAACTCGCCAGACTCAAACGACAGAACATGAAAGTAAAGGTTTTATGTCTCTACAGAGAAGTTTTAAAGGTGGGAAATACATTTTTTCGGGCATTATTTCTATATAAAATAACCACATCACTGTCTCTAACGTATGATTTATGTATATGAAACAGGAAATACACAGTGATGCATAATACATGCTGTGAAAAAACTTCTAAACTTTCAGCAAGACACAGCAGCAGATTTGCAGAAGCAAATAATAAGAACAAACACTTCTCAGTGACAGTAACAACACAGGACGCTGAGGTACAACTGACACTAAATAAACTTTGGTAACTTGCTTTTGGCTCAATCCTGAATATGAAAATCAACAAGTCATTTTGCAAATGTCCATACTTTCAAGTGAAATGAAACATGTATCAAACTCTAAATCTGAACAGAGGTAGACAGTTGATGTTTCTATCCAGTAAGATTAAAGATTGCATCTTTACCTGGTTTGTTTCTTAGGGCCCTGGCCCTCTCCTGATCCATTTGAGGAGCGCTCATTACCACTCTGTCCTTGCAAAGGTTCTTTTTTGGGGCCATCATTTTGCTTCTGTTGCTTACTCTGCTTTTCAGACTTGTTTTCCTTCTCTTTCTTCTTTTTGTCTTTGTCATCTACACCACTAGCAGACACTGGTTTATAGTCAACTCCTGCAACAGACTTATACTGTGCCTTCAACTGAAGAAGTTCTTTAACAGCCACATCTATCTTTTCCTTGAAGAACAACAACAACAAAAAATATAGAGAAATCACTGGAGTAATACGGCTCTATAAAAAAAAAAAAGATCTAATATGGCATTATGGACATTCAGACTGTTGGCAGAAAAACCTGCATAAGCCAGTACTTAACTTTATTGTGCTGACATTTTAAATGACCATATCTGACAGTATTTCTAATTTTAAAAGTATATTTCAGATTTTAGAATTCAAATGCTGCCTATTCTAAAAGTACATTTCTAATTCCCATAATCACAATGAATTTCAAAAAGATTTTTAGGTTTAAATACGTATATTACACTTTTACACTACAGTGTATATGTTATTACCTTGTCTGCTTTTCTGCTTTTAATTTTCTAACTTCATCTCCTTGAAGAGCTACTTTGCTAAATAGGGCTTTAGCTTCAGGAGTGTCTGGACCGCTGGGTATTGTATTTGATGTCTGAGGCAAAGGCCCCTGAGCTGCTGGTGGGTGCCCTGGCTTGTACTCCTGCCCAGTCTTCTCCTTGTAGTCAGCTTTTAGAGAAAGGAGGAGTTTTACTGCTTCATCTATTTGATCCTGTGTGGAGGACAAACAGCAAGACTTAATGGTGAGAATTAAAGAGAGAACTGGCCAGAAGCATTGATTATCAGGCTATGAAACCAACCTAACCAATCAACAAAAAAGCCCCCAAATAAACAACCCAACACCAAAACCAATTTTGCAAGGTAGAAATATAGGCAGGAAAAAAACCCTAGAGGTACCTAAAAAGCTGCATGTTTTTCTCGTGTTCTTTTCCACAACCATCACTGAATCTGACTAGTTTTGAACAGTCTTGCTATTGCTGCATCACAGTAGATACTTAAACAGTCACTTGTCCCAAATACAGCAAGAGACAATGAAATACATTAAACTCTTCCAAAAGGTCGACATCTGCCATGCTTGTGCTTTTTCACCCAGATATGAGAGGTGAAGTTTGACTTCTATGTATATCTGAGTCAAGAAAGTATCCAGCACCAGAAGTTTTGTTTGACATTATCAGAGCATGACCTGGACATACGGGAGTTTGATCACTACTTGGTGAAAGATTCCCCCCAGTGGCAAAATGTGGTCAGAATTACAATTGCTGACTCCAATGCCTACTGTACCTTAGAAGCTTTCTCTGCCTTGAGTCTGCATACCACTTCCCCTTGCTCAGCTACAGTATCATAAAGTGCTTTGCTATCCACTAAGCTACAGCTTGCCAAGTTACTGCAGCAGACAGGAGATGGAAGTGCAGTAGAAGACAGACAAGGAGGGGTTGAGGGTGGATTTCCAGGCTTGTACTCTTGACTTGTCTTTTGTTTATATTCTGCTTTTAGGCTTAAAAGAATTTTCACAGCCTCATCTATTTGTTCCTGAGGCAAGAGAGAAAAAACAGCAGTTGCAGATAAGAGTAGATACAACAGAGATGTAACACAATAGCTGAGATAACACAAGCTTTACTAGAATGGCATTAACACAGCTGTTGTGATTAAATTTCTAGAGCTATCCTGTTAGTATAAGTCATTATTATTAAGTTCTGTGGTTAAACTTTTCAGCCAGAATACCTACAAGTTGTACATCAAAGGACCAAATCAGGTAGTGTAGGTAAGGGCTGATTTCTGTGCCACAAAAGCCTCCCATACTGGTGGCTTAGTCCCCTCCAATTACAGCAGTCCATGAGTTGCACGCTGGAGAATAGCAGCAAATACACAGACTCTGAATAAATAATGGTTCTTTGATCATGATCAGGTAACTCCCAAATTTATTTCTGCCATTGTGGCTCCAAGTTAGCTCTTCTTTCAAGTTACTGCCTATACTCTGCTTCACTTATCTTGTATGACTAAAAAAAGAACTTATTGATTTTCCATGCACTAACACAGAACTCATGCAGTCAGCCACATCATCAGCTCAAGAGAATCTGGGAAAACACTCCATGTTTTGCTCCTCAAATTTCGCAAAACCTGCCATTGGCTTTTAGCCTAAACTGAAGACACTGTTCCACTCAGAAGTATCCACAGGTAGAACACCTTTGAAGCTTTCTTTGATTTGAGCTTGCGGACCACTTCTCCTTGTTGAGCTACTTTGCTGTACAGAGCCTTGCTGTCTACTGGACATGGGGATGGAGGAGTGGGAACAGGAAAACACTGAGGAGGGACAAAGACCACAGGTGGGCTTCCAGGCTTGTACTCCTGGCCTGTCTGTCGCTTATATTCTGCCTTAAGGGATAAAAGGACTTCCACAGCAGCACCTATTTCATCCTGAAAGAAGAAAGGAAGGGGCAGAAAGAGGAAGGAACAAAGATATAGAGATACAAGACTCTCAAGAGTACCATAAATACTTTCATAAAAGACCTGCAGTTTATGGGCACCTATTCCATTTTCCTAAGTACTTAGTAGTTATTCAGAGTAGTTTTCTCCACTAGTTTCCTATTTTAACAAAGTAACTCCTCTTAAGGGATATACAACCCTAACTGTCCTAAGTAAAATAATAACAATAATTAACAACAACAACAATAATAATAATAATTTTGATCTTCCCATTTATTTAGATTTTATGGTGCCATCAAGACACTACAACTGTCAACATTATATAAAGACCAGGCAAACTATGTTATTTTCCCTCTCTTCTTGTTCTGCAATAGAAAGAAAGGAAATAACACAGCTAATAGTAGCTATGTTTGCTATGTACAGTTACAGAGAGGAAGATGTCTCGAAAACATCTGCGGCATTTGGATATTTCCTTTCTGGTTTTGGGGCTTTGTTTTAAGGTCTAAACAGCAACAATTCAATCTTATGAAGTCACATAATTTGACCATACTCAGTTAAACAAATGAAGAAATTGCCAGGGCATTTTAATCTCAGGGACTTGATTTAGATACTTAATCAGCTCTTGCTGTTGGGTAAATTCTGTCCATGTTTCAGAGCACCAGCCTAAGAAATATGGGACTTCACCAACAGAAACTTGGTCATACAAATCTAACTGAAGAAGTACTGGAAAACACAAGTCTTGACAGAACAGAGCCCAGTCCAAATGACGACCACTATAAAAACCCCGGATCCATAAACACCCATTCACCTCCACAGACAAAGAATAATAGGCTATGCAGACCCAGATATAACCAAAGGATTATTTTAATCATCACCTTAGATGCTTTCTCGGCTTTCAGTTTTCGGACCACTTCTCCTTGTTCTGCCACTTTATCATACAGAGCTTTACTGTCCAGGGTACCAGAGGTCTCAAGCTTTGATGACTGTGCAGTTCCAGATACTGGAGGATTTCCTGGCTTATACTCCTGGCCTGTCTTCTCTTTGTATTCTGCTTTCAAGGCCAGCAGTTGTTTCACAGCTTTATCAATATCTTCCTTTGCTGCCTTCTTAGCCTTCAAGTCACGAACTACATCACCCTGTGCAGCCACCTTGCTGTAGATGATCAGGTGACCTTCAGATACAGTACAGGCTGGAGTAGAGGCATGACCAACAACTGGAGCAGATTTTCCTTTTACAGCTGAACTAGCCTTAAAAAAAAAAAAAAAAAAAAAGCCAAATATTCAGCATGTAATCTTGTAGAGAAACAGATGTATATTAACACATTTTATGGTACTTTACTAAACCACCAGTTTACCTCTTTCTTTGCAGTTTCAGCTTTGGTCTTCTCTTTTGACCCAGATGTTGGCATTTCTTTAGTGTGTCCATCAGGGATGTAAATCAAAATGCACGGGGCATCTTTACAGCTGTAAGGACTATAAAAAGATTTATAGAAAACACAATAGTAAAGGAAATATGAGACAAATATTAAACATTTATTGAAACAAATGAGCTACTCTTTCTAAAAGATGCTCTCACACAACTGCAGGCTTATCTTTGTACACAGCTGTAATTACCTAAATTTACATAATTGAGGATCTGCAATGATTCCTCTTACATGCAAGTTTTCCTTTTTTTGTAATATTTATATGTTTATGTAATAATTGCATGTATATGTTTTGATAGCTTGTTAAAGAAGTGTTACAATTAAGTAGTATGTGCATTCTCTAATTGGAAAAATGCCTGGTTTATTCTGTAGCACTGCTCCTTAATTTCTATACTTCAAACCACAATGAAACCATGACCTCATTACCAAGTCCAGGTTAGCTGGGGTGCATCTCAAGTGCCACAGACTTGGCTTAAGACAATTTGAAAAGGCAGGAATATGTAAAATAAAAGCCATGCCAGTCCACAGAGATATTCCACCAGATTTCATGGTAATGGAAAAATATTTGCAGACAACATTTCTCTTGCCAATCTGTGTGTGAAAACACCAAAACACAGCAAGATAATGCAAATTCTGTTCAGTCTGTTTAGGCCATTCTCAGGTAACCTACCTCACTGGCTCATAGGGCTGATCACAAATAAAGAATCCTCTCCGCTGAAGTTGTATGATATCTCCTTTTTTTAACTCCTTAAGGCACGGATCACCCAGCATCAGTTCTTCTTGCTGTAAGTGTTAAATGAAATCAGTCCATATCTTACAAAGCAAAGGGACAGTGAGAAATAGAGATGTAGAAGGATAGTGGTGATTTTCTCCTTTTCAAAGTGTCAATATGTTACTTAATTCCAACAGCCACAGAACAAGCACTAGCGAGATGATGCCATATCATAAGAATGTATCAAGACAAAAACTCAAGCTATTTGTCTCAGATGTGTAAAAGCCTGGTAACAACTGAGAATAAACAACAATATTTTAATTTTGAGATTATGACAGGTTACATGGAAACACAGAAACTAGATACACCAGCACAACTTATCTGTTTGACAAAAAACCAATCAAATTTCAAAAACAGCAAGAAAGAGTGAATGTTAAAAAAAAACCACAAAAAACAAAAAACAAAAAACAAAACAAAACAAAAAAACCAAAAACCCAAAGCAAACAACACTGAGTTTTGTGGAGTTGAAGGAGACAAAAATATAACTCACCTTGCTGTTTTGGTTGATATATTGCTTGAAGTCTTCATCTTTACCTAGAACAGGCTTAGTGATCAGATGTTCATAATTAACACAGACAGTTGGGATGAGGGGTGCACGTGGAGTTTCTGCCAACCAAGTGATCTTAGTAGTTCTTTTGAAGTCCTTATTATCTAAGTTCAACTTGGCATTGATGGACACAATTTTTCCACTTGAATTTCTACAGGAAAGCAGAAATTATAACAGTACAGCCTAAATGATCAGTTCTGATTCAATACTACGAAAACAAGTGTTCAGAGTTCATTTTTGAAGTCTGAATCATAGGAAATGAAAGAGTGCATTCACTCCCATTGAAGTTTTCCATTAATTTTGTTGTCTTAAATATCAATACAGATAAAATGCATGGGGAAAAAATCTTTGCATATTTATGTTCTCCATCAGAGCTCACCCCATTCTGGCACTGTCTCAACACAACCGCTTCAAAGATACTATGACATTAAATGGTCTCCATCTCCACCTCAACAGCTGCGCAACTGAAACTGTGACAGGCTTAGTTTCTCAGTATGCAAAACCAGTATTTGTTATGGGGTGAAAGTTGTTAAAAATCCAGGTGATTTTCTTCTGTCTGAAAAAGCTGTTTTACAGTAGCAGTATTACCGTAGAATCGCGGAGAGCATTGGATGAGAGGGACATGCAGTATCAGGACTGACTAATGACTTCAAGCCTGAATCTACAGTAAAATACACTCTATGCTAAAATGCAATTTCATGGCATATTTCAAAGTAGATTTATAAATACAGAACCATCGAATGGACATATATGGCCAATCATTAGTTCTTTACTGTTATAAGCTTCCTGTTAAAAGAAAAAGCAACAACAAGCTGAAAAACAAAATTTAATTTCATTTGCCACTAAACAGGTTACCTGTTTAATTTGGTGATGATGATATTGCCCCAATTTATGAACGTAACCACCTCTCCCTCCGCCAGGGTCTCTGCATCTGCGCCCTCGATGAGGACTCTGGAGCTGTACCACACAGGCTTCAACCCAACATCAGCATTCTATGAATGATGGTTTACATTTCAGAGAAACAGAGGAATACAGAAGATGGACAATAACGCAAAGCTACAATATTTTTCCACAGCTCTCTCCAGTTTCTTGTTCACAGGTGTTGCCCACATTCTCCTGACACTATACTCAAAAAATCCACTTACAGCATATTCCATTTCTTTAAGGTCCATACATCTTTAAGATCTCACAGGTAAACCCAAAGTTTTTTCTGATGTTTCCATTTTGCAATGCAAATGTCCTTCAAAACTAATTTCAGAACTCTCATTTTTGATTTTTTATAAAGTTATTATGGAAATATACATGGAGCTTCTTTCAGCTGCATAGATTTATAAAGACAGAAACCAGAAACGCATCACTTATAAAATACTCAGCTTTAAAGCATCTCAACAATTGAGATAAACTTTTATTTTCTAAGAAAGGCCAACAGCTGTGACTTTAGACTTTTTCAGCTGGTCAGGAATTTTCGATTTGTTTCTTCTGGTCAGTATTTATTTCATCACATATTGGAGGCAGCATTTACTATCAATGCTTTAATATGCTGGCTTGTATCTGACCAAACTTCAGACTTTTTGAGCCTTGAAGAATCACAACTCTCACTTGTATCTGCTCAAAACCTGTTTCCTTGTTATCAGCCATGGGGAAGAGGGGAAACCCAATGTCCACCTCTCAGTTACAAGAAACGGCTACAGGAACACTCAGAGCAATAAAATCAAAACAAAGAAATGAAGGAAAGCCTCAGCAATATTCACTCATTTCTCAGTATATGTGTATATAAGTATAACTAAAGGATGTTTTCAGTGAAGTTTAAGCACAGTTTTAGACATCAGACTCAAAGGAAAGCATCTTTGTTAATTGTAGCACCAAGAATGAGTTGTATCAGTAACACACTCCTGTCTTAAGGGATACTACTCTGTTTACTGGATACTAAAAGTATCAAATCAGCATGTTCTTAGCTTTTGATAAGAACTATTTACTATAAAAATTTAAAAGTCATATTAAAAATCCAGAGATTGACAGCATCAACATATTACCTCTCCACATAAAACCTGATTTTATAAACCACTTAAAAAACACCTCACTGTTAATGGATAAAGAGTGTCTACTGTATTATTGCCATAAAACTCCAATAAAATTTAACTTCTCTGTGAAAGTTAGCATCAAACAATAAGTAAACCAGCTTGAGCAGCACTCCAGGTTTGTAATGCCTCACCTCTTCTGAAAACTCCCAGAGGGGCCTTTTAGGGCACCTTTTATATGCACTCTATATATTTACAAAAAGAGATTCCTCTTAAAAGAACAAACATGTTTAGTAGTTGTACAGTTTTTGACAATTCTGAGGCAAAAAAAAAAGTAACCCTTGGATAGATCTCATGCTATCTGAGCAAGCCAAAAGCAGGACTCTCCTTCCTGACTCCTTCATGCCAAGGTACTTCCCAACCTTACTGAGCTGTAGTACAAGAATATTAAAAGAGTAAAGCAAGAACCTTTGGATGTTTAGCCACTTCTTTCATCTCCTCTTGAGCTTCAGGAATATTTACTGGGACCACTGCATCTTTCAGTAAAGCAGTGTACCGAGGTGCTACTGGGTCTATAACCTATGGAAAACAATGGAGGTGGATGATGAATATATGCCACTGACAGAGAAATAAAATGCTTTACAAAATAATAACCACAAAAAAAAAAAAAAAAGGAACATTAACTGGTATTCTTTATGTTACTGCATTTTTTTCATAGTTTGCTTTAATGTCAGTTTCATCCAAAGCTAAAAAATAGTGAGAAAATAGTGGCAATACTTTACAATTTCCATTCTTTACTAAAATACTTTGAGTAAAAACTGGATTGGCTACTACTGACAGTAGAAGTAACCAAAATTATGACCCAATGCCTTATAGGGAAGACACAATAATGTACTCTGACACAGTTTTACTGTGCACATAGGCTATTACATCTGAACTGCCTCTTCTCTAGTTAACTAAATTTAAAGCAATAACTTTAAGTAGAGTTTGTTCTTCTTCCAGTAGCACAAGGCCTGATCTCATACTCATTTTCCAGGCCAATACTCCAGCAGAATCAGTGACAGAACTGGCTGTAGAGGAGGCACCAATCAAGTCTGCGATTTTACTACAGACACATTAGATACTATAATAAGGCAATACCATAACATTGACTTCATTAGGATTTCTACAACATGAGTTTGGCAAGAAAAAGATACCACTAGGATGTCTTCCTGTATTTTGATTGTCTATTATCAAACTTAGCTGCTGTAGTTTTTCACAGCATTTTTTATACCTGAAATACCGGTTTGTCAGACTGTTCAGAGGCAATTAAATACATAATTCAAGTAAAGCAGTCATCTAAGGCCAAAAGGAATATCAGAATATCAATCTACCAGTGATTTTTGCTCTCCTGGTTTATTCCTGCTCAAGTGAAAAGCTACACATCTATGTATTTTTATGTTTTGGAGAAAAGTATTTAGGTTCTAATTACTTGACATTAGCTAATAAAGTCATAAGATGATATACTTTTAAGAAGACACACATTCATAAGTTAGTAGTCACTGAGGTCAGACTCCTAAATGTTAGACATACACTAAAGGACTTGTGTATGTATCTCAAAACGTAGGGGTATTATATGATTTAATATCACAATTTTGATAATTAAATGACCAGATTTCATAGTGTTATTAGCAGGATCTTTATTTTATTCATTAGAACTCACAATCCCTCATCAGGTGCTAAAAATTACAGGACCATGTATAAAATATGAGTTGTCATACTACTAAAGTCTTCAAGCTCAGAACTACCTGTAAGCAGCCAATTCGTTTTGCTCATATTGCAGATAGCTTACAATCTGCACAACCACATGTAATAAATATGGTGCTGTACAAGGAGCTGAGTCAGAGGTCTAAGAAACTCAGTTTAAAAGTCAATTAAAAAAATGAGCCTTGACAGTCCATTGTGGATTCTTCCCCTCAAAGCAGTTGTTAGTCGTAAGTATATTTATGCAGCAACAGAAAGAACCAATTCATAAACCTACGTGTATGTAGCAAATCAAATGCAAAATACATGAAGAAATACAAGACACATGCCAGACAAGCAAAAATTATTTAAATGAACGGATTTGGGTACTATCTAAGCAAAACCAAGCAGGAATCCCAATGCAAAATAACAGGTGTTTCCACAATCACACAAAATATCCAATCCTCATGAAAACGAATAGCCTTATTATAGTGTCCAAGTATCTGCTGCCAAAAAGCAACTCATCATGTCAAGATGCAATATTCCTGATTTGCCACTCAGTCAGAAACTCCAGCAGTGCTGGCTTGATCTTCCCAGGCAGAGCACGCAGTGTGTTCCTCCTTTTGCCACAGAAAGAAAATGCGGCCAACGTGAATTAAATTGGGGGAAATTTGTGTTTATGTTGAAAAATCAGCCAAACCAGAGGAGGGCAGCCTTTGAAAACTAGGAATAATGCATTTTCAGTGGGTTTGTAGAGCTCCTGTTATACAAGCGTCTATGAAGCTGCAAAATGATAGCTTATGCTATGTATGCTTACAGCACTGTAAGCTATATGCTAAGGTAAAAAGCATTAAGTAATACCTTCTTACAGATAGCTCGCAGCTTGAAAGCAGAAAAATGAAATGCAGTTTTCAGGTCAGATTTACAGCAAATACCATTATCTTTTTCCATACTACTAAGGAAGACAACTAAGTACTGGTATAGGAGAATCAATAGGATTAGTGCTTCTTCAGGTTAGAAGGGGGGGACATTCCATTTTCCTGAGAGTGTGCCAAATGATGCAGCATACTGCAACTTCTAGTTGTTGTGACAAACACTCCAATGAATGCTGGATTCTCTACATATCCTAGAAAGAGGATATCAGGAGTAGCATCAAATCTGAGTAAGCACATACCTTTTTGTTAAAGGACCAGATTTTATCCCACTCCATATTCACAACAGATCGAGAGGAGCCCTGGAAAAAAAACAACCCGAACCAACACCATGTTAATATAAATATTCTAGCTCTTAGACTAATTTAAAACAAAGTTCTTTAAACTGAAAACCCTCTATGGTTTGCTTTCATCAAAAAACAGTTTTTGAGCTTGCAAAATAACCCTTTTCAAGTAACAAACGTGCAAGTCCATTTTGCCAACACCTATTCACAGGTACTACCATTGTTGAAGCAATACACGTCAAGGTAGCAAAGTTTCAAAAGAAGAAACCTCCCAGTGACAAATACATTAACTGAACCTTCATAAAAACTTGTGACACTTATTGAGGGAGATTCAAGAAGCAGAAGAAAACACCCACCTGAGCAGCAATAAACTGTTTTAGCCCATCAACTGTCATGCCTCTTCTCAGGACACCTCGCACAGTGGGGAATCTTGGGTCATCCCTAGTGGAAAAAGGTATTCCATTAGTGTCATACACCAGATTTTCTAAATTCTACACTAATCAAGAACTTTACTAATACTGCCACACACGAAAGGCACAGCCTCAATGTATTTTACTTAGTGAATTCACAGCTAGGTGAGAACACCTAACTGAGAAGACTGAGCTCTTATCCATACAAAATGTATGGTTAAAGTTAGGTCTCTCAAAAACTATCAAGGCAAACGTTATGTCCCTATCCATTATTTCCTCTCCAAGGGCACCCAGAAAATGTTACTGGAAAGAAGTGACAATGCTGCCTCTTGATATAAGTGACAGAATTCTATGATTTCTTTTTTTTTCTGTTATGGAAGAAATAAAAAGGCATAATCTGCAATGTAACATCTGAGTTTGGTGGGAACATGAACCAAACCTTGCTGAAGATCTAACAGGGAGGCTTAGGGAAGGAAAGATCATCATAAGACCAGCTACACCTCTAGGAAAAAAAACCAGGCAGGGGCAGGAAAGGATAAATTTGGCTCTAGCCAAGTGGCTCCATGCATAAGCTGGGAATCTAAGCTTCCAATTCAACTGATAACTAGACTAGTCCACCAAACAAAAGTCTGGAGAATCTGAAAAAATTAACAGAAAGAAGGAAGGTGAGGGCAGCGGGGAGAGAAGTGGGATGGATTTGACTAGATGAACAGGACCAGAAATACTTCAATCCAGGCCCTCTTCTGGCATTGTTTAGGAATGACTCCAGTGACAACAACCAATGACTCAAGAGTGGAAAAGGTGTAAATGCCACCCACAGCAAGAGCCAGAGTGCAAAAAAAAGCTGCCTCATGTTTATTACAGGACATGAATATGTATGCACACAGCTACTGTAGAGTAGGAAACAGACACACTGTACATGCAGAAGGCAGTGTAATTAATCTATATTCTTTAATACTGTTTAAATATTTATTCAAACTGTCCCAAAGCAAAAATGAATGTGCCAGTTCACGAGGATCTTAGGGAACAGTGCTGACCTACAGCCATGGAACATACCATCCGTCCACAAGGCCTTCGTTGACAAACCACGTGAGCTTTCTCTTAGAGAGCACAGTGTTGTTGAGGTTTAGCCTGCTATACTCCCATATATACGGTTTCCTTATGCCCAGAGCCTCAATAATCCAGTAAAATTGTTCATCTCTGTCATGGTATTCCGTTGTTCTCAGTGCATGTGTGACACCTTCAATACTATCAACAATGGGGCAGGCAAAGTCGTACGTGGGATAAACCCTGACAAAAAAGATCTTTAATTAGCAGGGCAGAACAAAACACTTTCCTCCCACCTAAACATTTAAACTCAGCGCAGTTTATATTCATGTATTATAAATATTTATAACCTATGATCCTGAAAACTTTCAGATCAAGACTAAAATAACACATACACTACAAATTGTCCACAAAAAGATCCAGAGGCAATGCATTTTTAAGATGAAGCAAGCCTTCAAGAAATTAACTGATCACAGCCTTAATATTCAAGCCTAAAAAAACAATCCCACACTGCTAATGTTTTTTCAAACATATATAAGGACCAAAATTGAAATAGTATGTTGACCGTGATGGCCATCTTACAGGTTTTAAAAGGCATTTGCACAAGTTTCAGAAAGTCAAGAGACTCATCACATATTCTGGTTGAAAAATACTAGTAGGTTTCGAGTATTAAAAGAAATTTGCTGAGGAATTGTAAATGCACTGAAAAGAGCAAAAGATACAGGCTGCACAAGGAGAAAATGGACATACTTGTAGGTACTTCCAGTCCGAGGGTGAGGCTGGGTTTTACAACGATAAAGAGTTGGATCCCTCATACATCCATTATTACTACTCATATCTATTTTTGCTCGTAGACAACAAGTTTGTCCATATTCTGTTCCCTTTTTCATTTCTTCCCACATTTGTAGATTCTTATTAACACCTAAGAACAACAAAAATAAACCATTTTCTAAGGTATTGTGAAGCTGATAAGAGAATCAAGTTTTATTACTGCAAAAAAAAAATATCAGTGTCACTCTTCTCTTAGGACACTGGAATTAATTTTCACACATTTTACATTTTGAATTTTTTAAGTAGTAATGAATGATGATGAATTCATATCATACACAAGTTTACTGCCCTGGTCTAAATGTATACTCAATCCATCCAGCCTTGTAGAACAAAGCACTAAACACTTTCAAGTCCCTATAAAGACCTTGAAGATATGCAATTTAGTAATCTCACTCATATTCGTTAATAAAAATCAGGTTTTGATGCCAAATCAAAAAGGTAAGAAAGCAAGACTGAAGCTTAAAACCTCTTACAGTTATTTCTGTGTTTAGATTCCACTCTTTGCTCACGCTCTGCTTTCATTTGTTCTGCAGGAGTATCATCCACATATGCCTTCCCCTCTTGAATAAGCTTCTCAGCATATTTCATTATTGTTTCAAAGTGATCTGACGTATATGTAAATTGATCTGGTTTGATGTGCAGCATGGCAACATCTTCAAGAATAACCTGCAAAGTGTGAAAATGTACACTGTAATATTCAGGAAAGGCAGTTTTCTTACATCTTTATCCTCTTCATGTCAGATGTGGTGTTTTTAATGCTCCATTGTCCAGGAAGGATAAGCCATAAAAATAAGCATGAAAGAAAAGAGGCATGCACTTACCATTCTTTCACAGCCTATAATCACTCTGCTATCTTATCATACCTTTTCAAAGTCTTCTTTCTCTTTTTCCGGATTTGTGTCATCAAACCTCATAATAAGTTTTCCTTTAAAGTTAACTTGGTAGTGCTGATTTAGCAGGGCAGCTTTGGCATGACCAATATGTAGATATCTAAAAAGGAAATGAAAAAATAAATATATACACCAGAACTACTTCAGATAGACCTCTTTATTTGTGAGGGAAGGAGAAAGAATGGAAAGCAATACCTAAGTGTAACAAACAAACAAACAAACCTAAGGTATTTGTTGAAATGCTATACATTTATGAAAACAAATAATGTTTCTTCTACCACAAATTTAGTAGTTATCTGTTAAAAATACCTAAATATGTAAATTAGTGTTGCTATGGATATAAAGATTAGACTGCAATTATCTCCATTTTTACAGACTGACTTAAACCAACTGTTGATGATACTCAGTAGCAGCTACCAGATAATCTGAACCTACCACATTCACAAGAGTGGAATTTTCTGATTGCTGTGTATTTTTTAATATAAGCTATAAAGCTACTGACATTTTAAACTAAATATAAATCCCCAAATCCACAAAATTAAAATCTCTTACAAAAAGAGAGTAACATGTCCCTGAAGAACAGAGTTTTAAAACACTAAAAACTACTAAAGTAAGTTGAGAATAATATATGTTATAAACATATATGTACATAATACATAATTTACAATATTTGAGTAACAGTTTATATTGGACTAATAAAGAAACACAACTACAGAAGTCACGTGATGCTGAACAGCCAGTTTAATGAAAAAATGCAATTGTGGAAATTTTATAGGTCATCAGGCAACTCCAAAAAGAAACAGAAAATGAAAAGCTGGCTGAAAATTGCGTTTATTATACTGGCTCATCACACGTCCTCTGTGGGGTCTTTAAGGAGTCTGTGCTTTGGTATTCCACACATTCTGGACCCCTGGGCCTCCATTTATACATCTGGTAGTCAAGCTTCCTGAAGGAAGGCTATCCCATACATCCTTCCTTTCTCAAATCTAAGCTTCCTTGGGAAGCACCAAGTCCCTTGACCCAGCTCATAAGGACTGCATGTCCCCATCATAGCTCCTGACAGGGCACACACATCCATTATCCATGCAAATGCCATCCTCCTGTTTCTCCTCATCCAACTGCTGAGCAGCACAACATCACCTCACAACTAAAGTCCCTATTCCAAGTTCAGGCAACAGTGCAACGAAGTACAGAGGAGAAGTGAATGAACAGCCCTAGTGGAGACAAAGCCTTAGACACTCATTTAGTTTAACAGCCTTGTCTGATAAGCTGATTAACATCCTTACAAAGGCACTTTTTTTTTTTTAAGACAAGACACAAATAGAATCTACTCAAAGTATTCATATTTCTTACCCACTTGCTTCAGGAGGAAATCTCACTATGACCTTTCCCATCTCTGCCCCAGGAAGTTCAACAAACTTCCCAACATCTGCTTTCTTTTCTTTTTCTGTTGCCTTGAAAAGAGACATAATTACAGATTGTATTAGTTGTAAAATCAGATATAAAACTCTAGATAATAGCTGCTATATCAAAGTCTCCCTTTGAATCTACAAGCTGCCATATTGGACCCCAAATTCATCTCTTCACAACTTTCACATTACTCAAGGCACTCCAAAACAAGATTAATTCTAGAGTTTTTAACTATTTTGTCTTCAAATCTCGCCCAAGACTGAAAAGTCCCACCAAGTTGTCCAATTTATTCCATAGAAGAAAACAATTGCTAGTTAAGGTTTTGTATCTTAGTGTTCTAAACCTGAACATGATTAACAAATTAAGTCACAACTGAAGAGAGCAATCTTTGTAGATCTATCAGGATCTCAAACTCGCTTTAGAAAAAGCAAACCATATATCTTAAAGAGCAGTGCTGATTAAAAGAAGAAGTGCCATATTTCCATGATTCCACTCAAGCACTGGACTAGACAACTCATGCCTTTCTAAACTAGAAAGCAACAGCTTTAGCTGTGAACAAGAGTTTACGAAAGTTTAGTTCACGGTATGATTGCTTAGTTTTAGTTTTTAATTCTCTAACTTAAAAAAAAAAATTCTTGCAGTACATTCTCAGAAATAAAGCTACTCTCTCCAGAGGATCTGAGTAAATCTTACCATTTTAACCTTTGGTGTACCAGCAGCCCACTTGGCTCCAACTGACTGGAAAGCACATTGTACCTCAAGGAAGCTGTACCATCGCTTTGCATGCACAGGAGCTTTGTTTTGTTCTAACTGCTCTTGCCATGTGCTATTATCTGTTAGAAAACAAAGACTAACTATTAAATTATAAAAAGACTAAACAAAGAAAAACATTAAATTATAATAAAGACTAAACTACTAAATGATAAAAATAAAATTATTTTTATCAACAGCAGCTTTTTAAGACTAAGAAAAGATGATTTCAAAAATCTACTCTCTCTTCTGAAGAGATTTAGTCATGGGGACACAAGCCATTCAAAAGCAAATTAAATAAACAAATTCCCTTCAAACCCAGAATATACTGCATTCCTTCTTGCGTTCATCAAGGCAGAAGGTGAGGGGGAATAGTCAACACACACTTTTCCTTGTATCATCCACTTCAAAATTAGTAGCAACTTTATTTCAAGACAGAAATATAGGATATCCTTTTATTGTTTTTACATTTGATGTTTTCTAAGCTTCATCATAAGTGAAACATGTGCCAATACCCCCCTGTTATTTCTGAGGGGCTGTATTCCCACAATCTAAGTTCCAAGGAACATAACTTCACTAGAAGGATTCGATGGGGAAAAGGAGAATAAAAAAAAAAGGACATTCCCTTCAAATTGCTCTTAAGAGCAGCAACTTTGAAATAATACGAAAAGGTGCTAGCCTTTAATCTTAATTATGTCCTCTACTTTCAAGTGGAGTTAGGTTACACTGAGTAGTAGATTGTCACCTATCACCTTTAGACATAGAGCCAAGAGAAAATAAAAACCAAATCCATAAAAACAGATCATCAAAGCTTCTTTAACCTCTAAAGGGTATTTTGCAGAGTAACATCTACCTCTTTTCATAGTTCAAAGTAAACACTGAAGAAATTTCCTCTGCTAAGATAATGTCACAGAAAGGTCTATGCATATAATTTTACGTTGCACATTTTCATATTGAGACAACAGGTAATAAAAGATGTTCTTACTAATACAAAAGAAGTCAGGAAAAATTCCACCGAGGAATTACAGCTCATAAATTACCAAATGTGACAAAAAATTTTAAAAAAGAAATCTAGGATTTCCTAAGCTAAACTATTGCCATCACTAGTGATGTGCAGGTCGCGGCAGTGTGCATGACAGTACACAGTCTGTCGTACAGCTAGGAGTCACTACTAGCATCCACAAAAAAGAAAAAATTGGGATTCCTGTTGTATATTGATTGCAAGCCAATGAAACAGAGAACATAAACCAATACCTTTTAGTACAGCCCAGACACACAAGTCTGCAAGACTCAGAGAGTTTCCCACCAAGTAGGTCCTTAGAGACAGACAGTGGTTGAGTTCTTGGATGGCTGAAGGGAACTGGCTGGCAGTGGATAACTTTGTAGCACTAAACTCCAGCCAATGGTCAATCTTGTTTGAAGGGACAAAAGATAATTAAAGTTACTAAAGGAATGAGAATTAAGCTTGTTAAATAACTGAATAATACACAATTGATCTAATAGCTGAACAGAAAATATTAACAAGAACATTAGAATTAAATATATCAGATCATACTATACCTTGAAAGAATGTTTAAAATAAATCATCATGAAAAATTCACCCAGAACAATACTAAATGATGAAATTTAATTTCTTCTTTCAGCAAGAATTCAAACTGTGGAAAACACCAACTTACTGAAGTTATTCCCATTGGTAAAATAATAAACAGTTCTTAGATACTTATCACACAATGCATATAATAATCATCATCATCACTCAACTATTTAGATACCATATTTGTAACCTATTTCCTTTTCCTGGTGCTGCTACTGGTTAGTATACCATTTTCCCCTTAGTCCCTATCTCCTCTTCCTCATCTCCTTTTAGATTTGAAGAAATCAAACCCCTGCCCTTCACAAGTCCTACTCCTCTCTCCTGGAAAAGTCTCTTCCTGCAACTTTGCACATAAACATACAAAAAAAAAATGTTAAGAATTAGGCTGGTTATTAATGTAGCCCTGTCTATAGACTGAATCCCTCAACCCTACAAGAGTCTAAGTGTCTCTTCTCCCCTGGTCCTATTTCATGCGTAAGTGTTTCGCAAACTGCAATGGGAATCCTTCCAATATTCAAGCCAACGTGGCAGGCACAGATGTAATTACAACCACCACAGAATTCAGTTCAGTCATTTGCAGCTGCATGCCAAAATATGTGCACCACAAATGCAGCTGTCCCTGTACTTCTCCAAGTACAGTATTATTTTTGAAAGAGGCAGAAGTGAAAAGAAGTATTGTATCAGAAATACCAGCCCTGAAAATGTGTTTGGTGAGGTTTAAAAACAAGGGATTTGGACAAAAATTTTAAACAGCCACAAGATAACTTACAATTTTTTAATGCCTCATAGGCAAAGTACTAAGAAAATACTTCCCTTGAGACCAGCTATAAGGGCTGAAGAGTGATTGGAGAAGAAAATGGCTTCAAGAAGAAAAGACCCAAATCAAGTCCTTCAGTCCTGCCCCAAATTTCAGAGGAAATAAATTTCAAATTGTCTGCTAGTTTCAGTTATCAACTGATTGATTGATATGAGCCATGATTGATTATTCTGAGCTAGACTCAGGAAGAAACTGGGGTCAGGGTTTTGTCTAAAAAAAACTAGCAAAAATTACTTCAGAATTTCAAATGCCAGGCACTGTTTCCTTGGTGTTACACTACAGTGTTACAAGATAGCAACTGATGGCAACAGAGCCGAGGAAAGTGAGGAGGGAAAATCCCATGTATCACCTTCCAACCTGAATCATTTTATATTAGGGAGCTGTCAGCTTAGGAGCTGCTATTGCAGGGATGGACAAGGGCAACCCTTCCAAAGTTCAGATTTCTTAGTCTTCTTTATACAGAGGAGGAAGCTTAGCAAAACAAAACCCTCAGCATCTCACACAGCTGGAACCTCAGTCTAACAGTAAAATGCAGAACAATAGATACAAGGTCAGAAAAAACCCCAACCCCAAAACACGCCCCCCCCCCCCCAAACTCAGAACAGGACAAAAGAGCAAAAGGGAAAAGAAAAAAAGAGACAAGAACGTGATTCAAGGCCAAGGTGGATGTGGCTTTGAGCAACCTAGTCTAGTGGAAAGTATCCCTACCCATGGGAAACAGATGGTCTTTGGGGTTGGAAAAATAGATGGTCTTTAAGGTCACTTCCAACCCACACCATTTTATGATTCTATGATTCCTTCTCACCTCAGTGTGTTCCAACAGATTTGAGCCATACAACCCAGCAGAGGCAGCAACTCGAGCCAGGTACCGAGCTATTGAATTCACATCAGTAAATGAAACTTGCCTGAAAACAGAAAGAGGCAAGACAAAGGCATAATTACTACCTCAAGTCAGTTCAACTTTAATTGCACACACATAGTTGAAACATGTGCAAAGCAAACACAAAATAGATTCCAGGTGAACCAACAGGTACTAAGTCACCAGAGAGGAAAAAAAAACCCCACCCAGCACAAGAATACATAAGTCCTTGCTTTTCTAACACCAGATGGAATAATAAGCTTCTAAATGTGAAACAATTTTGTTTAGGCTAACAATAAGAAAATAAGACTCTGATTATTCTTTCAAATACTAAAACTCTCTCCACATCTGACAAAATTCATAATTATAACCTGAGCTACAGATTTTCCAGATTATAAGGAGCTGTTCAATATTTGTTTTGTTTTCATAAAAGAAGGATGACTTTGAACAGGATTCCTAGTGAATCAACAGAAGAATTGAGAGGTTTTCATCACGGTTTTCAGGGCTAGCTTCAGGGGAAAAAAAAACTTCATTTGTTACCCAATTTACTCAATTCACACTTCACAGAGACCATCCCCTGGTGAATAAACTTGCTTGCCTGCATTTTTTTTTTAACTCAGTCCTCTCCAGATAACAGACTATTTTGAATTTGTTGTCCCCATTTTGCTTATGAAAGTTCTCAATTGACCAGCAGATGAAAGGCTCTCCAAAAGGAGTATTTCTTTCTTTGTTTTCATGTCCCTTTTCTACATTATACACAGTATGAAAAAAAAAAGTTGTCAGAGATCTAGCTTCCAGTTCATCTAAGATAAATTAATATTTACTAAATAGCTTTGGAAGAAAGATGCATCAGAAGCATCAGTTCTCCAGATAATACTCTTCTCTACTCTACAGTCCCATGTAGATGCAGATTGCAAAAACAGAGCTCCAATTGCTTCTAAATCAAGCATTGACATCAACAAAAGGAGTTCTTTTAAGTGTTCTTTTGAACATTTACTCAGTTTAATGGACTGAATGCCATACTCCAACTTATACAACCAAGATTCTACTTCTGTCATTGTTCGCTATTTCCTTTTTTACCTACTGGGTCCTTTATAAAATTGAAAGAATCCTGATAGCCCTCAAGCCTTGCAAAAATCAACAAAAGTTCTGAAAATTATACAAAATGTACTTGATATATTAACAATTAGAATGTGTCCCATTTTTAGTACAAATGGACCAGCCATTCTCACCAGATTAATTGCAGTAAAACACAAGGAATATAGTTCATTGGGAGGGGGTTTTTTGTTTGCTTGTTTTAAATTGTTTGCTTTCCAAGCATCTAGGATCCAGTATATAAATAGAAGATCCATAAAATATAACTAAAACCAAAAGTCACAAAGTGTGTCCTATTCTAATTTCCCACTATCCAATTTTAAGGAAGCTTTTTTAAACTGAGAAAAACAAAACACTTCCAATCCATTCCAATCCATTTTTATAAGACTTGAAAAGTCTTACTTATAAAATCTTACTTATGCTTCGAAAGTTGTTATTTTCTTCAGGAAAAACAAAATACTCCCACCCAAACATCACTAACTGACCTCTTTGGAAAAGTTATAAAAGGCTCTTTGCAGCCAGTGCTTGCTAACTCCAGGACTAAGTAAGGAAGAATGAACAGGGTCAATGCAACATTACAGGCAAAGAGTGGCTACTGATAGAAACATGAAATGCCACATAATTAAATACCAGGGCAAATATTCAAGAAGACAAGATAGGAAAAAGGGACTAAAAAAAAAGCAAACACAAAATACAAAAAAAACCCAAACCACAAATTATTTTCAACATAATCAATATTTAATTGATTTGTAAAAAGCTTTGCAGAATGGTTGGATTGATCTGCCCAGGAGGAATAACTACTCTGAAATGTGCACGTGCTCACCACATAAAACACAAAAGTTGTACTGTAGTTTGTTTTCTGACAAGACACAGGTACACCAAAACTCTCCACAAAGGCATCAGCGCTTGGCAGAGTGGTTTGCTTAGGAGCTATTAGTATGTGAAGTTTTGAAGCTAGGGCTTCAAAAATAACCTTTAAAATAAAATTCATCATCTCAAATGATGATGAATGATAAACCTTTCAGGTTTATCTTAGCTGACAGCTAAGTTTCAGCTATTTAGCTGAAAATTTTGACACCGGATTTTAACTGAGCTTCAAAACAGAACCTAGAAGAATCACAAATAAAATGTTCTTTCTTGTTCAAGTGAAGTCATTAGAACTAATGGATTCCTGAAAAAAAAAATCGAAATCTGAAACATCCCAAGTGATTTTCACATCATGCCAAAACAAGATGGTTCAGCAGAACTGATGCCATTAAATCCATTTACCAAACACATTAGTTGAGATATGAGCTCAGCTGATGCCTCTCACATTGCAGATATACTTTTAACAGACTTTAAGGAGGAGAATCAATTTTTAAAATGATTGTACAACCAAGCAAGGGAAAATTAATGCAATACTGAGGTCTGGAATAACTTCTTGAACATAAGCCAATGCCAGGGATAAGAGGACACTTACACACAAAAATTTCCATCTGATAGGACCATGATTCTAGACATTATCCACCCAGGGCCAAAGTGCAGAATAAGAGTCTTTGCTTTACATATCTGACAAGTTCCATTACAGCCAAAATGAGAGGTTTTGCAATGCAGTAGGAAGAAGGCATGGTAACACTAAACTATTTAATGAAATACATATTATTTTAAAGCCAACTATATACATTTAAAATATTCCAAGGTTGTTTCCATGAGTCACAGGAGTGTATTCATATATTTTAATATATACATCCATATACTGCCTAAACTGACGAAGTAAAACAAAATCTAAACCTGACTAAGGTTACTTAAGGGCAAAACTTTCTCCTGCAACTAAAAAATATCCAATTAACTTTCTGTTATATAAGCTGTATCCCACATGTGCAAAACACACGCAGAAGATTATTAAAGCTGTACCGATTAAATCCCAATACAACCTGTGTCACATTTCTCTTGCTTTAATTCAGAACCTCAAATTCAATGCCATCATCAGGCACAGCAAAAGACAATATGCAATATCAGATTATGCAAGAACTCCTATCTGAGTTCTGGTCTAACATTTTAGACAGAAAATAGTATTTCCAACCAGTAAAACAACCATGACTGAAGACTGTGAATCTTCCTGAGCTTTGATTTTCTGCAAATATATGTACAAAGTGACAAGCTCCTTACCTAAGGTTAGAAGACATGTAAATGCTCAGTTGGTGTTAATTTATGAGGAGCAAGTCAGTAACTGCAATACAAGATGAAATATGTTGCTTCTAAAGCCATTCCACAGACAAGCAGGTATTCCAGTTCCACGCATTGGTGGCTTTAATAGCATCTTCTACTGAAATAGCTCACAAAATGAGAGTTTGTCAGCAAGTCTGTGAACAATAGGTTCCCCTCGATCTCCAAAAGAACAATCAGTGTTCAAAAACTACCCTTATAATCAGTAATTCCAAATTCATCATGGTGTTAATATAATTTAGGTTACAACTGCAATGCTCATGTGTACAAATATGCTCCTTACTGTAGATACTAAATGCCAGAGTTTCCACTGATATGTCAGACAGCAGGATATCTCCTCTTGATATATCCAGGTGTCTTAACTGATATAGAATTGAAGATGACAATGCAGCTTCCCAAAACAAACTGTGTTAGTCTTGAATTTCTGATAAGCATTTGATATTACTCAGATTGTAAAAAAAATCTTCATGCAATATTCTTTCTACAGTGTGCAGATGGATACATTGGATAGCACAATACAGTTAATTAGCACTTTCCTGAGATAACATCATGCCTTTGCTTATATACACACAGAAGGGAGCCTAAAATAATGTCATCTAAACATTCAAATTTCTGTCTACCACACATGTACAAGTCCAAGGAACCTTATATATCAAACCTCTCAAACATAAAACTGCCTTGCTGTTGGTAATCCACGGCACTACAAAAAGTCCTAAACAGTAAAGTGATTGGTACAGCATGAATGATTATACATAGGTAAAAAAAGAGGTTTTTTCCATAAAGATCTAGTTCATAATATACAGTAAATGTTTTGCCTGTGCTACAGAGACATCAGTAACACAGTGATGAATAAAACTGTATTTTTTTTTCTCTTCCTCCTACCTCAAAAGGTTACTGTCAATGTTACAACCATGTGATTTTTAAAACTGCTGACCCAAAGGTAGAAGGAGAGATGCAAAGTCACTTACTCGGACACAGAGAGGATGGTTTCTTTGCCTTCTTGCACTGAAATTTCAACATCATTCTTCACATACTCCACTGTCAGCAGAGCTCCTTGAAAAAACAAGACAAAAAGATACTGAACTTCCTTCAGGGAGAGATATCTTTCATAGTTAAAGCCAACCAGTTACATCTCCTATCCACTAGGACTAGGTGACTGAACTGGCTCCTTCAAGTAACAATGCCCAGGGAAACAAAAAGATCAATGTTCAGTCTCATATGCAAGGGGGTTCTTCTTGGCAATCCTTACAGCTTCAAATTGATAATGTCCAGCACACAGTGATCTGCGGTGGGCTCAGCAAGTGTCCGCTGCAATACATTTTTGCTTCCTAAGGGTATGGCAAAAATCAGTCCTGTCCTCCAGTATATGAGAATGTAATGAAAAAGCTCTCAATTATTGAACAGTATTACTAATGTACTCCATCACAGCCCTGATGACACATGCATCAAAGGAGATCAATTACTGAATATTACCTGCACTTTCTGAACAAAGATGAGACTATTGTCAACCTGATTTAAAGTTTATGAAAAGATTAGCTGTTCAAAACCAAGAAACTTTATCCATGTAAAAGTGCAGGAAGCTTACACTGGGTTTTCAAAGTAGTTCACAAGTGACAGTAAAAAATGGCCTCCAGAAAGAAATGCATTATTGAAGTTTTTAGGCTACACCATTGACTGGAAGGCAGCTCTGCCCACATTCGAAGAGGCTTGATGCAAACCTGCTCTGATCTCAAGGCTCTACAGCACGACACAGCAGCTCAAACAAAGCACCAAGCTCACTTGGCTGCATTTCTGAACTGGCTCTGCTCCAGAGTCAGCCTGCTGAGCATAAGCAGAGGAGCTTGTGTTCTTCAACTTTGCTCAGAAGCACGTACAAAGGCAGCAAGCTTTTGCATAGGCAAACCAGCCAAAGGTACTCTAGTCTGGAAAGGCACCTAACCTGTTACAGACTCCATATGGCGCTGTGCACTTTATCGTCCCTAGAACAATGCTCCAGCTACCGAGGCAGATGATACTATAAGCTATTAATACACTGGCCTAAATACAAACCACTGGAGCTAGGAATTCCTAGCTCTCACCTCTGCTCAGCTGAAAACCCTTCTTGTGGCATTAAGATGGTTCTTCTTCTCATCCCTCAGCTATCCATCTGTGAAATTCAGGGTGACATCTCTTACGCAAGACATTAGTAAGACAGGTGAGTATTTTAATAACATGCATGGAAATACTTTGAAAATTACAAGTATTATGTGCAACAAGCTATGTAATTAATACTGACAACATTAAAAACTACTACACTTTTCCCACTGCGCAGCAGACATGATGAAGAGTATGAAGTAGGGATGAGTAAGATGAGTGTGCTTGTCTCCTTGATATAAATGTTTCATCTGTAATACATAATATTTCTGACACAATCATGCAATCTCCTGAAATAAACCTCCAGCACCACTCACCAGCTGTCTAAGAAAATAAGTCTCCAAAGCCCCTAAACCTGATGTTAATCATAATTCATATTGCATCATTTTCTTTTCTGGCAAATCAGTATAAGCAAGTATCAGGAGAAACTTTATTTAAAACATACGTTTTTACACCTTGAATCAGTAGTCATGCAAGTTGTATTCAACTCTGAAATGCATTTGGGAATAACAGCAAGAAAAAGAAATCAATAAACTATGACGAAGAATAGGAAGAAAATTTATTTTGAATAGCTATAACGAAATGGAGAAATTTTATGGAACACATACAAAAGATTCTTTCCAGATGGGTAGAAGTGCAATGAAGGAGGTTCTCACATTTTTAAAGGCAAAATAACATCGAAGGGCAGTGAGCAACTGAGAAAGCAAGATTTCACAGCGCAACTTCGAGCCGGCTCCCCAGAGGGGAATTTTAGCAGCAGATTAGAACTGAAAATGAATGACACAGCGGCAGAGCTCACGAACAGACAGTGTGAACTAGGGCTGCCTTGAACATTCAGCCTCAACGTGCCAAGTCACCCGAGGCTGCTCCCGTGCCCGAGTTCCCGCAGCCCGAGTTATGCCCAGTGCCGGCGGCTCCGCCAGGGCTCGAGCAGCTGCCCAGAGGCACCCGCAGCGGGCACACGGTCCCGGGAAGGGCGGCAGGGACGGGAAGGACGGCAGGAATGGGAAGGACGGGCACGGGCCCCAGTGCCGCCTCGCCCGGCCCCGCACGCGGGCACGGCCGGCGCCGCATGATGCAACACGGGCGGGAGGGAGCGAGGGAGGCGGAAGGGACAGAACCCCGCCGGACCCGCCGGCGGAGCGGGATCGGGCGGCGCGGGGCGAGGCCCGGCCCGCACTTACCGAGCGGGAGACTGCCCGCATCCACGGTGAGGCTCAGCGCCGCCATTCCCGCCGCCAGCCCCGGAACCGAGTAGCAGCGGGGCGGGGCGCGCAGCGCTGCCAGCTCGGCAGGGGCCGGTGCGGCCCGGGCGGCCCGGCAGGACCCGCCCCGGGGCGGGGGAAGCGTTCGTCACTTCCGCGGGAGAAGCCATAGGGGCGGTGGAGCGGGAGGTCTGGGTTCCCGCTGTGTCCCTTCGCCGGCGGTCAGGCCCGCTGGGCGCCGCCGCGGCCCGGAGCCCGCTCGGAGGTGACGAGCGGGCGGCGCTCGGGGCCCTCCCGGCCGCGTCGGCGGAGCCCTGGGGAGCCGGCCGGGATGAGGGACGGGTGCTGAGTGAGACTGCCCTGCCCCTCAGCAAACCAGATGCCGGTGCTTCCCTTCTCACTGGCTGAGCCTTCCCCAGGGCTTTGCGGGCGCTGCCTGCCGAGGCCCTTAGCTGGATGTCTGGCAGCAGCCGTGGAGATGGCGTCCAGCCCCTTTTCTATGTGTGATGATCCAAACAGATCCAGCAGCGCAATATGCACCGACGCGTCTGAGTACGGTGGTTTCACGCCTCTGGTTTTGTATGATGTCACTTGTTAAACTTCTGACAAACGTGCGAATTTTGCAGCGGGTCAGATGAGTCTTAGAATATCCCGAGTGGGAAGGGACCCGTAAGGGTCATTGAGTCCAACTCCTGGCCCTACACAACGTGATCCAAACGCTTTTGAACTCTGGCAGGCTTGGCACTGTGACCACTTCATTGGAGAGCCTGTCCCAGTGCCCAGCCACCCTCTGGAGCCTTGGAATTAATTACAAAATGCTGAGTCACCGAGTTTTTCATACAAGACTGTCTCAAATTCACTTTGTTGCAAGGACAATGCAGTGTCACTGTGATTTATTTTTTCCCCACATCTATTTTATAGCTGTTACTGTAGCACTTAATGTGCTATCAGAGACATTATCAAATGCTTGATTGGTGAACCAGTGCTTTTTGTGCAGTGGAGGTAGTGGGATAACCAGAGCATGACTGCACATTACGTGCTGGTTTTTATGCTTGATTTCTGCTGCTGGATTTAATCTCAACTTTCCTTACTCTTCTCCTGTGTTAGCAGTTCTACAGTTTCTGTAATCATGGAAAGTATTTCCATGTGTTTCCACACGTAAGTATCTTTACACACTATGCAGAAGCTGATATATGCTGTGTGTTCTACTCACATTCAGGTAACTAATAAATTACAGCAGAATTAGAAAGAGGCTTATGCTGAAGAGATTTTCAAACCTTTTGCAAGTTTTGGATGAAAATAAGGTTATGGAGGCAATAGATGAAGATTACTAACAGTGGGTTCTGTCCTTTGTATTTCAATGATTGCATGGAAAGAACGATTAAGGCAGGCCTTTGTGTTGCCTGAGTTGTTCTACATTTTCTCTTAACATGTTTTACAAAGTCACATGCAGATTTTGATGGGAATGCCACAGCAGGTATATCAAAGGATCCTGTACAAGATCAAGGTGAAAATTATGTATAACAAGCAGTGAAATCACTACTTGCTATGTGGTTCAAACTTCTGTCCCAATCGGTATGTGGAATGACTAAACTTACAATAGGCCAAAATATGAAGAAGGTTCTAATTAAAGCAAGCCAAATCTGCTTTGCATGCTCTTACCAGTTATGCAATTCAGGGCAGAGAAGAAAGGTAGGCTTTAGATCAAAGGATTAGAAGCACACATTGTTCCTATATATGCAGCTCTAATCTAGTGTCATGATAGAATGAGGTAAATGCTAATCTTGCTAATTTATCTGTAAATGTTAGGCTAAGATGACCTCACTAAGGAAGAGATTCCTTAGATTCTGTTCCATGTGTGCACATGGAGAGACAGGAACACTTTAGCAAGAGTTGCCTTGTTCATATCTTTTGGTGGCAAGATGTTCCTACTTGTTGGAAATAGTCAGCTTTAAGCCAGTGAAGTCATATAAGTGTTACCCTACTGTGAGGAAAGGATCTAATCTAAGAACTCTTAAGTGAGGCAGAGTTGCTGAATATCTTGTGTGATGATGGGAGAAAGAAGTAACTTGAACACACTGTGGAAAACTGAATTTCAAAACTTTTTTCTGTATGGAAAACAACTTTGTACCTTGAGGCATTCATTTAAAGATAGTTTGTGGGGATGAAGAGTGTAGTTATTTAGAAGACCTAATCTTGTGGGCAGAGAGGAAGGGAGAAAGGGTGCAGTGCATCTTGCAGCTTACTCTGGCATATATGGTGCCAGCAAAGGATAAGGGAAAAAAATCATGTGGAAGAGCTTACGGATTCAGTCTTTATGTAAACAAGCAGCTGTGTTTAGACACCCTCCCTGAGAACCTGACGTATGCCACTCTTTTCTCCACATGGAGAACAGAAAGAAAAGCAAATCTCTCTGTTGTCTGTTGAAACTGTCATCTCTCCATGGCATGTCTCAGCATGTGTCACCTTGTTAGGGAAAAGGAGGCCCTAGGACTCCATCATTTGAGAGTAAGGGACTTGAATCACAACATCTGGAGAAAAGAAGGGGCACAGATGCCTCACCGGTTCAAGAGTGTAATTCCAAAATCCTAAATTCAGCTTGAAGAGACTTGAAGAGACTTCAAAAGAGTTTGGCTAAGTTTCCAATTTTAGCTAGTTATACGTAATTTACTACTGGTTCTCTTTTGTGTTCAAGTGGACTGGGTAGTTGAATCCTGCTTTTCTAACAGCCATACCTATGGGAAAACTGACTGAAACAGGACCTCCAATTTCAAAGTTGATTTTAGGTGATCTTGGCCCTGTTCTCTCCCCTCCTCTAACATGCCTGGCTTCCACAGGAGGGGGAAGTGGTACTGTCAACTTCCTCAACTCTGAGGCTGTTGGAAAGGCACCTGGTTTATCTCAGAATTTGGACATGGAAAATTTCAAGGTCTAGCATTTCTATTATTCCCAAGTATGCCAAAGTGACCCTGACTTTGAATGCCCAAAGTGCTCCAAGACTGCAGTGGCATAAACCCTGACAAAGGCATTTCAAATCATCATAGAGGTGCTAGGAACTCCTGCCTGTTATGCTTCCTTGAGTTCCCAACTGTCCTGTCCTGAACCCTGCTGTTGTATGTACACTTCAATGATCCTCAATGAATCCAGTGATGCATGAGCCCTTACTTGAGATTTCCAGGCCCACCTGCATTGTATCCTGCCTCCTGCAAAACTCAGACAACCCAACAAATAGCAGTCTTGGCCATCCCAAAACTCAGTGCAGACCAAAAAAAAATTCAGATGCCCTTCTAAGAGTCAAAACTGTCAACTTTATAACAAATGGGCTCATCCATCCAGGCAAATCCTTAGTCCATTTGTATTTAACACAATAACCCTTATTGACAACAAAAACCATTTAGCAAGATCAGGTACATGACTTAAAATGATTTTGTGTCCAGAATATGATGATGATTTTTGGTCTGCAGTGTTATGATTAGCAGTATATTACACACAGTCACGAGGAAGGAAAACTCCAAAAGAATATAGAAAACAACTACTGAAGAAACATGACTGCTTGGATGTCATCTGATCAACACAGGCAAATAAGCTGAGCCAACAGATACTGAGAGATTCTGAATAATTTTGAAATTATTGAACACCTTACTGAAAGAATTCAGTTCAGATTCTAAGAAACAGAATTTCAAGCTCAGTCATCTTCTTCCTTTCTTTTTTTCCAAGCTCATATTCTCAGCCTTCCAGGCCAAGCGAAGATTCTTCCCTGCTTTAAGGCACAAGAGATTCTTTCACAGTGTTTGGAATACGACTGGCATAGTAGTCATAATTTCTCAAACTGGCAAGGACCCCAGCTGAATTCATGTGTTTCACCTCCTTGTTGTACTGAAATGAATTTCCACGGATATCAGTTATCTTGCCTGCAAAAAAGTAAAAAAAGAGATGTTGGGGAAGATGAAACAGGAAAGCCTTATAAATATGACTGCTTATTTTTAGAGACTATGAAACATATAAGTGAAATAGAGTTGAAGGCAAGTTTTGATGTCTAAGATGCCAAGCTTTAGTTACTGAACAACTGGAAAACAATGGTATGGCCAGCCAAAAGTAATCTCCCCTTGATGAAAAAATGTCCTTCTCTTTACCAAGAGTCCAAGGGTCAGAGCAGACCCTACTAGCTTGGCAGGAGGGGTCCAAAGAGTAGGTTTTAGAGTTTAAAATATAACACTGTATGGTAATGTAGTGATTCTTATAGGCTGTAGGTAAAGGCTATAGGATTTGTATCTTGTACTAGATTGGTTAGTGTAAATTAGAATATTCAGTATAGAAGAAGATTTAATGTATTGTAACAGGAACTTTGCTCTCTTCTTCGCTCTTCTCTTGCTCCTCTTCTTCTTTGCTCTCTCTTTTCACTGTCTCGGACCTACTCTGAGCTGTGGCTGGCAGCTTGTAGCAGGCCCCCTTCACCCACACCCTATGCAATAAACTGCATGCTCCAAAACTAGCCTTGACTCCAGAGATCTCTCGTCTCCGTTTGTCCCATCATCATCCCGACCGACCTTCGTTCCCACAAGATAGAAGAAAAACATTCCATCAAAAAGGAGTTGGAGTCTATTAGTTCAAGGGAAATAACTAAAAGCAATCTTTGTGGTACACATTCCTGTCTTCAGATGTGAAGTATCTTTGTTTCCAGTTTAAGTACAACAGGTTTTATATTGACTGAAATCAAATAGCTAGTGGGTTAATTTTTTTTTCAACAATACTTAAATTCTTTGTGTCTCAGAAAAAGGAAAACATCTCTCTCTCTCATGGATTACTTAAAAGGCTTCCTGAGTAGCTTTTACATTGGCCATTGCAAGCAGCAAAGAAAAATCCTCAGTTCAACTGAAAACCAGGGTAAGTCTATACCACAAACTCGAACATAATATAGAAACACCCCAGCTGGTTTTAAATGAGATTTTAGAAATCACTTAGCAAGAGCAAAACAGATCTTTATTCAAACTAATTTTGCCAGGAGATTCCTACCTTCCAAAGAGGCTAAATACACCATTGTGCTGCCCCAGATTGGTTGGGTTGCTTTGTGCTTGAGCTAACCCTGTTTAAAATTATCCCAGTTATGAACACTACAGGCTGCAGAGGAGTTCAATAGTGTCATTATGAAGCCTGTTATCCTTGCTTAACAGAATTTAGGAATCAAGCCCCATAATTTTGTCATATGGCTAAGTAAAAGGCCTATTAATGTGAAAAGAAGAATTAAAAAAAATAATACTACTTGAAATCCTCAGCAGTGAGTCTTTTCATAACTTTTCAACCCCTTAGCCTCTAGATAAGTGAAGTGTCTCATGTTGGCTGGAGACCACTAATTCTATTGTGTGCTGGTTTGAAAGCAAAACCAGTGAAAGACTCCAAGTCAGAAACACAATTTAATAAGAGGAAAAGAAATAAAAGAAAGTAAAATAAAAGTAATAGTACAAAAAACCACTGACAGAGTCAGAATACAACCTGACACCCTGTTAGGGTGGTAGTGGCAGCCCAGATGAGATGATCTTGTTGAAACAGTGATCCTGTAGAAAGGTCTGATAGCTCTTGTCTCCTCTGGGAGTCCAGTGGATAAAAAGCTGCCTGTGCTGTCCCAAACCCTGGATTTATCCAGGTGGGAATGCTTGGCTCCTCCCCCTGGGCAGAGCATCTCCCAATGGGCTGATCTCATTCTATGAGTCATGCAGTGGGTCCTTGATGGCCCATTAAACAGAGATAACTCCCGGAGGAAGTTATCTATGAGTCATGTGGTAAGGCATTGTTAGGCTCGTTAAGAGAAGATAAGGAAAAACACTGCCCCACCTTGGCTCCAACGGCTCATGGGGATAGAATACAAACCTTGGGCACAATTTTACATTGTAACCTAGGACACATTGAATTACATGAATGATTCAATTTTGGAGTTTGTACATCCAGAGAACAACTGCATGATTTGACCTATTTTTGTTGTTTTAAAGAATTCAATGTCCACATATTACATAACATGTTACTAATAATAAACTACTATACTCAGTTAGTAGGACAGCAGATTTTACTGTGAGCTAGCAGCCAACAGAAAAAAAAAAGCATTTGTTTTGAAAATATTAAAATGAATATACCCCAAATTTGGGGATTTGGCTTTTTTCATTATCTGACAGTTATTGAAATATGTATCGTCATATTTCTTTCAATAGAAAGCACAACTAACTTCAAAATAATGCAGTTTCACTTATCCTGGAACTTTGAATGCTATGAACTTACCTCCCACAGCACGAAGGATAGCTTCAGGTGCACATGTATCCCACTTCTTGCACCCAGGACTGGCAAATACATAAGCAGATGCTTTGCCTTCTATGAGTTGAATGATCTGTTAAGAATAGAGTTGCAATCATTGCAAAGGATCTAGGCATTTAGAAATGGGTAGAAATAACACTAGGAAGGGGGAGATTAAATCTGTGTAGGTAAGTACTGATATTCTGGAAAGGAACACTAGCCATTTCCTTATTGATATTACAAGAAATGTAATAGTGTAATAATAAATTACAAGAAATGTATTAAGATTTAGAAGCTATACTGTATCACCATTCCCAATTCAGTATTTTTGATTGTTATAAATACAGTCTATAGGAAGAAAATCTGCTCTCAGTTTCAGAAACAAGAATTCACTTCTTGTGCAAGTACTAAAAAAATAAAGTGGAAACTATATACATGTTGTGTTAGTGCCATTTTGGGCCTTGCATATGTTGGAGAAAAGAGATGAGAGGGTTTGTTTTTGACAGCTATGACAAAACTAAGCTTTAAAACCTGTACCAAATGAGTGTTCCCTGTACGCAGAGAAATTTCACAAAGGACATTTCACTGTATGCTTATATTTTTATCCTTTCAAATGTGCTGCTGGATAGTTGGAACAAAAGCTATATTAACACAAACAGGAGGACATGTCTAATAATTGAGATTAAACTGAATTCTCATTTAGTCGTTCTGGTCTTACAACCTTTTATTTTCACCCCTAAAAACAGAATACTGGGGAAGACAGACCTCAGCCATGACCAGCATGGCCACTGTGCCACATACACCTGTGCCAAATTCTTTCAACCTCACAGCAGACTAAATGCTAGGAAGAGTTGTGCTGGGGAAGGTGGAGGAAGTCTTTCCTGTATATTCATGCAAGTAAGCACATGATTTCTTTTAAAAGTCTTTATTTTTTTTCCAAAAGGGCCTCTTTCCAGTAAAAACAGAAGTTTTGGGGTTTTCGTACCTTGTTTCCTGCTCCTCCGACTCTGATGACATGGTCTGGGTTCAAGGCAGTGATGCACTCATTCACCAGGGCACTGCTGTGGGAGCGGGTGGTCACGACGATGTGTTTGCCAGCAGGTGCTTCTGTCAGCTGAAAGCCAAAGGCACCCAAGCCCAGCACTCCCCAGATGGTCCTGCCCAGCACAGCGTTAGCTCCTGCCTACAAAAAAGGCACAGAGTAATGCTTAATCACACTGATCAGCAGTTAAAGCACAAAGGGAAAGGGGTACCTAGATGCATCTTGGCATATCAGAGAGTATCATATTAATACTGGGCTGTACATTTAAATGGTGTCACTTAAAAAGAACTACTAAGGAGCCCAGAGTGAGAAATTGGCTCTCTTCCCCTTTTAAGGCAATGCCATCATCGACTCTTTTCTTATCTGTGACATTGGGGTGATGCATTACATCCTGCTTCCAGTGACTGGCAGATTAATATTTGTGTATTTCTGTAACTGGGGCACAATCTGTAATTGAAAGCATCTCGTCATTTGAAATATATTGTGATATATGTCACACAGAACATGATAGCATTACATAGGCTCATGGGCTTTTTCTTTAAACTCCAGTAAGTTTAATTAACCAGGCTGTATAATGACCTCCTCCCAGTAATACTGAAATAATCTCCAAATGTGTAAATCCATGTAGGTTGGCCATCCTGACTTTTACCTGAAGCCTGGCATGATACACTCTAACCCAGCTGTCAGTGACAGTTTATGCTTGGTTTATTTAGGGGTGCAGATTTATGGCAGTTACCATGCATTGCAAATGCACCCGTTGCTTGGATTTACTAAACAATTTCTAGCAAAGACTGCAACACCACTGATCTGTATTTGTTTTACACTAGGTACTAAGGACTGTAGTAATTTGCACAGTATCTATGTAATATATCCTGTATTAGCGCATTACACCAGCCTCAGGATTCAGTATGGCTGTTAGTAAGTTCCTGACATTCAGTTCCTGGAAACCAACATTTAAAATTATATATATTTAATTAAAAATCCCCAATACCTTACATTACAACATTATCTCCACTACATGCCACTTTTCAGTTGAAAGTGTGCTAACTGAAATAGCTTAGGAGTAACATTTAGAAATCACACAATGCTTCTAAATAAATAGAATAAATTAATTAATACCTCGTAGTTGTAATATGGCTGGTTAATAACTCCTGCTATTGCTTTGCCTCCATAGGCAATTCCAATAAGAACCGTTACATGGTCAAGGAGACCTGGACAGAAAAAGCAGGAATGTAGTTATGCTTGAAAAAGAAAAAGATCTTGATAAAAACATAAACCTTCAGTAAAAGTCCACAAATCAATATGCAGGATGCAAATACTAATCAGGATTTTCAGATGCTGCTGTAATCTTTTCGTCATTTAGCCTTGAGGTCTGCTAAAAAATGCCCCAGATAGAGTTCTTTTAATAAAGCTATGTTGTAATTAACAGAAAATGAGAAGGAAATTTAAAGATACAACTACACAGCAGTATATAGTGACATTCTTGTGTAATTCTGGTGGGAGTTCCTTAATGCTACACAAAACTATTGGTTCGCTGACAGTTGCGCGTCTCTTTCCCTAAAAAGGAGAAAAAATCTGCCTAAAAGATTTTATATTAATCAACTAAAAGATGCATTAGGAGGCAAAACTGAGGTTTCAGCATACTGTTTCTTGAAGTATTTTCTTTTTTTTTTTTTTCCTTTAATTTTAGGGTCTATTTCTATGGATAGAAATTAGGCTTTGCTGAAAACAGTTTCTTCCCATGACTGAAGAATCGTGTTTGTGGGAGGATGTTTGTTTCATTTTGAAAGGGCTACAAGTACAGCTGTAGTGTTTGGGTTGTTTAAGAGGAGGATGATTTAGTCCTTCAATTCAAAGATATGCAAAATTGTAAATTTAACCAAAAACCTAAGACAACCTGCCAGCAGTCAAAGGCAGCTCTTTGCACTCTGAAATTATAAAAACTGATCAGCACTTAGTAGCCCATCAGGAATATAATATGGTTAGAAGTGAATGGAATGAATAAATACATTCCAAGTACTCAAAAAGTAGAGAAACATCAGCCTTATGAAACCATACTGTAAGTAACTTCTGTGATAAAACATGTATATGCTACTTTATTACATTGCTATTTTTTTATCAATGAAATTAAAAGAAAATCCAACCTTCAGTGTACTCCTTGGTTCCATCCAAGGGATCAACCCATATTACAAGCTTTAAAATAAAAAAATAAGGAAAATTAACAAATACGAATCATGTAAATTACTACGCAAAATATGTATTTTATTTTAGTTCTTTTATTTCCTTATGGTAGTAAGGAAATAAAGAGATACAATGTTTTAACATTATTATATGACCGAAGCCTATAATAGTATTTTGCACCAAAAAAAAAAAAAAGCTTAAAAATTGACTAATTGACTGGAATGTCTCAGCAAATCTCTTAACAAAAGTATGAAGGATTAAACTGAAATGGAAAATGAGATTACTTTCTTATATCCAAACTAGATTCCTGCCAAACTGATTTGAATCACAAATTGTAAGAAGACAATTTCCACTTCCCATAACTGCACACAGGAGCATGCAGCATTTGCAGCTCTGGAGGTGTGATTCTCATGACTACATTTCAGTTTTCAAAAAAGAAAAATTTGCAACATTAAAAAAACCTTTCTTCATTGTACACTCCTAGCTAAAGTCAGAAATTAGTATAGATAATGTAAAATATGAAGACAGACATAGCATTACCACATTACCTCTTCCTCTTTAATTCCTGTGTACTGAGCAGGACAAGGTTTCTTCAGTATTTCTTCACAGTGACCATCTTCAATTAAATCCTCAGTTACATCATCAGTGGGCAGTTCCTAACAAAAGAATTCTCAGAATTATTAGAAAAATGTTTTGGAGTCATTTTGCCTTAGAGCTGTGTATTTGACAGCAGCTTGATAAAGCTAATGAAATGGAAAGGTGAAATTGGATGGAAATACCTTTGTTTGTTGCTTTTTGGATTGGTTTTTTATAATTAAAACTGATGTTTTCCTAAACCCAGCCAAAGCAAATACTAGCGCAAGCTACAGCAAGATAAACTGTTAGTATGAAATAAAGCAGGTACTTACTTCTTCTCCTATGATTGTCACCTTGGGAAAGTTCCGTGCCAGGGAAGCACAAATGCTCATTTGTACCAGTCGGTCAGCTTTGGTCTGCAAGTCATTGGGTCCAGCCTGTCCAAGAGTGGATAGGAATTTGTGTACTAAAAAATACACCAAAACAGTGGCCCATACAGCACTTTCAATATCTACTTGTAATGAAAAAGAAGCCTAATATGGTATATCTTCAACCCAGTAAGTGACCTTGCAAGAGGCAGGCTAAAAAGTGCAAGAAGCAGAGTTTTCCTGTGCATCCCAGAGCTAAGACAGACTGGTCTGACATTAGAACAGTGGATTTGGTGCCCCAAGCTCACACAAAAAAATGACTGCAAGCCTTCCCAATGCTGTGTACGTTGCTACATGTGTTGCAGTAATTTCTTAAATGTTAATAACCTGCTACATGTGAAACTGGGTAACATATTAACGGTTCTTTAACCTTTTAGGTCCAGAGACAAAATCCCAGTAAGAAATAATGCTGTTACTGGAATTCTTAGCATTGGAATTTAGAAAGACAGTTCATCTAAGATTTGCATCTTAGTTGAATCAAACAAAAATTTTATCTGCTTGTATCTTATTTGGCTGACAACATGAAAAATGTTTTATCCAGCTACAGGAATTAGCCATAGGAATGGGCTATTCCATTTAGAATCATGCTATGGGTTAATTTTTGCATGCTCAAAACTAGTCTCTCCCTTAGCCAAATGCTAATTTTATGAAACTCGATATTTTTCTTTGAAATGTCCCTCTCATTGCCTAATTAATTTGGTTGAAATTGGTCCTGAATTGAGACTCAGAAAGACCAAGTTTATTGCACAGAATATCCTTTGTTCCAGGACATGAACCCAATAAAACAGTATAAGTAGTTCTTCAGTGTAAGAATGGGTGGATAAAAGTGTCTACCTACCAAGTGGGGGGGAGGAAGTACAAGTACTACAAAAAGAAGCATTATAAATGGAGAGCTTAAAGTTGACTGAGGGAAAGAAAACTCTGTTGCAGTGTGCTTTTTAAGTCGTGTTTGTCTATATTTTCATTTTATGGTTTAACCCAGCACGTCCCTGCTTTTTTCCCAGTGTTTAGTCCAACCCTGGTGTTGTATTCCCCTCTCAGCTCTGCTGTTATTGGGTAAACCTGACCCCGACCCCTTCCACTTTCTGTGTGTATAAAAGCCTCTGCACGTGGCTGATAAGTGTCTTGGGTTTCCACCATGCATTGGATAAACACCTCTGTTCAACCCCCAAGACCCGTGCTGCTGTTCCATATGTCCCTGCACCGAAAGCATCGATAACTGGGACCCGCAGAACTTGCAAGGGGAGTGTGTCGCACCCCGTTCAGTGCTGCCTAACCTGGAGCACCCCTAGGGTACAGAAGTACCTCAAGGAAATTCTTCACTCTGGATATCAGGAGAGGGTATGGCTAAAAACTCAGCTGTCCTTGAACTAGATAAATGGATGGAAGGTCACTATGATGAGGGAAAAGGTGGAGCATTGCCTTCCCAGATGTTCTAAAGCTTTTAGTAAGGCCAGTTGCAATTGGTCTTGGTGTTTGCTGGCTGCAGAAAGAGGATGAATGATAAGAAGCAGCACTTTTGTTCCTTTCTGTTCTCCATCTCTTCAGATTGCAAAACAGAGGGACAGGCAGAGGTTCTCTTGCATTCTTCCTCTTCCTTCAGCAACCACCTTTGGCAAGAAGCTTGCAGGAATTTCTAGATCTCTAGTCCCTCAAATAGATCCTCTTCTGCTGGTCATTGCTTTTGATCTAATATTGCATGTTTGTAGTACTCCTTCCTCAAAAAATTTAAAACTATGTATAACCAGTCTTATTTAGAACCAATATCACCTGTTACTTTTGATCATTTTTGAATAATGTAAATACCTGCAAGTACCTTAAATGTAAAGACCAAAAATAATATATACATTTAATGAAATCCATAATATTGTTACACATCTGTAAAGCTAGAATTAACTTCAAAAGTTAATTTCACCTATTCCAGTACTGTAGCCAAAACAAAGATCCTGGCTCATCAGTGCAACTTAATAAATCACACCACATTAAGAATTTTAATACCTTTTTTCTTTTTAGAATTAAATTTGACGCTCTGAATTTATTTTGAAAGCTGTGATTTACAATAAAATCTGAAGTTCTTTTTTGTTTCAGGAAATCAAACATGGATCTATTCTAATCCAAAATTCATCAAGGGCACAGTATTTTAAGCTGTACTAAGGATGTTAGAACACAGGTATAGAAATTAACAGGAAATACACCTTATTATGAATTTTGAGGTGCTATGCAAACCTTGTGTTTTGTGAGGGAAATCAGGACAAAATGATGGTGTTTCTTTTAAAAGTACAAATATTGTTTAGAAGTACTTGTCAAAAGACACTTCTCTAGGGCTGTTTAAATCCTTTAAAAAGGAGTATTTGTTATAGGTGGTGGTGAGGGAGGTGAGGGCTGTATTTCCTTCCACAGCCTCTGATATTTAGAAATACCACTGTGGCTTGTATCTAACTCAAGATTAACAAGTGAAATTAATCTGGAACAAAGTAAAAGGTAATACCTTCTCCACTATGCCCAGATCTCCTGCAGACATCACATTTCTAACAATTGTTGCAGCTTTTTCTGCAACAGAATATGCCGAGGCCACCACACGCATGAGGAGAGCTGGAGAAGCCATGCTGAATGCTGAAAAGAAACAAAAAGCAAACTTGAACCTTTCTCTCTTAAAGAGAAGAAAAAAAAGTAAATTATTTTACCTAACATTTCAAACAGACACAATTTAAACTGAGCAGAAATGGGAAAGTGGCTTACTGCCAGTGAAGTAGTAATGAGGGTGGCTTTTTTTAAAAATACAATTAACAAATACCAGGATGTAAAACTATTGTAGACAAGATCTTGCAAATATCCATGTTCTGTCTGACAGTGAACCTGGTTGTCACTAAACCAGAATGACATTAAAAACGAACAACAGCAGCAGCAGAAACTCTTACCATAAACATTAAGAAAAAGAAGAGTCTACACACAGTACTCATTTTCTGCACACTTTGAACATAAGTCCATTTTTTCAGAACTGAACCTACAGTTGGTTTGTGCCCAGAACACAAGCACAAGACTTCCAGACAGGATGACATCAGCAACTTCACTTACTATTCCCCTTTGTTTAACTATAAAATAGGGGTTTGTAGATGGCCAATTGTGTACACAAAGTAGGTTAATGGCATGCAGATACTGTAAACTTGTACGCAAAAGTTGAATTTAACCATCTGAATTTAACTGTCCTTTCTGTATTTGTTCAACTTCTCTTGATTTCTTTAAGGAAATCAATTTCTATCTTCCTGCCTCCCCTCACCACTCCAAGTCCTGTCAATCTTCCTATTGCATTGTCTTCCTCATCTGTTCCCCAGCACAAACCAGTGCAATCCACTGGGCCTTCAGATATAAAGTAGAATAATGATAACCCTTGGAGAGGCTGGTATTCCTCCCAGCTTTTCTTTAGCTCAGGAGAAAGAAGTATTGATAACCACACTGCATTTTTTAAAATGCAAAGTTAATTGCTTTTTATATTTTCCTATAAGTTGCTTCTGTCTGTGTAGATGACACTCTTTTTGGCTTGGCCTCACATGTATGACACACTTCCAAGGAAACACTTGAGCACAGAGCCAGAACAAAATACAGAGGAACTCACTGATCACCACACAAAAGAAGATATATTATGGGGGAAGTGTAATATAACAGTCATAGCATAAATATCACAATTGCAGCAAGTACTGCTTAAGTGCAAAAGGGCAAACCCTAACACCTTTCTTCCTTGACCAATCAAGTTCATGACTGTTCACAAAACAGCAGTGTCAAAGGTATCAGAATCCCAAATTTAGCCAATTTAAGAACTTTTTGAGCACTTTACTAACACCATACCTGTACCAGTAAAGTCAGAAGCACTCTGACGCTGAAAGAGTAGAGTGACTGTGTAAGCACATTCAAAAAGCACAGTTGCTAATGTTAATTATTATTTCCGGCTGATGGATGGAAGCAAAGTGCTCTGGACTTCTGTGAAATAGCCAAGGTCCATACCCAAAGTAACCCTGGACAGGTAGCAATGGTTACAGAGGAAATTTTGGAAATGCTACCTGTGGCAAAAAGCAGCTTTCAAACAACTGAAAGTTGCAGAGCAAATATGTATCATAACAGATGGAAAGCCATATACTATTTTAAGTCTATACTATCATGTGAAACAAATTATCAGGAAGGAAAATAGTTCATTCCATAATGAAAATATCTGGAATAAGAGATTTTCTGAGAGAGAGTTAAAAAAGTAGCATATTAGATGGGAAGTTTGGATTAAAGAATTGAAATGAATTATCAGATGAACATAATTATAATTTTTTGCTCAGCATCTCATAAAAATGTCATTTGACCTTTTACTGTACATTTGATCCTGCTTCATAAAATGAGATGAAAACTTAATTGTTTTAAAGTCTTGACTTACTTCATGTTTGCATAAAGTTTCAAAAGACTCAGAAAACAATACAGAAATACTATCTTGCATTCTTGAGGCTTGACCCAAGGTGTTTCTTGGGTACATTTTTCTTGACAATACTTACGGCAAACAAATATACTTTCTGTGGTGAACCCAGAATCTCTTGGCAAACCTTAAAATTAAAATATTTTTATGAAAAAGTAAGGTTTATTAAAAGAAACTGAAATGAGAGGTTCAACACCCCTTCCTCATCACTCTGGAGTAATTACCTAATGAATTGCAAAGTACTTGATTAGTTCAAAGGTGCCTTAAATTTTTACAGGGCTGCATCTCCTGTGTGGCATATCTTCTGGTGTATTGGACCTTTTTGATTAGATAAGTGAATGCAGTAGTTTGTGGGAAGACAGATAAAGATAGTGCTGAAGGCAATCTTGCCCCCGATATATTGCAGCTGTGTTAATTACCAAAGAGCAGGAACAGCCTTGTCCTCGCAGCTATGGGTGTGATAAAAGAGTAAGTTACCTGGTAGGGAGTCAGTTGGAGGCTGCTGGCTGTGCTGTGAGAAGGAAGGGACAGGAGGTGGTGTGAAGGTCAGAAAGGGTTAGCTAGCTGCGCTAGGGACAGGAAGGAGCTAGCCAGAACTGCAGAAGGAAGAGAGAAAGAGCCAGGGCTGTGTGGGGCTGCCCATGGGAGGCTACATAGAAAAGGTATCAGAGACTTTTAGATAACAATGTGCTGATGCTTGAAACCTTCTTCAGTGTCAGTTGTACCTTCTCCATCAGTAGTTGCCTCTATGTTCCTCACCTCTGTAACTTTTTTGATCTCAAATTAACTTATTTATAGGTTTATGGCACATTCTTTCTGATGAGGGCAATGTCCAAAGTATGCCTCCACAAGGCACTTAAGAACATATTGCTTGCTTTGGGCAAAAATAGTTTGACTCCTAGAAAACTGTCCAGTTTAGAAATAATGTACAGCAATTATCCTTCAAGTTAAATTTGGTTATAATTTTCAAAAGACACCTTGTCCTCTGAAGACCTTCCCTCCTTTCTTCTACCCCAGCAACCAAACTGTTGAATGGTCTTGATAAATCAGCCTATTTTGATACCTGGTAAACTTAATGAGTTCTCCGTTTCTTGTTCTGCTTTTTAATTCTGATGTAGGTAAGTACTACAGGCTGACAACAATTAATTTATCAAAGCACACGACAGATTTGTTGATAGTTCTCATTCAGTTTCTTTTACGCAAACTTCCATTTTCCAAGTTTATGATTTCGCCTGATGAAAGGAAAAAGTGGACATCACACAGAACATGTCCTTAAATCCAAGTGCTAAGCCATGACTTCTTTCTCGGAACTCTTCAATGCCTAAGCGATCAGAGCTCCCTATTTCCTTACAATAAACTTCGGCCCACACCCAGTAAAAGATAAACTTTCCATTATGTAAGGGAGCAATATTTACCCAGAAGAAGCAGGCGAGGACTCGGGGTGGGAATCCCACTGCAGTTCACCTACAGACTTCCAAGTGGGAGAGGACTGCGCTACCTCATTTCACCAAAGAGAGAAAAAAAAGGGAAGCCTGTTCCTAAATCTCTTGCCGTGAGTATTACCAGTGACAAAGTGCCTGCAGGGCAGCGCAGCTGGAGTTAGTGCCCGTGAACGCAGCCAGCGGAGCGTGGTCGGGGATGGCAGGAGCAGCTCTGCTGGCGCAGCAGCCAACTCACCGTGTCCAGCGGCCCGCTGGTGCCCGCGGCCCGGCACCGATCGCCGGCAGCGTGCGGGGCGCTCCGAGCCCTTCGCGCCCGTCCTCTTGCCAAGGAGGGAGCCCCGCCGCTCACCGCCCGCAGCGTAACGAGGCCTCCGCACCGGCTCCGTTCAGGGAGGACTCCCTGCCTCTACAAAACCGGCACGCCCCAAATCCTTCTGGCTCCGGGCGGGGCTCAGACTCTCGCTCGGCCCGTCGGGAGTGCCGAGCAGCCGCCGTGCCGCCCGCCCAGCGTGCCGTGTCCCCTGCCGCGGCCCGTCGCGCCGGCGGAAGCGCGGCCGCAGCCCGTGAAGATGCTTCGGGCCTGGCGGGCGCCGGCGCGGGCCTGGGTCGACGCGGCCCGGGGCTGGCCGCGCTCCGCCGCCTCGGAGGCCGCGGCTGAGAGCCGGGAGGACTCCCGGTATCGGGACACGGTGCTGCTGCCGCGCAGCCGCTTTCCCGCGCAGCTCCCGGGGCGGCTGCAGCCCGAGACGGAGCTGAAGACGCAGCAGGTGCGGCCGGGGCCGGGCCGGTTCCCCCGGGGTGCGAGTCCCGCGAGGGGCGCGGAGCTGCCCTGGGGCCGGCAGGAAGGCGAGGGCAGCCGCCAGGGTTTGTGTTCGGTCCTGGCGCGCTGGGCGAACTTCTGGCGAGTCTGGGCTCTCGCCTGGCTCGGCCGCCCGGGCTCTTTTTAAGAAAAGCTTGGGCCCTTGAGGTATTTATAGTTTGGATAGTCGTTACTTTGATACAGTTTGTTTTGGGGGAGAGTAACGACCATCAGGATGGTGTAGTGTTAGGATAAACCTTAGGCCTAATATCTCACCCTCTTCGGGCTTTTACGTTCTTAAAACCCACTGATGTCTTCTCTTGCGGAGTTAGAAAAGTGTAATTTTTTTTTTGCCTTTCTGCTTTTGTTGTAAATTTTACATCCAGGCTTTTTGGAAGCGCAGAGACTTGTGATGGTTCTGGTCTTTTTCTTGTTGCTTCTACAGAAATGTGGGTTTTTGGAACTGTACTCATGGCAAAGACAAAGGAAGACAAAACAGGAATTTTGTCTGCATGATGGACCACCCTATGCCAACGGAGACCCTCACGTTGGCCATGCATTAAACAAAGTAAATATTTACTTGTTCATATTTTCTTCTTGTGAAGTGGTAAAAACTTGCTGTCATGTGCTCTGTGGTCTCCATTCCCATTTAAATCAGTAAGACTTTAAAATGTTTGGCATTTTGGTAGTTGGGGCTTTTAAAAACCAATGGTATGGTTATGTGGATACCGTATTTTGCCATGTTGACATGGATACCATACCCCAGTATAAATACTTGTAATGTACTGAATGCTCAGTATTCATTTTGATTCAGCCCTGAGATTCACAGCATTACACTCTCCACAAAGTGAGAAAGACTCAAATTTTGAGCTGTCACCCACGGCTTCTCAGTCCCAGTGCCAGAGTTTGGGCTGCAGCAATGTGCTCTAGGCCAGTGCTGTAGGTCCAGCTCAGTGTTTTAAAAACGAGAGCAAGTCAGATTTGTTCACTCCAAGTCTTGTGAGTTTATAAACTGCACATGTCAGTTACACTGGTTGTGAATTCCTTGGATCAGAGGTTCTCTAAGGTTCTGCCAATGTACAAAATGATAGGCAAGAAAAATAAAAAATGCAGGGTCTTTGGATCATAGAATGGTTTGAGTTGGAAGGGACACTAAAGATGATTTAGTTCCAAACCCTCTGCCATGGGCAGGGACAACTTCCACTAGACCAGGTTGCTCAAAGCCTCATCGAAACTGGCCTTGAACACTTCTGAGGATGGGGCACCCAGAGCTTCTCTGGTCTTAAATATAAATGTATCCTGCAGCTTTTGATATTTGTATTTTTTAAACAGGAGGAGGTTATTTACAAATGTGGCTGTTCCACATGGGGGAGCTAAAGTGATAACAGACCCTTGTGGCTTTTCAGATTTTGAAAGACATCACCAATCGCTTCCATGTGATGAGAGGTTATAAAGTGCATTATGTGCCAGGGTGGGATTGCCATGGATTGCCAATTGAGTTGAAGGCACTGTCAGAAGTCAAAGGAACTGAAAATCTTTCACCAATGGAAATTCGTCAGAGAGGTAAATAAAGGCTTTTAGACTTTATTGTGGCTTTTTCTATTAGCTGTTGACATTTTCTATGATCACTGGGTGGATTTGCCAAGCACATAGAGCAGGCTGGAATCTGATGAAATGGGATAATTTCACACAGGCAATGGGCATGCAGAGCATTGACCCTCAAATAAACGAAAGGAGGGCAGGGGATTTGGATGTCTGCTTTGATTAACTGTATAGTGGCAGGAAGTTGCTGTTTATCAGATCAGCATCCTTTTGGTTTTTGAAGGCTGAATTTGATTAGGAACTGACATGTTGCATGTAGAAGTCAGGCTCCTTCAGGACAGCTTGGTTCACTATCATAAGTGGGAATGTATTTGCTGACTCTTTTTAACAATCCTACAAAATTATGGGGGGATCCTTTTGGAGAAAGTGTGCATTGTATGGAAACTGTTGAAGAAATAGTTTCAAATATAATATGGGTTGAAAGGCATAATCGTTCAGCTGCAAAGGTTTTTGTAATGAGCAATTGAAACTGTTTTAGTTTGAAATTGTGATAATGAAATGGACTAACTTATTTTCAGATGTATGCTACTTTGAAAATTTTGGATCAGCATCAACAGAGGGAGTTAACTTTCACTCTTATTAGTTTTATGTTGAGAACTGATCTTGAGAAATTTTTCTTCCTAACAAAATATATTCCCCCCCTTCCTTAAAAACAAAGTTTGTAGTCTAAAGACGTGCTTAATGTTCCTGTGTTAGTGAAAAAGTGCCACTCCTGGATCCATTTACTCTTTGCAGTCATTTTTTTGTAACAACCAATCTGAAATGTGTGTGGATTTTGAATCAAATTATTTTGAACCATTTTGAGCCTAGGTATAGGTTCACTACATTCAGCTCTGACTTTACTAAAAAAAAAATCAAGAGTGCATTTTAAGTGGTATTTTTATTGATCTTAGTGTGCTAAACCATGTGCTTAATGGAACCATTCCCTTCAGCCAGAGCATTTGCAGAAAGAGCAATTGAGAAACAGAAATCCGCCTTCATTCGTTGGGGTGTAATGGCAGATTGGGCCAACTGCTACCTTACATTTGATCCAAAGTATGAAGCAAACCAGCTGAGAGTCTTCTACAAAATGTATGATAAGGTATGTTGTATTTCTGTGGAAGTCTGTATTGATTTTTCATGAGTTTTGTTTCTCCTAACTTTTTTCCCCTCACTGTCCTCCCTAGGGTTTAATTTATCGGGACTATAAACCTGTGTTCTGGTCCCCTTCAACAAAGTAAGTAAAATCAACTTACTATTTTGTCTTCAAAATTTTAGCAAGAATGCCAGTGGCTTTTTATGTTGCAGCATGTAACTTGTGTTTGATGTGTACCAGAACAGCCTTGGCTGAGGCAGAACTCGAGTACAATGAGCAGCACGTCAGTCGCTCTGTGTACATGAAATTTCCACTGCTGAAGTCACCACCTAAGCTGACTTCTGTGATAGGTACAACTTCCCTGTAGCTTTAGAAACTGATAGCTTTGATTTTTGTTAAAATTGTGAGTAAAGTACTTCTAATTTATATCTGTAGATGGATCATCCCCTGCTAGTGTGCTAGTCTGGACCACGCAACCTTGGACTGTGCCAGCCAATCAAGCAGTTTGTTACATGCCAGACTCAGCGTAGGTGTCTTTCACTTGGTTCAGTTGTTTGTGTCAGTCTTTACTTTATTTAGCAGCAAAATCGAAACATTCTGGACTGACATTACAATTTACTTTAAGTATCTTTTTTGGGTTTTGTTTGGGATTTTTTTAAGTGATGCAATTGTAAGCTTTGTTCTATATCTACTAATATTTTAATTTCTACCTAAATTTTTATTAAATTATTTCTCCTTCGTGAGGCAAGGTTACCTTGAAGCTTTTAAGATTTATGAGTGAATTGGACATGTAAAAGATACATGTCTTTTAGAGATGAAGCATTTCACAGATTGATACAGCTTTGTGATGTTTGTAATATATTTAGTATCAAATGTACATTTGCATTGCAGATACTCAATTGTAAAATGTGTAACAACTGGACAACGCTTCATCCTTGCTGCAGATAGGGTTGAATCTACAGCTGCTGTTCTGGACACACAGTTTGAGGTTATATCAACATGTAAAGGTAGGTTTTAATATTGTTAATCTTAAATTGCTCAGAAATCTGCTGGTAGGTGTCTGAAAACTGCTTCAGTTTTGGTGGATTAAATGTGTTTATAATTTGAGAATATGCTTCATTAAAATAATACAAAGAGGAAGAGGAGTCTATCAGATTTACTGTTGGTGTATTGTAGCTCAAATTATCATCCATAGATTTCAAATTAATTTTTAAAATTTGGATTTTCTGCTTGGAAAAATGAAATGTAGAGTGCAAGTCTGTTCAGTATCAAAATCTTAATTACACTGAGTGCAGTTTGTCTTTCTATCCATTGTTGATGACAAGAGAGGCCTAATTACAAGTATGACTGTGAGGTATTGTACATGGCTGTTGTCTCACTGAACAAACTAAGGCAGTGGAGTTGTCATTCTAACAAACTGCATAGTGGCATTTCTTAACATGCAGACTTGGGATTCAGTGTCATGAGCTGGGATTTAGTGTGACATTTTTGAGCTTTATTCATTTGCCTCTATCAGCGATTCAGTGCTGGAAATACACACTTGCGAAGGAGGTGAGGAATCTGTTTCTATGACTTTGTTTTCCTTTTGGTTTTGGTGTCTTTCTGTACCTTCTCTTTTGGAGGAAGTTTTGTTTTTACCTAATGATGAAATTACTGGGGGTGTTTTTTTCTTACAGCTGCCACCTTTTTGAATCATGTGATTTACAGATAACATCTAGGAGGAGAGGAGTTGAACCTTCTTAAAGGTTCAACTTTTGATATTTCATATTGGAACCAATTCCATATTCCGTATTGGAACCAATATTTCATATTGGAACCTGTTTTTTCTAACTTTCCATGTATTCAATAATTAATTATATTTGTTACTTCTCTGTATTTGTGTTCATAACTGTGTGATAGCAGTTCTTAAGCATGTTCCTTCTAGGAGAAAATCATTCTGTGAACACTATTTTGTCATACGGTACATTCCTCAAACTCTGTGATTCTTGACTTTCAGCAAGGCTTTAATAATAATATTTCCTCTGTGGTTTTTTTTTTAGCCACTTGTTCTTTTTCTGCTCTCTGATAAAAGAAGCTTAATGTGTGAATTGTTTCTCAATTTTATCTTGTTTGTATTTTTCAGGTGCAGACTTGGCAAATGGTTCTTGTGCTCATCCCACCATTCCTGGCAGAGTCTCTCCCCTGTTACCTGCAAATCATGTGACAATGACAAAAGGGACAGGATTAGTTCATACAGCCCCAGCTCATGGTATGGAAGATTACAGCGTAGCTTCCCACCATCAGCTACCCACGGTACTTTATCTTTTCAGCTGTTGCTCTTGATTTCCTGCAACTGATTGACTGTGTGCCTCTAAAATTATTTGTTTTAATTTGTGCATAAAACCTGAAAATGTTTTGAAGCATTCATAGAAGTATGAGTATCACTAATGGCCTGCAGGAATGCAAGACTAACGTTAAAGAAATGTGTATCAGGATAGAAGAATGAAGTTTCCTTCTGCTAGTTAAAACTTACAGGGAGGTGTTAGAATCAATTTTTTCTGCTTTTTGTGTGTTTTTGTTTTTAAAGGAGAACACAGAGAATGTTTCTCAGATATTGACTCTCGCTACTTAGAATTGTCTTTTACATGCAGATCAGTAAGTCACCAGTTATGTAGGTCATTGTTACATTTTTTCAGCAAAGGTTGTTTTAAACACATACATCAATACAGCTCATTTATGCATGGCCAGTTTGTGATAGATAGGAGTGAAGATTCAGGATATGGGGCATGGAGAGGGTTAGATTTGCTTTTATTTTGCACTGTTTATTTGAAAAGTCACAGAAGTACCAGTGACTGTGATGTATGATAGTTATGGTATGTGTGCAAATGCAATGATGCTCATTTCTTCTGACACCTAAAATTCACTTGCCTGGTGGATTACTAAACTGCAGTTCACTACATCTGAAGTGTACTTAAATATTTTGTTATTCATCAGAAAAGGAGTCACCCAGTAGAGTATTTAACTCACTTTTGAATACCAAAATGATAATTCATTGCCATGTGGTGTTTTATTGACACTATTTATTTATTTATTTATTTTCAGGATTGCCTTGTGGATGAAAGTGGGTATTTTACAGAAGCAGCAGGTCCTGAACTTAAAAACAAGAATGTCCTTGAGGAAGGGAATGAAGCTGGTGAGTATTTGATGTTTGACCCTTTGTTACTTCATTAGTTACAGTCCTGCAGGTATATTTTGAGAGTTTGTATAAACTGGCTGTGTTTTGAATATGGATGAGGTATTTTTTGTTAGGTGTTGATTATGGAAAGGACTGAGTTTAGGTTAACAGCAGCCATATGTTCAAATTAAAATTTAGTCCTGCTTCATTTTTTCTCTCAGTCATTAAGATGCTTCAAGCAGCTGGGAGTTTGTTGAAAGAGGAGAAATACGTGCACAGTTACCCCTATGATTGGAGGACTAAAAAACCAATGATTATTCGAGCCAGCAAACAGTGGTTTGTAAACACAGCAGATGTGAAGGCTGCAGCACAGGTATGTAATTTTGCTTTTTTATGAGACACCTGAAGACAACTGATGCTATTTGGAATCAGCAAAAAAATCTTGCTGTAGTTCCCTCCAGAATATGTTCTCCTCTAGGGTTTGTGAACAGTAGTTGAAAAGTGTTAATTACTTGTTGACGTGAAATATGTTATCAATTTTTTTGTCAATGTTGATATAATCCAGAGTAGCTACACTGACTGGTATATCTCCTCATTGTATTTACAGATGTAGAAGTTTCTTGGAGCTGCTAATTTTTATTTCCCTAAAATACTTTTTAAAATATGATGTTTCAAGGAATTAAATTAGAGGAGACAATTTTATTACTATTAAAATTACCATTTTTGTTAGGCTAGCCTTGTGTGGGCAGACATCTTTGCTGCCCTGTTAATTTTGTCACAGTCCTGCTTTAAATAACTTTAGAGCTTGGGGTCTTTTGCTCTTTGAAGTTATGTAAATCCACACAGAAAATTCAGACCAGCACCTTAGGGTAACTGTGATTTTATTCTAATTAGGGCATGAGGTGTATATTCCATATTCATTTTTATCTAGAATGGATGAAAACATGATGGTTACTCAGCAGGGCTGGGAATGAGTGGTAGCCCACTACAGACAGTTTGTATCAAGGGGGGTTTTCAAAGTAGACAACAGTACAAGACACAGTCAGCTTTTAAACTTCAGATTTGACACTGATGCCATTTTAACTCATTTTTAAGGTGTGTCTGCTAGAGAATCAGAGAACTGGGATTAAGTTATTGAAGAGCAGCAGGCAGTTGCCTGAGAATGTGTTGTTTGATACTGAGAATGAGAGAGTAGATCTGTACCATATTTTACTGGCAGCATAAATATTATTTGTGGGAAAGCTGAAGCATGTTCAACAGTTCACTGTGTCCTTTATAGGATGCACTGAAAAAAGTGAAGGTGATCCCTACATCTGCAGTGAACAGGATGCTGGAGATGCTGGACAGAAGGACATTCTGGTGCATATCACGGCAAAGATGCTGGGGCGTCCCGCTTCCTGCTTTTTATCAGAAGAGCACGGGAGAATGCTTGATAAACAGGTACTGTCTAGTCTTAGACACTGAGAGTTAACAGAAGGAGCATTATCTGTTGTGCTGCAGTTAATGATATTAGAACACCTATTATTTCAGTAGGAATACATGCTTTTACTTGTAGTTGTTCATACACAGATCTAATTTAGCTATAAGTTAGAACAATTAAAAACTTGTTGCTGGAAGTGACTTGTATATAAATAATAGGAATCAATTTACTTAGATACTTAAATTACCTGAAAACTCCCCTTGAGATTTTAATTGCTGCTTTCATCTCTCATCTTCTATGAGCTGACAGTCATGACTGGCCTTTCCATTTAAGCAAGCAGCGAAATGCAAGTTGTGGTTAGAATAGATGGCAGCTGTAATTGTAGCACTGTACATTGAACAGTCCAGGTACTGTGTCAAAATAGCTTTTTGCAGTTAAGTGACAGTGAGACCTGAAGTGGAATAACCACACTGGTTGCAGAATAAATAAGTGCATTTTGTTTCAAAACAAAATTAGAAGGTTTTGAAGACCAGCCTCAAGTGTAACTGACCCTTAGCTATATCATTTGGTAAGTCCAGATCTTCAGATGCTAGCCTGATTCTGCCATCTTTTGGTAATAGTATCCAGATATTGCAAACACTGCATTTCAGGAATTCTAGACAATATAATGCAGGGGAAATCCAAGCTATTCTTTAAAACAAGGAAACTCAACCAAATATGACCCTTTTCTGTCCTATAAGGAGTAATAGAGTTCTGCTTTTACTTCTTTGGGGAACAGAGGTTTTCAGTTGTGAATGCCCTCTAAGAGGTGATTTCATAAAAAGAGTATTGTGGAGTTCCACATTCATGGAATTAATTCCATATTTTTTTCTGCCTTGAGATATGCTGATGTAACTTATTTTTGTACACCTTAACCTTACAACTTTTTGTGAAAATTCATAAGTTTTCACAGCTGGAGATGAACTTGAATACTGTTGCAGAAGTTTATTTTATTCTGGTGTTGAATAAATGTACTGTAGGAGTTCAGCATGTTTTCCAGAGGCTGTACTGAGCACACAAGCAGTAGATAATAGACAGGAGTAGGTGAGGCTCAGGGTGTGGAGAGCAGGGAATGGACTTTGGACAGGTAGTCCTTAGCTTCACCTGGTGTGACTGGGTGTGTAGGTGCAGAGAGATGTACTTTGGCTCTCTCACTGTAGGCAATAACTCTGAGAAAAGACCACAATAGCCACAATGTCATTTATAGAAGCTGGATAATGCTGGCACACATCAGGAAGTAAATGGGTGTGGGGTTTGTGGGACGTAAAACCATTTTACCCACAAAAAAGTATGTGTATGTCTCTATAAAAAAGTACTATTTCTGAGGAATACTTTTTGTTTTCTGGTTAAAGAGTAGGCTTGAGTATGTGTGTGTTGCTTAAAAATTGTAAAATATGTAGTTTAAGAAAAAGCGTGTAATGAAAACCAGTCCAGCAGTTGGTACTCAAATGTGAAGGGCACTGTGAAGCAAGAGCTCCTTCTGAACACTGAGGAGCTGGGACAGAAAGCATTTGAAAGGAGGGATGTGTGGGAATTCCTTTAGGTTGTAGTAAAATCACCTTGAAAGGCCGTAACCTATATTAAAGCCCCTGCCTTTTGTGAGTGCTCATGCTGTGTGAGATTATTCTGGAATTGTGCAAAATGAGGCAATTGCAGCATTTTGATGTGGTAAACTCTGCCATAGTTTAACACCTCCACTTTTGTGTGTAGGTGTTGGCTCAGCAGTCAGACTTGTAGGGGAGTGAACAAACGGACAGCATGGCATGTTTGGGTAGATTTGATCTGGGGAATAAAGAGGGACATTTGGGAAAAAAACCAGGCATATTCAAGATGCTTGAAAAGAGATTTATTTAATTTGACTCACAACTTCAGATACTCTTTTATAGCCAGTACTCTTTACTTCTTACTTTACTTACTCTTGGTGGAATTTTCAAAGGAAAGTGTAAAGCAGTCACTAAATATTCGAAAAAGTTTGAGCTTAAGTATTTTTGAAGTTAACTATAGGAGAACTTCTGTAACTGGAATAGAAGTGCACAGAATATTGGCCTATAGAAGTGACAGGCAAATGCAGAAGACAGTCTGTCAATTCATAGGTCATTTTCCTGGACACCAGTTCTTACTGAAAAAAGTAGATTGTTTTGTTACATTTGCATTACCATTTTGAAAATCCTATTACAACAGGTTGCTGACATACTTTTTAAGAAGTTTCATACTTAGATGGTGTGAATAATTAATATAATTAAAACACCAGTAAATAACTTGCATTTCAAAACATGAGCTGTTTATATCTTGAATGCTGGATAAACAACCTTTCAGTAGTAGCTGCTGTGGAGTTTTTGAGTGACTATCAAACGTAACAGCATCTCCACTGGAAGTCAGTGTAGTCCACATGGAGTTGCTGTTACATATGAGAGCACCAGTGGTCGATCTTGAGTGATCCTGTTCATGTATCACCTGTAAAAGAACTTCTAAAAAGAAAAAAAAAGTCCCTAAAATAAACTGCTGCTTCCCTCTCAAAGTTATCTCTGAATTTGTCACATGAAGAGCTGGTGAAAGCCCTTCTTTCAAGGTGGAACTGCTTTCTCTAGCAGTGAAACACTGTTGTGAAAAACAGTGAAACTGCTGTTGCCACAACAGCAATCCAGTCTTTTTAACTTGAAAACCAAGAGGTAGTTTGTAATGTTTGATGCGAAATCTCTATGAGTGTCCCTGCTGCTGTGGCCCCCTCATAACCTTATAAGCTATTTGATTCAATGACATTGTCATCTATGGTTAGAAATTTAATATACCAATGATGTTTAAATTATTTTATACAGAGTATGCTGCATCATATTGTGACCGGGAGTGTAAAAATTATTATTAAAAACCTCTTTAAGAAAGAGAGAGAAAAGAGAGAGCATTTTTTCGTTATTGCCATTTTCAGTAAGAAAACAGAGGTGAGATTCTGTGGGGCTTTTCGGCACAAACGGAGAAATAAATATTTAAATAATTTAGAATACAGGTACAAATAGATGCTTACGCTGTATGACAGCTTTCAACATATAATAGATTTCAAGAGAAAACATTCTCCATCTAGAAGAACCTGTAACTCATGGAAAAGAAGAAAGAGCTCCAAAAAGAAAATGTGAAAATTGTATTTCCAGTAGTAGTTCAGCCCAGGTAATAAATGTGAGATACATACTTTAATCTGACCTCATGTAGTAACAAATTCACCGTTCAGATATTGGTAATAAATAGTAGTATTGCAAAATTGTCCTAATGCCTTATAACTTTCTCCGCTTCCAGTGACTTTGATTAACACATAAATTAAATTTCTGAAAAAGAAAAACCCAACATGTTTTTGAAGGAGGTCTGTCCTGTGCTTTAATTTGCTTTTTAAAATAATAAGACATTTCAGTGAATTGCAATTAATAGCAGCTTACCATCCCTTAAATACTTACAGCTGTAGTATCGAGGTTCTTGTAAAGCAGAAGATAACTTTCCCTCTTTGCCGCTGTTAGAAAGGAGATGGAAAGAACATCAGGTTCTGTATTCTTCTGCTCCTGACTGTATCTTAATGCTGCCTAATTTCTGTTAACAGATTAAATAAGTGTGCAGCATAATCAATATCAGGCTCCTGGGTGATTGGCTGGAGCCGCGGTAGCATGAATTGCCATAGGGGCGTCAGAGCGTAGCAGGGACACGTAATGCAAGTTCTTCCAGATAGCCTCTGAATACAGGGCAAAGTTTTACAATGGCCTTTATGGCTCACTCAGGGAATTATCATGCTCACCTTGAAGGCTGCAGATTATAAAGTGATGAGTAGTTATTTGAGCAAGGTGGTTTTCATTTGCATCTTACAGAAAAGTACTCTGCAAAAATCCTGCTCCTTACAATGCAGATACCTTAAATAAAGTTATTTCTCTCTTGTAGTAAAATTAATTGTAAGGATCCTGCAAGAAGAGCAGAGACAAGTACAGGGGCTCTATTTGTTTGCCTTTTGTTTTTCAAACTGTTGGAGGAAAAAAGATTTGTTGAAAAGGTACCCTGGAAATTTTTCATCTACCTCCTCTTATAAAATGCTTGTTAATGTTCACTTATATTCTGTAGGGAAAAAAACTTGCACTGCTAAAATATTTTTTTCTTAAAACATGATTTGAAACAATGATAGAGTTTTGAGAATATTGGTCAATAAAAAGTTGACTTCACAGTCCTTGACTCCTTATTTCTTGTAAGTGATTGATAATGCAAATTTGACCTTCTTTTACTTATCTGAAAACTTTTATCTGTAGCATAATTGTACCTGTTGGTTCTCATGTAACAAAAATGTCTTAAAAGAAAATCTGCTCTTCATAAATTAGTAGTGTAATCTTTGCATTGCATAGCAATATACTTGATAAAAGGTTAGCCCATAGTATATTTTGTGGGAATGGTGTATCTACAAGGGTACACAATTCTTGTGTGACATTGGCAATACTTACTGTAAATGAAGGCAGGCATTTTATTATGGTTTCCCAAGGGAGAGTAATAGCAAAGGTTTATTTCCTTCTTGTCTCTCTCCTCCCCTACCTCTGATAAAAAGGAAAAAATTGTTTCTTAAGAATATATTTCTATATGTTAATTTTGATCTGTAGCTGGATTTATCACATTTATAAATCCCTCCAAGTACTGATATTGTGAAATACCTGTTGAATATTTTAAAAATGTATAGGTTGAAAATTAATTCATCACTGGAGTTTATGTCCCTCCACTAAAGTGTATTTGCAATATGAAAATGTTATGTGGAAGACAGACTTAGTTCCTGTTTACATTTTCTGCTTTGCAGGTTGTGCTGGTAGCTTTTCTGTACTAATTGTGGGTATGATTCCTGACCAGAGAATTTTTCTGGCTCTTACTGAGGCCAGAACCATTAACTGAGCACTGAATTACTTCTTGGATTAATCACTCAACATATACAAATATTTTACATGGTAATCTTTTAGGGTAAATCATCCTCTTTTTCATTTAGCTGCTCTTGTCTTCTGCTGGTGAGTTCCATGGGTAACACTTGGCCAGTGAGAGGAAGGCGTTGAAACTGTGGAGAGAGCTCTTGAAATCCTCACATGAAGACAACTGGTTATCTATCACTGTCTTCAAAAATACACTGATACTGTATTTGAGAAGAATCCAAGGTGGAAAATTCTGTTGGCAAAGAGTGAAAAATAATATTGTGTATTGCTTTTTGTAAAATGTTCCTGGGTGCTGCAGTATCATCACTAAAGGTCAGGGTGTAAATCCAGCTTTGTCAGTGGAAGGTACTGATCATGCAAAAGATAAATTCAGTGGAATAGTTTAGTCCAGGCTGAGGCAAATTTCTCTTTTGTTTTTCCTGTGAACTTACTGAATTTGAAGATTTAGGATGCAGGAGGCAAGACATAGGGGTTGCACATCAGCTATCTGCCAGAATTGTACCAGGACTGGGGTTGTTGTTTGCTTTTATCTTGGAGAAGTAACATTCTCACAACTGGAAGTATTGCTAAACAGGCCTCTGTGCAAATATTTCTGGAAAAAAGTCGTACCATTCAGAGCTGGAGCTCCTCAGTGTTGTTTTAGCAAGATAAATGTTAGCAGATACGTTACAAAGCTGTAAATTGTGTCCTACCACCATTAAAGTGGAAGGTGAAATGATGCCTGTGCTGGTTTGAAAGGGGCAGAATGGTGGTGGTGCCAGCTGGATGTCCATGTGTGAGTGTTGCTGCTTAGTGGTCTTTCCCTGCAGAGAACCTGCTGGGATGTTCTACAGGAATTTATTTTGGGAAGTAAATTGATTGATTGATGCAAAATTGATGTTCTGTCATTGCAATTTGAGCAGTCAAGAGCAAAATCGGATTTTCTTCTTGCCGTTGCACCTCATGTCATGAACTGAAGTAATTTGTTCTACTGCTTCTTGAAGAAAATGTTTTCGTGCTTAAATTCTGTGTAAGAGTCCATTAAGTATTTTAGTGATGTAGCTCAGCTTATTAGCTGAGCAGTAAAATACTATGCTGAAAACCAAACACGAAACTGAGTGATGACTGAAGAAGATTGTCTGCTTTCTGTGTTTTTAAGATGATTATGCCATATCATTATTTTACTTTTTCCCCTTTTGCAATACTGTGTCAAGAAATTAGTTAATTGATTAAATCTTCATTTCTCAAGTTATAAACAAATCTCTGGTGGCTGGGGTAACACAGCAGGTTGTTTGAAGTTGGCAGGTCATGATGATCTCTTTAAACACAATAGATGTCTTAAAAATCACCTCTTTAGCAAGTGCTCTGTGAGTCAGAAAGACAAAGTATGTGTAGTTCCTCTTTGGTTTTTTAAGATACCTTAATTTATGTCTAGACTTGGCATTAAGCAATATTAAAAATCAATTCCCCACTGCCTTACCTCCTGGAGCCAAGGATTGACTGTGTCATAAATAGTGCACAGAACTGCACCCCTTGAGATTGCCTTATCTGTTCAGATCAGAAAAAAATGCTTAGTTAACTTTTCAATTTTTCTTATTTCCGTAACATCTGTTTATTTCAGGACCTTTGTCCTGTCTGGTGCTATATGATATGTGAACTCATAGACTGCCTTCAGAGTGTATATTGAATGGTTTATTATCACTCCTCTACTGGGTGCAGAATTTTCAGTTTCTTACATTATTTGAATTAATATATTTATATTTATTACAATTTAAAAAATATATTGCTAAAATGGGGGAATTCAGGCAACTAGAAGCCTAATTATATATATGTATGCTACTTGAAAAACTATCATTTCCTCACTCCTTTCCACATGAGTTCTCAAGGTCTCTGTATCCAATAGGAAAAATAAACCTGTTGTCAAAAAGAGCAGATATTTTGAGGGGAAATAGTTGTGCAGTTTCCTTAAATTCAAGGCCAATAAATAGCAAATAAAATAGATTTTATAAGTTTTCAAGCTGCTGACATCTTTTCTGAGTGCCCCAATTATGGCATATTTGCAGAAGATATTGGAATCCATGTGGGGTTTTGTATGTTGTTCAAATCCTCCCATCTTGGAAGGCAAAAATAGAAAGTCTTTAATATAGGCAGGAAGCTCTATGAAGTCTTGTCTGGATTAGAAGCTGGAAGATCACAGGTTCTAATAGCTTGGTCTGTGTATCAGCGTCTCTCACTGCTTTGGGTCTGGAATACTTGTGGGCAGGTGTGATTAACTCCTCCATTCATAAACCCCTTCTTTCCTCCTTCTAACCCAGTGAAACCATCACAGATGTCATCAAAATAGTGGAGCAGCAAGGAACGGATGCATGGTGGGCCCTCCCTATCGAACAACTCCTGTCAAAAGAGGCTGTAGCAAAGGTAAACTTCTGACTTCAGGTACAGCAGGTGCTCAAGACAGTTGAGTGATGGGAAATAGAAAAACTTTGTTTACTCCCATGATCCTCTTCAGTCTGGTACCCTCATGAGAAGGTATCTTGTGAAAGGAGTATTCAAAAAGTGAGATCTGAGTGGGCAGAATACATAGAATTGGATTGGTGCTATTAATCCAGGGCAGAGATCTCCATCCTCCTCTTATATCAAGAGGAAAGTGACATCCTAATTAAACAAATTATGAGCCCAAATATGTATTAGGTCTTGGTCATTAACAGGGATTAGAATTTTTATTTAGTTCTTCCTAATGTTTTATTGTCCTTTAACAACTGTGTTCTTAAGCTGTAGTGTTACTGTGCCATGTGAGGTTTTCTTTGTAATTTTTCCTTGCCCTACCTTGGGTTTCCATCAGTAATTATCTGAAAACTTTTGTCAAAAGTTATCTACGTTATTTTGTGTTCACTCACAAAGTTGGCAACAGAACCTGTACCAAACTGGTCCAGAAACCAAATTTGCTTTATTTCTAGATTTGGAAAGCATTGATGATATACAGTATTCTATTTGCATTTTTTAATAATTGTTCTCTCAATAGGCTGGTGGTCGTGATGTTTCAGATTATGTCAAGGGACAAGATGTCCTAGACATCTGGTTTGACAGTGGAACTTCCTGGGCTCATGTTTTAGAAGGTAAAGAACTCCTATGTTGATCCTTCTTTTAAAATATTTGGAGAACAAAATATAACTGTTCTGTGTGAACAGTGTTGATGTCAGCAAAACTGAGGCAGATGATGCCAGCAGCAGGCTGGCTGTGACTTGTAAAGCTGCTTTTGCTTGTAAAGATAAGGATTTAATGTTGGCAAACTCATTTTCAGCATAATTAAAGTTGAGGTTTTTCTAATATTCTGCTCTAGTGATTCTGCCATGTGGCTGTACTGTGTAACTGCTAATCACATCATGCTTGTTTTGAGTGGAGAAGTGTGAAGGCACAGACCGCCAAGTACTTTGCTGTTAGTTGGTAACTCTTAAATTGTTTTAGTTAACAAATTTCAGGTTGTGCTGTTTGAAGCAGAATAACACTGAGATAGCTGCTGAGTCTAAGTAAGTTTTAAATTATAAAAGTGTAGGTGTGCTTTTACACTTTTGGTTACTTTCAGTAACTAAAGCAGTATATTGTGGCTTAAAATATTTATACTTGCTATATGCTATTTATGGCTCCTGCTGCCAGTAGTTGCTACTCAGCAGGTAGCAGATAGATATTTGTATAAAAAGATATAAAATATACACTGTTTGCTTGAAGGGTAGTGCAAAGTCAGAAGTCCTTTCCAAAGGAGGAGTCTGGTCTCACATCAAGTCTGTTGGACTTTAAACCGTCTGTACACAATTGCATGATAACAATCTTGTGGAATTATAAAACACGTTAGTACCAGAGTTTTATTTCTTAGCAACGTGGTCAGGCAACAGTACCATCAGCAAACATTAATTTTCTAGAAGACTTCTACATATATTGAGGTTTATGCTCTTTAAAAATGTTTCTGGTTTGATTTTGAAAGGTATAACAAAGAAGTGGTATTTTATGCAGTTACAAACTTGCATTGTTAAAGGGCTGAACACCTCAGGCTGCAATAGCTACCTCAAATCCTGTGTAAAGGAGATAACTTTTCATAAGGAATAGCAGAATCAAGACTCTGGATTCATTGTTAATTTGTGTAAAGCTCCCATATGGATTCTATACTGTCTAATAAATGTTGGGATTATTATAGTACAGACTTCTTTTTTCATGGAACCATTACAAGTTCCTCTTCTCTACCTAGTCCTCTCTTTTCATGAAATTTACTGGAGCTTAGTGCGTGTAAGGCATCTTCTGCTGCATGACACAACTGGAGTGGCCCCACTGCTGTAAAAGCTGGGGACTGACTAAGCAGCAGTGTGACCTCCTAACCCTGTTTATTCTCCGAAATGACATAAAAATTGCATTAACTTTTTTTTGTGTAATTGAGGCTTTCAGCCACTGCCAGAAAGTGAAGTACAGTCTGTACTGTATTACATATCAAATTACTGGTTTAACTCACCTTTTATGAAACTTCTCAAGAGAAGTTGTTGAATTTAGAGTTTTGTCATCTATTTCCCAAATACTCTCCAGTTTTTAAAGCTTTTTGCAGAAATTCTTCCAATATCAATGATAATCAGCACAGCTTACAGGCAGGCTAATGGGTGGGATTGTTTTCCAAAGTACTCTTGGAGAAAAAAAGATGAAATTCATGGAGAAATCTTAAGATTGCTTAGAGAATGTCATAATGGGAAGAACTAATTTTGTGGTAGGATACGAGTGATAGCCGAGGTTGTTGCTGCCTTCTGATGTCAGTGTTGGTGGCAGAGATTCTTTCGCAGCACGAGTTACTTTCAGGGCAACTGCAGGATATAAAAGATGGCTAAAATTGAGACTAATGTTTTTTTCACTCTACCCTCAACTGAAGTTATTGGAAACTCCAAATCAATGATCTGTTAATAACCAGCAGGAAAAGCAGATGTTACAGATTTCCCTGTCAATTCCTGTCTTATGAAAATAATTCCTTCTCTCCAGCATCTCTGTGACTCAGGGAACTTGGGCCTGAGTTTTCAGTGCACTTGACCCAGCTGTGTCCGAGCTTACTAAAGGAGATGCAGTTGCTACAAAATGAATCCCTCTAGCTGATGGCCACACAGATTAATGTCAGCAAATGCAGTAGGCTGGGAAGGGGTTGAAGACGGGCAAGATGAGAGATTCTGCTGAATGAGGTTAAAGGAATTGCTCCATGACAGCCAAGCCCAATGGTGTAAATCTTAGGTTGCATTACCTTTTGCACTTGCACAGTCCTATTTCTAATGCTTGCCCTGCTGCATCTCCTTCCAGGGACTGGGCCTATTTCTGATGGGCATGGCTTAAAGTTACTCTTGTTCCATTAAATGATGATTGGCTTCCTTTTTCCAGCCTGGGTGTGCCTGAGGTACCACTTGTAGCTAAATGACAGATTAACCAAACCATTCTACATCAGCAGTGTGGCAGGTAGGAAGGTGCAACTTACACACTAAAATCAGAGGTTTGGCTACTAGATTTGTAGTCACAAACCCAAAATTTGTACAGCTACAAGTAGACTGTGTGTGAAATAAACACCACTCACTGGCATCACTGAGAGCAGATCCACAAGTGCAACGTTCTCTAAAATACCACTGCCCCTAAAGTTTCCTGGGGATGCTGTTTGCTTTGCTAATGCTCTGTTTGCCGAGCACTGTTTTCATTGAACAGTTTATTGTTGTGCTCTCTCATCCTGTTTGTTTCTTGCTACACATGCCTCAAATATTTCTTTTTTGAAGAACTGTTTTATGCAATATTAAAATTTAAGTCCAAATGCTTCATATGTGGATAACTGCATTTTCACAAAGCTGCTGTGAGGTAGAAGAGTGTTAAACCACTGCTTTGAGAATGAAAGTGTGGTAAAAGCAGAATTTTGTTTAAAAGCATGTGCTAATTTTAAATACTTAATGCTGTGGTGCCCAGCACTTTTTCTGTTTTTCTTTTGCTTTGAAGTTCAACCTTTTGATAGAGCTCCTTTGAGTAGCTCCTTCTGGAGCATCCAGTAAGAGAACTCTTTAATTTCTTAAAATTCTTCTACATTTTCCTCATTGGCAGAGTGCCATCTTCACTACAACCTTGAGATGATGCTTTTTTAAAATATTTAATGTAAAAATGCACACTAGACGTTATTGTGTTGTGATTTACCAATGGTAAAAGTCACACTGGGTAAAAGCTTTTTACCCAGTTTTGTGGGTATTGCAATGATGATAGTTTTCAACATCATAGTTTTTTTCCCTATCTTATTGGCTAATGTTTAACTGAATGAATGTGATTATTTTACAACTTGCCTATCTAACTGTATAAACTTTTGTGCTGACTGAGAAGCTTGAATTTATCTTAGCTGGTTCATTCCTGGCATTAAAATACAATACGTTTAATCTAAAAGTCAAAGTCTGTAAGATCAAAGATATGGAATCTTGAAATCCAAACCAGAAGGATCATAAATTGTAATTCTCTTTAATGACCTATGTACTATACCTCAGTTAAAATAAACAAGACATAAGTCTCTTTGGAGTTGTTGGAAGTCTCTTTGGAGTTGTTGGACGTACTTCTTCATTTACAAAAAAAAAAAGTGAGCACTGTTGTAATTAATTTATACATAACAATCACAACTTTTACAAAACTGAGGAAGAGGAGCTACTTATAAGGCAGGTTTTGTATATGCAAACCTCATGTTTGTATTTTACAGATAAAACGTTAAGGCCTCTGTTAACTTTGCAAGCACCAGTAGCCAGCTTGCCAGATGTACTAGTTCCTGTCAGAAAAGCCCAATACAATCTGCTGTTTGCAATCAGTTGTTTGTTGAAATTCTTCTCTCCTCTAAGTTATAACTACTGGCATTTCCATTAAAAGTTCACTTCTCTAAGACCAGTGGCTAGTAAACCAGTTGTAAGTAACAAATGTGTTGTTACAGATTTTCTAATGTTACTGCCTTCCTTACCACAAATACTCTTTTTTTATCCTCTCCTAAACAAGTATTTTTGCAGTTTCTTAATACAAAGGCTGCTTCTTACTTATTGTACTTCTAAACCCCAGATTCTTTGTAGATTTCCTTGAATGAATAAGCAAACGTGTAAAAACCATAATATCTACCCATACATTTTTCCTGTGCTACCTGGAACTGTGTGGCCTTGACCTTTGTAATGTTGAACTTCCCTTTACTGCAAGATGGATCTAAGTATCAAAACTTCCATTAAGTTAGACAAATAAATCAAGTGGGTCAGTTGCCCACAAAGCAAAAGAAGTATTGTCTCAGGGATCCCAGGAAGAGGAAAAAAGGAGATAGCGAACAAAAATTGAGTAGAGAAACTTCTATCCAAATATTGAGAAAGCAACACCATCAACCTGTAGAATCAAAACTAAATTCCTGACAAATGTGTATGGTTTTGCACCTTTGTAGGCTTTGACTTGCATGTTCTGCTGTGTTCCACATTACTCTGTTCTCACTCTGGTGACCTATCTGGGATTGCTTAGGACAAGGAGGGACTTATTGAGTCAACAAGTTTTGTACCTTTTTGTACAATGACTGAATTCCAACAGTAAAGTTATTTAAATTGTGCTGTCCTCTCTCAACCCTGTGGAATAGCTGGGTTTGCTCTTCTGCATTTAATGTGCAGTCAGCTAATACCCTGCCTGCCTTGTAGCCCAGTTTTCCTCCAGGGTACTAATAAGCTTCACTTGTTCTTCCCTAGCATTCCTCTTTTTTTCTGTGTATGTATTTACAGGGAATAATATTTCTACTCAGCCTTCACAAGAATAAGCTAAACAAGCCAGGCTTTTGCAGATGCCTCTATCCCCAACAGGCTTTCTTGTTTCCCGTGTTGTCTTAACTCTTTCCCGAAATTTTTAATCTTCCTGGAACACCAGTGACCAAAAATGTAAATTCTGTCATAGGTGAGCTGTGGTCACTGCCAAAGCTTCCTACTCTCCTCTGTAAATGCTTTTCATGAGCTGGCTGGGCACATTACCTCTGTGCCTCGTGCCCTGAGTAATTCCAAATGGGGAAGCTTCAGATGGCATAGATTTTTATTAATTCCAAAATATGTGAACTTTTCTTGGGTATTCCAGTTGTTTAGGAGTACTTGGAAAGTATTCCGAGAACTTATGTGAAGCAATCTGAGCGTGATAGCTTCTTTTCATAATTTATTATTTAGTTTCAGAGAGAGCAAACTTACTTGTTAAATTCTGGAGTGTAGCAAGTTTTTGATTCTTTTAAGAATTGTGATACTAATGAATCCTTTGTATCATGGTTAAGTAACCACACACCATTTAGAAAAGTAACCTACCTACTGGGTTTAAAATGCAGAATAAATGTTACTAATAACTTTCAGAAATTTTGTGTGTTAATTGTTTTAAGATACAAGGTCTGATCTTTCAAATAAAATGTTCTGGTTTTAAAGGTGCAGAGCAAAGAGCAGATACATACCTTGAAGGAAAAGACCAGCTGGGAGGTTGGTTTCAGTCCTCTCTCTTAACCAGTGTGGCAACAAGGAAAAAGGCACCATACAAGTAAGTGTGTGGATTGCAAACACATTTCTAGTCCATTTATTGAATACTGGGCTTTTGGAAATGTGCACAGTAGTGTATAAACAAGAGAAATCAAACCAGTACCAACTATCTGATTCATGTTCTTACACTTTCAGTACAAAGTTTTTCTTATATTAAATTGTAACTAATTTACTGTTTAACTTTTTTCTATCATAATTCTAATAATGTTTTCATTCTTAGTCATTTAGGAATTGCATTATCAGATATAAGTCTGACTTTTTGCTATCTCTCCCACTACCATACTTAAAGAAATTCTTTGGTTAGTGCAGTGTGCAAATCTTCCAAGATCATTCACTTGTGAATTCAACATTGGGCTGTAGGGAATTTGGAATAGCTGTATGCTTGTGTTCTGCTGGAGCTGTGGCACACCATTTACCTCCTGGAAGATGGGAAGGGGAATGTGGCTCAGCTGCAAGGAGGCTGTGCAATTTTGGGAAATATATTGGCTTAAAAAGTAAATAACACTTTAGTCTTTAATTAATCTGAAATACATGTGGATATCTGAACAATCTGTTGCTTGCACAACAAAATTAAATGAGGAAAATATTGGATGGTAGTACAGGGTGTATTCATGGTTGGTTAAACTCAGGGGCTGAAGTCTCAGGCTCACAACAGGGGGTTTCTGTGTACTTTGACTTAAGAATATCCTCATTAGAAATCTATTCTTAGCATAGGTTTTTTTCCCTGGGATTTCGTTTTCACTAAAATCTTTCCTGCAGGACTCTGGTGGTCCATGGCTTTACTCGGGGTGAGAAAGGGGAGAAGATGTCCAAATCCGTTGGCAACGTGGTTGACCCTGATGTCGTCATCAATGGAGGCGAAGTAGGTCAAGCTCCTGAGTTTCTCAGAACTGCCACTCACAACCTTTCACTGCCACATTCTGCAGCAGTCTTGTGGCAGAACTCTGTCAGGCTCTTTGGCTGTACTGCAGTTCCATTTGGCTGGGCTGAAAACCTTGTGTTGCTTCTGCTGTAGTGCAAGAAAACCCCTCACCTTTGTTCTCTGCTAAGAGAAAAGAAAATTATGCTGAGGGTGTAGAATGGTTCCTTTTTACCAGTGTTGATGGAGTAATGGAGAAGAGGAATAATAAAAACCAAAAAAAAAAAAATAATGAACCTATGCTGTCAAACTGACTGAAGCCTACCATGTGTGGCTGGCAGTAGAGCAGTCAGATGTTGCAGTTGCACCTCAGCAATCTCACTGCTCTCAGGCTGTTACTGACTCTGGAAACTTCATTCTGTGGTCAGGAAGGTTGCACAGCCAGTGAAGCTCTGAATTTCCTTCCCTCCCCAGTCCTGCTGTTGCTCTTTCTGAGGCTGTTTAGCAGATTTTGCAGCTCACTAGATGAAAGAATCAATCCTTGCATGACTTGCTTATATGATTAGTTAAAACACACAATAGTTCCTATTCTTTCAAAAAGGAAAAAAGCCATTTTCAGAGTTGAAAACAGTCTGAAGGGGAGGAAAAACCTATGTAGTTTCAGATATTGCTGTTTTAATGATAAGCATTCAAAGAGTTTAAGGCTGCAGATGAGTTTCTCTCAGCTTACCTGGGTTCTAGCACTGCCTGTACACAGAGTGCTGCAGGTGTGGGTTGTAGCCCTGCTGAACAGTAACTCCCGCTAAAAGAGGGGGAAGCCTCCAACCACAGCAGCCTCTGGGCACATGGACAGAGTTTTAGGTAGACCTGTGAGGAGCAGGGAGTTGGACTGGATGATCCTTATGAATCCCTTCCAGCTGGAGGTATTCTATGGCTCTGTGCTTTCCTGTCTGTCCTCAGGATCACACCAAGGATCCCCCATATGGTGCCGACATTCTTCGCTGGTGGGTGGCAGAATCCAATGTTTTTACGGAGGTGCTGATTGGGCCTGTGGTGCTTAATGCCGCCAGGGATGACATCAACAAGGTAAGAGCCTCCAGTGCAGCACACTTCATCCCAACAACAGGGACCTCTGTGTATTGCCTGCAAAACTTTCCAGTCTTTAGACTAAAGAAAGCTTTTCCAAGCTTATTTAGGGAGGCACTACTGCTTTTTACGGCTGTGGGTCAAATAGTAAAGTATGCTGAAGACTCACTTTGCAGCTTCGTGCTTTGGTAGCAGCCAGTCTTTATTTTTCTGTAGGTCCTTTTGCCATGTGTTCTTATGATGCCTTTGTAACTATTCAAACAGTCATTTTGAAAAGTAATCAATTTTAGTTAATGATGGAATATATGAGCATTTTGTGTTTCATCTACAAAGGCTAGTAATGTTTAATTGCTCTGGGTTGTTCTAGCTTCGGAACACGCTACGCTTCATGCTGGGAAACGTGGAGGGCTTCAATCCAGAGACAGATTCCATCCCCCCTGCAGAGATGTACATAGTGGATCAATACATGCTGCACTTACTGCACGACTATGGCAGCAAGGTAGGGGGCAGTTGTGTTTGATGAACATGTGTGTAATGTTTTCCATTGGTTATATTTTCTTTAGGTGTGTGAGTGAAGTGTATGTGTCAAGCAGGCACATTACAACCACAAAGGATCCTTCAATGCAATGTGCACTCCATTAAGCCCATCTCAATTTTTGAGGAAGACTTTACCATTCTTAACTTGGTTTGGACATCAACCAGATTTTCTCATCAGTGCCCAAGGCCTCAAATTAGAAGTCTTTAAAAATAGTTAAAGATAGATATTTAAAAAAACAAAACCAAAAACCAGAGCTTTGGAAAGTTGCTGTTGTACAGAACTTTATCATTTCTGTCACTCAGAACCATTCTGCTGAAACCATGGGCATAGTTTCTGCGGTTTCCCCTTTTCTTTCCACTCAAACTTGAATGGAAATTATTTCTTTGGCCTAACTATTAACTGACTTAACTTTTTTTCTCCTCCAACTATCTTTTAAAGTTTCTGCCAGACTTTATGCCATTCATTCCATTTTCTGTAAGTTTAGTTTATCAGGGGCTGTCATTGTATGCTGTGTGATGCAAACTAATGCACTGTTCGTACCTCCCTCTTCCAGGTTACAGAAGCCTACAAACAATATGATTATGGCAAAGTTGTTCGACTGCTGCAAGCATTCTGTTCCAAAAGCTTGTCTAACTTCTATTTCAGCATGATCAAGGACAGGTGAGTTCCTTCCTGCTGCCTTTAAAAGGGAGAAAAAAAAAAGGAATGGATCTGAGATGGAGGTAGTAAGGTTCCAGGTGAATGCTGAGTGAACACAGCATATCTTAGAGGACCTCTCAGTGCATTCAGATGAGTTGTCACTGTTGTGTTCTCTTTTGCCTTCTGGTGGTACTGAACACTTTAAAAGGTGATCAAATGAGCACATTTAAAACCAAATAAGTATTTAAAGACAGAGTCTTGGATCTGTATTTCTACCCAGAAAGGACGTGCATGTGAATTTAGGAAGACAGGAGGAAGGGCTTTGAGCAGTTAGCTGTACAACTGAATGTATTTATCTGGTTTTTTTAGATCAGTAAAAGAATCCTAAGGCTACAACAGATCCCTGTGTAAATGTGCAAGAGCTGTTTTGTGGGGTAGGAGGGGTGGTTATACTGATCTTCAGTTGCCAGAAGATGAGTAAAGGGAGTGGGGGGAATAGAAAAAAGCCCTAATGCTGAGGTTTACAGATGAACCAGAGCAAAGGGCTGACAGCTGCAGGCTCAGCTCCCTGAGGACAGATTTCTTCTCCCCAAATTAACATGTAGAGAATCTCCTTTCCTGTGGCTGCAGATGCAGATGATCCTGTCTGTAGCCCACTCTGCTTGCCAAGGGAAGGGCACTCCAGAAAAGCTTTCCTTAGAAAGGCTGGCTGAGTCAGACTTCTGTACATCCAGTGGCAGTCCCAGAAGTGTTGCTCTTGAGCAGAAACATGAACCTAGGAATACTTCCCAGCTTTCCTTGCTGTCTTGCAGGCTCTACTGCGAAGAAGCAAAGGATCCTAAGCGTCGTTCATGTCAAACTGTGTTGGCAGAGGCTCTGGACATCATCATCCGCTCCTTTGCACCCATCCTGCCCCACCTGGCAGAGGAGGTTTTCCAGTACGTCCCTTACAAGAAAGGTAAAGCATATGCCACTGCCAAGCAATTCTTTTAGTGCACTGTTTAACTGCACAGTTACAAGGAATACAATTACAGAAATATGCCATTCTTTTTTATTCATTTAATAAACACTCAAATAGACTAAGAATTGCTTTGTTTTGCTTTCAAGACTCAGAGGGTGTGTTTCGTACTGGCTGGATTAATGCAAGCTCAGCATGGAAGAAGCCTGGCATTGAGGAAGCAATAGAAGGTGCATGTGCAATGAGAGACTCCTTCCTTGGGTCCATCTCTGGCAAGAACGCTTTGGAGTATGAAGTAATCATTGTAATTGAGCCTGGATTGCTGTTTGAATTAATGGAGGTAAAAAATGCAACTAAGAGTAGTGTCTGTGTGAAAATTTCCTTCTGCTTTCTACTTACTAGAGAATCACAGAGCAGTTGAGGGTGGAAGGCACTGCTGGAGCCTGTACAGCACAGCCCCTTGCTCAGGCAGGCTTAGTTAGAACAGATTGCCCAGGCCTCTGTTCAGTTGGGTTTTGGATACTTCTGAGGATGGAGACCCTACCAGCATTCTGGGCTACATGTGCCAATGTTTGACCACCCTGACAATAAAAAATCAGCTTTGTGGTTTTTTGGAGGATCACCTTCACCCTGCTGGCAATGCTCTAATCAGCATCTTAAGGTGAGATGCTGCTGGCCCTGTCCCTTGGGACAGCAGAATGCTGCCTCATGGGCAGCTGCTTGGCCATCATGCCCCTTTCTCTTGGACACTGCAGTTCAAGTCTGTCCTCCTGCTCCTGGCAGCGGTAAATCACACTCTTGGTTCAAACCATCCACTCTGATTAGGAACCACAGCTCAGTATGTATTTTATAGAATGGATGGTGCTGAGAAACAAAAGCAAGTTCCAGGTCTGAAAGTTCTCTGTCCCCCAGGCACTGCAGCCTGAAGAAACTTCCAGTGCTTCCCAGCTGAATGAGATAATGATGGCTTCCCAAACAACCCTGTTGAGCGAGCTCCCCAAAGAAACACCTTCAGATGCAAACATCATAAAAGGGACCTTTCTGATTAACTTGGAAGGTAAGGCAGCCATTCCAGACAGGCTCCTGCACTACAACATGGGGTTGTTCATGGTTTGAGCCTTACCTACAGCTCCAGCCTCCCTCTCACCAATGACATTTTCTTTGACAGGTGGTGACATCTGTGAACAATCTTCATACAAAGTCATAGCCCGACCCATTGCCAAAGCAAAATGCCCTCGCTGCAGGAGATACTTGGCCGAGTCCTCAAGCACTCCCTGCCCACGGTGCCTCCAAGTCCTTGCTGCTGGAAAGGGGAGCACATGAAGACAAAATGCCTATGCAAAAGCTGCTCCAAAGTGGCTGAAGCAGCAGGTCTGCATACTGGAAGCTGTAGAAGCAGATGCTTAAGCCCCAGCCTGAGCAGGAGTATCATGCATTTTGGGGAACCATAAGTGTGTGTATATATATAAATATATATATATATATATACACTACTTGTGTATATCACTTTTCAGCTTAATAAAAAGGGTGGTTAAAAATAACTGACTGATTTGTTTTTAGCAACCTGTGTTCTGTGGAAGTTCCCTTCCATTTAAGAGAAAATCCCCAGTGAAGCAGCTCTTGTTAAATTTTTATACTGGCAGCTGGTATTTCAGCATAACCCCAGAGAACTAGTCCTCTCTACAAAACAGAAGAGAAAGTGGATGCCATCAGTCCCTAAAAGGAAGGAAAAGACACAATGAAACCTCAAATTTTATTTAATCAATTTACACAAATCCACAGCAAATTAAACACAAAATATACAGTTATTACTTACAATACATTACAGATTTGATTGGTGTAGCATGTCGGCTCTGACATGATACTCAGTTACAGTAAATTCCTTTACACAGCTGTACCATGATAGAGGAATGTAATGCAGCTAAGGAACACTCGGCTTTCCTCAGGTTCCACGATGACCAAATCTCAAGCTCACTCATTTCTGCAGAAGTGTGAGGTACCGTCAGGCAAAGTGGTCATGGCACCTGTACGATATTACCTCTTCAATTTCTCCTTTACAGCTGTTTTAACCTCAGTTATGGAAATCAGTAGAGAAGTACAATAGAACATAGACCAGGGAATTTTACAGGAATTCTGACTATTCTTTGCTCCGTCTGTAGGAAGTCAAGCATTCAGTAGCAAAGCAACAATCTTCCACCAGCTACCTTGGAGTGCAGTCATCTGGGGCTGCAGAACAGATGGAGGAAGCTGTGTGTAGCAAGCCACCTGCATCGCCTTTTTGGAGGGAAGTCAAACTCTTTGATGACAGCAGCACATACTTCAGAAAGATAAGACTCAATTCTAAATTCTGTCTCCAGCAAGGCAGAATATTACAAATGTTTCTTACATATAATGCAGGAGGAGCAGGTTACAGGATGGAGCTGGTAATTTCAGCTGACAAAAAGTTTACACCAATTTCATTTTTCTCTACTGGCTTCCTTCAGACAAGGAACAAACAGAAATCACCAATGCCAGATAACCATGTTCAACACCATTCCAATAGCGAAGATACTCACTATAGGATTCCCTGTAGGTACCATCAATAAAGTGGGAGTTTCAAGGCTAAAGTACTTAGTACTATCGATCTTCAGAGAAGTCAGATCAACTTTTTGAAAATTTTTGACTACAATTGAACATGTGCAGAGATTCATAGCATACTACATCTCCTACAGTGATAAGATGGAGGAACAATCTTACAGCAAGACATTCCTTGACCTACTTAAACTCAGCAGAGTTTAATAATAATGGAGAGGGATGTAAATCCAGTTGTAGCTGAAGCCCAGCAACCCAGAGACAGCATGGGGAGAGCTGGACTAAAAGTCTCACATTGGGAGAGTTGGGTTCTCCTTCCCAGGCTGTTTTCCCATTGCATAAGACCCCAGCATATTTCATCCTACATCGAATGCAGTTGTCATTGTCACATAATGCAGTTACAAGGTGTGAGCCCAACACCAGCTTGAGCTTCAGAAAAAGCAGTATTGGCTTTACATGGTAACTTCAGAGACTGAAGTTCTTCTTGGGTCTAATTCTAAAGTTGCTTTTGGAAAACAAATCATACATGGAACATTAAAAGTGCAGCAGTTACTGCCAGCATGAAATACAGAATTTTACAAGAGGTGATTGTGTTGAGACTAAAACTGCTGTCAAATATATCCAATTTAAACAACTGCATAAAGCACTCAATTCAGAAATAAATAACAAAGCAGTTCAGATACTGACAAGTGTACTAGAAACTAAACACAGTCTTACTAGTGCAGAATTTAAAATATACCCCAATTTAAAATTACCTTCCGAAATTCTTGGATGGGGGAGCATTGTTCCTTCTGTAGCTTAACCAGAGCCCCATGGAATTCTCTTCCCATTTAGGTCAGGCTCTGTGCAAGGGCCTGCCCTGCTCTGCAAGCGCTCAGGCCGGGATGGCCTCGACAGCCTCAATGAGGTTGAGGGCCAGGCTGTACTGCCCATGGTTCTCGGGCAGGTGCTCGATCACCTTGCTCACCAGCCTGGCTGTCGTTGCAATTGGCACTTCCACATTCTGGACTTCCTGAGGGTCCTGTGTGAAACAATTAGCTCAGCATCTCAGTCATTTCACAGGTGAGCCCTCCAGAACCTTTATAAGACAGATTGCTAATGTTTATAAACACAATCAAGCTGATGCTTTGACCCATGAAATTGCTTTCCCCTCCGTGAAACACAACTACCATGAGGTAGAAAAATGTGGGAGAAAAAATCCTATTTTCATGAGTAAGAAAGGGCCATTCAGATGTAATCTCTGGCTTGGTGAACAGAAGCCTCAGAAAATCAACCCGTTTTCCAAACTGGAGCTTAACTTACCATAGCTTTGAGCCAAGTGCTCAGTGTTGGAGGAAGCCTGGTGAGGAGTTCCATGCCATCCTTGATCTGTCCATGGAGCAGAGCCAAGGCCAGCCTCTGCCCAGCCAGCATGAGCAGCTGGGATGCCAGCACTTCTTTGTCAGCCACCTGCAGGAAGGCCTGAAAGCAAAGAAACAGAAGGGACTAGAAACAGTTTCAGGGTGCCACAGCTCACTTAGCTGGAGGCCTGAACAGCTGTAACAAAAGAAAGTTCTTGATATTAAAAGGACAAATAGTCTTTGAGCTGTTTCTTGTGTTATGTGTTACTCTAACAAAGCACAATATTAAGAGCTTCAGAGCACCACAAGGCAGAGAATAACTCTGTACTTGAAAGTGATGAGCAGGAGCACAAGATCTTACAGTAAGTACAGCAACATAATCCCCCCTCAAGGAAGGGAAGGGGTTTTTTTGTCTTATTTATTTTTCTTTCCTAAAAGACATTACAGGCAAAAGAAACCAATTCCTGAAATTATCAAATATAATACAATTAAAAATGCCATGCTAGTTACACCAGTAGTGTAACTCCCTGTCATGTTTCCATTAGTTACAATAGACAGATTCTCACTAGGAAAATTGAAAAATAAAGATAATTATTAGTCCTGAAAAAGTACTTTTATAGTCTCTGACTTTTCAGCCTGTGGATTTTTTGAGCTTGATAAATCTCGCCTTTCCAGGCATCTTAAGTAAGTGAAAAGTAATTTTAGAAGAACACACGACAGTGTTGTAAAATGTTAAAAGCTATTCTTACCTCTTCACCAAGATTATCCATCCCATAACTGTAGAGTTCACAGACATAATGCCTTCTGACCAGATCCTCAGAGATCTGAAGATACTGAGCCAGGTCCACAGCCAAAGTTGGCCAATTCTTCCCCTTTTCAAAAGGAAAATACTCCTCTTCTGAGGCTTCTCTGTCCTTCTGTGATGAACACAGTGTTTGAACCGCTGCACTCACAACTTTGAGCAAGAACTTTGAAGCAAAAATCACAGGTTACCTCAGGATTATCTGTAAATCCAGAAGTTTATGAACTTTCAGTACAAAACTTCTGCCTACCTGCTGTCGTACAGATAATACGTCTGGATCCATATCCCCGCTAGGTAGCAGCTGAATTGATGTAAGGTCTTTGAAAAATGCATTTTTGCCCTAAAATTGAGAACCAAAGACAGGCCTCAGGGAAACAGGGCAATACAACAAATCCACTCTGATCCAATACTAGTAGCCCACTTATTTCTTGAATTTATTTTGTACTGCATCTTCAATTTTGCTCACAGAGCAAATGGAGACCTTGAGTAAGTGAAGGCAAAAATAGAATGGCTAATAGTAATGTTTCTATGTAAAAGAATGGAGGCACAGGAAAAGGATCTAATTTTACTCAAAACATCATATGCACTCTTAAATGACAAAAGGTAGTATAATGCTTTCTGCTACCAGATAAACAAAAAAAAATACAAAACCAATGAAATTTGACCTGTGGTAAAATGCTAAAATCAGACTCAAATGCTTGATGAGAGCTTGCAGACAGGAGCCTACATTAAAAGGAAAGTAATATTCTGCATTTATAAAATTCCAGTAAATCATTTAGAAAAAATCTGAACAGTGTTACAGCACTAAATTATTTTCTCCACAGCAGGAATTAAACCACACTGTACACCAGTACTTAGTGTTTAAATTCTCTTAGAATCGAAGTGTGGTTATGATAGGAGGAGGAAAGCTCAATTTCTAGTATCAGGATTAAGCTATGTAACATACTGAATTTTAAATGCAGTGACTTTTTAAAGTGGTTTATATGAGTTAAATGAAAAATTGTTTATACTTTTTGAGATGCTGGAAATTCTGGCATAATCAGTGGCAATAATGGATACAACAGTGACACTAATGACATCTCTAACCTTTAAATATTTATGTTTTCACTGGTCTGGCACTTCTCAAAGCAACCAGAAAAACCTGTCATCCAGTGTTCTGACCATGCAGTATTTTCAGGCCAGCTAATAATTAAAGAACAGTAAAGGACTTCATGCATCTGAGGTCATTACAAATCTTTTATTACTGAGGAAACTCACCAAGTTTGGGTCTCTGCCTGAATTCTGGTGACAATTTTGTTAATGCACCAGAACGGACTAAGGCTTTCATAAAATCATGCAGGAACTGTTTAAAGCGCAAAAGCCAGCAAACATCCCAGATACCAAGAGGCAGGGAGTATTAATTAATGCAATATTTCATTATCTGCTTTCAAAGCTATACCTTGCTGTCAAACAGTGACAGTGGCTTCACACCCTTGAGGGAGAGCCTCATGATGGCATAGAGGACAGTGCAGAGCACGAACTGGTGCTCCACCAGCGGGTAGTGGATGCGCTTCTGCTCCAGGGCCAGCTCCACGATGGACACCGGGCCCTCCACCGACACCCAGGCATCCTCAGTGTCCAGCACAGGGGCCTGCATCTCATCACTGCTCACGTCTGCCTGCCAAGCAACACCACAGCAGTCACACACTAAATACCTCACACCAGCCTGCTCTGCAGAGCCTTCAGCCACAAGTGCTCTGCAGTGAAATGAAAAAGAAAACTTCATGTTGTTCAGAATATCATTAACATTTGTCTGCATGGAACAGTACAGGAATTAGTATAAACCACAGTCTTCAAAAATAGATTTTATTTAGATTTTATTTTATTTAGATTTAAATAGATTTTATTCCCATCAGTTCCTTACTTTCAATGGGAAAAATGGAAATTTACCTCTAGCAAAGTTTGCAGAAGTTCTGAACAGCAGCCAAGAAAAGCTGTCATTGCTGTGTCACTCATCCCTACGTCCTGGTAACAAACAGTAAGATTTAAATTGTTTCAGCTGGAATTGAAACATGCTTTTATTAGCTTTTTATGTTTGAGAAGACAGTTGTTGACATAAAATACATAGTTCAGCTCAGTTTCTTAACCTGTTATATTTAAATATAAACAAACACTTACTGAAGTACAACAAAGAATTAACAAGAAAATTTGGAATAAAGTAAATAAAGTAAATGTAGCCAGTTACAATACTGTATCTCCAAGGAAGACTGATTCAAGTCATGCCACATAGTAAATTTAATTTTTTGATCGTATCAGTTGTCTTCAAAAAAAGTTTTAACTAATGACATTATGCATGAAAAACAATAGTAATTTGTCACTTCAAGCCTACTCTCTATAATACCTGAAGTTATACTACTGTTCTAACCTGCTTTTTCTGATAAAAAATAATTTCTACTTCTTAAAATTTGTAACATTTTCTCTAGGGCTACATTTTCCATTTTTAAAAAAAAACTTTCAAAAATAAATCACAAACCAGTATTAAACTTAAGGCATTTCTAATTATTTCTTCCCACTCAGACAAAAGTAGTATTACTTGCCCTTCTGCATAATCTGTCCTTTGGAGCTTTTCCAACCTGTTTTTATAAAAGAAAAGGTAAAATGTGTCACAAGTAAATAATTTTCATTATGATATCTGTTACCCACATTTTAACCTTTTATTGCTATTTTCCCAATATAAAATGAGAAAATAGCTCAATTACAGCTACATGATGCAGCACGTTGCATATCTTGCTTTCAACAAAAGACTTGATACAGACTGTAAAGGAATAAACATCACTGATGCCCATATTTAGTTCATCCTTCTTAAAGCCTAGGATTAGAAATAAGGCCCCAAGATCCTCATTCAAATCTCAGAAGAAATTCCCAGTGATTTCTAGAATGCGGAACTAAAGCTGCAACACCAAGCATGATATTAGGAAGAAACCAGTTAGTTAATAAAAACATAACAACCATACTCTCTTCTCCTGCACATGTTAACTCAGGTAGAAGAGTTATGGTGAAGGATTTGTATAAATGCATGCAGGAAAACTGGAAAAGGGTTTTGCAGAAGCAACACCTACTACAACTGTACTCAACTGAGCCTATTTGCTGAAAGGAATGGGGAAGAGGGTATTCTCCAGTTCTTAGAGAGCAAAACAAAAAGCAAAGGCAGAAAATGAGAGGAGCAAAGGAGAAGGAAGAGAAGACAGGAGAGCAAATTCTTGCAGATTTTGTGTTGGAGTTTTATTCTTTAAGTCCCTATCCACTTACTAGGAGCACTCTTCCTGAACTGTCTTCTAGTAAACAGCCCCACTGCACAGTTATAAGCATGAAAAAACCTGAAGCTTAGCAGGGACAAAAGACTTCTCACATTCAAAGCAGACAGGCTACATACTAGAACAAAAGCTAATTTACAATAGTAGCAATAGTTAAAAATGCTCAACAACATCCACAAAATCATCTGTATTTTGCAGAATAAGAGTTCAGGTATATGAAATCTGGACTTGTGGTAGATCCTTGGTAATATCTTACCAGGAAACTGGCACAGGCACTTTAGGATATTTATTGTTTTCTAACAGAATTTTAGATATGCACACATAGATAGTTTTAAACTGTTTCACAGATATTTCTTATTTAGCAGTTACAAGCCAAAACTGCACTTAAGTCTTCAGAACACATCACCCAGTGTTGATCAGCCACCTCTAGTTAATCATACAACAGATTTGGTATTTTAAAATATGCATTCCATCATCGCTTCCAAAACTTAGCTACATAATAAGACAAATAAACAGTGGTGATTTGCATAGTTAAATCAAAGATATTCCAAACACTTTTTAAAACAAATAACCAAAATTAAATTGTTTATAAATACTGTTTTCATTTTTCAGTTAGTAACAAAAGCAGCCTCAAGACACTGCACTCACCTTGTCCATAAGATATGTGGCAGAAGAAAGCCTTTTTACTATGAATGTATTCCACATCATCAGAGCAATACCTAGAACAATCACAGACTTGTAAACTCCAGGTGAATAAAAAAGAGATCTTACAAGATGGTAAACAAAACAAGAAGGAATTGTGAGTTATCCTCACTGCTTTATACTTGGAGTTTAGATTTCTCTGGAGGAGACTACACTGGTGATCAAATACAGTCATAAGTGCAATTAATAACTTGTTAAAAATATTGTATTATGCAGACTGGGTTAAACATTTTAACTACACATCAAGAGAGCACCTTACTTTCAGACATAAATAAAGAAAAAAAGAAAATGGTCATCACCTCCATTAAAACAAGGTATCAAGAAATGCATGAAAAGTAACAGACTGCAATTGATGTTCCACTCTTTAAATACAAGTAAAAATCATTTCAGAACAATTTTATTTAAAATACTTTTAGTTAAACACATCAACTTTATCTAACTAACTTATTTTCACAGTTGTGATGGAAACTCAATTTCACCACAGAAGAGAGAAGCATGGATGCCAGCAGAAAGTTTTGGGGTGGTTAGATGGTTTTAAAACAAAATGGCCATCACTATTATGAACAGCATTCATTTATTTTAGTCAACAAACATCCATTCTGTTTTACAATTTCAACAAAGATAATTTTTACTAAAAGCTTTGTACTTACCATGCTGAATGTGAGCATTAATGATGCACCTTAGATGATCTATAGACCTATTGAGAAAACATGCTTCCTTATGGAAAAAAATAAATAGAAATACAAGTCAATACATTATTCAAAACTTGCTTTAAATGTAAATTACTAATTCATAAAGGGCCCAGGTAGATTATCTTAAAGCTTCGACTTTGACAATTATAAAACTTGTAAGTTATTCTGCTGTTGCAATCTTCCCTACCAGTATCTGACAAACACCTGCGTGCACAGCGAAGCTTATTTCAGTCATCATGAAACCAACTATAGTTTCAGGGGGTTTTTTAGTGTAAGTACTGCTAACATACTCTTTGCTGAAAGGCACCTCCACTGACTACAGTGATTTTTCAAATACAAAATCCATTTCTGATAGAGTATTTTTTTACTCAATTTTGCTATGATAAAGTTTTTAACAGTCTCAGAAGAACCTTCTACCTTACATCAAGTTATGTGGCACAGCTTTAAGGAGTGCTAATTTAACTTTTAACATCATCTGAACTTAGGACAATGTTTTTCACTAGAGAAACTACAGAACAGGAAAGGAAAAAAAGACATTCCTTTTTTCTTTCTTACGACAACTCCCAGCAGTGGCCAGGGAATCTGAGAACTTTTAAGAAATTCCTCTTTCTCCTACAATAGAATGGGTTCTATTTATTGTTTTAAAAATTTAGTATTCTATGATTTAAGCATATTTAGAACAGAGAAAAATATGCCTCTGTTTTGGAGTACTGAAACTGTTTTTTATCTGCAGTACCAACAGCCAAAAACCTTTTTCAAACTGAACCCAGTTACCACACTCCCAGTATTGAGAACCTGATGGCTTTAAAATGCACAGTCCTGGCCTTGTGAGGCGCCATTCAGCCTCAAGACATACTCTCATTTTCTCAATTCAATTTCCACTTGCTACTTATCACAGAAAAATTGCACCTAGTAACTGCTTTCAAAGTCAGCCTTATTAACTGATGTTTGATCAACTACCAGAAGCTTGTGAAGCTGCTTCTGTCAAGTTGGGCTTAACCATTATTCCCTGCAAAAGACATTTTCTTACCTCTGGGTCCTTATTCCACTGCACTACACATTCCCAAGAGCAATGTGCATGGAGTACATCCACTTCAAGACTACATGGAAATTGCTGATATGCTACTTGCAGCAGCTCTAGAAAAACAAAATCTTAAGTTAGAAGACAGACCTCTTCCCACTAAAATTTGTGCTACTCCACAACAACAGTCTCTGCAGACTTTTATACTTTGAAAAATTCACATTATTTTCTTACCTAAGATCGTTTCCAAGCCTGTAGCTGCTTCTGTTTCCTCAAGAAAGAGATTACTATGCATTTCTACAGATTCTTCAGTACTGTCTGTATTGTTTTTGTACTGGGCCACATTCAGTATAATCGGACTGAAGCCTTGCCTAAAAACCCACTTTGCTACAATGTCAGCAATACCTCCTAGGATGTTCAAAAGAAAAGTATGAGGTAGAGTCAATGTATTGCAGATTATTTATGGTTCACAATCTAAGGACAAGAGACAATACAGGGGTTTTAGCTACTACCTTTAATTACATACGGGTAATTCTACCAATTAAAAAACTTCCTAATCAACTGATCAGAAGATTACAATGCAGTGTTTACAGTAATAGCTTTTAACAATTTAAAAGCACTGTTCTACATGATTTACATTGGTTTTTAAATTAAGAATGGTATCCAGCAAAACAATTTCCAGTGCAGAGTACTTCATTAAATAGGCAATGATGGCTCAGAAGTCTATTAGAAAGAAAATCAACTTTGTACCTATTCCAGCTTCAAGCAATTTCTTAACAGACAGTCTGCCCAAAGGCTCAGTCTGGAGTGATGAAACTCGTTTTGTCCTTTTGGTCACTTTGCTGTGCAGTAGTGTTTGAAGTATCAGGCAATCCTCTAACTGTTTTAGCAGAAGTTTCCAATACTCAGTATCAAGGGAAAGTGCTTCCCAGGATTCCGTGTCTGAGCCTACAATTATTTGGGAAAACTAACAGAAGATATGAACTGGTTTAGGTGTGTTCATTTTAAAGCACCACAATTTCATTCATAAAAAATGCATAGCATTAAAATTCAAAGTTACACCCCAAGAACTACTGCATTTTAAAGAATAATTTACTTCAAAGCATGCATTAACTATTATGCAAAGATCAATTAATATCCCACACTGCTCACAAGTTACACAGATCCTTAAATAAAAGCCTAAAGGAAATAAAAGGACCTGAAGGATCATCTTACAGTCCCATTTTGAATTTCATATTTAGCTGAAAAGTGGGTTAGAATACCTTAAAAATATTTAATTTTAAATCCTCCACATCTTCCCCAAATATATGATTAACCCACCTACATTTTCATTTTCTATAATATTAAAAAATATATATCATGTACCCAGAAATACTGGATCACACCACACAGCAGTTCTGTGCATAATTTTGATAATTCTCATGTCTATCAGCAAATGCTCTGCCAGGAAGCCCAAGAATCTTTCCAGATTGGTAGGGAAAAAAAAGGGGAGGGAAGATACATGGATTTATGGAAGAGGAATTTTGAAGGAAATAAATTTCTTCCCTTTTTTTAAAGCAGAATAGAAGAAAAAGGGACAAAGAGTACATGTAGGTAAAGGATAGTATGTTGCAACATATCAACATCTCTATTTTGCAACACTGACAATTTTGGTAAACAGAATTGCAATACTTAATAAAACACTTGCTGGTGCTCTAGTTAAAATTTATAAGGCAGACACGATTAGGGGGCTGGAGCACCTCTTCTAGGAAGACAGGTTGAGAGAGTTGGGATTGCTCAGACAGGAGTGGAAAAGGCTCCAGGGTGCCTTTACTGCAGCCTTCCAGTACCTAAAGGGGTCTACGGGAAAGGGACTTTTTACAAGGGCAGGGGGAATAGCTTTGAAGACATATCAGAAGGTTTTGATTGGCTATTAGGAAGAAATTCTTTACTGTGAGGGTGGCAGGCATAGGCTGCCCAAGGAAGTTGTGGATGCCCCTTCCCTGGAAGTGTTCAAGGCCATGATAATGATGCTCTTGAGCAACCTGGTCTAGTGGGAGGTGTCCCTGCTCACAGCAGCAGAGGCTGAAATCAGACCATCTTTAAAGTGCCTTCCAAGCCAAACCATGTTCTGGTTCTGTTTACAAGACTGAACATCACCATTCCATCTAATCTGTTCAGACACGTCTGGCTGGGGCTATTTGGAAATGGAATAATGTTTTCCATGTTGAATTGCAACACTGCATGCAGTTTCACAGCCACAATCACAAGTTGGTAATGGTATTTATTGCCAAGAAAACCAAGCATCCGTCATGTTAAGAAGGGATAGTAACACAGGTACTACAAAAATTCAATGTCATACTTAAAAAAAAAATTGCAACAATGTTAAAAGAGTTCCATCGAAAGTTCAGTGGACTTCTCATATTTATGTGGAATGTGTGTAGGCTTTAATTTGTCAACATCATTTGCTATCGAGAGAGAAACTCAATGTACAGTTTCCATATTTAAATATGTTTAATAAATAATCCTGACAGATCATTAATTCATCTCAGCATAACGTTCTTCAAATCTGAGCGTAAATGTTCAGGCTTGCAGGATGTCTACTTGTGCCCAGGCTGGAACGAGGACAACTGCTGAGGATGTTACTGTTACCAGGACAGTTGCACGGAAGTGACACAGTAACTACGAGAGAAGGGGAGGTGCGAGATGAGTTACCTTTTTCTCGGCCACGCTGTCGATTATCTGTGCGGTTACAGAGTGTCCCACGTGAGCCGACAGTAGGGCAGCCGCGTTGTTTTCGGACTGAACGCAGGCCGAGCGCATCTGCTGCCACCAGGGGGACACCGACTGCGTGTCCCACGACTCGTCTATAGCGACTATAGCAAAGGGAGAGCAGGAAACTTAGCTTGGGTCACTGTGCAGGAATGACCAATCCCGGAACCAGCACTTGTGAACACAGCTTGTCCATGAAGAGCAATTTCTGATTACTCTACATGATCAATTTCCAGATATTTAGCACACAGGTCCTGGATTGTAACTCAAGTTTGAAACAGAATGTGAATTACTCATTCTCAAAACTCATTTGTAGCAAGCAGACAATAGATCCAAATCACTAGGTAGCAAACCTGCTGCATGCTTAAAAGATCTAAGGGATGTTACACTTCACAATGCAGACAAACTCATTTCTGATTTCAAGATGCCACACACATTCAATGCACTCAAGCAGTCTCCCTTCAGGCTACCTTGTGCTCAGCAGCATTAATTTACTCAGACAGCAGCAGTAGAGCTTATTCATGCTTCCTGTTTCAAGCTGATAATGCTGCTCTTTGGTGAAGTAGACAATAAGGAAACCTGGCACAGATTTATCCACAGCAGCTGTATGTGAGGTAGGAGAATCAGCATTTATTCATATGCACAACCTACCCCAAATTACGGCAAACTGACTTTATAGAGTACTCAAGTTACAAATGCTGCTGAAAGTGAAGTAAAGGATGTCTGAGAGCCAGTCAGCACAAATTAAAGAGATGAGACTATACATTCAAAAAATGTGAGGAAAGTGAGCTGGACAGCCACGTTCTGGTGCCAAACAGGAGTTGTCAACTTAGTGTAGATTGAGAGTGAAAACATGGCATGATTAGTTCAGTCCATGAACATGCAGCATTAAGTTTTGCTGCATAATTTGTGAAGGGGGAAAAACCAAAGTGATAATAGAGGCTACTCAGAGTAGCAATTTCTAATAACAACACTTGCCTTCAAGTATTTTAAATACGTGTCTCACCTTTCATTTTGCTCAGAAGTGACAGCATAGTGTGAAGGCAACTGACAGAATCTGGTTTGTCTAGAATATCTTTTTCTTTGGAAAGCCATAAATTGAGAAGGAGTGACTGTAAAAAAAGAGAATACAGAACTGAAACAGTAAAATGAAAGTCTAATATTGCAACACAATGCAAACAGTTCCTCAAACAAGTTTCGTGTCACAGAGTAAAAATGTTGTAACCATGAACCATTATATTAACATCACAAGTTAAAAATGCACTCAATGACAGATATTGAAATTAAATAATACAATCAGTACATTTAATTAGAAAGATATTCTATGAAACTCCCTTTTGAAGACTCAACTTGGCAAACATTAGGAGTTATTAATATTATAGTCAAAAAACTTTACATTTGTAGTCCTTAATGAATGTTCTAGACATTCCCACTAGAATATCTCCATTTTCTACTAGAAATTTTTCTTCCTTTTTTTCTTTAATATCTTGTAAATGGGAAATGCAAGTATGAGCAACTAAAGAACTGAATATGGGGGTATTTGAACACAGCCTGAATACAGCAGTAATCCAAAGGTCAACATGCAGAAATTTTCCTTTCAATGTTTTGTTTTCAAAACACTAAATCAAAGTTTTGAAGTATGTAATAAACATCTTACCAACAACGTTTGTGGGCTAAAACCTGCTGATTCCAACGCATGGCACATTTCCTCTGTGGAACTCTCCCCACACAAACACTTCCAGAAGAAAAAGCTGCCTGAAACAAGAATTAATTGACACTATGAATGGTATCTAAAACCACAATCCCTCTCCTTACACTTAGACAAAAGGCAATCTATTGATCAGGTCCCAGTGAGAGCAATACAAAAGAACAAGTTACATTCACCTGCCTGCCAGGTTAAACCGCAACAGTCTTTTCTGATGCCCAAAAAGCAACACAGAAAGTTGAGATAATGACAGATCTGACCAGAGCATGTTAAAACACATTTGTCATAAGCATTCATTACATTACTTGACTAGTCGGTGGCCACAATCCTGATGGATTTGCTGCCAGAGCTGTTTTAAGCGACGTGTAAATTTCTGTAAACATTCTCTGTTGTGCTCTATCACCCCAGGGGGTTTGGTTCAGGTTATCATGTACTGTGTACGCTGGCTCATGGCACGATTAGATCTCTGTCGTGACACTGATTTTTGTTTGGCCTCAGCCCCGACACCAGCTCCAGTCCTTGGGTGCCGTGCAGTGGGAACGGTTCATAATTATACCCTTGTTCCTCCAAGGGCCTATCCAGAGGGAAATGCCTTCCTCCACCTCCCTCTTCTCCAGCTGAATTACAATCATTCTGCTCAACACTGCTTGGTATAGACAAAGGGAAGAGAAGGCCTCTGGATCTGATGGTAGTGACAGGCACTGTGGCTACTCCAAGCCCAGCAACCGGCACCATGGCCAAGCTAGAGAACCAACCTGACACTGAACCGCTGACAACTCTACACAAGAAGAAATACTGGAAGTGAAAGTCAGCTCACTCAGTAGGAGGAACAGGAGAAGGAGGTGGATGAGGCAGGCTACTCCAAAGCAGGGCCAGCATGAGAGCTGTAGAATGAGGTGGTCACTACTCAGGAAGGAAGAAGAGGAATAATTTGTAAACAAGGCAGTAACCAAAAAATCCCTATCCCTGAGGAAGCTGCAAGATATCCATGAAGATGTCAGCCAAAATCCAGGTGAGTACGCTGTCATTCAGCTGTTCTTATGTTAACAGGGACAGTAGTCTGAAATGAGAGGGTAAGGAAGCCAAAGAACTGGGATCCCTTTCTAGGGAAGAGGGCATTGAATTGGAAAAGGTGCACAAATCCTCAGCCTCTAGAGGCAGCTCCTCCCAGGTGTGAAGGGAAAGAATCCCTTTAAGGAATACAATACATGTCACCCAGGAAAGTGGACTGATCCAGACTGCACAGAACAGGGTGAAGCCAGCCTTTGGAAAGACTGAAAGATGCAATGGGCTTTTAAAAGCTACAAGGAATGAATGTCGTGGGTGCTGGGACATTTAAACATTGGGATAGAGAGGCAGCTAAAGTCACTTGGTTGGTCAGCACTATGGTATCTGCTAATCAAACTACCACTGCCCAATCAAAACTCTACTGTATAACAGAAAGGGATAAAAATACGCTGGGGAACAGAGTTTATGTTATTCCTGCCTCAGACAAAAACAAACCCATTTGTGGAACTGCTTTTGCTAAGGGACCTGGATTCACTTGGGGAAGTCAAGGGGATTTGATTCTGGGTGAGAATAGCCAATGATTTGAATTGTATGTTAACTGCTATATAACACTGTATGGCATCACTACTATGGATGCTATGTGCCATATCAATGGTATTACAATAAAAATCACCCAGATTAATGACAATTTAATTTTGATGAATCTGGCAAAGTGCAGGGATGCTGTAATATGACAAGCTCAGCAGTAATGGAACCAGAACTGGTTTCAGCATGCAACAACCCAACACCACACACCACTTCTGCCCTAGAGAACTACTATGACAGGTGGAGCCCACCGCCATGGACTAAATGAAATAAATGGACATTTCAGAGGGACCTTGTTGAAAATCTCAGCTACACAAATTAGGGGTCCTTGTTGCCTCACCTAATGGCCTTGTGCTGCCTCTGGTCAGCTCCCCTATCTCTGAGGTTAAAGTCAGTCCTGCCATTAACTCAACTCTTAAGGTGCTGTGACCATGAAAGGAACAGCAGGGTACAGCTGCTCTGTGAAATATCCAGTTACCAATGCCCAATTTGGTGGTGTTAATAAATGAATGAGCAGTGATTACATGGCTTCAGGGTAATTGTATTCACAGATTCAGTTAACTTGTATTAATATTCATTCATGTATAAAGACCTGTCCTCCAGCTAAAGGTAAGAGTCTAAAAGAAGCAGTTATATACTACTTCAAGGCGAGACTGGTTGCTAAGGCCCTCAAATTAAGGCTAAAATATTTATACCATCTTAGATTAAAATCAGTCTGAGTAATGTGACAAAGCTCAACAGCTCTTACCTAAAGCCACATATTCTCCATCTTCCATATTTTTTACAGTAATCACATCCTTTTCATATTCCAGATATTCTAAGAACATTTTCACAGACAACACATCATCCTTCTCATCAGTCAACTGAGTGGTAGTTTGAGTATTTTCTTTCTTGTAGTTCTCCAGTAAAGTTTCAAGCCTATGAAAATCTTTTTCTTCAAGACGAAGCAGTTTAGCCAAGTCCTTAAAAGCAAAAAAAAAAATCTCATCTCACAAGACTTACACAAGCAGATGGTTTTCAAGGCATTGTAAAAATGGAAGAAGTCAAAAGAATCAAAATATTCCATTTTAAACATTAAAAATGTCTTTAAGAAGGGCCAAAATAATCTCCAAATCAGTTATTCACATTGCTCACATGAAGAGCTTGTCTAGCTTACTTTTTTAGGACCAGAACAGATCCATCTCCCGTTTTTAGATTCTGCCCATGGCATAACAATTGTCCATCAAGTAAAAAAGCCTATAAAATACCAGTATGTTTTTTTAAATATATAAGCAGCTTTACAAATTACAGCAAAAGCAACCAAACTATGCTGCTATGCAAGCATCAAAATTTTTAACTTCTACAGGTCCCAAAATACCCCTCCAAAACCAAAGTTAAGTACATGCTACAGACTTTGAATAAAGGATTGAAAACAGGAGATTGTGGTTTTATTTTCACTTGTATCTCAACTTTATGTGTCTCCTAAAGAATATTAGGTAGATGAATTACCAGACACTTGTATGAGGCTGGAGGGAAGGTATTTTAAACAATTACTTCATTAAAAGCTGCAGGCCACAAAAATGGGTAACTTGTTTACCTACTTACTTCATCTGAGGCTTTGAGAATACATTTTTATGCTTAAATCCTCACTTGAATTTAAAAGACTGCTGAATTTTGAATTTACTCACATTATCTGAAGGTGAAGTCTCTTTCTGTATGCTCTGGGAATTTAGTTTGCTAACTAGTTCATAAAGATGTAACAGCTTTAACTTGTTTGCACAGAACTGCAGCAGTCCTTCATCCACACACTCCAGCTCTGAGGAGAAATAAAACTGCATTTGAACTTGAATATGTAGCCTGGAATAGTGAAACACACACACAGAACTGGAGGATTTCTGAAACTCACTGCTGTTTGCAACAATTACATTCAATTCAGAGCAGCATAAAAGAAGAATTATTCTTACAAGTGGTATTAAAGAAAGGTATCAGGCTTGTTTTAAAACTGGAGGTTGACAACATGGAATTGAACAAAGACAAATTTATCGTCTTCTCCTGGTTTAAGGCCAAACCAGAGACTGTCAAAAATTGAAATACATTTCCTATTTACTTTCATCAAGAATAACAAACTATAATACTTTATTCATTCTAACAACACTTTAAGCATATTCCCCTCATCTGAAGAAGGCATGATAACTACTGACATGAATTAAATTTCACCTCAGCAAGACATTGCCTTCTGGATTTTTGCAATCTCAGTCTCAGAAATTTCATGTATCTATTGACATTCAAATTCCAGTAAAATGAAAGCAAACAACACAGGAAACTTACATCAACATATCCAAAAAAAACCCCTTTATTCCAACTTATTAGTCTTTAAAGAAAGCTTTTTTGAGAGATCCTAAAACAACCTTTATATACAAAAGATTCCTCTGAATACATAATTTTCACCTGAAGCTGCTTCTAAATGTGATTTTCACTTACAAACCCTTCAAGACTTTTGATACGTTGCTATCAAAATCCTACCAAAAAAAGAGAAAAAACACAGCATGTCACAGAACCACCTGACCTTGAATTCACAACCATAGTGTTCACAGAGCCCAGGATCTGCCTCTTATTATCTTTTACCTGCTACACAGAAGTGGAGGAATATAACACTACTCCTGTGAAATTAGAGCGTTGGAACATCAGTCAAGTTTGCTGTATATTGTGGGGGAATAATGCTATGTTTGACAAGAGATTAATGATGAAAAATGCGCAAGAAACAGACCTTAGGAAATATATTGCTCTGTCAACCTCTCTTCAGAATTGAAAGTCCTATTTCTGCTTTCCTTTGGATATTTTAAGGAGTTCAAATAGAAATGGATAATACAATTGATTTAGAATGCCAAGTCAAAACAAGGTAGAGAACTGCATGTGTGAAGGTCTCAATGTCCTCTATGTACTTCAAGAAAACATAAAAAAACCACTGGTAGAAATGGAGAGATTTCTTCTCAAACATTTGAAACTACAAAATTGTGTTGTTGTATTCTCACTGAGGCAGGAAAGGGCCACAGCATTTCCACTGGACAAATGGTTTATTCAGCACTTGCAAACAACAGTGGTAGGGATTTCTCGACTACTACTGTTAAAGCCTCGTCTTCGAACAAGGCAGTATGAATCCCGTCATAGCAACAACAACAACAAAAAAGCAGCAGACTTCTGTTGCTGAGAAATTCTAGCACATGTAAAGGAAGTGGCAGGCACATACTTCATTCTAATTCTCAACACCCAGCTGGATCAAGCACGAGCAAAGTTTGCCTAATTTAGAAAGATACCAATGTATAACTTCAAAGAAACACTCTTGCAGACTTTCAGCAACAAGATTTTGAATTGGCAATGACATTTCCTGACATAAGCTCTGAAATCTCTACCAAAACATGAAGTATTTGGTAAACTTCAGCAAAGTTTACAAAAAAAAAAAGATACTAGATGTAGTTACAGCTCAGATTCTCAATGACAAGGATTTTATGCTTCAAGCACATTAAAATTCACAGATCATACAACATCCTCACTGCCTTCTTTGGAGAGAGAATAAATTAAAACATTTACAGGCAAATGCCTATGAACCTTCTTTCCAAAGGGAGCTTTTCAAGACACAAGTACCCAGGACCAGTTGTTATTTGGTTTGTTTTGTTGAGTTTTTTTTAAAAAATAAAGTGACAAGTTACTAGGCACACAGCAAGCATAGTAAAGCATACTTACTAGCAAGCTATTTGCTAGTAAAAACATGGAAAAGCAGAATCCTGTTATATCTAGCACCAATACTAAGCAGACTGTTCTGTGGAACAGAACATTTCTACAATAGTCTTACAGCACTGCAAAGTGCAAATGCCTCTCCATATCAGCAAAATAAATATCCACCTACCCCGTTTTTTTAAATTATCCATTAATGTCTGTGTGATGTTTGTGAGAGATGCAAGTGGCACACGTTCACTTGTCAATATACTTTCCAAAGCCTGTTAAGCAGATATTCAAGAGAATTAAACATTCATTCACTTAATCTCATTGTAAAAACATGCAAGTTAAGCCAACAATAGCACAACTTTGACCAGGATTTTTCATCTGTATTTCACCTTCACATATACTTGTGGCATAATTTGTTCCTACAGAAAGATCTTCTCTCTCTTTATTATTCATAGACAATGCCTTGGGGAAGTCACAAGCCAAAGTTAATTCTAGTCAGTATGTTGTAAAAAAACTACCCAGAAAAAAAACACACAGAAGCCTTAAATAGCTATTTTATTTGCTTCAAGTAATTCTAGGGAAAAAATAACTTATTTTGAAAGATTTAGCGCTCTGATAATGCAATTTTTTTTTCTAATATTAAAGTATACTCTAAATGTTCACCTGTTTTTTGGTAGCAGGATATTTGATATCAAGTATTAATTCCTTTGCTTCAGCTTCAATTAAATCTGCAAACAAAGACAATCACAATTTCAATTCGTATTTCTCAAATGCCTTCTGAAGAGCAAGTCAACCTGCACCACAGTTAAGGTGCATATGGGTTCATGACAAAGATGAAAACACTGTTGCAGAAGCTGCCAAAATAAGTTTGAGAAAATGAAACAAAATAACAGAAACCCCGAACTACTTAAAGATCATAGCTCATAGCACATACAGCTTTCAGAACGCACCACAATCATATTTATGGTTGCACACTTACAACATAGGTAATCCAAGAACTCTCTGATAGCACAATCTTTAGAAATTATACGAGAGAACCTACCTGGATCTGAGGTTTTAGCTTTGAGTAAAGCATTTAACTTCTTCACTAGATGCATATCCTTTGCTCGTTCGCTCTTTTTATCACTGAAGGAAAAGAATTTTTAATTGTGTGAGTGAAGAGAACTAAAAATAATGATTCAATGAAACTGTATTTTTTAAATTATTTAAGCTACTTTAAGGTAACATCCAATAAAGAAAATCATGTTAATCCACACAAACCAATGAGACTATTATAGAGCACTATTCAGCCTGAAAAGGAACACCAGAATTGCTGTCTCAAACTGTTTCCAAAAACAATAATGAAATTAATTTACTGATATAGAGCATTACAAGTCCTTACCTCAGTGATAAATGGAAAGGCACATGGACAGTTTTAACACTTCCAGAGACTGGATCAACAAGGCAGATCTGGTAAGTCTGGGGCTGCCAACCCTGACTGGTCACATTGTTTAGACCCATTACTTTATAACCAGGATACAACAACCTGAAATTTAAAAAATTTGCCAAAATTAGCAACCTTCCCTGTCCACAAACAAAATAAAGAGACAACAAGTTTTATGAAGCTAAGGTTTAAGAACTGCTAAACATCTTTATCAGAAAAGACTGTAGACTGATGAAACATGACAAAGTCCCCACTTCTAGAACAACAAGCTGTATTCAGTGGAAATACTGGGTGTCGGAACCCAGGACATCCCTCTGGGTGCCCTGGGTGATCTGAGACCCTGGCAAGGGGTCCAGAGACAAGCCACGAGAGTTTGATTAGAATAGTATTAATTTATCACCGGGTGTAGATGTAGAATTTTGGGGTTTAATGGAGGTTCAAGAAGGCAAGATGGAGGAATCTGGGCGTGTCCCTGTCCTTCTGCTTCCTCTGCTTGCCCTCCATCTTCTGCTGTGGTGGTGGCACTTTTGGATTGGATTAGAGTAGAAATACACTGTCTAACATAGGTGATAGGTATTGGTATTTATCTGTAAACATAGAACACGTAGTACATAGTATAAGAGATAGCGACCACTCAGGAGGCAGTCAGTTAGCCTTGGGCAGCGGTGTAGGTAGCATCTACACTAGCTGAGAAGGAATGTTTAGGAACAAGAAAGAATAAACAGCTTCTTTGATAAAGAAACCGACGCATCCTGACTCCTTCTTCTGGCACGGGGCTTGAAAAAAAGGACTTCATCTGCAATCTCGGAAGGCTATCAGCCCGGGATCCAAGAACTGGGCAGCACAGGAGGTGCTTGCCAGCACCACTAGCACTTTTAGCCCTGGCATAGCCACATACCACTTCATTGCAGCAGCACAGCCATCATGCCTACCTGCTACCTGTTTCTTACCTGCAGTATTTCCCCACATTGAAGGCTCCAACTCGAGGTCCTTGCTGCGTGCTCCACACTTCCAGAATGCCTCTTCTTGGAGCATAGATCACAAGGAACTGAGCTACCCTGCTTGGACCCTGTGCATTTCCAAAAGGAGAAGAATCCATCTTCTCAGTTTCCCTCTCCTGAAGGTCCTCTACAGTCTGTATCCAACCAACTTCCGCATCACGGTACCCTTTGTAAGGGAAGACAGGAGGTCATTAGTGTCCAGAAATTAATACAGGATTAGCACATCAAGCTATTATCTTAAGCTTCATTTCAAATTGTGCAACTCCTGACTTCTGTAAAAAACTCTGGTCCATTGACTTGAACATGGCCCACCAGAAAGTGGCCAAATGCAGCCTTTGGCAAAGCTCTGAGGAGAAACAAATTTTTCTGAAGATATACAAAAACCCCCAAACTCATCAGGTCAGTACTCTGGACATTACACCAATGCAAGAAATTGAGGAGTCCCTTGTTGAGAGCCATCATGATGAAATGAGAATCTAACAAGCTGCATATCTTCTTACTGATTTTTCAAAGTTTATCTTTTCAGCAGAATTAAAGAGAGTACTAGAGCTTATCAGGAGAAAGAACCTTGGAGAATAGAGCTAAAGCTCTTCCAAAAAAAAAAAAAAAACCAAACCAAATAGACCAAATTTTCACTGTAGGCCATGTAAGTATTCCAGGGATTTATAACGATACCCTTATGGACTTCACATTACACCTGACTTTGGCTTGTAATGAAGCAACGTACTAAAATTTTTGGAATTCTAAGTCTGAACATAAGAAGCCCCAGTGTTCTGAAGAATATTATTTGCCATACTAATATCACTACCATACCTTTCCACATGCGAACTGCAAGTCCTCTTGTAACATCTAGCAAAATAACCCTTCCAAATTCATCTGTCACTGCTGCCAAAGTGTTACATGGAGAAAGACATATCCTTTCACCATGGCGCCGGGAGTCAGGAAGTCCAAACCTAAAAAAGTAATAATGAAGCAAAGCCACTAGGCACATCCTTTTCTTCAGAAATAGTGAGGTTTTCTTCTAAGGATTTAGATTTCTTTTTTTAAGGGTAAAATTAAGAGCAAATCATGAAAAAAGTTCTCGTTCTGTCTACCAAGATATATCATAGCTCTGCTTAAGTCCTACTGAAAAAGCAAAGTTCAGAAAGCAGAGTAAGTGATTGCCTTGTCATGCACTGTCAGGCAATGACTGTATAGTAACAATGAACCCACTGGAAGGGAAAGATGAATAATTATTTGTCCAGAATGATAAACTGAAATGAAACAAAGCTTAAAACAAATGACCTACAAACTACCATTACTGCCTTAAGCCACATATTCATCAATTATACACCTTTCAAAGTAATTTAAACAATGAAAAACACAAGACAACCAAAGCAACTGACAGTGAAAAAAAAAACAACTTACCTCACTGCCAGTGGGGTTGCAGGTTCCACTTTTGGTTTCTGTTTTTGGACAGGTTCTTCTTCATGTTTACTCTTCCAACCAAGCCAGCCACTTGCAACAGAAGAACATAACAAGAATTACACTAATGGTCCTAAAAATATTATGCAGCTACTATTAAAAAAAATAAAAAAATTAAAATTTCATTACCTGGCAGCATTAAATAATGCTGAAGTCAGTTTGCTTGCAACTGCTAAGGCAACATGAGACAACAGTGGCTGTGAGCTACCCTGAAATACAGGAATAAAGTGTTCAGAAAGTCAAGAAATAGTCAGCTGTGAACCACTGTGAAATGAAGGAACAAAGCCTTTAGAAAACCAAGAAATAGTTCTTACACTGAACTCAATTGCAGCATAGTTTTTCAGACCTCCTAGGGACTTCCAGCTCAGAAAGCATAGCTTTAAGACTGCAAATTTTTAATTCATTGCCCCCAGAAAAGCCATTCTGACATCTCTTTACCATTTCAAAGTCCTCCTGCAAGTCACTGGTAGCTCAGTATGTCTGTCTGCAACAGAAGTTACAAAAACCCTGTGTCTGATCTACCACCACAGAGAGCTGGCTGGTGTGTGGCACTGGCATCCTTGCAAATATCAACGTAAGCAGTTTTTTCACAAACCTATTGGAAAGCAAGTACAAAAACCAAAATTCCCATTCCAGCATTTTCAATTAACTTTCGATCCTGATAAGGACAGCATACACGTAGGGTCTGAATGAACAGACACAGCTACGCTGACATCCTTCTCCTCTTATACAACAGAAGATGATGTAAACATGCTACAGTTAAGCATAAATTAGTTTTCTTCTACAAGAAATCACTACAATGTACTTAGGTCATGTGTACACGATCACAAGCTAAAGGCCCCCAAAAATCTGTAAGATGCATGTTTACACAATACTAACATAATTTTTCAAAAACATTAGTTGGCAATAAATTAACAAATTTGAAAAAATTACTTATCACATTCAATTTAAGACAGAAAATAAAATTTCTCATTAGCAGGAACCCATGCTAGACATTACTATCACGTTCACTCCAAATCATTCCAGTTTCAGAAGATCAAGAAGGGGAAATGTCATTATAAAAAGAACACAAGAATACTTTAGAAACACTCATACAGAAAAAAAGAAAGATTAATTATTCAAAATTTCAGCAAGTCAGCTTTGTAGTACATACCTCCAGGGCAAAAAAGAACCCAGTGAAAGGATTGGCTCCAACAGTAACATACTGGGACATGGCAGGTGGACTGTTTTTTATAGCTGCATTATATCCTCCTATATTGGAGGCAGTCTTCATTTGATCAAAAGGACACAGTGTCATGATGCCTAACAAAAACATTAAAGTGAATGTCTTACACATTCAGAACAGAGGCATGCAATTGCTCTAAAAGTATAAATATATTCCTGCCTTCTTGCCTGACAAGCCAGCATTCAGGGAAAAGGGAAAAGGAACAGCTTTAACCACAGAAATGCCAATCAACATGGTAGAAATAACCTAATGGACTTGGGTTAATTATAAAGCATATCTGGTTTGTTCAGAAGAAAAAAAATTCAGTAGAGTTCAGCAGCAAAAATACACGTACCAAACTCACTTCACCTGCCTTGATAGCAACCTTCTGACCTCTTAGGTGCTTTTGTAGAAGGGGTGGAAGAAAAACTAAGCTTACTGTCCCTCAGATATGCCTCTCCAACAAGAACCAAGGCTTATGCAAATTCCTGAAGGGTACTGAGAGCCTATGAGTCAATTTGTCCTTTTTAGAAAGGAACCATTTCAAATTTAGTTTTCCTTATGTACTAGAAAAGACCCATACCAGTCTTAACCTGCCTGCCAGACAGTTCTTTCACCTGACAGAAATGGAAAAAAATGTAACTGCATCTGATCTGGTTTCTCTCAGCTGTTTCTTACCAAGCAACAAAGAACAAGACAGTTACAGTTGCAAGAGGGAAGACTCAATCAGACCAGACAAGAAAGTAAAATATATTTTTGAAAGTGGTTAATGAGATAATTCTCTATAACAGTCTTCTCTCACTGTGTATTTCTATCCAACCAGTATCACTAAGTGCTCTCAATCCGAAATTAACTGCACAAAAACATTAATTTCATTTTCTAAAATACTTGAAATTAAACAGAAGTGCTTACCAATACTAGCATGATCAACAATTGTATCCACATCTTGCAAACCCCATTTCTTATAAGCTAATGGTGGAGGCTGAACATTCTCATTGCCAGATGCTGCAGCTGACAAAAGTTAATAAAGCACAAAAAAATTTCTACTGAGTGAAAGACAAAGGAACAGCATAACAGAGAGGGAAAAAAAATACCTGATGCAATCTGAAGGCATAAAATAACCTAGTTTTAAGTTAATATGCATTGAAACCTATGTTAAAATGGCCTTTTGAAACACTTAACATCATCAAAATACAACATTTTAAAAATTTAACTAAATAGAACTGCACATGATATTCCATCATAAATACACTTTGTACTTGAAGATAGTGTATTCACTAGTTACTATGGTATAATATTCTGTACAATTTTAAAGAGCTACTACAATTGATTTCTGTGGGTTTGGCATGTTTAAGTGGAAACTTCTCCACCCAAGTACTTGCTAAGTCAGTACACTCACTAAATATGTAACAGTGGGAGGTAAGAACAGTGGTACGAAACGAGTGAGTGACACTTTCAAGCTATTTATTACCCCAAATATAGATGATTAAGAATGAAGGAAGATACAGCACTCCAGCTGCAGATATTGCAACAGGCTTTGAGTCCTTCTTAACACCATCCTTGTGTCATCTATCACACAGTACTGTCATCACGTAATTCTCCTCTATCCCCTGCAAACTGAAACTTGTTCCCACACTGGAAACTGAGCTTGTTTCCAAATTAGAGTATGAAAAGGCACTGTACTAAAGGAACAGGATCAAAGTCTGCACAATCAAACAATGTATGAAAAGCTCTTAGCCATGAACACAAAGAGCAGTGACCACCACTGCCATCATCACAGAATTATCACTTCCCATAAAGTCTTTATTGGGAAGAAAAACATTCCACTGACAGTGTCATGCTAAGAAGCATCTTAGCAGTATGCATTGGCTTAATGCCAGCGGGCAGCTGACCACCACACAGCAACTCACTCACTCACTCAACCTACTCAGCTTACTCACTAAACTCACTCACTCCTAGTGGGATGGGGAAGAGAGTCAGAAGAGCCAAAGTGAGAACACTTGTGGGTTGAGATAAAGACAGCATGCAAACAAAGCAAAAGAATGAATTTTCTTCACTACTTCACATCTGCAGGTAGGTATTTAGCTACTTCCAGAAATGCAGGGCTTTATCACATATAACAGTTACTTGGGAAGTCAAATGCCATAACTCTGAAGATCCCCCCTTCCTCCTTTTCTCTTCTCAGCTTTTATTTCCAGGAGTATAATCATACAGCACAGGATATCTCTTTGGTCAGTTGGGGTCAGCTGTCCCAGCTGTGTCCTTCCCTGTTTCTGGGAACCTCCAGCCTGCTTGTTGTCAGGGCAGTGTGAAAAACAAAAAAAGCGTTGACACTGAGTAAGCACTGTTCCACAGCAGCTAAAACATCAGCATGCTATCAGTGCTGTTTTCATCACAAATCCAAAACACAGCCCCATATCAGCTACTAGAAAAAAAATTAACTCTATCCCAGCCAAAACCAGCAGTATTATGTTGAGCATGTAGAAGACAGTCAATACTACCTGGACAATTTGGGCTCTGAGAACATGTTCTGTAAAGGAAGAAACGTCCCTGAATGAAGTAGGTGTCAATACATCGATGAACAAGCAAGGAAGATCTAAATTCCACCTTGATTTTATATTTAATCTAAGTATATTTCCTAAAAAATAAACAACTATTAAAAAATTGAAAAATAAATATTTCCCCTTACACATACCTCTTGCTACCTGATTGCGACAAGCACGAAGGGACTGGAAGAGGCTGAAGCCATCAATTGTCACAATTGCTGCTGGGTACAAGATACTTAGTTCCTCATTCTGGGGAGAAAATGAGAAAAAGACGACAAAAAATAGATCACTGCTACTGTTAGAACATCTTATTTTCTGGCTTTTTATACTATTAACTACACAAAGATGAGGATTACATCCAGAGAGTTAATATTGAACAAGCCACAGGCAACAGATTAAGGCAAAACTACAAAAATTCAGTATTAAGCTGTCCCAAAAACTATTTTAGTCACACAGTTTAATATTTTTATCTTCTTTTAATAAGACATATTAAGCAAGCAAAGAAGTTATCACTTAGGAAGAAAATACATAAGTTACAGCAGCTTTTGAAGGCAATAGAAAGATGGGTTCATCTAGAATATAAATATCACAGTTTTAGGAAGCCAAACTCTGAAACTGGATTAATGCCTGCCTGAATTACCACTTGGGCACATAAATGCTAATCTGGTGATACAAATTCCAGACTCAAATTCCTTAATGGTTCTGTATTTCAAAACTGACCCCAAAAATATCATACTAAATCACATGAGTATTTGTACAAAGAAAACTTGGAAATTTCTGTGATTTTGTTTGTTTCTCACATAAAGCTTGCCAACTGAGCCAAAAGCAAGGAAAGCTGCCTTTTTTACTAATTATCTGAGTTCTGCAGAGCCCTGAGTTCTGCAGGAAATACTCACAATGACATGCAGATTCCTAGCCCTATAAATATTCCTCTAATTTCCAGCTATCTTCTCTGTGAACTAATTAAGATAAGTTCTTATGAATGAGTATGAATAGATCTTGGCACATGTCAAGTTACATTTTCTCCCTCCATCACTGCATTTTCATGTTTTTTGCACATAAATGAATAAATAGAAAATGCATGAAATATTAATTTGCAAACAGAGAAAAATAGAACAAATCTATAGAGTGAATATTGACAAAGACATTCTGAATCCTCAAACTATACGGGCATGAATACATCTAGAACAGGAAATCAAGGGTCTCTTGTTCTAGGGAATCATCCATCCCATCAAAAAACTGGTAAAGGACACAGAGGATTCACAGAGAAGACTCCCTTCCCTATCCCATAACACTGGCACTTTGCTTTTGAAATAATCTGACAAAACCTGTTCTGTGACACCAGGATGCCTGGGAATTTCATAGGTTCTGCACTTCAGCTGTAGGACAGGATCTTCATTCAAAAGCTGTGCAAGAAGCAGTACTCCACTCTAGAAGAGAAAGGAGAAGAAGCATGAACATTTCTGCCCCTTTTCTTAGGGAAGGCAAAAAGCACAATCTGCGGGACCAAAGTTTAAAACACCCAGGTGTTCATGCCAAGAGCTTCTTTGTCCAGCCCTGCTGAGAAACGCACCTCGGTGTAAAACCGAACGTAGCCTGATGTGAAGCCAACCACGATGCATGTCCAGTCAGGGCGGCCTGTGGAGCTCCTGTTTCACAGAGATACAGTCAAGTTAAAAACAAATACCATTCCAAGCTAGAGACATAGAAAAGTGTCATGTAAGGACATCAGTGATCACAGACACTCTTACCTCTTCTGACTTGCCAGTGGAATACACAATACGCTACTCACACATTCACTAGAAACAGAAACACAAAATTAATGGTTTTCCCTAGTTGTGAAATTTTACTCCACGCAAGAGATCTTGCCATGTCAGCACTTTGAAAGTTTTAATGATTTTATTAATGCAGCACATCATATATCAAATTCACAGTAAGGATGGGAAGTCCCTTCATTTTAAAGACATTTTCAATTACAAGTTCAAGAGTGCCCGAACAGAGTGCCTTTTTGTACCTTGCTAATGCTGTATTTCATAAATCACAGACTGATTATGCTGTCATTACTGTTCAGCAGATTCAAGTTAAATTTCATGTGCCTAAAGGTAAATTATTTCTTCTGATCTATAATGATATGCCATGAACAACCACTTTTTTATTTTAGAAGAAGAGCCAACTGAACCATACATATCAAAATAAATTTTTGAAATATGCAATTAGGTAGATTTATATCCACTGCCTTTCAGTGCCTTATAATTTGAGAGCATCTGAATATGGTCTTCCCAGTTAATGCAATAACTGAGCATGCTCAGTGACAGGCAAAGCATGCAGAAGGCAGCAGGCAGATGAGCAGGCCTCAATATCTCATTTCAGAAGTTATTTAACTGTTATCATGACACAAAGTTTTACACTGTCTGGGGAAACAGAAGCAGTGCAAAGGTTTTATGAGACAGCATAGAATTCAAGATGACATCCCAAACAGCACTTAAAGCATAAATGCCAGCAGTAGTGTTTATTATTTACATTTCAGGTCACCTCCATGTCCCAAAGAGTGATTAAACAAGCAGGGTAGACAATTAGAGAAGGAAAGTTTTCTAAATGCAAGGTTGAGATGAGTTGCAATTTCATTACATCCTTAAATCAACATTAAAAATCTCAGTGACATCTCATCTTCCAATAGCAAAGCTTAGCCTCCACAGAACATTCTCAGTTGAAGGCAATTTTGAGGAAAGAAAAAAAAAACCAAAACCAACCAAAACCAGTCAAGTCTTTTGACAATCTGACAATAATTAACTTATTAACACCTCCACAGAATAATAAATCAAAATAAATCAAAATATATTGAATATAAGTGCCCCTATCTAAACAGAGTTACCTGTTTCATGGGATAGCATCCTTCAGGGCTGTAACAGTAGTAAGAAACAAATCCTCAAACAGAACTTATCTCTTTTTTTTAACAAGAGAGGTCAAATGCATGGTAACAGCAGTGTTATAAAGGGGTTATGATTTATACAGATTGGAGAGAAGCTGATGAAGTCAACAGCTCCTGCAGCAAACAGAAGGTTGAAGGCAATAGGGACCATGTTCAAAGGCAGACAGCAACTCAAGGCTGCAAATGTAACAGCAAAGTGCAAAATTTTATTCCATATGGGAGATTCAAAAAAGCATCTGTCTGGTTATTTGAAGACAGATGAAGCAAAAAATATTGTATAAATACCAAATGTATGACCAAAGCAAATTTTCCAAGTCCCTAAGTGACTTAGAGCCCAAAACCATATTTTGATCAGAGAGATGACTTTATGCTTGTTTGAATGAGGTTTTGAAAATAAAAGTATTTCTAGAACTTCATATATTTCCAATTGCAACATTCCCTAAGAAAATTTCATCTCTACTATAGAAGATTTTTCAAAAGAGTACTTATTTTTTTCCATTCTAGAACAAGAACTTACTAAAGCTATGTCTAAAATACACACAAATACACTGCTTTGCAGCAAACTATTCTTTTAATCAGTAAGAACTTGTTCTGTGATACCATACAATGCACAGGAGAGAGCTTTGCAGATACTATATCTCATCACTCATTTTACTCTATTTGTTTTCAACATTAACATATATAAAACCACAAATGCACTCAGATGAAAGGAAAAAGAATACAAGTAAAAAGCAGGTTACTAATTGCTAAACATGAAAATAACATCTTAATCACAGCTGCATTTCAACACCTACCCTTCTTCAACACTCAGAGAGCCACTCCAGCCAACAGCATACTGCATTTCCTCCTTTCCCTTGTCACTGTGCTTCCATTTAGCTGCCATGAAGAATAAAGACACCATCTATAAAACTCCAATGTTTTGCATCTCACAAATGTAGTTTTAGTTCTAATTTTTCTCTTTGGTACCATACATCCTAACGCTTAGATTAAAGTGCCAATTACAAACCTTGAAGAACATAAAAGATATTTTAGTGACTTTTCTAAAGGACACGTATGTTTTCTTAGAAATTTACATGGAATAAGACACTAAAATGTTTAAATACCTAGTTTTGTTTAAAAATATTTATACAGTAATCCATCAAATTTTAAAAGGTTCACTTCAGGAAACAGAGATCCTTAGGAACGAAGTACTAAACAAGGAGAAACTTCTGGGAACAGTACTATGAGCTATAATGAATAGAAAATTTTAATTTGAACAGCCAAGAAGAACATAAGTACTCCACATGAAATCTGATAATTTTTAATCATTGCATCCTAATTCAAGGTTACACGACACCACACTCTGTTATTTACAGGGTACTGTTACAGCTGGCATTTGATTGTTGAGTCATTTCCCAGGTGTCAATGGATAACCAAAACTAAGTTAGTGTTGTGTGCCATTTGTCTGACAACCAAAACCTGAGGCACAGGGACACTTTTGCCTAGTGTCGGGCAGGTGTCACTGTGCAGTTCATCAGAAGCAGTTTTCCAGTGAGTGATTTACATCACTCATTCTTTATGCTTGATCCAATAAGAACTTTATGAGGAGTACTGCTGTTTTTCCAATTTTGATGGCAAATTAGCAACTGGTCTACAGCCGGTTTGGAGTACACAACTTTGCAGGGAATGACAAAGCAGTACAACTCAATACAATCTGCCCAATTATGAAAATCTGAGTTTCAACACTGTGACTTTTTGTTTTAAAATGCTATAACAGTCCCCATATCAGGATGTTTCCCTTCATCTTCCTCACATGTCACCCACTGCAGCCATCAAAAGACCAGAACCCTAAACAACAGCACATCTATAAACAGCAGCTGGGTGATCAGTGGTCATATGTTACTAGTGATAACTTTAAAAGTTCCCAGAGCCCTACTTCAGAGTAAAATACAAAGCCACCCATTGCTCAAGATGGTATTCACCCATTATGTAAGAATTTTCTATCAAAGATGGAATTTCAAGAAAAATTCACATTAATACTCCTTTCCCAGAGTGGTACTGGTTCAGGTACTTTTTTAAGGGAAAAGAAAATTATGCTCAAGCATTTCTTAATGGCTAAAACCAATACAAAAATTTCCTTACTGAGAAAAATTAATGTAAATATCTCTGAGCATTTTAAAACAACTGGGTAGTTATGACACATATGCATTTTATGTGACAAAATAAGTTTCCAGAGGTCAAAACACAGCTGAGAAGTAAAGACAAAGCAACTTACTTGACAAGCAACACCTAGAAAATGTGTACTATAAAACACTTCAAAATTCTTGAAGGTATGACTTGGGGGATGTACAGAAGGGAATGAGGCAAACAAATCTTGTTTAGGTTTATAAAGTGTCCTGGCATAAACACTCAGTGGAACGGATACTTACGCACTAAGAAGACTGCTTTCTGTTCATTAGCTATTACCATCAGATCATTGGTTGGTGACAAGGACAACACACAGTCCTGAAGCCAGTAATTTCGCTGGTTTTTGGAATTAGATTCCTCTTCTTCCTACAGGTAAAGCTTTAGTCAATGCATGCAACAATTTTTAGACACAGCAGAACTTGCAACACTGATGAGAACAATCTGGCTTGCCCTCCGTAGCAGCACTGAATGGACTTTTTATTACTGACCACATCACTTCAGCTCCAACTTGTATGAAAAGCCCTGAGAAATGCATCAGCCTTGCATTAATTCTGTGTGTTTACAAAACAGAAAACAAAGAAGTACTCATCACTAGCTCTACTCAAAATCATCTTCTTTCAAAGAGACACTAAGAGAATGAGATTTAAAGTTTTAAAATAATTGATTAGAGAGTGAAGAGAATCTCTTTAGTTATTCTCATTACAATCCATACTCAAAATGAAAAATTTATCCAGGCTCATACACTGACCAACATTAAGCAAATACATGCACATATGAAGAAGGCAACTAAGCTGATATTCACATGACAACAGGTATCAGGTGCCTTTCCACAATGTAACTTCAAAATGAAACTATTCCAAACTAAATGGTGCCAAGTTTTAAGGGTGTAAAGATGGTTAAGTAAAAACTTAAGATATCATCCTCATGTATAAGAGCAAAAAAATTACTTTTTTTCCCTTGGGGCAACAAGCCAAATATTTTATTGTGGCACAAAGCAGCTCCTGCTAATCATTGTTCAAAGTCAGGAAGAAACAGCCTTGGACTGCTGCAATGTCTCAGAGTTGATACTCCTGGTTAGTTAGATCCATTCTCTTATCCAATCACAGTAATACACTTTCCCTTGTCCACAGACTCCATTTCCATATCTAATCATACCTCCTCTTAGCTCTCCAGAATATTACTCCATCCTCTAATATCTCAAAGCAGCTATGCACAAATAAAAAACCCAACAACTTCAGTGTGATCATTTTCTGATTAATTCTCTTTATTCTGTTACAGTAAAGTTGCATCCACTTGAAAATCTGCCCATTTATGCCCAGCAGAAAAATAAACACCAAACTGTAGGAAGAATTTGCATATCATGCTCTTAATCAGCTATTTGTTGTATTTATTTCCTTGCATAAGCTTGTACCATAAAAATGGTTACTGAGCACAGAGAAATATGCTGTGTATCCATCATAAAGTCTACATGAGCATACTACAAACATTAAGTACTGTTGTCCACACAATCTCGTAATATGTGTCAGAGAACCTATTTTCATGTGATTTTGTCTGTTGATGGATGCCAAAATCTTTATAGCAACAGTTTTCCCCTATTTACTGGCATTTTTCAAGAATTTACAAAAAGGCAATGAAGTTATCTGAGATATTCAACAATTTTAGCTCCTCATGACAGCGATAATTGTGTCATGTGCAAAAACACATAAGCAAAAGCCAAAGAAAAGCCTTGTACTAATGTCAAATGTCATGATTTTCAGACTGAGGAAAAAGAAACAGAAATTAAAGGCTTGTCAAAAGATTAAAAAGAATTACAACAGTATTTCAGACAGAAAATTTATTATCTGTAAGCATGAACAAAGAACTTGAAATACAAAGACATAAAACATGACCATCTCAGCTACAAAAATAAACTAAAGGTTAAAACAGGAAAAGCACTGAACTTGTCAAAACAAAGTTAAAGGTGAAAGATGGAATGATTAAAATCTGCATTTAAGAAAAGACATCACCATTCCTACAAAACAACTAATCAGATCCATAAAAGGACACCTTATTAAAAAACAGAACTTTTTTTTCATTTTCAATGCCTTCCATGAACTAGCTACTTGTCCAGGGCAAGTAATTCCAAGCAGCAATTAATTTTTCACCAACTTTAATGGAAATCAAGAGTTAAAAGCTTTAACAAGGGAATGGATTCTTACATTTTGCTAATAATTCTCACCTCTGTGTTAGACTCACACACTCATTTTTCTGTGTGCTCAGACACACAGACTCCTGTATTTATATGCTCCTACACAGAACAACCACTTTGCTGTGTATGACAGCAAACTCTTTCTGAAGTTTGGCCTGAATCACTGGTAACTTTAGAGGAAAACATGCAAGTAGAGGATGCAAGAAGGATGTGAACCACCTGGCAGAGAAGGGTGACATTTTAAGGAAAAGAGGGAAAAATTGAACTATTTCAATCTAGAAATGCCTGCTGGTTCTATCAAATTACAACGAAAGTAGAAAACCAAGTATTTGTTCCACTCATTCTGGAAGTTATAAACATTACAGCACATCTAACACAGACGTGGCCTAAGAAACACACTCATTTCATGACAATTATAGTGGAGCTGAATATCCATCCTATTTAAAAGGTTTTATACCCCGTCATTCCTGACATCGTCAGTGATTCATCCCTGGGAGACACCATGCTCATTTCAAGTTGTCTGTCACTTCAGCTGAAAAATCTGTTTCTCTGCTGAACAGTCACAAGGATACTGTCCAACAGCTTAGACATCCTTCCTACACACTGAGAAAAAGATGGCAGGTAAGGGGTTTGTTACCAAGGTGAGGTCTGGATTCCTCAGAGCTCTTAGAGGGAATTAATAAAGTAATTCTGTCGAGATGATTCATTCAGGTGCAAAGTTATTTCCACAAGCAGCCTCACGGACATATCATCAAGTCAGCTGGCAGCTGGAAGGCTCAGCCTTACAAACAATTAACAGATCAGCCCTGCTACTCTCAGTTGAACGAGTTGTTCAGAGGAGTGTTCTTCCCCCTTTAAAGAGCAACTGTGCTGCTCCATCCCACATAGGCAGTTTAAACCCTAATGTAACACCATCCACATATCACAACACAAAAGGAGCACTAGTGATCCTTAGGAAGATGTCTATGCCAGTAATTCATGATTTAGGATTTTATGTTAATTCACAATAATTAGAACTTCATGCCATGCCCTGCTGTTTCTGACTTGCTACAGGACAAACAGGATGCCCCCCGGTGCAGCAGCACAGGAAGATGTGTGTATACTTTGGTAAGAAAAACCCTACAGAACACAAGAATATGAGCAATTATCACAATAGGTTACATCCAAGTTATGTTTAGAAAAAACTACAGGAGCAAGGGACAAACAAGCAGTCACATTTAAAACACAGGTCAAGACCTTTCTTGCCCAGGTGACAATTATACAGGAGGAAAAAAAACAAAACACCACACAGACAAACTAGTGGAAAAGTCTTCTGTAATAGGGAAGTTAGCTATATATATATATGCACATATGAACTTACAGGTTCTTGTAATTCTGCTTCATCCCAGGCACCCCAGCCACCATCTTCCCAGCCTGTTGATTTGCCTGCTTTAAGTGAAAAAAAGACTTGTCACAGGAATACAGCATAGGCAACAAAATAACCATTTTCCTTCCCCCGCTAATGCATTACAACTTTTTTTATGACAGATACTAAAGGAGTTCTACTGAAAGAACCCTGAAGTGTCTTATTTTTCTGTATTTTATTTACTTCCATTTTTGACATTACGGAAGGATATTAACAAAAGATGTACCTACATACAAAAGGGAACAATGGTACACAGAAATTCATCTGTGACCACAAAACATCTGAGCCCAGAATAATACAGACCCCAGGAGCAAAACAAAAGTTGAAGGTTTGGCCTCTGAGGAGAAAATGAGCACAAGGACCTTGGTCATTCACATCTTTGCAAGACAACAGAGAGGAAAATTAATGAGACACTGATCAGTTTCAATTATGTCATCCAAAAACCTCAGAGCAACCACAAGCTTACAAAATACCTCAAACACCTGAGAAAACAGATTCATAGAGACAGGCCTACTTCTTGAGTTGTAAGAGTGAGTGTGGAAGTTCTTTTTTTCACCTAAAAATACGTAACTTGATAATAATTGAAAAGCCACAGGCATTTAGTAGTAGCAAATGTATAATTCTCAGACACTACCACCACTGGGACCCTCAGTTAATCAATAAACATCATTGTAGTTTAGTAGAAAAGCCAAGGTCTGATTTCCATTCAAGTATGCTTTCACTAGAGTGAAATCTGAAGCAGTAACATCAGTAAGACTTCAAGAGTTTTCAAAGGATTTCTTTAAAGTCTTTCCATGAACTGCTGTCATGGCAAATTTGACCTTAAGAAGTAGTTTAAACATAATGTCTCAAATGAGTTTAAATTTAGTTTTAAGCAAGCAAGATTCTGCCATTTTGGATGGTCAAACAATACAGACAAGAATGTTTGTATCAAGAAAAATTTTATTCGGTCTAAAAACTTGTAGTTCTGTTACCACCAAGCAAGGAAAGACTGAACAACAAAACAGAAATCTGTAATCTCTGTTTAGTTCGATTTTAAATCTTCTGTATGGCTAATAAAGACAAAAATCTTTGAAAAAAAAAATTTCATTTAAGACAAACTTTTTCCCAATGCTGTCGAGAAGGTATTTTAGAAGAATATAGAAGACAAAAAGCCCACTCCATTTTACCTCTGTAAAATGAAAAGGTCTATACCATCTGCAAAATGGGCAAGTCAAGCAGCTTTACCACTTCATCATCAATGCAGACATAACTGCACAGTTATTTCAAAATCACAATATAAGTAATGAGCTTCCAAGGGTCACAGTCTCATCTTGTATGAGGTTAAAAATTTTTGCAGTGTACAAACATATAAAGGAAAATTATGGCAAATACTGTTGAATATAGTAACCACAAGAAGAAAACAGTAGCTAACTTCAACTTTTAGATTAAGATAGCTAATAAAACTCTACTTCTGTTTGCATTTTATTATCTCAAAAGATTAAAAAAATCTCCTTCCTATAAAATTCATGGAGGAAAGAAATCTGTCCGTGTGCCACGGTCCAGAGAGAAACAGAACCATATCTAAGAAACATAGCTGGGGGCAATGCCTTCCCTGCAGCACAGAGCAGACCAATCTTCCCAAGAAACCTCAGCCACTTCAATTCTGAGACTGAACACCGACAATATAAAACTGCAGCTGTGAGGATTCTTGCTGCCTCTGTGAATAGCCACAATTTCATGGTAGTTGACACCATGCTGGGATGATACCAGATAAATGAAAAAAGATGAATGATGTAATGGTGATTCACCATTCCACTGATGAAAATGCAGAGATTTTTTGGAACTGTGGCCTGCTCTGCAAAGCCAACACCTTCTCCAGCTTACAAAGATTTACAAGCCTGCTCCTTTATAACCATCCTCCACTTTGGATAGATCATTCCAGGATGTGCCATCACTGGTATTTATCAAGGCCTGCATCCATCTTGCCTTTCTTTCACACATTGTTTCATTTTTAAGAAGAAATTAAAATTGTTTTCTTATTCAAATCATTCTTATTATTTAGATATTTCACCTATGCAATGAATACTGAAGCAAGGCATTAAACAACAGACAACAACCCCTGTAACAGCAGACAGAGGAGACACTGTCATAAAATAACTCAAAGCACCACTTATTCACCAAAGAATTGTAAAGTATTCCATAGAGGCTGCCAGCTTGCACAACCTTTCCCACCTACCAGCACTTGATAAGGTTGGTCAAGTGAGAGTCCAAGTCCACAGGGTCCACGTTCTGTTAAGATGAAGATTTTAAGAAATCCCCCACCATTTCTTTTAGTAATATTACAGAACAGAACTAGCAACTCTGGAACATAACACACTACCTAGTAACCAATGCCTAAGCAAGCCCTAAACTGCTCCAACACAATCATTTTTTCCAGCCCCTCTTTATTAAAAAAAAAAAAAAAATGTAAACAGAGAAATCAAACCTTCCTGCACAAATCTCTATTTCCATTCAACTCTATCTCTGACTAGTAGCAGATGTCTTATAAACAGTTCTCCTTACTTAGATAAAACAGCAGCAATATTCCAGATTTTGCTTTACTATGGAGATTGCAAAAACAAAAGTTCATCTACTGGATTTACACAAACCACCTAATTCTTTAATTTGAAGCATCAGCACATTTGAAACTTTGGAGCTGGTTTAAATGCTGCACATGTGCAACATTGGTGTTAATGCATAAGAAAATTCATTTAAGCACATTTATCATTAAACATAATACCCACAAGAGCAATTTCTACCTATAAGCATGTTTTGTTTAAAAGACAAGAACAGAGGAGAGAGAAAAAACAGTAACAGATCTAGATCACTGAGATCTAACTGCCATTTAAGAGGTCAAATTCAATATAAAGGATGTTTTTACTCAGTTCCCAAATTACAGAATAGACAGCTGAGCACAAAGAACTGCCAGTGCCCTTCCTTCCAGAGCAGAACCATGACCTGGGGCAGGCAGCTGAAGCCTTTCCTTCCTGCTCTCACATTTACATTCCAAATCTGTGCAGGAAGTTTTTGGAGGATACACTTGGACACATGCAATGAAGTCCCATCCATGCTTTATGAATATAAAGCATTACTAGGTAATAGTGCAAGAAATTATTGCTTAAGTGTGACAGTTGCAGATTTTCTTCCACGCATGTTTACTGCAATTCTGATATGACTGGATTGCATAATTACAAAAGAAATAGAAGCAGTCTCTTTTCTCTTCAGGCCAAGGAATTTTAGAAATAGCTTAGAATCCTCTTGCTATTCAGCAATCATAGGACATTTATTCCCAAAGCTCCTCCAACATGAGGACTGACAAATACATAAGGCTATTTTGCCAACATTACTAGGAAGCCTCTCTTGAGACTAGTTTTATATTTATTGTCTATTCTCACTTCAGGCATCCTTTAAGTGGGGAAAAAAACCCCAAAAGCACAACTAAGTTAGTCTCTTAATCACAAAAATAACCACTTAAGCATTTTTTTCTTCCTTAAGGAGGCCAAAATTGCTTTTGACAAAGTAAAAAATGACTAAATTAAAATAATCCAGATACTACATAGATTTTTAAAATATAATAGTGAAAAATTCCACAGTTTACAATTATAACTTAACCCCCAAACCAAAATTTGAAATACCAGAGGGGAAAAAAATGCCCATAGGAAACAAATGAAACAGATTACATACAAAACACAGTATTTCACACATTTTCTCAGATTCAAGTGATGCCTTAAGTTAGAGCAAGAAAGAATGAAGGCTATGCTGTAAGGGAGGTGTTAAAGCAGCAAAAACCTCAGGTGAGAAGATAATTTGGATGAAGTACCCTGACAGCATATGCTGAGAGCATGTCATTTACTGTTCCCCACATCCGAGATGTATTAACTGCTACAGATGTAACCCAATTCAGGCAGAGCGCATATTTTAATGACACTTTACAGGAAAATTGAAAGAAGGGAATTCTAAATGTAAATACTACAATCTGGAAAGGGAGGATCTGATTAAAGAGGCAATGAAAAAGAGCTTGTCAGAAGAGTAGTCAATAGGAATATAACCGATTCAATAAGATTGATACAGAAGCAGTTAACAACAAGCCCAATGCTAAATGCAATCTGGAATTTCATTTTGTAATGTATTTTTTTCTTTGTAACCTTGTTGGCAACTCTGAAGTAAAAAGCCTGGCCTTCTGTATTTCTGAATTAAATCAGCGGATCCAGACAAAGCAAAGCGTACAAGTTCAATGATGTTGTTTAGAGGAGCTGGGCTGAAGAGTACTTTTCAGGCTGCTATCAATGTAACAAGGCAGGATTTTGGAAAGGAGTTTCTCTGACAGGCTTAAGCCATCACTTCTACTGCAAAAAGAAGCAGCAAAGTGACATCTCGTAGCTCTGAGGAACCCCTCAGGTCAGGGGATCAATTTTTTTTCTTCCCCTGAATAAGAACAAACCCACTATCATAAATGGAAATATCGTTGCCTGGGAACTCTCAAGGTCAGGTTTGGGGTTGTTGGTTTTTTTCCTTATTAATTTCATTTAGGTAACTGGAGATAAACACACCTGTGAACTAAAAATATCTGCACAGCAAGAAACTACCAATTTTTTTGTTTAACCTTAACATCCCCACAGTTTATCTAGCAGCAGTCCTACCTGGCTATACCACTGAATTGCTGTCATCAAGTCTATAAAATGTTTTAAAACACAGTTCGAGCTGTGAGTGTAGTAGAAGAACAGAGACATACATTGCTCTAAATAATTTGCAGTTACATTCTTCAATTTATAAAGATTATAGGAAATGTTCTCTGTCTTGCTCTACTTTCTGCTCTGTTCAGGTAAACATCCATTAATTAATTTCTGAATGCTAAATTTCTATTATGCCTGCAAAGCTTTATCACATATTGTAAATAAGAATGTTTTTTCCTTCATATGCATGTCTTTATTTTACACAGCTTTATAAGAGAACTGTTAACTGTTACAGCTGTTTTCTGATCCAGCCAACAGCAGCCCAAAACCTCTTCAACACAGCAAGATGTCAAATTAAATGTGATGCAAACACTTCCTATTCCCAGTATTTGCACCATTAGAACAGCCATTTTCAGAGCCACTTAGACACTACTAGGCTCAGGCTACACAGAGGATTTGTGCCTCATTATCTGCATTACTTTTCCCAAGATCCTTAAATTCTCATGCTTGTTTAAGTCCTGCTCATTAAAATATGAAAAAGCACTCAAACTTTTTTTTCCTAAAGAATAAAGGTATAGCAACTCCATATGAAGCATCTTTAACCAGCTCATTCTGTAACACCAGGTTTATTTAATTAAAGCACATGAGCCAAGATCCAACCCAACACCTGTTATTCTGTTCCAATAAGGACAATAAAAAGGAGCTATATTTTGCTTCATGGCAGATCAATGGTCTGCTCAAACAGTCTATGAACATTTCTTAAATTATTCCAGCATGGCATCAGTGGCAATTTTAACAGATAATTGCATAGCACAAGCACGAAGCACATGAGCCCTTCCTTCCAGTGTTTACTGAGAGAGCAGGAAACAAGTACCTGCAGAAGTGACTTCACACAAGGCTCAGAGGAGGAGGACAGCTTTCTTCTCCTCCCCAGTTTACCAGATAAGTGTATCCTTCGCACAAACAAGACAACCTGTTGGGCTACAGCAAAAATTTAAGCAAAGTTGTAGTTGATAGGATGCTTTCCTTTATCTTGTTCTACTGTTGAGTGTGTTTAAATGCTTATGTGTACAAAGAAAGGGAAAAAAAATCAAGTCCCCTTGGAATAAAAATCCAGATTTTTTTTTAATTTACCTACACCTGTATTTTTATATATGCAACACTTTCCTAAGCCTTTTCAAGTTAAATTTGAAATAGACAACTTGGATTAACTTTTATATAAACAAAATATACTATTTTAAATACAACATGACAAGTTACAAGGTTTTTATTCAAATTAAAGACATCTAACTTCAAAACTGGATTAAAGTCACAGTATCATATTGTAATTAGAAACGTATAGGAAAGTGCTTGCATTTTCTGAAGGAAGCAAATTCTCTTCATTTAAAATGTTACTGCAAAAATGCTTTTACAGTAATAACCCTAAATTTTATTGCAGCAAATAGACTCACAGAAAATATTTTCATTAGCGCTGTTAGAATTAAAATATGGCCAAAGTTAAAACAGCATTAAAATTTTCTTTGTTCAATAACTAAGAAACAAAAAAAGACAAGGTCTACAGCCTCCACTAAAAACCCTAAGCCTCACACACTGAAGATGCCAGAGCCACCTTCTCAAAGACATTTGTTATCCAAAACCTGACAGGAATTCTTGAAAATTCTACTGAACACTTGAAACATTAAGTTATGACTAAAATAATTTGTTAACTCAAATGTGCTTTGTTAAATGAAAATATTTAATATATGTTCATTTCCCTAAGGTAGCCATCATTTTTAACTACAGCTTTTAAACACTAGCAAGTTTTCACACAAATAAGGCATAGCTTTAAAACATATAAAGTAAATGAAAGGTTCTCATCCTCAGGTAAAAATAAAAAAATACTTTGGAGTTTTGACATGTGTTTGCTGCTATTCCTGTAACTGTTTTCATAAAAATGAACACAATTTAAGTTTAGAACTAAAGTTTGATTTGAGAGCAAATTAACATCTTCTCTGTTGAACTTATTAGTAGAAAAACCCAAGATTTAATTTTTTCCCTATGGAGTAAATATAAAAACAGATTAAAAACCAAGTTTTTAAACATGCAACCTTATTAAACTACTGTTTTAAAACAGTACACTCTGTCAACAGAAGAGTTTTTAGCAAAGCATTGCCTGATAAAAAGCACAATTTACTCACTTCTAATTTAAGATACCTCCACAAGTCGTAGCAGCACTTCTCCCTTGTCAAACACAAATGCACCAAGAATTTCTGCTTCAAAATCACTAAGTTACTTATTCTAAACCACTTTGGGAACTCTCACTTGCTGACATTTATACTTATTTATCCTGAACCATGAAAACACATTTTTTGTGGTAGCAAAAAATTACAGGCACAAACCCAAAAGATTTCAATGAATCTAAATGAGTGTTATTTTGAAAAACACTCACTTCTGCCTCAATGACTGAATAAGGAAATACAAAAATAGTCCAGAAGACAGCCCACTCATTAAAATGGAACAGTAGCACATTTTGGAACATGGATCTTCTTTGCTTCTATTATTTTGGTAGTTTTACAACATACTAAATATTTTCTCTTTAAGGCTGCCATTTGATAAATCCATTCCAATAAAATATTCAAGTTATTTTACACAGACACCTCTCCTGTACCATCAAATAAGAGAAAAATATTTTAATTTCTTTCAATGTCTACTTTTAGAAACACAAACACATTCCAATCCTTGGTTTTTATCTTCAGAATTCAAGAGATACTAACAGAAGCCTTCTGCGGCCAGAATCCCTCCTTTAGATAGAGATGATACGAAAGAAAAGCCATGTGGAACTCATTATGCATTTTTCACAATCTATTAGATTTACAGAACAAGCAGCAGCAGCAAACTGTTTTCTACCAGAAGTTTTGCACACAGAAGTTTTAGTGGCGAAGTTAACTAGCTGAACATATAATGTACTTCTAAAATTTTTTAGCAATTGTTGTGTCATCTATTTAATAGGATCTGTAGTTAAAGACTAATGGTTTTAAATGGAGAATGGATTTATACTGTATATTAGGAAGAAATTTTTTATATAACAAAGAAGATGAGGCACTAGAACAGGTTATTCAGAGAAGCTGTGGATGCCCCATCACTGGAAGTGTTCAAAGACAGGCTGCAAAGGGCTTTGAGCAGCTTGGTCTGGTGAAAAGTGTCCCTGCTCATGGCAGTGGAGTTAGACTAGTTTAACTTTAAAGGTCACTTCAAACACAAACCATCCTATGATCTCCCCTCTTCTAATTCCTCCACAGGCATTTTAAGCTTTTAAAATAAGCACCGTGATGATTTCTCTTAAAGCTCTGTCCACAGCTGTAAGGATTTTTACAAGCATCCTCATTAACCTCTTCAAACACTTTCCCTCCCTATTGTTGCCAGAAACCAAAAAACATTAGCCAGATATAATTTGTATATATTGGGGGGGGGGGGGGGTATATCTATATATTCACACATACACACAGTGTACAGTTAACACAATATGCAGTAACAAATACACGAAACAGTGTTTCAATGTCCTGTGGTTTCTATCCTGGCCAGGGATCTGTTGAGAAGGCAGCTTTTGCATCAGGCAACTCAGCCTGCACTGTGCACTGCCTCACACAGCAGAAACCTGGTCCACAGCTTCAGACTGTAATTGTTTTAAGATTTGTTGTCTTTTAATTTAGGCTGCCAAGCTAAACCTTTAGTACACTTTCAGCATGTTCTGCATTCCTAGATAACCTTGCATGCACAACGTGTATTGTCTTTATGAGAGCGTCTTCACAGTTGCACACCCAGCAAGAAACCTACAAACTTTTAAAGTTTGGGGCATGCAGGATCAGTGGCCAAAGAACTTCACCTCCACACTCCGGAGTAAGGAGTGACACCTGCGAACAGGTGGGCACCTCAAACTTCTGGACGCCAGCAAAGTCTGACTTTGTAGGTGAAGATGTGGCAGCTATGGCTAGACACCCATCCCGCCCCACAGGAGCGGCCCCGAGCACTCAGCTAACACGGCCGCCCGCCAGCGGGTAGGGGGGTGGCAGCGCGGCGCCGAGCGAGCGCGGGGCCACAGCGACAGACCCGCGGCCGGGCGGGCCCCGCGGGGGCGGCAGGCACAGCCCCGCACCGGGGGGCCGGACTCACCGCTCTCCTTGGCGGCCGCGGCGCTGCCCTGGCGGCAGTGCGGGCTCAGGAAATCGCGGGCCAACTCCAGGTCCTGGAAGTGGGCGAAGGGGACGAGGGCGCAGGACATGCTCCCGTTGCCGGTGGTGCCGCTGCCACCCAACCCGGAAACGCTCAGCTACTTCCCTCAGGCCCTCGCGGCCCCGCGCATGCGCCTCGCCCGCGCCACAACGGGATGGGCGGGGCGGGGCCCGAGGGGGCGGTGCTGAGGAAGGGAGGGAAGGGAAAGGAAGGGAGGGAGGGAGCTAGCGAGCGCTGAATGCACCACCCCTGGGCAAGCCCGTTCCAATGTTCAATCACACTTTCTGTGAAGAAATTTCATCCCAACGCCCAACTTAAGCCTCCCCTGGTGCAGCTTGGAGCCATTGTCGCTTGCTGCCTGGGAAAAGAGGCCGTCGCCACCTTCCCACAAGCTGCTCTCAGCTAGCTGTAGAGAGCTATGAGGCCACCCCTGAACCTCCTGTTATAAATGCATAGTATATAGTTGGCTTTTCGCAAATATTAAAATGAATACTGTATGTAGAATGTGGGAGGATTGTACTGTATTTTCCTTTATTAATAGAAATTAGAAATGTGATGAATGTATACTTCTTATAATTGTAACTTAGTGTTAGAAGACTGGGGTCTTTTGTTTTCCTGCATGAAGATTGCTGACCAAGAAAACGATTAAACTTCCGTTATCAAGTATCTTGTCCAAATGAAAATGACCAGAACCCCAGGAGAAGAATTTATGGACCTGTGTTATCAGATGGAATGGAGACACCCGAAGACGGTCTGCCAGAGGGAATGGTTGGGGCGGGGGGGGGGGAGAGTTGAGACTAAACAAAGGAATTCACACTCAAAAGCAATGTTTGAATCATGCATGTGAATTTTTAAATATACAACAAGCTGATGTTTTTAAAGGGAAAAACTTTTGTTAAGGGTGTGCTGCTGGCTGGTTCTGTGCCAGGCACCCCTGGCCGAGGAAATGTATTTTGCTTTTATCTCTCCTAATTTTCTATTTTCTTTTTATCTTTTTTATTAAAATTCTAAATTTTTCCAAGAAAGTGAACCTCGTTTTTCACAATTTGGGGGCATCGCCTGGGATATATACCTCATCCCTAAAACCCCAGAGATCCAAAGGTGAGGGGGGCACCCCGCCAATCTTTTTTTGGTGGCCCAAGCCTTGCTTCTTGTGGGAATTGGGGATTGCAGGTAAAAATACCCAAAGAGACAAGAAAGGAGAAAGTAAAAGGAAAAACAAAGGGGGAAGGAAATAGCTCCAAAACCGCGGTGTGTTCTTTGCTCCGTAAAAACATCGTGCACAAAGACCTGAGAAGAAAAAGGATTGTATTTTCTCAGGGGAGCGGGTTTAAAGGGGGTTGTGAGTTGTGTGAATGAGATACTGGCTGGGTAACACCCAGACTGGTAAAGCGAGTGCGGAGCCCCAATACTGCGTTTCCATTCTTTCGCGAGAAAAACGGCCAGGAACCCGGCAAAGCGAAAGGTTGAAAGAGTGAAAGAAACCCCCGGGGTGTTTGAGACGGGGTCCCAGGGAAAAGGGATTGGATCTCTTTTTTTCTAGGAAGGAGCTGAGTGTTTTCCAGTACAATCCACTGAGAAACAGGATAAAAAGGAAAAGGGGGGGGGGCCCAAAATTTTTTTCTAGGTTGAGGATTTGAAAAATTCCAAGAAACTTGGGCCTGGTAAGCTGAGTTGGGGATTAAAAAAAAAAAAAAATTTCCAAGAAAACTTGGGCCTGGTAAGCTGCCAAGTCGAGGATTTGAAAATTCCAAGAAACCTGGAAAATTAGGAAAAGGTACCATGTTCTTGTGTAGGCTGTTTATATTGTGCTCTTGTGAGTGAAGGTGTGTGTGAGTGAGAAAGGTTTATTGAAGAAATAAAATTGAATAAATGAGGAATGAATGTGTTTGTGGTATAGATTGCTGATTTAAATTTTTTTCCAGAAGGAGTTGCATTGTATTTTTATTGTTGAGAGAAGGAATTTTCTGTGCCTTGTGGGGGAAGGAAGTATTCAGGCTGTTAGGGAAAAAGCGAGAAACAGAGACCAGGGCCAAATAGATAAAATCCTGAAAAATGGGACAAAAATGCAGTAAAACTCAGGATTCAGGAAAAAAAGGGAAAAAAGGAGTCACCAGCAGAAATACCCCAAGATAGCCCTTTGGGAGTTATGTTAGCAAACTGGGATATAGATCCTTGTACTAGAAAAAAGGACAAAGTAAAGATGATTCAGTCCTGTATGACAGAATGGACAAAAGGGGAAATAAGATCTGATCACGTTTATTGGCCTAGATATGGCTCTTCTGAAATGTGGATTTATCAGGCATTAAACATATTTGTAAATTCAAAGGAACAGTTTAATCCGGAGGAGAAAAAATATGCTGCATGTTGGATAGGAGACACAGACCCTATGGGGATAAGAATTTTTTAACTATCAGAAACCCCAGACACAGAGCAAGAGAAAAAGAGAGACAAGGGCTTGGATCTCCTAAAAATATTGCCTCCCCCGGTTCTACCAGCTCCCCCGCCCGCCCCCGCTCCGGTCTTTCCCCCTTACGCAGCCATCCGGCCGGCCTCGGCCCCCGTGACAGCGGCTGCTCCCCCGCCCTTGCCAGCCGTCCCGCCCGCATCCGCCCCCGTACCAGCGGCTGCTCCCCCGTATGCAGCCGTCCTGCCCACCCCCGCTCCCGTGCCAGCGGCTGCCCAGCTGTTCATGGCTCCCCCGCCCGCACTTGCTCCGGCCACGGCCGCATGGTCTAGAGTCGCTCCGCCAGACATGCCGGAGCATGCGCTCGCCCCGATCCCGGCTGCATGGCCTGCGGCAGCTCCGTGGGAAGCCCCGCCTGTCCCGGCCACGGCCGCTCTGGCCGCCCATCCCCTGGCCGCCTTTCCCGGGGCTGCTCCGGCTGTCTCGGCCCCAGCGGCTCTGCCCATGATGGTTCCGGCCCTGCTGGGTGCAGTCAGTAAAGACCACGCGCAGAAGGTCCACGCCCCGATCTGGACCCCGCCGGAAGACCCAGTCCTGTCGCCGGTTCCGGCAGCAGCCCCCACCTACCCCCTCCCTTCTTTGGAGGACTCAATCTCGGGACGAACCCCCAACCCCGCCCCTCCTTCTCTGCCAGTCCCAGCAACCCCCGCCCTGGCCACCGTTCCCTTGGTAACGGCAGCTCCTGCTGGCCAGGGGAACTCTCCCCTAAAACGGGAAACAGCATACCAACATACTGATAGCTCTAGTAAAGATAAAAAACAGAAAAGCTGGGATAAAGTGATTAATTTATTCCCATTACGAGAAGTTCCTATAGGAGGGAGGAACATAGGTTTTGTAAATGACCCTTTGACTTCTTCAGAAGTCAGAAAGTTTAAAAAAGAAATTAAAGGACTATTAGAGGATCCTATAGGTACATCTGAGCAAATTGACCAATTTTTAGGACCAAACATTTTTACTTGGGAGGAGTTGCAATCAATTATGAAAATTATTTTCTCCCAGGAAGAAAGGGGGATGATCAGAGCTGCTGGGATAAGGATTTGGGAAAGGGAAAACCCACAGGGAGAGCCAGGAGACCAAAAAATGCCAATAGCATCTCCAAATTGGAATCATAATAATGAAGAAGGACGGAGATCTATGAATGATTATTGTAATTTGATAATCAAAGGAATAAAAGAGGCTGTACTAACGAGGGCAGAATTCCAGGAAAGCCTTTGAAGGACAGCAAGAAAAAGAAGAAACACCAACAGAATGGCTAGAAAGACTTAAGAAAAATATGAAACAATATTCAAGAATAGATCCTGAAACAACTGCTGGACAGGCTTTAGTAAGAGTTAATTTTGTTACTCACGCCTGGCCGCATATTAGAAAAAAGCTGGAAAAATTGGAAGTCTGGCACAAGAAATCACTAAATTATTTATTAAGGGAAGCCCCAAAGGTTTATGTTAGAAGAGATGAAAAAAAAGCCAAAGTAGAAGCAAAAATTATGGTAGCCATGATGCGAGAAAGTAATTTTCCAAGAAATCCAAAGCCCCCAGGTACCACTCCTCAACATTCAGGTGTTAGAGACAGGGAAAAGGAGAGAAACAGAGCCCCGGTACAAACCAAACCCCAGGAGCACCCTAGGAATGCCTGTTACTTTTGTGGGAAGGAGGGACATTACAAACATGAATGCCCTCAAAAAAAAAAGGATGTGAAAATTTTCCGAGAGATAGCCCAAGAAGAAGAATAGGGAAGTCATAGGCTCTAGTTTTTAGGGGACAAATACCATCTGGAGCCTGTGATAACCTTAAAAGTGGGTCCCCAGGAGGAGGAATTAGAATTTGTAGTCGATACAGGGGCAGAGAGAACCTGCCTATTAAACAGTCCAAAAGGTTGTAGTGTGAGTAAAGACACTGTAAAGGTGTCAGGGGCAAAAGGAGAACAGTTTACAGTTCCTTTCATTAAAAATGTGGTGATTGAAGGTGAAACTAGAATTTGGATGGGAGATGTCTTATTGGTTCCTGGGGCAGGTAGCAACTTATTAGGGAGAGACTTGCAGGTAAAACTGGGGATAGGGGTCATACAACAAGAAGGAAAAATGACAGCTAAAATTTTAAAACTTGATCAAGAGGATGAGGATAAAATTAACAAAGAAGTTTGGGCTGGGGAAGGAAATAGGGGAAGACTGGACATTGACCCCATAAGGGTCACAATTGAAGGAGAAGAGTGTCCTATACCTGTACATCAGTACCCTATATCCTTGGAGGGACAAGAAGGTTTGAAGTCAGTAATAGAGGGGCTAATAAAGGATGGGATGTGTCTTGGTTTTGAAAGAAGACAGGTATCTGCTAAAGAGAGGCAGGGCCTCTCTTGGGATGGATAATTCAAATTCCCTTCCCTCAAATTATTATAATTTAGAAAAAAAAAAATTAAAACGGCTCTCAGGCAGAGATATGGGGATAGGAATAACAGTTCTTTACTAATAGGTATAACAAGGCAAACAAACAACGACAACTACAGCAATTAATAGCGAAAACAGAACCAGGGACCTTGACGGGGCTTGGTCCTACAAAACCCAGGGCAGTCTGGTCTCTGGGGACTCCAAAAAAAAGGTACCAAGCTGGAACGGTGGGGTATCCCGGGCTGGTGGATCGGAAGAAGTTCGGTGCTCCGTCGGTGGTCACTGGGGGGCAGGGATGTCTGGCAGGGAGGCCAGTGCGGGCCCGCGGTGCAGAGCAGCTCTAAAACAGCGCCGAGGCAGTGGGACAGGGCTGAGCCAACTCCAGCAGGGCAGCAAAGGAGGAATCAGGATCTTCCTGGACACACGAGCAGATGATAGTAGCTCTCTTCAGGATCAAATCCCGGTGGTGCCAGTGAGAAACCCACGCAGCAACGGCAGCCCTCTCTTCTCCCGATGCAGACCACACCAAAAGTGAAGCTGCCTTCCAGCACCGTCTTTCTCCCCCCCTCGAGAGAAACTCGCAGAGACAAAGGGTGTAGCCAAATACCAGGGTCCATCTTTTTTGTCTCAGCTGAGCACTGATAAGTACCAGCAATTAGCTGCCAAGCAACCCTTGGGAAAAAATTCTATAGGTGAAAAAAGAAAAGAAACCTAACCCCCAACAGGATGTTAGAACCCTGTATGTCTCCTCATAATACCCCTATTCTGCCAATAAAAAAGCCTGATGGGAATTATAGATTAGTACAAGATCTACGAGAAGTCAACAAGTGAACTCAAACCCGTTACCCAGTGGTACCTAATCCCTATACTCTTCTAAGTAAGGTCCCACCCCAGCATCAATGGTTCAGTGTGGTGGGCCTTAAGGATGCTTTCTGGACTTGTCCATTAGCTGAGGAAAGCTGAAACATCTTTGCCTTTGAGTGGGAGGATCCAAATACTGGGAGAAAGCAGCAACTACGATGGATAAAATTGCCGCAGGGTTTTACTGAGTCTCCAAATCTGTTTGGGCAAGCTTTAGAAACAATATTACAAACCTTCCCAACTCCTCCTGGAATACACCTTATACAATATGTGGATGATCTCTTATTATCAGGGGAAGTTGAAGCTGAAGTTAGGGAAGCTACTATAAAACTTTTAAATTTTCTTGGAGAAGAAGGACTAAGAGTATCAAAAGGGAAACTGCAATTTGTAGAATCTGAAGTAAAATATCTTGGACACTTAATAAGCAAAGGTAGCCGAAAGCTAAACCCTGAGAGAATTGCAGGAATTTTATCCCTCCCCGCCCCCTCCTCAAAGAAGGAAATCAGAAAGCTACTTGAATTATTGGGATATTGTAGGCTATGGATTGAAGGGTATACACAGGCAGTAAAATTTTTATATGGAAAATTGACAGGGGAAGATAATATAAAGTGGACTAAGGAAGATGATAAATTAGAAGAACTGAAGTCAAAACTAGCCTCAGTGCCAGCTTTGAGGTTACCCTCATTAGAAAAACCTTTTCATCTGAATGTGAATGTGGAAAGTGGAGTAGCTCATGGAGTTCTTGTTTAAGAGTGGGGAGGAGTAAAGAGACCAATAGCTTATTTTTCAAAGATGTTGGACCCAGTAAGCCATGGATGGCCAGTGTGTATTCAGGCTATAGCAGCTACTGCAATTCTGGTAGAAGAGAGCCGTAAGCTTACTTTTGGAAGTAAACTAATTGTGTGTACACCTCATGCCGTCTGAAATGTGTTAAACCAAAAGGCTGAAAAATGGTTAACAGATTCTAGGATGCTAAAATATGAAGCAATCCTGATAGACAGTGATGACTTGACATTAGAAGTAAACAAGAGTTTAAATCCAGCTCAATTTTTATATGGAGAACCAAAAAGTGACCTAATTGTTTAGAAATTATTCAATACCAAAATAAGTATGGGAAGATCTAGAAGAGCAAGCCCTTTCAGAAGGGGAGACAATATATGTGGATGGTTCTTCCAGGTGTCTACAAGGAAAAAGAATGTTAGGGTATGCTTTAGTTGACGGGAAAAATATGCAAACCATTGAAAAAGGAAAATTACCTTCAAACTGGTCGGCTCAAACTTGTGAATTATACGCTCTAAAAAGAGCACTGGAATATCTGGCATGCAAGAAAGGAACTATATATACAGACTCAAAATATGCCTTTGGGGTAGTACATACTTTTGGAAAAATTTGGGAAGAAAGGGGGTCACTCAATTCAAAAGGAAAGGGATTAATACATGAAGGCCTTATTTTGGAGATCTTAGAGGCACTAAAATTGCCTGAGGAAATAGCTGTAGTACATGTGAAAGGACATCAAAAGGGAATGACCTTGGAAATAAGGGGAAATAATCTAGCAGACCAAGAAGCTAAGGATGCAGCAGAAAATGGGATCCAAAAGGTTATGTTAATTCTGACCTCAAATAAGGAGGAATTGGAAACTCCAAAATTCAGTAAAGCAGAAGAAGAAGAATTAAGTAAGATAGGGGGAAAGCCAGATGAATCAGGGAGATGGAAACTTCCTGATGGGAGACAGTTACTTAATAGGCCACTTACTGGGAGAATATTAGAAGACATGCATAAAAAAATTCATTGGAGTACTCATGCTTTGTGTGATCACTTTCTAAGGAATTATGGGTGTATTGGGATTTTTGGATTGGCAAAACAAGTAACCGAAAGATGTATAATTTGCCAAAAGGTAAATAAAAAGGTAATGAGAAAAACAGCACTAGGAGGTCGGGAGTTAGCTCTTCGACCATTTCAAAGTATCCAAGTGGATTTTACTGAACTTCTCCAAGTACAAAGATGGAAGTTTTTGTTAGTGATAACAGACCACCTGACACATTGGGTGGAGGCTATTCCCACTGTCAGAGCCACGGCCAATGTGGTATGTAAAACCCTTTTAGAACAAATTATTCCCAGGTATGGAATGGTTATTAGGATAGACTCAGACAGAGGAACACATTTCACATCAAAAGTTTTACAAAAAATAGCTTAAGCCTTAGGGATAAAGTGGGAATTACATACCCCATGGCATCCACAGAGTTCAGGTTGGGTAGAGAGGATGAACCAGACTTTAAAGAGAACCTTAACAAAATTAATAATTGAAACCCAAATGTCATGGGTAAAATGCCTACCTTTGGCTTTACTGAGGGTTCGAACACAACCCAGGTCAGACCTGGGAGTGTCACCTTGTGAGATGATGTTTGGATTACCCTTTCTGACCACCCAACATGAAACAGCCATTTATGATGTAGGGGAAATGAGTGTTAAAAAATATGTCAACACAATTGCAAAAACCCTCAAAAATTTGTGATTAAAAGGGATAATCCCCCAAACTGCACCTTTGGATTTTAAAATCCATAATATCCATCCAGGGAAGTGGGTACTAGTTAAAACATGGAAAGAAAAATCTTTAACTCCACAATGGGAAGGTCCTTTTCAGGTATTGCTGACAACCGAGGCTGCGATCCAGACCAGGGAACGAGGGTGGATCCACGCCAGCAGAATCAAAGGACCCGTGGAAGAACCGAAGGAATGGACTGTAACATCTAAACCAGGTGATACTAAACTGACTCTTAAACAGGGACTGGGTGGTAAAGAACTGGGAGAACCCAAATGATCCAAGAAAAGAATAAAAAGAATCACACCTAATTAAGAAATAAAGCCAAGCTTATATCAGTGGTTTCAAGTTCAGCCTGGAAGAGTTCTGAGACACCTCCAATATCCCCCTTGGAGAGGAATACTTCCACTTCAGGAAGATCAGGACTGTTTTGGGTTCTTATATTCTTGCCTTAGACTGTAACTTATACACAGGACTGGACATGCTTGCTGGGTCAAATGCAAATGTTTAAATTGTAAAAATTGGTATTGTAGTTCACAAAAGCAACGGTCAGGTGACAGATCTATTCCCCATCCCAGTAGAACTAAGAATAGCTGAAATAGTAACTTTGCTTTGTGGATGGGAATTGCTGGTGCCTGCTGAGTGAGAAATACTGGGAGAACAGTGGGAAACTACAGTTAAGAAGTGTCAAAGACAATTTGCCTGGAAATTAACAAAAGGAAGTAACAAGGAAATAGAGGGCAAGACCGGGTGACCACTGTACTTGCCACCAAGAAGATCACATACACCTACTGTGGGCCGCAACCCCATAGGCATGGGAGGTGGAGGTATAAGCCATACCGGACCTCTATTACTCCTTTTTCTGTCACTCATTCTTTGTCTCTTCCCTTATGGGATATTGGCAAAGTCATGTCACAGATGCTATCAAAAGCTGTATATGGGAAGACACCGAGGCTACTTCCTCATTACACACACTCATATCAACAGTCACTGTTATAATGCATCTAAATTAAATAGTTGCATTCACAACGGGAAAAAATACTGGATTACGGAAAATTTGGGAACAATTGGTAACAGGTTGGGAAGTGAATATCCAAAAGGGGAAAGATGGATTTGTTTCACATATGACGTTGGAAGTAAAGTCCAAGATTTAGTAGAAGAGCAACTGGTAAGCAAAAAGACAAAGCCAGCACAGCAACCTAACTCTGTGCAAATTTCACTTCAAGATTTGTATACAAAACTGGACCAGCAATTAGAAAAAGAAGGAGATATCTCAAGACTGGGCAAAAATCTGTTTGTGGAATTGGGGGAAAGAATAAGTAAGGAACTTAAAATAACCAACTGTTCGATCTGTGGAGGGGCTTTGAAGTCAGAGGAGTGGCCATGGAAAGGCCACTTTTCAGCTGGGCCTAAGCACAAAGTAGCTTAGGCCCAGCTGAACTCCTTAAGTGGAACCAGACAAATATAAAAGGGGAAAACCGACCCGAAGGGTGGATTTCAAGTTCAACAGTGATAGGGGAAGAATGTCTCTGGCGCACTGGGAAAAATTTTCTTAATGAAGTGGGAAAAACTCCCTGTAAAAGATATAAGGTAAGCAATGAAACTTTTACATGGTGGATCCCAGAAGAACCAACTTGGTATTAGACTCAAAAGAAAATGAAGGAGGGAAATTGTAGATATAATAATAAAGTTGGACTTTTTCAATGTAATGATACAGGAAAAAACCCTTATTTTGGGATCCCAGTTATATCCAAATTCTGGGAGAATATAAATCGACAGGAAAATGGTTATTGGAAGGCACCAGATGACTTGTTTTGGATATGTGGAAAGAGGGCATACCCAAGACTCCCCTCTAAGTGGAAGGGGAGCTGCACTTTGGGAATTATACAGCCAGGATTCTTTTTTTTACCAAGACCAAATGGAGATAACTTAGGGATTCCAGTTTATGAGGACTTAAAAATAAATAAGAGGGATTTGATTGGAGGATTCCAAAAATGGGGGGATGAAGAATGGCCCCCTGAATGCATACTGGAAACATATGGGCCAGCCACCTGGGCACAGGATAGGAGTTGGGGATATCGGACCCCAATTTATATGCTGAACCGCATCATAAGACTCCAGGCTGTTGTAGAAGTGATAACAAACAAAACTGGTCAGGAGTTGGAATTAATATCAAGTCAACAACGCCAAACAAGAACGGCAGTATATCAAAATAGGTTGGCTTTAGATTATTTACTAGCTGAAGAAGGGGGTGTTTGTGGAAAATTTAATATATCAGATTGTTGTTTGAAAATAGATGACAATGGGGATGCTGTTCTGGATATTCTAATTTCTGGATTTTCTAATGATATTAGAAAAATAGCTCATATACCGGTTCAAAGATGGGAATCAATGCTAAAAGCTAGCTGGTGGGATAACCTATTGGGAACAGAATGGTGGAAAAAGCTAGGATTTTTTCTCTTATGTGCTACTGCTGGCCTGATATTTCTTCCTTGTTTAATTCCTTGTTTTATTCGATTAATCACAAGTGTAGTTCAGGGCATGCAAGTGGTAAGTAACAATGCCTATGGACCCAAAATTGGCTACATCTGGAACAGCACAAAAGATCATGGTATTAAGGAAACAAAATAATATAGAAGACTCCTTTGAAGAAGCAAAATGGATCTGGAAAAAAATGAGCAAATAATGGACGCTAGAAAACAAGGAACTTGGCTCAAGCCAAATGAATTATAAAAAAAGGATGGGGGATATTGTTATAAATGCATAGTATATAGTTGGCTTTTCGCAAATATTAAAATGAATACTGTATGTAGAATGTGGGAGGATTGTACTGTATTTTCCTTTATTAATAGAAATTAGAAATGTGATGAATGTATACTTCTTATAATTGTAACTTAGTGTTAGAAGACTGGGGTCTTTTGTTTTCCTGCATGAAGATTGCTGACCAAGAAAACGATTAAACTTCCGTTATCAAGTATCTTGTCCAAATGAAAATGACCAGAACCCCAGGAGAAGAATTTATGGACCTGTGTTATCAGATGGAATGGAGACACCCGAAGACGGTCTGCCAGAGGGAATGGTTGGGGCGGGGGGGGGAGAGTTGAGACTAAACAAAGGAATTCACACTCAAAAGCAATGTTTGAATCATGCATATGAATTTTTAAATATACAACAAGCTGATGTTTTTAAAGGGAAAAACTTTTGTTAAGGGTGTGCTGCTGGCTGGTTCTGTGCCAGGCACCCCTGGCCGAGGAAATGTATTTTGCTTTTATCTCTCCTAATTTTCTATTTTCTTTTTATCTTTTTTATTAAAATTCTAAATTTTTCCAAGAAAGTGAACCTCATTTTTCACACTCCTTTTTTCCAGGCTAAACAACCCCAACTCCCTGAGATGGATTTCACCATTCAGGCCTAATGATACTAGCACGCCCAAAACCCCCATGTTACTTTGATGAATAGAAAACATCTTTTATGGTTAGTGACAACAGGATTTCTTTCAGTCTTGATTGCTCTAGCAAATACAAAGCTTTTATTTAGATTTAATGTCAACCCATTTCTATTCCTCATCTGGACACAGTGGCATCTGAGTGACAGCAGCAATTATGATGATTGAGATTTGCTGTGGGGTGACATTTCGTACAATGCTGACAGCTGACCTGCAGCCTCCAAAACCTCCTCTTCAGGTAAGGAGAACAAAGAATGGGAAGAACACCAAGGGATATTTTCTGGGCCCCAAGGAAACACAAATTCCCCAAGTGCATAAGACTTGATGAATTTTTTAATGGAACTTCCTTGACTAGCTTTTATATGTACACATACACACACACATATATATATGTATATAAGAATTCTGTTGCTTGTTTTCTCACAGGGCTTTTTTATGTGATACATAGCAAAGTGTGTCTTATGAAGCTAAAACAGAAATAACTGAGAAAGTCCAAGTTATTCTGCAAATTTGGTTTGCGGTCTGGGTCTTCTACATGGTCTTTAAATACCTTCTAAGATTAAACAAATTTTTACTAAGAGAAGTTTCATGCCAAAGTGGGGTCCAGTTGGATTGTCCTAAAGGCCCAGATTGTAACAGGTTATAAACTCCAGAAAATCTCTTGTGAGATATGCAAAGAAACTGGCTTTAATTTACCTGGACAGCTTTTTAATGTCTTTAAAACCCAGCAGGAAAGTTAACCCCACTGAACTGCACCTCCTCCTCTACCCCCTTCCAACAAGTGACAAAACACTTGGAGACATCACAGGCACGAATCACAGTTTTACTGAAAATCTTGTAATAAACACAGTACCAATAAAAGAGGGCACAAAAGAGGCAATACCCACAAGAGGGTATTCAGCATGGAACAAACAAAAACACTTCCTGAAGAGAAAGAACCTGGCATTATTTCTTTTTGCTAGCTTGAATATAATTGCTTTGATATAGTGCACTATACTATCCTGTACCATACACTACTACTAGTTTTAACTTTTATACTGGTTAAGATCTTTCATCTAATAATGTCATAGTGAATAATTCATTCTATATAAATATGCCTGAGGTGGCAGCAATGGGTCTCTGTGGTGGCCATGGCGGCTTTATCTGGGTCCCGAGCAGCCAAGCAGCCCCTTCCATGAGCCCAGCAAAAAGATGAGGAGCTTTCTGTTTACAGCACCCCAGATTTCCTGCTGAAACCACAGCCCCACAATGAGGTAGGCGGTATTGAATTAAAGAGTGCTACAAAGTCCATCTATCTATTCCTCTGTACCCAGGACAAGTAATCAGGACTCCGTAACTTTGCCCTTGGTGACTACTGGAACATTTTGTGTTTACATTTCAAATCTGTGGCTCCTCAGGTGTTGGGGGTTAGGTTTGTTTCTTGGGGTTTTTTTTACTTTTAGAATTTATTCCCAAGAGTTGCTAGGCAACTAACTACTCGGTACTTACAGATACTCAGGTGGGAAAAAAGGATGGAGCATAGCACCTGGCTACAGTCTTTCTTTTGTCTCCAGGAGTTTCTCTCAGAGAGAGAAGGTAACGTGAGGTTTTGCGGGCAGGAAAAAGATGGGTGTCTTGGTTTTGAAAGAAGACAGGTATCTGCTTAAGAGAGGCAGGGCCTCTCTTGGAATGGGTAATTCAAATCCCCTCCCCTCAAATTATTATAATTTAGAAAATTAAAACAGCTCTCAGGCAGAGATATGGGGATAGGAATAACAGTTCTTTACTAATAGGTATAACAAGGCAAACAAACAACAACAGCTACAGCAGTTAATAGTGGAAACAGAACCAGGGACCTTGACAGAGCTTGGTTTCACAAAACCCGGGGCAGTCTGGTCTCTGGGGACTCCAAAAAAAAGGTACCAAGCTGGAACGGTGGGGTATCCCGGGCTGGTGGATCGGATGAAATTCAGAGCTCCGTCAGTGGTCACTGGAGGGCAGGGATGTCCGGCGGGGGGGCAGTGCGGCCTGAGGGGCTGCAGTGCAGAGCAGCTTTAAAACAGCGCCAAGGCAGTGGGACAGGGCTGAGCCAGCTCCAGCAGGGCAGCAAAAGGAGAAATCAGGATTTCCTGGACACACGAGCAGATGATGGTAGCTCTCTTCAGGATCAGATCCCGGTGGTGCCAGTGAAAAACTCATGCAGCAACGGCAGCCTTGTCCTCTCCCAACGCAGACCACACCAAAAGTGAAGCTGCCCCCCAGCCCCCGTCTTTCTCCCCCCACCACCCTCGGGGGGAAACTCCCAGAGACAAAGGGTGTAGCCAAGGGCCAGCCTCCACCCAGCCTCCATGCTTTGTTTCACCTGAGCACTGATAAGTACCCAGCAATTAGTTGCCCTGCAACTCTTGGGAAAAAATTCTATAGGTGAAAAAAGAAACAAGTCTAACCCCCAACAATGGGGCTGGGGGCAGCTTCGCTCTCTTGCTCTCAGCATCAGAGAGAGGACGGTCAGGCTGCTGCGTGCTGCGGGAGGAGTTTCACTGGCACCACCGGGTCCGATCCTGAGGAAAGCTACCATCATTCTGCTTGTATGCCCAGGAATCCTGAACTCTCCTCCTGCTGCCCTGCTGGAGCTGGCCTGGCCCTGCCCTCCGCCGCTGCTTTCTCAGCACTGCTTTGAGGCTGTTCTGCTACGCTGTGGCCCTGCACTGCCCCGTCCTGCTGGGACATCCCTGCCCTTCCAGTGACCACCGATGGAGCTCCAGATATATCCTATCCACTAGCCTGGGATCCCTCACCGTTCCAGCTTGGTGCTTTTCTGAGTCCCAAGAGATCAGACTGCCCCGGGTTTTGTGAAACAAAGCCGCCCTCAAGGTCCCTGGTTCTGTTCACTATTAATACTGTAATTGTTGTTGTTTGTTTGCCTTGTTATACATATTAGTAAAGAACTGTTACTCCTATTCCCATATCTTTGCCTGAAAGCCTCTAATTGCAAAATTATAATAATTTGGGGGGGAGGGGGGTGATATTCTCCATTCCAAGGGAAGCTCTAGCTCTCCCTGGCAGACAACTGTCTTTCAAAGCCAAGATATCAGGCAATACACAGGTTAGACTTGAATTTAAGCAGATGAATAATCCTGTGGTTATTCAATACAGAGTTGTTCAATCCTGTTTCTCTGAACAGGTGTAGAATTACATTATGTGGAGCAATAGGAAGGATACACTTCAAAAACATGGTCACAGTGTTTTCCCCCGCAATGTGGGAAAAGTTGAGACAAGAGGCAGGTGAATTTGCAGATGCTCTAATTAAACTTGTAAAGCCTGTAAAAAAAACTATTTGATGACATTTTATAATTGTAACGTGCACAGTCACTAGTAATATCAACTGAATTAACAAAGAGTATGCAAGAAATTAAATTAACAAGATGGTTTGTCATTCTTTTAGTGAAGCTTTCATCACATTATGAAAATTTTCCTCATTAGAGAGCAGTGAACAGTGTTAGACTGTCATATCCCAGCCTGACTTGCTGTACATGAAAAAGTCAAGTTAAAAACTACCAAGATACCAATGAAAGCATAAAATAAGGCAATGAATACTTAGCAAATAACCCAATATTTCAAGACAGTCGTGAGTACAGATAAACTCATATTAACACTTTGGCTACAGAATAAACCATCATGTATTTGTTATAATTTCAATAGTTCCTAATTTTAAATGATTCATTATACATATATGGATGGCTACAGAAAACAAAACTACTTTGAAAAACAGCTGCCATAATTTTAAGCAAAATTCCTAAAGACATTCAGATAAATACTTAATAGCCAAAATTAACACTACAAATTAAGGATGTTTCCAGTAAGAACAATAATTTGCATTGGCATACATCCTGCTGAAAAAAGGTCCTACTGCAGTTTACAAAAATACATAATCAGGTATATAGAGATTTCTACTTTATGAAATGCAGGCAATGATTTGTTTGAGGTCAACACAAGAAATGACAAGAGGGAAAGGCTTCAAAATGAGAGAGAATAGGTTTAGATTAGATATTAGGAATAAATTCTTGACTATGAAGTTGCCCAGAGCAGCTGTGGGTGCCCCATTCCTCAAAGTGTTTGAGGAAAAGTTTCTGAGCCAGGCTCTGAGCAACGAGGTCTACTGCCAGCTCTACGTCTCTCTCAAGAGCAGGGGTGTCAGACCTAGAGGATCTCCACGGTCCCTTGCACACCAAACTTGATTCTATGTTGTTCCTCCCTCCATGGGCCCCCATGCCACATAAGTTCAACAATGCCCAGAACACGGAACCCACCCTTCTGTGACATCAGCCCCGCAGCCGAGGGTACCACGGGCAGCACAGCTGCTGTGGGCACTGTGGCTGTGGCTGTGCTGCTGCACGGAGACCTCAGTGCTTGCTGCTGACACGAGCCAATTCATGGCAGCCATGAATTGGCTCGGCCTCCTTGTCCTGCTGACAATGTCTGGGCTGGCCCACAGCATACAGAACACCTGTGGGTAAGTGGCCCCAGGGCCTGGGAGGGAGCCACGACAACACTTGGGGCCTTCCCTAGAGGGGCCTGCCTGTCCCCCATGGCTGGGCCACAGCTTCCCACCTGCCATGGGGAAGCCTCAATTCCTGGCCAGCAGCTGGGTGCTGGCACGGACAGACACATATCCCAAGGTCTTCCCTGGCCTCCTGGGTGTGCAAGGCCTTGTGTGGAGGGCAGAGGGCTGAACTTCAGGCTGAGCAACAGCAGGCTATAGAACAGCATAGAAATGACTTTCTGCTTGTAGATGGACTTGCGGCCTCCGACCTATGGTGTCTGACTCCATAGCTCATGACTACAGCATGACACGCATTGTGGGTGGCACAGGAGCCAAGCCAGGAGCCTGGCCCTGGATCGTCAGCATCCAACATCCCTGGGTACCAGGGATGGGGCATTGGTGTGGAGGGTCTCTCATCACTGCAGACTGGGTCCTCACAGCAGCCCACTGCTTTGACAAGATCAAGTAAGTAGGAGCAGGAAATGGGGACATTCCCGCTACACCAGCAGGTGCCCTGTCAGCAGCACCACCTGCTACTCCCATCCCCTTTCCTCTCAGCTAGCCCAGCTGCCACACTGCTCAGGAGAAGCCTGGGCTTGTGCCAAGGCTTCCTAGCAGCCTCCAGCTTTATATTCTCCCAGCCTAATGTGTGTGTGGGAACTCACACCTGCCAGAGCACTGCTCCCTCTCTGCCTTGCCAGGCAGAGGTCTGGCAACTGCTGGGCTGCTGTGTCACATGGCTCTGCTCCCTCTCAGCTGTCTCTCCATCTGCCTTCCAGGAAAATTGGCATCCTGAAGGTGGTGATTGGGGCCACTCAGTTGACTAAGCCAGGACCTGGAGCACAACTGCGCTGGATTAAGAAGCTACTTCGTCACGAAAACTATAAGAGAAGTGATATAAGAAATGACATTGCCTTGCTGGAACTGAATGAGCCTGTCGAGTGCAGCCCCTACATCCAGCTGGCCTGTGTGGCTGACCCCACCCTAAGAGTCTCACAGTTGCAGAACTGCTGGATTGCTGGCTGGGGTTCAACCACAGAAGGAGGTGAGTTCTCAAGAGGGACTCCTCCCTGCAGAGCAAGCTCAGCACACTGGGGAGATGGCTTGGACTTCCCCACAGCAGAGGCCAAAGCCAGGCTGCAGGCTGTACACCTCTGCAGAGATGGGCCTGGCCCACTCTCCAAAGGCAGGCACAAGCGACACAACACTTTAGTGCCTCTGCAAAGGCAAAGCCACCTAGAGAATGATACCACCTCCAGACAGGGGAGAGGGAGAGCTGGCAAGGTGCTGCTCGGGGCTCATTCCTTTCTCTGCTCACAGATGAAAACTCAAGTGATAGCCTCCAGGAAGCCAAGGTCCAGCTTATTGACATCAAGCTCTGCAACAGCAGTGCCTGGTATGCAGGGAAAATCCACAATCACAACTTGTGTGCTGGTTATCCACAGGGCAACATTGACACCTGCCAGGTAGGAGCATGCCAAGACCCTCTCAGCCCCCAGCAGCACCAGCAGCCCTGGCAGCACCACCCCAACACAGCCCAGGGTCTGCTTTGCCCAGCCACTCAGTCACCCTCCCAGCCCCAGCTCCCTCCCAACTGCTCTGAGGGCTTCCCCCACACTCCCCATCCACTCCTGCTTGCCCAGTGCCCTGCTTGTGCCAGAAAGCCCAGCAAGCCCAGCTAGTGCTCTTGGCAGCACAGAGGTCCAGGTGCCAAACATCCATCCTCTGCACATCCAGGAGCCCTGTGCAGAGAGGACAGACAGAGCCCTACCCAAGCCATTCACAGCCAAGCTTCTGGAGGCTTCAAAACCTGAATAGAGCTTGGGCAGAGGCTGTGAGACAGAAGGAATCAGCCTCAGTGCTAACAAGGACCATCCAACACCATCTTAATCCTCTCTGGTCTGTTGCAGGGTGACAGTGGTGGTCCTCTCATGTGTCAAGACGACCACACTGACTCCTGGTGGGTTGTTGGAGTGACCAGCTGGGGAACAGGTTGTGGCAGAGCAAAGCTGCCCGGAGTCTACACCTCTACTCAATACTTCTATGACTGGATCCTGGCCCAGATGGGGCTGAGCCCATTTGGAAGAGCTTCTTGAAGAGCAGGGTGGACAGGATCCAGAGCACACTGCAGTACAACGCGTTTCTTGCTGGGGCAATGCCTGCTGATCCAAAGGCAGCCTCAGGGTCAAAACCCTGCTCTGTCCTGACCACACTCCTCTCCTGAGTGCACGCAGACAGTGGAGATCACTTAGTAGTTGAACTAAAGCTGCCTATGGTCACAGGGAACCATCTTTTCAGTGCAATTCCAACTCATGGGCAAAGCAAGGACTGCCACAGTTGCAGTTGGCACCTGCAGAATGAGCCTGCAGGCAGACATGCCAGGCACAAAGGGACAGAGTGGCTCCAAAGAGCTCCAAAGTGCCTGGTCAGAGAGGAGAGTGCTCTGAGCCACCATAGGCTGGAGGAATCTGGTACATCAAGCCTAGGAAGGGGATAGGAAAAAAGCAGACACCTTGGGAGTTGTGCTCAAATGCCCATGGGCTGATTACTAGGGCCTGGTGTGAGCCTGGGCTAAGAGAATAGATTTGGGAAAGTCCCAAGCATGACAAGGGAAACTCCTGGCTCCTGACTGGAATGCCAGTGCCCTAAGGCAGAGCCAGATTTCACAGGTAGTAAAGGGGGATTGATGTGCCAGGTGGCCACACCTCACAGACACTCAAAGGAGGAGTTGGGGTCATTCTGGGGAGAGGAACCTGGCAGGAAGAGTAGGAGAGCACACCAGGAATGCCACGGAAGGCCAAGGGAAGTGGGCCGAGAGCAGCTGCAACACCAAAGCTGGTCACAAACGCTCCAGCAGTGGTGCCCTAAGGTCTATTCTGGACTGCCAAAATGCTGAAGAAACCCCTCTGTGACCATTCAGGAGGCACAGGTGGCTCCAGCAAGCTGATGGGTGCCCTGTTTGATTTCCTACCCACACCACTCTCACCCATTTAGAACAGCTATCTGTACCCATTCAGTCCCATGATTCCCCCAGCAGACTCACAGATATCTCATTCCCTAAACATCCACCAGCTCCTGCTGCAGCACTCAGTGTCCATTCAAATTCCTGGCCGGTGCTACAGCTCCCCGTGCCCTCTGTCATGCAAAGGGTGCACAGTCTCTGGTCCAGGGCTCCCACCAGCCAGAGCTCAATCTGCAGCTGACACTACAGTTGGACACCCAGCTCCCTGCCCAAAATGGATTCCTCAGCAGCTGCCTGCTTTGGAGACAGCACAGCCTCATCCTGCAAAAAGAGGGGCCTAAAGAAAGCAGCAGAAAGCCTTCTTACAAGGGCAGCTACTGACAGGACAAGGGGCAATGGCTTTGCAGTGACAGAGGGTAGCTTCAGATGAGATCATAAGAAGGAATTCTTGATTGTGACAGTACTGAGACAAAGACATGGGTTACCCAGAGCAGCTGTGGATGCCCCATTCCTCAAAGTGTTCATGGACAGCTTCTGAGCCAGCTGGGTCTAGGGCAAGCTATCTCTCCATGCCCAAGGCAACTGAGTCAGAGCTCGATGATTTCCAAGGTCTCTTCCAACACAAACCATTCTATTGCTCATTGCTTCGATGTTGTCCCTCCCCCAGTGGCCCCAGTTGCACAGGCCCCCACAGGGCCCAGAACATGGAACCCACCCCTCTGTGACATCAGCCCCGCAGCCGAGGGTACCACGGGCAGCACAGCTGCTGTGGGCACTGTGGCTGTGGCTGTGCTGCTGCACAGAGACCTCAGTGCTTGCTGCTGACACGAGCCAATTCATGGCAGCCATGAATTGGCTCGGCCTCCTTGTCCTGCTGACAATGTCTGGGCTGGCCCACAGCATACAGAACACCTGTGGGTAAGTGGCCCCAGGGCCTGGGAGGGAGCCACAGCAACACTTGGGGCCTTCCCTGGCGGGGCCTGCCTGTCCCCCATGGCTGGGCCACAGCTTCCCACCTGCCATGGGGAAGCCTCAGTTCCTGGCCAGCAGCTGGGTGCTGGCACGGACAGACACATATCCCAAGGTCTTCCCTGGCCTCCTGGGTGTGCAAGACCTTGTGTGGAGGGCAGAGGGCTGAGCTTCAGCCTGAGCCACAGCAAGCTATGGAACAGCATGGAAATTACTTTCTGCTTGCAGAGGGATATGTGGGCTCCGACCCATGGTGTATGAATATGAGTACCTGGGTGATGATGACGACACAACACGTGTCGTGGGTGGCACAAATGCCAAGCCAGGAGCCTGGCCCTGGATCGTCAGCCTTAAACATCCTGCAGTACCAGGCACAAGACATCTGTGTGGAGGGTCTCTCATCACTGCAGACTGGGTCCTCACAGCGGCCCACTGCTTTGACCCCATCAGGTAAAGAGATGATGGAAATGGGGACATCTCCACAATACTAGCATGTGCCCTGTCAGCAGCACCACCTGCTACTCCCATCCCCTTTCCTCTCAGCTAGCCCAGCTGCCACACTGCTCAGGAGAAGCCTGGGCTTGTGCCAAGGCTTCCTAGCAGCCTCCAGCTTTATATTCTCCCAGCCTAATGTGTGTGTGGGAACTCACACCTGCCAGAGCACTGCTCCCTCTCTGCCTTGCCAGGCAGAGGTCTGGCAACTGCTGGGCTGCTGTGTCACATGGCTCTGCTCCCTCTCAGCTGTCTCTCCATCTGCCTTCCAGGAAAATAAGCATGGTGTATCTGGTGATTGGGGCCACTCAGTTGACTAAGCCAGGACCTGGAGCACAACTGCGCCGGATTAAGAAGTTAGTGCGTCATGAACACTATAATAAAACTGACAAAAGTAATGACATTGCCTTGCTGGAACTGAGCAAGCCTGTTGACTGCAACCCCTACACCCAGCTGGCTTGTGTGGCTGACCCCACCCTAAGAGTCTCTGAGCTGCAGAACTGCTGGGTGGCTGGCTGGGGTGCCACCACTGCAAGAGGTGAGTTCCCAAGCAAGACTCCAGAGCAAGCTCAGCACGTTGGAAAGATGGCTTGGACTTCCCCACAGCAGAGGCCAAAGCCAGGCTGCAGGCTGTACACCTCTGCAGAAATGGGCCTTGCCTGCTCCCCAAAGGGAGGTAGCAGGGAAGCGGTGCCCCAGTGCCTCTGCAAAGGCGAAGTCAAATGCTAGGGACGGGGATCCCACCAAGCAGTGGAGCAGAATTGGTAAGAAGCTAGAGGGGGCTCATTCTTTCTCTGCTCACAGCTCAAAACTCAAGTGATGTCCTACAGGAGGCTACAGTCCAGCTCATTGATGTCAAGCTCTGCAACAGCAGTGCCTGGTATGCAGGGAAAATCCACAACCACAACTTGTGTGCTGGTTATCCACAGGGCAACATTGACACCTGCCAGGTAGGAGCATGCCAAGACCCTCTCAGCCCCCAGCAGCACCAGCAGCCCTGGCAGCACCACCCCAACACAGCCCAGGGTCTGCTTTGCCCAGCCACTCAGTCACCCTCCCAGCCCCAGCTCCCTCCCAACTGCTCTGGGGGCTTCCCCCACACTCCCCATCCACTCCTGCTTGCCCAGTGCCCTGCTTGTGCCAGAAAGCCCAGCAAGCCCAGCTAGTGCTCTTGGCAGCACAGAGGTCCAGGTGCCAAACATCCATCCTCTGCACATCCAGGAGCCCTGTGCAGAGAGGACAGACAGAGCCCTACCCTACAGGACCCCAAGCCATTCACAGCCAAGCCTCTGGAGGCTCAAGCACCTTGGTGCAGCTATGTCAGGGGCTGTGGGAGAGAAAGAATCAGCCCCAGTGCTGCCAGAGGCCACCCAAATGACCTTAATCCTCTCTGCTCCACTACAGGGTGACAGTGGTGGTCCTCTCATGTGCCAAGAGAAAAACACTGACTACTTCTGGGTTGTTGGAGTGACCAGCTGGGGAAGAGGCTGTGGCAGAGCAAAGCGGCCTGGGGTCTACACCTCCATTCAGCACTTCTATGACTGGATTGGGGTCCACATCGGCCTGGGTATAATTAAAAGTGCCTCTTGAGGAGCAGGATGGGCAGCATCAAGGGCAGGCTGCAGTACACAGCAAGTGTTTCTTGCTGGGCAATACCTGCTGATCCAAAGGCAGCCTCAGGGTCAAAACCCTGCTCTGTCCTGACCACACTCCTCTCCTGTGTTTACACAGACAGTGGAGTTGATTTAGTTGTTGAAATAAAGTTGCTTATCATCACAGGGAACCATCTTTTCAGTGCAATTCCAACTCATGGGCAAGGCCAGAAGTGACATGCTCAGCACCTGCAGAATGAGCCTGAGGCACAAAGGGACAGAGTGGCTCCAAAGAGCTCCAAAGTGCCTGGTCAGAGAGGAGAGTGCTCTGAGCCACCATAGGCTGGAGGAATCTGGTACATCAAGCCTAGGAAGGGGATAGGAAAAAAGCAGACACCTTGGGAGTGGTGCTCAAATGCCCATGGGCTGATTACTAGGGCCTGGTGTGAGCCTGGGCTAAGAGAATAGATTTGGGAAAGTCCCAAGCATGACAAGGGAAACTCCTGGCTCCTGACTGGAATGCCAGTGCCCTAAGGCAGAGCCAGATTTCACAGGTAGTAAAGGGGGATTGATGTGCCAGGTGGTCACACCTCACAGACACTCAAAGGAGGAGTTGGGGTCATTCTGGGGAGAGGAACCTGGCAGGAAGAGTAGGAGAGCACACCAGGAATGCCACAGAAGGCCAAGGGGAGTGGGCCGAGAGCAGCTGCAACACCAAAGCTGTTCCCAGACAGGGCCAACCTGGGAGCCAGGAGGAAAAGATCTCTGGGCTTGGCTCCATATTTGGGAGGAGACAAGGGCAGAGACAGGGAGGAGTCAAGGAAGATGAGAGGGCTGTTGTATAAGCCTGTCAAGTGGAGAGAAGGAGTAATCAAAGAGCCAGCTGCACAGACACAAACTGCAGCTTGCTGTGCTTCTTTGAGTGCTGCACAATCATCACAAAATGGGCAAGAAACTTCTTTTCTCAACTCACTAATTAACATATTATCTGAAAACTGCAAAATTCTCTCCCTAATTTTACACCTTTCAATCAAACTTTGATACTGGGTGCCAGGGGGAAAGTGGTAGAGGACCCTGGAATGCCTTGGGGAAGACATACACCAAGGACATTCTCTTGGGTTCCAGGCCTATCGAGTCCTGTCTCACAGCAGGTTGTACTCTTCCCTTTGTGTTAATCAAGATGGGCTGTTCTGCGAACAGTCACCCTACATCTGTTCTGGTCCCTGCCACCCTAGATTAAGTCAGGGGCTGCCAGCTCGCTAAAGACACTGAGTGCAAGAGTGTCACTCAAGGCTGTGGAAGGCCATTACCCTGTCCAATGAGCAGACCAGTTTAGAGTCGCCCAATTGCCCTGGCAAATCTTATTGCTCTATCTTGTCAAAATTCTGCTGCCCATAAGAATTTCTGTCAGTGTTGCACAACCTCAGCCATGAGTGTCCTCTGAACTATGACAAGGATATTTCCCACGACATCAAAAACCATAAGGGACCTGGAACAACTTTTTGCATGCCAAAAAGGGACTTCCACCCCCTTCTGTGTGTGCTCTAGCACCCATTTTGTGGCATGAGGGACACAAGGCTCTCCCTGTGCCTGTCTCCAAAGGCCTTCGAGCAGAGACTCGAGTGTCCTAGCAAAGACTCAAGACCCCCACCTTGCCACCTACGGGGGGCCTCCACAATTCCTCTGTGGCCACCTTAGGCTGATCATGCTGCACATGCCTTCTCCACCCACTGCCCATGACTTCATTAAATCTGCACCAAATGTCACAACAATAGAGAGGTTCAAATCCACCCTTATAATTTACACATAGAATATTGCGCATAGGATTGTAACACTCCCCCTTTGGCTCTTTCCTGCTATGTCGTTGTTTGATCCGCCCCAGGAAGTGAAAGTGTTGGTTCAGAGGGAAGTTGGCACAGGTTGGCACCTTGTGGACCAATGAAAGGTCATTTCATCTCTGTGAACACACACTTTAGACTGTGTAGGGGGTGGAGCATCCTCTTTTCGTCTTCTGCCTCCAGAGGGAGAGCACACAGGCCTCCCTCCCCCTCCACAGCCAGGAGGGGGAGGGAAGGCCTCCCCTGGCCAAAGCCAAGGCCTGCCATGCGGCCTGTGCCTGGACAGCAGTTATGCTGTATACATACAGGCTTGCTGGCACTGCTGTATACGGGCCTCGCTGCTGTTGGATCTGGGCCAGCACAGCTGCCTGTGAGCTCTGGCCTTGGCTGGGCCCCCCTCCTCCAGACCGAGGGGGAAAAGAGAACGGTGTAGCCCACCAGGCCAACTGAGACCATAGGGGTGGAAGATTCTAACACCTGGGATGTCTTTGGGTCTTCGGTGCTGAGCCCCAGTAGCCCCTTCCCCAGAGTGTGAGACCAGCACTGCCTTATCAGAAGATTCGTCAGTCGTGGCTTCCGTAAGTGATGGGAGAAAAGGAGCCTGGGACTTGTGATGTCAGCAGAAGATAAGAAGAAGAGATGATGGAGTGGCCTTGGCCGGACTTTCCTTATAGTGGCTATAGAGACTGCATTAATGCTCCTGTAACTCATTGAAACTGTGTCTAGGGGGATGCAAGGTGGGCACTGTGTAGTGAAAATGCCAGTGCCAGAGTGAGTGAACAGAAGATTGAGAGGGTGTGGTAGTGCCCTCAGAAGAGGCTTCTGTTCTCAAAACTCTTTGCCCCAAGGGAGAAATGGGGGGGATGTGTGTCCCAGAAGCATCCTTAAAAGAGAACCCTACAAGCAGTTTCTAGTCCATGGGTGGTGGTCAGAGCACTGTCCATGGAAGGAGGACTTCTCAAATGCACATTTCCTCTGTATGGGGTGGGTCATTTGTGAAGAGTGCAGGCCACAAGAGACTGTGTTTCTTGTGGGAGTTTCTATAGGGCACAAGGAAGACTCCACTCCCTTAATATTTTAAGCTGGAAGTTCCAGGTTTCGTCTCAGAAGGTTTTGGTGGGAATTTTGGAGGAGGGAGGAGGAGTAGTTTGGGAGGTTCTTTTCACTTTTGATGCTGTTTTTTTCCTGTTTCTTTTTCTTATATAGTGTGAGTTACTAAAGTTTTCTTCCCATTTCTAAGTTGGAGCCTGCTCTGCTTTATTCCCAGTCTGGTCTCGCAGCAGTATTTTAAAGAACTATATTCTCGTGGGTGCGCTGGCATCAGGCCAGTGACTTAAACCCATGACATGCTAGTATCCCAAGTGAACTCACCTGCTGCCAACAGTTGCATGTGTGGAGGAAGGAGACTACAAGTTCCATCTTCTCTACAGTCCCATCTGGGCTACCATAGTGCAGAGGAACAATTGTGTGACCATTCAGGAGGCACAGGTGGCTCCAGCAAGCTGATGGGTGCCCTGTTTGATTTCCTACCCACACCACTCTCACCCATTTAGAACAGCTATCTGTACCCATTCAGTCCCATGATTCCCCCAGCAGACTCACAGATATCTCATTCCCTAAACATCCACCAGCTCCTGCTGCAGCACTCAGTGTCCATTCAAATTCCTGGCCGGTGCTACAGCTCCCCGTGCCCTCTGTCATGCAAAGGGTGCACAGTCTCTGGTCCAGGGCTCCCACCAGCCAGAGCTCAATCTGCAGCTGACACTACAGTTGGACACCCAGCTCCCTGCCCAAAATGGATTCCTCAGCAGCTGCCTGCTTTGGAGACAGCACAGCCTCATCCTGCAAAAAGAGGGGCCTAAAGAAAGCAGCAGAAAGCCTTCTTACAAGGGCAGCTACTGACAGGACAAGGGGCAATGGCTTTACAGTGACAGAGGGTAGCTTCAGATGAGATCATAAGAAGGAATTCTTGACTGTGAGGGTGCTGAGGCACTGGCCAGGGTTCGTGCAAGGACTGCTCTCAAGCCAGTCTGTGGACACTCTGGACAACTGGGTCTAGTGCAAGACCCTCTGCCCCTCCCTAGGATCCCTAGTGCTATCCCTCCCTGCCCATGGTAGGGGGTTAGATCTAGGTGATTTCCAAGGTCCCTTCCAACTCAAACCATTATATTGTTCCTTGATTTGCCCCTGTCCCAGTAAGCCCCGTTGACACAGGCCACAATGCCCAGAACACAGAACCCACCCCTCCATGACAACAGCACTGGGGCTGAGGGCACCAGGGCTGCTGCAGGCACTGTGGCTGTGGCTGTGCTGCTGCACGGAGACCTCAGTGCTTGCTGCTGACACGTGCCTCTGGCAGCCATGAATTGGCTTGGTCTCCTCATCCTGCTGACCATGGCCAGGCTGGTGTTTGGGACATGGGACAACTGCGGGTAAGTGGCCCCAGGCCCCTGGGAGGGAGCCACGGCAACACTTGGGGCCTTCCCTGGAGGGGCCTGCCTGTCCCCCATGGCTGGGCCACAGCTTCCCACCCGCCATGGGGAAGCCTCAGTTCCTGGCCAGCAGCTGGGTGCTGGCACGGACAGACACATATCCCAAGGTCTTCCCTGGCCTCCTGGGTGTGCAAGGCCTTGTGTGGAGGGCAGAGGGCTGAACTTCAGCCTGAGCAACAGCAGGCCATGCAGCAGCATGGAAATGACTTTCTGCTTGCAGATGGTCTTGCGGCCTCCGACCCATGGTGTCTGATTCTGGGTACAAGAGTCTTGACTATGGCATGACACGCATCGTCGGTGGCACAGATGCCAAGCCCGGGGCCTGGCCATGGATGGTCAGCATCCAGCATCCCAGGATACCAGACACAAAGCATTTTTGTGGAGGGTCTCTCATCAGGACAGAGTGGGTTCTCACAGCAGCCCACTGCTTCGACCTCATTTTGTAAGAAGGGGCAGGAAATGGGAACATCCCCGCTACACCAGCAGGTGCCTTGTCCTGCTACCACCTACTACCCCCTTCCCCTTTCCTCTCAGCTAGCCCAGCTGCCACACTGCTCAGGAGAAGCCTGGGCTTGTGCCAAGGCGTCCTAGCAGCCTCCAGCTTGACATTCCTCCAGCCTAAGATACGTGAGGCCACTCACACCTGCCAGAGCAGTGCTCCCTCTCTGCCTTGCCAGGCAGAGGTCTGGCAACTGCTGGGCTGCTGTGGCACATGGCTCTGCTCCCTCTCATCCCTCTCTCCATCTGCCTTGCAGTAACACCAGCTTGGTTTACGTGGTGATTGGGGCCACCCAGTTGACTAAGCCAGGGCCTGCAGCACAAATGCGTGGAATTAAGAAATTACTGCGTCATGAAAACTATAAGAGAAGTGACATGAGCAATGACATTGCCTTGCTGGAACTGAGCAAGCCTGTTGAGTGCAGTCCCTACATCCAGCTAGCCTGTGTGGCCGATGATATCCTAAGAGTGTCAGTGTCACAGGAGCATAACTGCTGGGTGGCTGGCTGGGGTGCGACCTCTGCAAGAGGTGAGTTCCCAAGCAAGACTCCAGAGCAAGCTCAGCACACTGGGGAGATGGCTTGGACTTCCCCACAGCAGAGGCCAAAGCCAGGCTGCAGGCTGTACACCTCTGCAGAGATGGGCCTGGCCCACTCTCCAAATACAGGAAGTAGGGATGCAGTGCCCCAGTGCCTCTGCAGAGGGCAAGCCAAATCCAAGGGAAAGGAGTTCCCCCCAGAAAAGGAAGGAGAACTGGGAAGAAGATGCTGGGAGCTTGTTTCTTTCTTTGCCCACAGATAAAAACCCAAACGATCGTCTGCAGGAGGCCAAGGTGCGCATCATCGATGTCCATCTCTGCAACAGCACCTTCTGGTATGCAGGGAAAGTCCACAACCACAACTTGTGTGCTGGTTATCCACAGGGCAACATTGACACCTGCCAGGTAGGAGCACGCCAAGAGCCTCTCAGCCCCCTGCAGCACCAGCAGCCCTGGCAGCACCGCCCCAACACAGCCCAGGGTCTGCTTTGCCCAGCCACTCAGTCACCCTCCCAGCCCCAGCTCCCTCCCAACTGCTCTGGGGGCTTTCCCCACACTCCCCATCCACTCCTGCTTGCCCAGTGCCCTGCTTGTGCCAGAAAGCCCAGCAAGCCCAGCTAGTGCTCTTGGCAGCACAGAGGTTCAGGTGCCAAACATCCATCCTCTGCACATCCAGGAGCCCTGTGCAGAGAGGACAGACAGAGCTCTACCCTACAGGACCCCAAGCCATTCACAGCCAAGCCTCTGGAGGCTGCAGCCTCTGAGCAGAGCCTTCCTCTGCCTGCAATACAGCTCAGGCAGGGGCTGTGAGAGGGGAGGAGATAGCCTCAGAGCTGGCAGGGGACGTCCAAATGACCTTAATCCTCTCTGCTCCACTACAGGGTGACAGTGGTGGTCCTCTCATGTGCCAAGAGAAAAACACTGACTACTTCTGGGTTGTCGGAGTGACCAGCTGGGGAAAAAGCTGTGGCAAAGCAAGGCGGCCTGGAATCTACACCTCCACTCAGTACTTCTACAACTGGATCGTGGTCCACATGGGCACAAAGAATATTTAAGGTGCTTCTTGAGCAGCAGGATGGGCAGCATCAATGGCTTGCTGTAGTGCACAGCAAGTGTTTCCTGCTGATCCAAAGGCAGCCTCAGGGTCAAAACCCTGCTCTGTCCTGACCACACTCCTCTCCTGTGTGTACACAGACAGTGGAGTTGATTTAGTTGTTGAAATAAAGTTGCTTATCATCACAGGGAACCATCTTTTCAGTGCAATTCCAACTCATGGGCAAAGCAAGGACTGCCACAGTTGCAGTTGGCACCTGCAGAATGAGCCTGCAGGCAGACATGCCAGGCACAAAGGGACAGAGTGGCTCCAAAGAGCTCCAAAGTGCCTGGTCAGAGAGGAGAGTGCTCTGAGCCACCATAGGCTGGAGGAATCTGGTACATCAAGCCTAGGAAGGGGATAGGAAAAAAGCAGACACCTTGGGAGTTGTGCTCAAATGCCCATGGGCTGATTACTAGGGCCTGGTGTGAGCCTGGGCTAAGAGAATAGATTTGGGAAAGTCCCAAGCATGACAAGGGAAACTCCTGGCTCCTGACTGGAATGCCAGTGCCCTAAGGCAGAGCCAGATTTCACAGGTAGTAAAGGGGGATTGATGTGCCAGGTGGTCACACCTCACAGACACTCAAAGGAGGAGCTGGGGTCATTCTGGGGAGAGGAACCTGGCAGGAAGAGTAGGAGAGCACACCAGGAATGCCACAGAAGGCCAAGGGGAGTGGGCCGAGAGCAGCTGCAACACCAAAGCTGTTCCCAGACAGGGCCAACCTGGGAGCCAGGAGGAAAAGATCTCTGGGCTTGGCTCCATATTTGGGAGGAGACAAGGGCAGAGACAGGGAGGAGTCAAGGAAGATGAGAGGGCTGTTGTATAAGCCTGTCAAGTGGAGAGAAGGAGTAATCAAAGAGCCAGCTGCACAGACACAAACTGCAGCTTGCTGTGCTTCTTTGTCTGAGTGTTGCACAATGGGCAAGAACCTTTTTATCTCGACTCATTAATTAACAAATCCTCTACATACTGTACAAATTCACCCCAAGATTTTATACCCATTTATTCAACCCCACAATATTCTTGTTTGGGCAACAATAAATGGCAAGGCATCCTGCAACTCCTAAGGGAAGACGTGTGCAAAGCTAGCCTCTGTCACTGTAAAGCCATTGCCCCTTGCCCTTTCGGTATGTCTCACTATCATGGATAACCTGGAAGACTGTGTCCATGGTTAAATCCTCCTCTTGGTCTTGTGCCCACTTATAGGTGGCCTCTCTGCCCTGCTGATCTGAGGCACCATGGGCCCACTGAGCTAGGAACAACTTCCCCTTGTGTTGCCAATCGAAATCTATCTGTAACATCTCAGTTTTGTAGCCTGATCCACCTGTTCATTGTTGCCCGACCCTTGGCACGGAGACATCCACATGACAGACTTTAATGGTCCACTTCTCTATCCAGGCTGTGGTGTCTAGCCATTCTTCAGCAGCCCAGACTGGTTTTCCTCTACACTGCATTTGGTCTTTCCAGCTTTCCAGCCACCCCAAAACGTTTGCTACCACCCACCACTCAGTGTAGAGGTAGAGTGCTGGCCACTTATGCAGCAATGTCCAAAGCCAGCTGGACAACTTTCAACTCTGCCGTCTGACTGGATCCACCTTGTCCTTCAGTAGCTTCCGCAACTCAAAACATAGGGCTCCACACAGCTCTTTTCTGTTTCCTACTGGTTCCTACAATACGGCAGGATCCGTCAGTGAAGAGGGTGTACCATCCTTCACTTTCCCGTTGCTGGTTATATGGTGGGGTGTGAGAACAATGGGTCGGTCAGGATGGACGGAGACGAGAGATCTCTGGAGTCAGTTTTGGAGCATGCAGTTTATTGCATAGGGCGTGGGTGAAAGGGTCCTGCTACAAGCTGCCAGCCGCAGCTCAGAGCAGGTCCGAGAGGGTGAGAAGAGAGTGAAGAAGAGAAGGAGCAAGAGAGCAAGAGAAGAGGGAGAGAGAAAGAGAGAGGTTCCTGTTACAATACATTAAATCTTCTTCTATACTGAATATTCTAATTTATACCAACCAATCTAGTACAAGATACAAATCCTATAGCATTTACCTACAGCCTATAAGACTCACTACATTACCATACAGTGTTATATTTTAAACTCTAAAACCTACTCTTTGGACCCCTCCTGCCAAGCTAATAGGGTCTGTTTTGACCCTTAGATTCTCGGTAAGGAGAAGGGCATTGTTTCATCAAGGGGGGATTACTTTTGGCTGGCCATACCATTGTTTTCCAGTTGTTCAGTAATCATCACAAAATAATGTTCAGTAACTAAAGCTTGGCATCTTACTTGCCTTCAACTCTATTTCACTTATATGTTTCATATTCTCTAAAAATAAGCAGTCATATTTATAAGGCTTTCCTATTTCATCCTCCCCAACAGTGGGACTTCCTCAGCACATGTCGCCTGTTCTTCCTCTTCTGATGATAATCAAAAGCTCTCACCTTTAGACCAGTATGTGATGACTTCCAAGATCCCAGGGTGATTTGGGTTTCCTATTCAAGCTCACTGTGATGAGGGTGATCCATTTACTCCAGGTAACATCTGTGGAATGAGGTACTGCAGGGACCTTTCCTTTAAGTATCCAGCCCAGCACTGGTAGTCAGGGTACCAGAAGGAGATGTGTTTCAGTGCCAGTCACTTCTGAGGCAGCTTGAACCCCTTCACAGACTGCAAGACTCCTTTCTTGGGGTGTAGCTGGCCTCAGATTCTGTATGCATGACTCCCGTGGGCTCAGTATTTTCTGGGACTGAGGGAATCTAGATCGCTAACTTGCAGGCTGTATTCCCATGGGAAAACTCTCAACAGTTTTCCTTTCTCAAAACACTTTCCCTGTTTTTGTAAACATTTCTATGTTTATGCCACTCCTCTCAGAATTTTCTCATAACACTGTTCTTCACCTGTTGTTTACCAAAGGGGAAGAGAGTTAGTCCTTCTTGACCAATCACTGTCCTGTTAGTGAAACATGCTATAAAGGGATGGAGAAATTTGTAAAATAAAGTTTTTAGCTTCAGCCTCCTGATCAAGAACTAGTCTCTCTGTGTCTTCATTCTGTGCTCTACTGCAACAGACTCCAAAACCCAAGAGGTCAGCCTCAGGTCTCTCCAGGTCCCTTCTGCCAGAGGCTCCTGGGCAGACCATTCTCTGCAGCTGTGGTGTAGAGCACATTCTTCACATCCTGTCCTGCCCTGACAGGCCCAAGTGTGCTGCATGGGCAATCTCATGCTTGATCTGCTCAAAAGCTTGCCCTGCCTGAACAACAGCTCAGGGCCTCTGACAAAATCATTTTTCTTTCCTGTCCTGAGGTAGAGAGGTCTTACAATCTGGCTGTATTCCAGGATGTGCATTCTCCAAAAGCCCACGGTGCCTAGGAAAGCTTGTGTTTCTTTCTTGCTGGTCAGTGGGGACATAGCACTTATCTTATTAATCATATCCGTTGGCATCTGTCTGCATCCATCTTGCCAATTCACCCCTAGGAAATTATTTTCCTGGGCAGGCCTCTTGACTTCACTTCATTTGATAGCAAAACCTGCTTTCAGGATTATTCTCTCTCCTTTCTTATAAACCTCCCCTGCCATGTTCCCTCATACAACGTCATTGATGCACTGTAGATGTTCCAGAGCCTTGCCCTTTTCCAGTGCAGCCTGGATCAGTCCATGACAGATGGTGGGACTGTGTTTCCACCCTTGGGGCAGTCGGTTCTAGGTGTACTGCACACCCCTCCAGCTGCAAGCAAACTGAGGCCTGCATTCTGCAGCCAGAGGAATGGAGGAAAACGCATTAGCAATGTCAATGGTGCGTACCACTTTGCTTCCTTGGACATCAGCTCACACTGGAGCTCCAGTATGTCCCGCACAGCAGTGCTCAGTGATGGTGTAAGTTCATTTAAGCTACGATAGTCCACAGTCAATCTCTATTCCCCGTAAGAGTTGTGCATGGGCCAAAGTTGAAGCAGGAATGGGTCTTACTGACCACTCCCTGGCTCTCCAGTTCACGGATCATATTATGTATGGGAATCACGGAGTCTCAGTTTGTGTGATATTGCCAATAATGTACTGTAGTGGTGGCCATTGGTACCTGCTGTTCTTCTGCTGTCATGTTATACTGCAGAAGGGTCCTCTGAGACACCAGGCAAGGTGTCTAATGCCCTCTGTCTTCACAGCAGCTATTCCAAAAGCCCACCTGAGTCCTTTAGGGTCTTTGAAATAACTACTTCTGAGGAAATCTATGCGCAGAATACATGGGACCTCTGGACCAGTCACAATAGGGTGTTTACTCCATTCCTTCCCAGTCAAGCATACCTCAGCTTCCAATAGAGTCAACTGCTGTGACTCCCCTGTTGCCCCAGCAATAGAAACAGGTTCTGTCCCCACATGTCCCAGTGGTATTAAACTACATGGTGCACCAGTGTCAACCAAAAGCTTCTATTTTTGTAGTTCTATTGTGCTAGGGCATTGGATCCACACAGTCCAAAAGATCCAATTTTCCCCAGCATCTACCTGGCTAGAGGTCAGGGCCCCTCTTGTCCTGGCTACCATTGACTCCCTTTGTGTAGATTCCAGAGGTTTCTTTAAGGGGAAGGACATATCATCCTCCCTTCTGTTATAGTTAGCAGCTCAGCTACAGGAAACTGTAGTTACATTCCTTCTAGTGGAACTCCCTTGTTAGTAGCTTCTTCCTTTAGTTTACACATCTGTGCTGCCAGGACAGAAGTGAGTTTTCCATCCCACCTCATATCTTCCCCATGCTCATGCAGGAAGAATCACAGGTCAGCTTGTGGGGTGTACCCTCTCTCCCTAGCTGGGATCATCTGTCTCTGATTAGAGAGCATCTGCTCTGTACTGACAAGATTTGGAGAAGGTCCTCTTTCATCTCCTCCCTGAGTTTCTGATGAGTCTCTTCAATCCTGCCTTCCATTTCCTGTATATGCTTGTCGTGGTTTGACCCACTCTAGGAAGTGAGAGAGTGTTGGTTCAGAGGTTGGCACCCTGTGAACCAATGAAAAGTTATTTCATCTCTGTGAACATACACTTCAGGCTGGGAAGGGGATGGAGTCTCCTCTTTGTCTTCCGGCCTTCAAAGACTGAACAGGCTCTCCTCCTCCTCCTGGCTGTTGAGGGGGAGGGGAGGCCTCCCCTGGCCAAAGCCAAGGCCTGCCATGCGGCCTGTGCCTGGACAGCAGTTATGCCGGCTTGCTGGCACAGCTATCCGAGCCTCGCTGTTGTTGGATCTGGGCCAGCACAGCTGCCTGTGAGCTCTGGCCTTGGCTGGGCCCCCCTCCTCCAGACCCGGGGGGAAAAAAGAGAACTGTCTAGTCTGCCAGGCTGACTGAGAATGGAGGGGTGGAAGATCTAACACCTGGGATGTCTTCAGGTCTTCAGTGTCGAGCCCCTGCTAGCCCCCTCCCCGGAGTGTTGGACCAGCGCTGCTTTATCAGACAATTCATCAGTTGTGGCTACTGTAAGTGATGAGAGAAAGAGCCTGGGACTTGTGATGCCAGCAGAAGATAAGAAGAAGAGATGATGGAGTGGCCTTGGCCAGACTTTCCTTATAGTGGCTATAGAGACTGCATTAATGCTCCTGTAACTCATTGAAACTGTGTCTAGGGGGATGCAAGGTGGGCACTGTGTAGTGAAAATGCCAGTGCCAGAGTGAGTGAACAGAAGATTGAGAGGGTGTGGTAGTGCCCTCAGAAGAGGCTTCTGTTCTCAAAACTCTTTGCCCCAAGGGAGAAATGGGGGGGATGTGTGTCCCAGAAGCATCCTTAAAAGAGAACCCTACAAGCAGTTTCTAGTCCATGGGTGGTGGTCAGAGCACTGTCCATTGAAAAGGAGGACTTCTCAAACGTACATTTCCTCTGTATGGGGTGGGTCATTTGTGAAGAGTGCAGGTCACAAGAGACTGTGTTTCTTGTGGGAGTTTCTATAGGGCACAAGGAAGACTCCACTCCCTTAATATTTTAAGATGTTTTAAGGAAGTTCCAGGTTTCGTCTCAGAAAGTTTTGGTAGGAATTTTGCTGGAGGGGGAGGAGGAGTGGTTTAGGAAGTTCTTTTCACTTCTGATTTTGTTTCTTCCTGTTCCTCTTTCCTATATAGTCTAAGTTAATAAAGTTTTAATAAAGTTTTTTTTCTATTTCTAAGTTGGAGCTTGCTCTATTTTATTCCCAGTCTGTCTCACAGCATTGTTTTAAAGAACTATATTCTCATGGGTGCGCTGGCATCAGGCCAGTGACTCAAACCCATGACAATGCTTCACCAGGTCTGCTTCCACATTTGAGATTTTTGCTTTTATTGAGCCATGCATAGTGTCTTCATAGTACTGGAGCCTCTTTGTCCCAGCTCTACTGTCTTGTCCCTCTCCTTCCACTGCAGTGTTGCTATGGCAGGGGTGTATATTTGTGGCTGGATTTGTGCAAGTTTGAGCTACATCACTGCCATACATTTTACAATGTCTGGACTCTTAGCAGTTTAGTCGTCATCTGAGAAAAGGACCTCTAGCACAGCCAGTTTTCTCAAGTGTTGGATTCCTTGCTCCATGGTCTTCCAGAGTCCTTGCTGCAGCTGAAGTCCTTCTGGGTGAAGGTATCTTCTTTCACACTTGCTAAGAGCCATGTCCAGAGGCTAAGAGGTTTGGGTCTCCTTGCAAATCCATGGTAAGTACTCACATCACATGACAGAGATCCCAAGTGCCTCACTTCAGTACCATCCAAAATCATACCATAGCCTGCAGTGTCCCAGATTCAGACTAACCAACTTAGTATAGACTCATCGGGCCATTGGCTAAGATCTTTTCTCAGATTGTGAAGGCTTTCTAATGATGGAGACTTGGTGATTATTTCTGGTTCCAGTTCCTCTGCTGGCTGTGAGGGTCCTGACTCCTCATCATCATCCACTGGGTGAGTGGATTTGGTTTTGTGTTTCCTTCTCTGGACAAGGGCAGTTGCTATTGGCTTAGGATCCCTGTCTGATTTATCTGCAGCTAGAGAGCCTGGGGTGTCTGCTGATTCATCCTCCTGCCCCTCTGTATTTGCTGCCCTACAGTGTATAGCAGTGTGCGATAAGCATTAGCCAGGGCCCAGCACACTGTAATGGGCTTCTTCTCTTTAGAGCTGTCGTAATTTCTTTCAGACATTTCCCCACCTCAGCTGGATTCTGAATTTATTCAGGGGAAAAGTTCCAAACTACTGGGGCAGAGAATTCCTTCAGGATTTGGTCTATGTTCTCCCACATCCCACACTACTCAAGATTTTCTACCACTGGGACAGATATCTGGACAACCTTTCTGGAATTCTCGGCCCTGACTCTAAATGTGCTGTAGGTCTTATGGAGGAGAGATAGCAGAATAAAAAAAAGAAAAGATGGTATTTTTAACATCCAGATGGAACAGAATATTCTCAAAAGGTGACATGCCAGATCTGAAGAAGGAGGTAAAAGGCTGGGAAAAATCATCCTCTACTTTTCCCCAAACAGACTTATAAATGCCCAAAAAAGACTGCGGAGACAAGCTCAAGAAAACAGCAGAGAATACACGTCCCAAATAACTCTCATTGCCCCTGGTGTTATCTTTCCATAAATTATGGGCTCAGAGCTTATCAACACAGCAATTCTGATTAGTGTCCCTGATATGAAGAAGATATATACCAGGGCCAGGGTTGCAAATATATACGGATAGGCATACATGCCTAGGTGCCAGGAAATTGTTATTGAACCAGACAGCATGGTGGCCACTGACTGTTGTACCCAATACAAAGCCTTTCAGACAAGAATGGTTTTTTTCTTTTTCACTTTCTCTTGCCCCTTTAAGTTGGGCAAAGAATTATGTCTCATTTTGAGGCAATTTAAAAGAGAACCATATGGGTTATCACCTTTAGACTGAAAAGAATCACTTTCTGCCAGTAAGGAATGAATATTAATAAATGAAAGTGAAAAACTCCAACAAATACCAAATGTTTTATTAACAAACCAAATGCCAACAGGCAGGAAAAAATAAAAAGTAAATAACTTGTACATATCAAAGTGTTAGGCCTACCACTCCACCAGCACAAAAGGAGACCCAAAATGCTGGAGAATACTCATTCCTGATATATGATACAAGATGACATCAACTTCTCCCCCTTTGAAAGCAGAAGCTTCATGGAGCATATGAAGGCCCAGCAGCAGACGAAAGCCTTGTGGGTCATCTGACACCAACCTCCTCCCCATGGCAAAGAACAGCAGAACGATCATGCAAGGCAAAATAGCTGGGCTGGAGCCACTTGGTGTGTTCTCTCCACAGCTTGTTGCAGTTCAGAGTGGTTTGGGTCAGAGTGGAGAAGTTTCACACCTGCCGATGTAATGTCCCTGGTCTCAGTCAAGCAGCTGCTCAATTTGCCTCAAGGCAGCCCAAAAATCGCTACTGCATCTTCCCAGAGATAAGGAAAGGAAAAAACTTTTGCCTAAGCAAAAGCCAAGCCAGCCACGATAAAATCACGCCACACGGAGCCCTAAAAGGTTTGGGCAGGGAGTTTTGAAAAAAAAAACACGCAAAAGAAAATACTTCTTTCCCCCGCCCTGAACACACAAACACCTGAGGTAGCAGGGTCTTAAAGATACAGTAACAATTTCTGGAAAGTGGGTAGAGGATATCTGAATACACTCTCATAGTAAATCACTCCAAGACACTGAGGCACAGGACCAGAGCAGTGTGGGAACCCTGCTTTTCCCACAGTCGGGGTGGCAGAGAAGAGACAGACACCAAGTTCAGGAATAAATGTCATTTACTGTAATTCAAAACTGCAAAGAATTGCAAAAGGATAAGCTAAGCAATGCATCTAATCATTACCATAAAAGACTGCCTACAGTGATGAAGAAAGACACATCACAAGTAACCCTGATCCTTGACCATCATCCAAGTCTGCCCATCAAGTGGGGGAAGACACTGTCACAGTGAAGGACTGGAGAACCACTCCCAGCAACTGGGAAATCCTGCAGGTGCCTTCCCCTACAGGCAATGAGATTTCTGACTGCACTGTGAGAGGGCCCCATCTTTATACTGTTGAATAAACAAGCTACCATAGCTTCTTGTGCAGGATCATCTGGTTTTTTCTCCTACTGGGATGCTCCTAAGGCCTTGGAGGGCTCCAGGAGGAATCCTACACCCCAAAAGAAGTCTAGATGTGGCCTTGTCCAGTTTCTAAATAGGGAAAGGTAAATCCATATTTGTCTAGTGTGTGGGTATAGATAACTTTTGGTTGGAAGGTTCATCCAGAGGCCAGCTTTTGGTCAAGAGCTGTTGTTCCTGCCTCAGTCAGGGCCTGTTGATCAGGACTTAGTACTTCAATGCCCCATCCCTCGTAGTGTTCAAGGACAGCTTCTGAGCCAGGCTCTGAGCAACTTTCCCCAGTTCAAACTAACCCTCCCTGCCCGTGGCAGGATGTCAGAGCTAGGTGATTTCCAAGGTTCCTTCCACCCAAACTATTCTATGGCTCACTGCTTTGATGTTGCCCCTCCCCCAGTGGCCCCAGTTGCACAGGCCCCCACAGGGCCCAGAACACGGAACCCACCCCTCTGTGACATCAGCCCCACAGCCGAGGGTACCACGGGCAGCACAGCTGCTGTGGGCACTGTGGCTGTGGCTGTGCTGCTGCACGGAGACCTCAGTGCTTGCTGCTGACACATGCCTCTGACAGCCATGAGTTGGCTCAGCCTCCTTGCCCTGCTGTCCATGGCTGGGCTGGCCCACAGCATACAGTACCCCTGTGGGTAAGTGGCCCCAGGGCCTGGGAGGGAGCCACAGCAACACTTGGGGCCTTCCCTGGAGGGGCCTGCCTGTCCCTCATGGCTGGACCACAGCTTCCCACCCGCCATAGAGAAGCAGACCCCCTGGGCTTCCCTGGCCTGCTGTGCAAGCAAGCCCTTGTGTGGAGGGCAGAGGGCTGAGCTTGAGCCTGAGCCACAGCAGGCCATGCAGCAGTATGGAAATTACTTTCTACTTGCAGAGGGACCTGCGGCCTCCGAGCTGCAGCATCCTACTACAGCCCTACGACTTATTCCTATGGCAATGAGGCTTATGACTATGGCATGACACGCATCGTGGGTGGTGTAGGTGCCGCTGAAGCATCCTGGCCCTGGGTTGTCAGCATCCAGCATCCCGGATCACCACTCATGGGGCACTGGTGTGGAGGGTCTCTCATCACTGCAGACTGGGTCCTCACAGCGGCCCACTGCTTCGACAAGTTTGAGTAAGGATAAGCAGGGAATGGGGACATCCCCGCTACACCAGCAGGTGCCCTGTCACCAGCACCACCTGCTACTCCCATCCCCTTTCCTCTCAGGCAGTCCAGTTGCCACACTGCTCAGGAGAAGCCTGGGCTTGTGCCAAGGCTTCCTAGCAGCCTCCAGCTTGACATTCACCCAGCCTAATGTGTGTGAAGGCACTCACACCACTGCTCCCTCTCTGCCTTGCCAAGCAGAGGTCTGGCAACTGCTGGGCTGCTGTGGCACATGGCTCTGCTCCCTCTCAGCTCTCTCTCCATCTCCTTTCCAGGAACATCAGCTTACTGTATGTGCTGATTGGAGCCACCCGGTTCACTCGGCCAGGCCCTGGGGCTGTAGCGCGTAATGTCAAGCAGGTGGTAATACACCAGTACTACAAGCGTGTGGACTATAGATATGATGTGGCCCTGGTGCAATTGGACCATCCTGTCCAGTGCAGCCCTTACATCGAACTGGCCTGTGTGGCTGACCCCACCTTGAAAGTCTCAGAGTTCAACAACTGCTGGATTGCTGGCTGGGGTGCCACCAATGCAAGATGTGAGTTCCAAGAGTGACTCCTGGTGCACTGAGGAGAGGGTTGGGCTTCCTCACAGCAGAGGCCAAAGCCAGGCTGCAGGATGTAAGCCTCTGCAGAGGGGGGCCTGGCCCGCTCTCTGAAGGCAGGCAGCAGGGACACAGTGTCCCAGTGCCTCTGTAGAGGCAAAACCATGCACAAGGGAAAGAAAAAGGGAAGGAGAACCAACACGGTGCTGCTGAGGGATCATTCCTTTCTCTGATCACAGCTCAAGATTTTAGTGAACGTCTGCAGGAGGCGAAGGTCCAGCTCATCGATGTCAAGATCTGCAACAGCAGTGCCTGGTATGCAGGGGAAGTCCACCCCTACAACTTGTGTGCTGGTTATTCACAGGGCACCATCGACTCCTGCCAGGTAGGAGCATGCCAAGACCCTCTCAGCCCCCTGCAGCACCAGCAGCCCTGGCAGCACCGCCCCAACACAGCCCAGGGTCTGCTTTGCCCAGCCACTCAGTCACCCTCCCAGCCCCAGCTCCCTCCCAACTGCTCTGGGGGCTTCCCCCACACTCCCCATCCACTCCTGCTTGCCCAGTGCCCTGCTTGTGCCAGAAAGCCCAGCAAGCCCAGCAAGCCCAGCTAGTGCTCTTGGCAGCACAGAGGTCCAGGTGCCAAACATCCATCCTCTGCACATCCAGGAGCCCTGTGCAGAGAGGACAGACAGAGCCCTACCCTACAGGACCCCAAGCCATTCACAGCCAAGCCCCTGGAGGCTGCAGCCTCTGAGCAGAGCCTTCCTCTGCCTGCAATACAGCTCAGACAGGGGCTGTGAGAGGGGAGGAGATAGCCTCAGAGCTGGCAGGGGACACCCAAATGACCTTAATCCTCTCTGCTCCACTACAGGGTGACAGTGGTGGTCCTCTCATGTGCAAAGACAACAACGCTGACTACTGGTGGGTCATTGGAATAACCAGCTGGGGAAAAGGCTGTGCCAGAGCAAAGCAGCCTGGAGTCTACACCTCCACTCAGTACTTCTATGACTGGATCGAGTACAACATGCGTGCACACCACGCAGTTAAAAGTGCTTCCTGAGCAGCAGGATGAGCAGCATCAAGGGCATGCTGCAGTGCACCACAGCCTGCACCATTTCCATCTGGGGCAATGCCTGCTGATCCAAAGGCAGCCTCAGGGTCAAAACCCTCCTCTGTCCTGACCACATTCTTCTCCACTGTGCACACAGACACTGGAGTTGATTTAGTTGTTGAAATAAAATTACCTTTGTTCACACGGAACCATCTTTTCAGTGCAGTTCCAACTCATGGGCAAGGCCAGAAGTGACATGGACAGCACCTGCAGAATGAGCCTGCAGGCAGACATGCCAGGCACAAAGGGACAGAGTGGCTCCAAAGAGCTCCAAAGTGCCTGGTCAGAGAGGAGAGTGCTCTGAGCCACCATAGGCTGGAGGAATCTGGTACATCAAGCCTAGGAAGGGGATAGGACAAAAGCAGACACCTTGGGAGTGGTGCTCAAATGCCCATGGGCTGATTACTAGGGCCTGGTGTGAGCCTGGGCTAAGAGAATAGATTTGGGAAAGTCCCAAGCATGACAAGGGAAACTCCTGGCTCCTGACTGGAATGCCAGCGCCCTAAGGCAGAGCCAGATTTCACAGGTAGTAAAGGGGGATTGATGTGCCAGGTGGTCACACCTCACAGACACTCAAAGGAGGAGCTGGGGTCATTCTGGGGAGAGGAACCTGGCAGGAAGAGTAGGAGAGCACACCAGGAATGCCACAGAAGGCCAAGGGGAGTGGGCCGAGAGCAGCTGCAACACCAAAGCTGTTCCCAGACAGGGCCAACCTGGGAGCCAGGAGGAAAAGATCTCTGGGCTTGGCTCCATATTTGGGAGGAGACAAGGGCAGAGACAGGGAGGAGTCAAGGAAGATGAGAGGGCTGTTGTATAAGCCTGTCAAGTGGAGAGAAGGAGTAATCAAAGAGCCAGCTGCACAGACACAAACTGCAGCTTGCTGTGCTTCTTTGTCTGTGTGCTGCATATAATCACCACAAGACAGGCAAGAACCTTCTTATGTCGACTTGTTAATTAACACATCATCTACAAATTGTACATATTTTCCCCAAAATTTATACCCTTTTCAATCAAACTTTGATGCTGGGGGATGGGGCAGAGCAATTGTAGAAGATCCTGGAATGCCACGGGGAAGATTTTTTGAAAGCAGTTGCCATCTTTTCCATGTGAAGGCAGGTGAATGTTGACTTTCTTCATCTCACAGAAAGCTTCAAAATTCCTTAGGCTAGGTGTCACTCCATCTGCTTTTGGATATTCTTCTTGGCTTCAAGTCATGACTCAAAGAATCATAAATAAAACAATACACTTTCAACATAATATTAGTATAGGAGGTGTCTTAGGTTACAATGTAAGATGTGCCCATAGTATGTATTCTATCACCATCTCCATGAGCTGTTGAAAGCAGGTGGGGCAGTGTTTCCCTTATCTTCTGTTAATGGGCCCATCAACGCCTTGCTGCATGACTCATAGATAACTCCCTCAGAGAGCTATCTCTGTTTAATGGGCCATCAAGGACCCTCTGCATGACTCATAGAATGAGATCATCCCATTGTGAGATGCTCCGCCCAGGGGGAGGAGCCAAGCATTCCCACCTGGATATAATCTGGGGTTTGGGACAGCACAGCAGCCTTACCCACTGGTCTCCCAGAGGACAAGAGCTACCAGACATTTCTACAGGATCACTGCTTCGACAAGACAAGATCACTGCTACTACCATCCTAACAGGGTGTTAGGTTGTATTCTGACTCTATCAGTGGTTTTTTTGTACTATTACATTTATTTTATTTTAGTTTATTTTACTTCTTTTCCTCTTATTAAATTGTGTTTCTGACTTGGAGTCTCTCACTGGTTTTGCTTTCAAACCAGCACAGAGGTAATATAAAGGCTGATCTTTATTATAAAGGCCTTCAGATGCAGATATGGAAAATGTCCACAGAATTCCTCACCCACATCGGGTGAATACAGTTTTATAAGCTTAGCAAATTAGCTTTTTTGACAAAAATCACCAATTAGAACCACAAGTGGTGAAGTAATTCCTCTCTCATTTCAATGGTCTCTAAATCCTACCCCCTCCCTTCTCACCCTCAGATAGAAACTAAACTTTGTTCATGAAAATGTGTCTCAAGGAGCTGTTTCCAGCCTTGGTTCCAAAGAACCAAGATAGGATTAGGGACCTTGTACCCTCCAGGGCTTAGAGCTCTGAACTATGTTTTGTCTTTCTGCTTAGGGAAAAGGTACGGAAAAGTACTGGGAAAACTAGCCACAGATAACAACAGGCTACAGAACTACAAATATATGTGTAAAGAATACAGAGAATATATAGAAGAAAAAAAGGAAAAATTTAATCTGGCTTCACCAGGCCAATGGAGTCCTATCTCTTGGCACATGGCATTCTTCCCTTTGCATTAATCAAGATGGGCTGTGCTGAGAACAACCACTCCACATCTGTATTGGTCCCTGCCATCCTGACATAAGCTTCTTCAAATATATACTAAAGTAAATTTCAGGGGCTGCCTGCTCACTAAAGACAATGAGTCTAAGAGTGTCACTCAGGGTGGGGGATGATCATTACCCTGCCCAGTGAGCAGACAAGCTTAGAGCTGCCCAGTCATCCTGGAAAAACCTTAGTGTGCTGTCTTGGCAAAATTCTGCTGTCCATAAGAATTTCTCCCAGTTCTGTACAACCTAGGCCATGGAAATCGCCTCACCTAAACCAGGGATATTTCCCATCACATCAAACACCTCAAGGCATATGAAACCCCTTTTTGCATGCCAAGAAGGGACTTCCACGCCCTTCTGTATCCCGTTGTGTGGCACGAGGGACACAAGGCTCTCCTGTGCCTGTGTCCAAAAGCCTTCAAGTAGAGACTCAAGACGCCCACCTTGTGCATTACGGGGGCCTCCACAATTCCTCTGTGGCCACCTTAGGCTGATCATGCTGTGCGCGCCTTCTCCACCCACTACCCGCGACTTCACCAAATCTGCACCAAATGTCACAACAATAGAGAGGCTCAAATCAACTCTTTTAATTTACACAGACTCTGCACACAGACTTATAACACTCCTCCTCTGGCTCCTTCCTGCTCTGAAAATCCCAGCAGTTGGATATTTGGAGGAGGGAGGCTCCCAGGGTACTTCTTTACAGTCCCATCTGGGCTGCCATAGTTCTGAGGAAACTCCCGTGTGTGACCATTCTGGAGGCATAGGTGGCTCCAGCAAGCTGACAGGTGCCCTGTTTGATTTTCTACCCATGCCACTCTCGCCCAGTCGGAGTGGGTTTCTGTATCCATTCCTGGGGTTCTGTCAACAGTCTCACAGATGTCTCGTTCCATAAAGAGCCACCGGCTCCTGCTGCAGCTCTCAGTGTTGTCCTGGTTTAAAGGACAGGTGTCCACCAAGGAAGGCAGGAACCTCCCTGGGAATGGAAAATGTGGCCTCCTTTCCTCCAAATTATTATAACTTTGAATGGGGGTTTTCAGGCAGAGATATGAGAACAGGAGTAACAGTTCTTTACTAGTACATATAACAAGGCAAACAAACAACAACAACAGCAGTAACAACAAACATAACCAGGAACCCAGTAGGAGCCTTCTCTCTGCCACAGGCACTTTCCCCTTGGTGCAGTTCCGGTCACAGCCACCAGGGGTGCTGGTGGCTCCTGGCCAGGCAGGACCGGTGCGATGATTCCTCCACGCCTGCTGGGGACGCTGTGGCACGGGCTCGGCCACCACTCTCCACATGGCAATGGCGGAAGAGATGGAGAAGAGGTTTTCTTTGGAAACTCACAGGAAGCAGCCGGTCTCAGTGCCACTCGCAAAGCTGAATGGACTGCAGCAGGAACTTTGGAGCAACAGGCCAAAAAAGCAGAGGCAGGGCCATCCCGTAGTGATAAAGTGTCGCAAAGATTCCGGAGCTGCGCCAGAAGCCGTGGAGTGTTCGGGCAGGCACAGAGTGTTGGGTTAATGTGCAGCAAAAAAGACCAAATCAGCGGCAAAAAACAGCACAACTGGGCAGTGGCTGCCAGGGTCCTGCAAGCAGCAGCCACAAGCAGCTGGGAGACGCACCCTCCGGAAAGGGGGAGGGAAACAGGCTCCCCTTCGCAGTGAGGTTGGGTGTTTGAAAGGACTCAGTTCAACAGCTGCTCTTGCGAGCAGAAGCTCACCCATAGAAAGGAGAAAAGCAGTGGAGGACAGAATTCCAGGGTGGCAGTGAATTCACGCCACTGCAGCAGCAAACCCAACCATCCCCCTCCAAACTGGAGAGTGAGAGTGAACAATTGAGCCCAGCCCCTCACCTCCCAGCCAAAATCTCTCAGTATCTCTACACTTGCCAAGAGAAGCCCCCTGCTCCGAGACAGAGGCAAACTACACCCTTCCCCGTCCTCCATCTCTTACCCAACAAAGGTGAGAAAATTCCCTGAGAGAAAAAAGGGGTTGAGGGGGGTGAGGAGGAGAAGGAGAAATCCCAAACTCCAGTAAGTGTCTATTCCCCCGGCCTGTGCCACAGCTCCCCGTGCCCTCTGTCATGCAAAGGGTGCACAGTCTCTGGTCCCAGGCTCCCACCAGCCAGAGCTCAATCTGCAGCTGGCACTGCAGCTGCACACCCAGTGCTCTGCCCCAAATGGATTCCTCAGCAGCTGCCTGCCCCTGGGACTGCAAAGCCTCATCCTGCAAAAAGAGGGGCTTAAAGAAAGCAGCAGAGAGCCTTCTTTCAAGGGCAGGCCCTAAAAGGACAAGGGGCAACGTCTTTACAGTAACAGAGAGTAGCTTCAGATGAGATCATAGGAAGGAATTCATGACTGTGAGGCTGCTGAGATACTGGCACGAGCTGCCCAGAACAGCTGTGGATGCCTATTTTTCATGTAGACAAGGTCAGCACAGAAGAGACAGACACCAAGTTCAGGAATAAATGTCATTTACTGTAATTCAAAACTGCAAAGAATTGCAAAAGGATAAGCTAAGCAATGCATCTAATCATTACCATAAAAGACTGCCTACAGTGATGAAGAAAGACACATCACAAGTAACCCTGATCCTTGACCATCATCCAAGTCTGCCCATCAAGTGGGGGAAGACACTGTCACAGTGAAGGACTGGAGAACCACTCCCAGCAACTGGGAAATCCTGCAGGTGCCTTCCCCTACAGGCAATGAGATTTCTGACTGCACTGTGAGAGGGCCCCATCTTTATACTGTTGAATAAACAAGCTACCATAGCTTCTTGTGCAGGATCATCTGGTTTTTTCTCCTACTGGGATGCTCCTAAGGCCTTGGAGGGCTCCAGGAGGAATCAAGGGAGTTGCCTGTGATCCTACACCCCAAAAGAAGTCTAGATGTGGCCTTGTCCAGTTTCTAAATAGGGAAAGGTAAATCCATATTTGTCTAGCGTGTGGGTATAGATAACATTTGGTTGGAGGGTTCATCCAGAGGCCAGCTTTTGGTCAAGAGCTGTTGTTCCTGCCTCAGTCAGGGCCTGTTGATCAGGACTTAGTACTTCAATGTCCCATCCCTCGTAGTGTTCAAGGAAAGCTTCTGAGCCAGGCTGTGTACATTGTGAACAACTGGGTCTAGTGCAAGACATCCCTTTATGCCTATGGTAGGGGGTTGGAGCTATGTGATCTACCAGGTCCCTTCCACTCCAAACCATTCTATGCCTCCTTGATTCAATGTGGCTCTTCCTGCCATGGGCCCTCTTGACACAGGCCACGGTGCCCAGAACACAGAACCTATCCCTCTGTGACATCAGCCCCGGGGCTGACGACACCAGGGCTGCTGTGGGCACTGTGGCTGTGCTACTGCAGAGAGCCCTCAGTGCTTGCTGCTGACACGTGCCTCTGACAGCCATGAATTGTCTTGGCCTCCTCGTCCTGCTGACATTGGCTGGGCTGGCCCACAGCATACAGTACCCCTGTGGGTAAGTGGCCCCAGGGCCTGGGAGGCAGCCATGGCAACACTTGGGGCCTTCCCTGGAGGGGCCTCCCTGTCCCTCATGGCTGGGCCACAGCTTCCCACCCGCCATGGGGAAGCCTCAGTTCTTTGCACACCCCATGGGCTTCCCTGGCCTGCTGTGTGTGCATGGCCTTGTGTGGAGGGCAGAGGGCTAAGCCTGAGCATGAGCCACAGCAGGCCATGCAGCAGCATGGAAATGACTTTCTGCTTGCAGAGGGACCTGCGGGCTCCGGACTGTGCCATCTGTCTACCACCCCATGACTAATTACTATGGCAACATGGCTTATGGCATGACACGCATCGTTGGTGGCACAGGTGCCCTGCCAGGAGCCTGGCCCTGGATCGTCAGCATCCAGCATCCCTGGGTACCAGACCTGAGGCATCTGTGTGGAGGATCTCTCATTGGCACACAGTGGATCCTCACAGCAGCTCACTGCTTTGACGAGGTCACGTAAGGACAAGCAGGGAATGGGGACATCCCCACAATACTAGCATGTGCCCTGTCAGCTACCCCCACCCCCTTTCCTCTCAGGCAGCCCAGCTGCCACACTGCTCAGAAGGAGCCTGGGCTTGTGCCAAGGCTTCCTAGCCACCTCCAGCTTTATATTCCCCCAGCCTAATGTGTGTGAGGGCACTCACACCTGCCATACCACTGCTCCTTCTCTGCCTTGCCAAGCACAGGTCTGGCAACTGCTGGGCTGCTGTGGCACATGGTTCTGCTCCCACTCAGCCCTCTCTCCATGCCTTCTAGGGAAATCAGCATGGTGTATGTGGTGATTGGAGCCACCCAATTGACTCAGCCAGGCCACGGGGCACAAATGCGCCATGTCAAGCAAGTGCTCATGCACCAGTACTACAATCCTGATGACTTCAGCTATGATATTGCCCTGATGGAATTGGACTATCCTGTCCAGTGCAGCCCTTATATCCAGCTGGCCTGTGTGCCTGACACCAAACTGACAGTGTCAGTGCTACAAAACTGCTGGGTGGCTGGCTGGGGTGCCACCACTGCAAGAGGTGAGTTCCAAGAGTGACTTCTGGGCCAGCTCAGCATACTGGGCAGATGACTTGGGCTTCCCCACAGCAGAGGCCAAAGCCAGGCTGCAGGATGTAAGCCTCTGCAGAGATGGGTGTGGCCTGCTCCCCAAAGGCAGGCAGCAGGGACATGGTGCCCCAGTGCCACTGCAGAGGGAAAGCCACGTAGGGAAGGGGATCGCCACAAGACAGCCTCAGGAGGAGAACCGAGACAGTGCAGCTGAGAGATCATTCCTTTCTCTGCTCACAGCTCAAGATTCAAGTGATCGCCTGCAGGAGGCCAAGGTCCAGCTCATCGATCTCAAGCTCTGCAACAGCAGTGCCTGGTATGCAGGGAAAATCCACAACCACAACTTGTGTGCTGGTTATCCACAGGGCAACATTGACACCTGCCAGGTAGGAGCACGCCAAGAGCCTCTCAGCCCCCTGCAGCACCAGCAGCCCTGGCAGCACCGCCCCAACACAGCCCAGGGTCTGCTTTGCCCAGCCACTCAGTCACCCTCCCAGCCCCAGCTCCCTCCCAACTGCTCTGGGGGCTTCCCCCACACTCCCCATCCACTCCTGCTTGCCCAGTGCCCTGCTTGTGCCAGAAAGCCCAGCAAGCCCAGCAAGCCCAGCTAGTGCTCTTGGCAGCACAGAGGTCCAGGTGCCAAACATCCATCCTCTGCACATCCAGGAGCCCTGTGCAGAGAGGACAGACAGAGCCCTACCCTACAGGACCCCAAGCCATTCACAGCCAAGCCTCTGGAGGCTGCAGCCTCTGAGCAGACCCTTCCTCTGCCTGCAATACAGCTCAGGCAGGGGCTGTGAGAGGGGAGGAGACAGCCTCAGTGCTGGCAGGGGACACCCAAATGACTTTAATCCTCTCTGCTCCACTACAGGGTGACAGTGGTGGTCCTCTCATGTGCCAAGAGAAAAACACTGACTACTGGTGGGTCATTGGAATAACCAGCTGGGGAAAAGGCTGCGCCAGAGCAAGGCGGCCTGGAGTCTACATCTCCACTCAGCACTTCTATGACTGGATCCTATTCCAGATGAGACAGAGCCTTGATGGAAGTTCCTCTCCAACATCACGGGCATGTAGTCATTTTTTGACCACTTCACACCTCTGGAGTCGTTATATTTCCACCTCACAACCCCCTCAGAAGCCCTGGCCAAGAACAAGCCCTTCTCTGAAACCAACAACTTTGGGCGAAGTTAATTCCTGCTCATTTCCCATCAAGATTCTGGTGGAATTCTTTACTCAAGTGAAGGAACTCCTCCAGTTGATCTTTGGGCAAAACACACCTTGAGGAACAGAACAGCCATGATCCAGGGCACACTGCAGTGCACAGCAAGTGTTTCCTGCTGGGGCAATGCCTGCCGATCCAAAGGCAGCCTCAGGGTTGTTATAAACAACAGTTTTGTTATAAATGATCAGAAGCCAATTCAAAACAACAGGATTTATTTAGCAAAATTTCCAACACCGAATTAAAAGCCACAATAAAAACGGGACAACAATCGATCGAAAGTTGGGTGGACAGAGTGACAGTACAAGTGTACCCTTCAAACTCGACCATGTCTGTCAAGCTTCAGCCTGTGGGTTTTATACAGTGTTTTTACCCTGAGGCCAAGTCCATTGAAAAGTCCAGGTATGCGTGTGTTTCTCAGTTTTCCAAAGGAGTCCCATCTGCATGAAAAGATTACTTGATAGTTCTTCCTGGAATCCGTCTTGGGAGGGTTGATCTGATCATCCAGGATCTCCACCAAGGTCGATTATCAGAGGTTGAAGAGCTGTGAAGTGAAGGTCCACCCTTGATGGACCATCTTCCTGCTCGGCCTTGTTGTTTCAGTTGCAAATGTGTTTGCCTTCACAAGGGACTCTGGAATCTTGGAGATGCCCCTGGGTAGCTTTTATTAGTAAGCCAAATTCATAATACAATACCTTATACACGAATTTATCCTTTATATCCATTACAGTTTCCCCAATATTTTCCTTTAAGAAAATTTATTGGAAAAAACAACAAAGTGATAAATCAAGAAAAAGCCACAATCACCTATACAGTCCTTACCCAGGAAGTCCTGGGTGAGCCGAAGAAAAGAAGGGTGAAATACAGACTCTCTGGCCTGCAGCCCCCTTCCCCAGTTCATGAATTGCCCATCTTTCTAAAGTTCATTTATAGGGAAAAAATGTCCTCTATGTTATTGTTCAGGTATTTCTTTGAATTGTAGAGATGGGATTACAGTCCACAGTATGTATGTAAAGTAGTTTTTCTGGTAAATCCGATTTTTACAGTCCATAATATGTAAAGCAATTTTCTGGTAAAACTGATTTTTCTGTCCATAAATTATTCCTGTTCGTTGGGCTACAAAGCTTGGTTCCTGGCGCTTCCGAATTCCAGGAAGGTGCGTTGATTCGATCTGTCTGTCGGGTGGGTGTCACGCTGGACACGGAAGGAGGACACTGGACACGCTCAGTCACCCAAGGCAAAAAGGGAGAACTTTATTTACAGTTTCTACAATTTATAGACTCTCTAAAATGAAAGCGGATTGGAGGATAACATATCTCCTCCGAATCACATTGGCTAGTTGAACAGTCTGTCAATTTTCTCCTCCTCCAAGAAGGAATGTGAAAAACACATAGTGTTTTGAGAAAAGTGTGGGAATTCTGACTCCAAATATGTAAATATCAGAAGGCTTTTGAAAATCAGGGCAACAGGTGGGTTGGCTGAGTCCTGCTGGGCCTTTGCCAGTAGCTGGTCCGCCCTCCATTGAGGTGAAAATGTGTTCCTTAGACGTGGTATGTCACCCATTAGCTGGCTTAGTTTGGAATCCTGTTTCTTGGACACAGTTTTAACTTACACAAAATAATGATTTTAATAGGGAATAAACTCAAATTAAACATGTATTTATAACAGGGTCAAAACCGTGCTCTGTCCTGACCACACTCCTCTCCTGAGTGCACGCAGACACTGCAGTTGACATACTTGAAGTAAACTTGCCTATGGTCACAGGGAACCAACTTTTTGGTCCAATTTTGACTCCTGAGCAAGACAAAGGCTGCCATGGTCAGCACCTGCAGAATGAGCCTGCAGGCAGACATGCCAGGCACAAAGGGACAGAGTGGCTCCAAAGAGCTCCAAAGTGCCTGGTCAGAGAGGAGAGTGCTCTGAGCCACCATAGGCTGGAGGAATCTGGTACATCAAGCCTAGGAAGGGGATAGGACAAAAGCAGACACCTTGGGAGTGGTGCTCAAATGCCCATGGGCTGATTACTAGGGCCTGGTGTGAGCCTGGGCTAAGAGAATAGATTTGGGAAAGTCCCAAGCATGACAAGGGAAACTCCTGGCTCCTGACTGGAATGCCAGTGCCCTAAGGCAGAGCCAGATTTCACAGGTAGTAAAGGGGGATTGATGTGCCAGGTGGTCACACCTCACAGACACTCAAAGGAGGAGCTGGGGTCATTCTGGGGAGAGGAACCTGGCAGGAAGAGTAGGAGAGCACACCAGGAATGCCACAGAAGGCCAAGGGGAGTGGGCCGAGAGCAGCTGCAACACCAAAGCTGTTCCCAGACAGGGCCAACCTGGGAGCCAGGAGGAAAAGATCTCTGGGCTTGGCTCCATATTTGGGAGGAGACAAGGGCAGAGACAGGGAGGAGTCAAGGAAGACGAGAGGGCTGTTGTATAAGCCTGTCAAGTGGAGAGAAGGAGTAATCAAAGAGCCAGCTGCACAGACACAAACTGCAGCTTGCTGTGCTTCTTTGTCTGAGTGCTGCACATAGTCACCACAGGATGGACAAGAAACTCTTTTGCCCTTAATTTCCCAAAGCAGAATGGCATGGACAGTGGTCTGTGGCTTAGAGAAGGAGCATCCTCCTTTGTCTACAGCATTCAATTCCTGTATGCCACTGGCCACCCTGGCATGAGAGTGCCACAAGTGCCCTCATTCATTAAAGCCCAGAACAGCAATAAAACTCACTGGCAGCAAGGGCATGAAGCCTGCCAGAGGGTATTTCTTCGGCTGATGTGGCCAGCATGCACTGTGCTGCACGTGCATTTCACTGCACGTTCTGTAGGAGAAATGATGCATCTTGGGCACTTCAGTGCTCACCCACTCTGGCTGTGACTGGATTGGCTCTTGACCCAAGTGCTCACATGCTTTCTGCAGGTGCCCTATTCTAGAGTGATTCTGTTTTGGGAAGAATCTTGTGGGAAAAAGGCTGCAGAGATCAGGGTACCAGTGAAATTCCCCAGGGCCTGCACAGCCTCATCCTGCAAGAAGATGACCCTAAAGAAAACAGCAGAAAGCCTTCTTGCAAGGGCAGGTACTAATAGTACAAGAGGCAATGGCTTTAAAGTGACAGAGGATAACTTCAGATGAGATCACAGGAAGGAATTCTTGACTGTGAGGGTGCTGAGGCACTGGCATGGGTTCTCCAGAGCAGCTGTAGATGCTTCATCCCTTGAAGAGTTCAGTGACAGGTTTTGAGCCAGCCTCTGAGTAAATGGGTCTAGGGCAAGGTGTTCCTGCTCATAGGAACTAGATGATCCTTAAGATCCCTTCCAATCAAAACCATCCTATGATTCTAAGATCTGTGGAGTACACTGAGTAAAACTCTGCCTTCTTCAGCAGCACTGATTATCTCAATCTGTCATTCGTTTATGTTAATTAGCATAAATGAGTGTAAATATGCTGTCATATGCAGAGTTTCACGTTTGCTCTTTGATAATAAGTGAAAATTAAAGCAGCAATTTAGTAATAGTTACAACAGACACATCTACACCATAATGTCAAATTGATACAAACAATCACCTTATCACCTTATACATGCATTAGTGCCTTCTGAGTAATGTGGCTAGTACTCATGGCGACACAGCAAGCAAAATATAAATAATATCTAAAAATATAAAAAGAGCTGTCACTAAGTATTCTCTCTTGGGGTATCTGTGACAGACTTAGCTGGCAAGGCATTGAATTCTTTGTTGCAACCTCCTACATGAGCAGGAGGTAGAATGGGGGTATGACTAGGAGCACGAGGATTCCTTACTGCTGCCACAGACAATGTATGAAATTTAGTGAAGGTTGTATTTGAAGAACAGAGGATGGAAAGATGCACCCAATAGTTCTCTTTTCCTATATATTGCACTTCTTGCATATAGACAAAAGAATTCTAAACCTTTATTTTTGAGAAAAAAACAATGTACTGGAGAAATTCCTTCAATTTTGTATCTAGACTGGGTGTTGTGATTCGCAGCAAAGGCAGGATAGGGGTGAAGATGGAATGGGCCAGACAGCATGTCTCATCTGATCATTCTGAGTTGGATTAAGTCTGGATTTAAACAACTTTTCTCCTCTCTATGTACTTAGGGCCACTACAGGCATCTCCAGCTGAAGTTAATCTACAACAGCCTGTAAGGCTGAGCAAAATTCTGGCTGTACCTTGTTCCAAATTCATTCTTTGCAACTTGAGGTAATGTGGAAGGCATTAAGACTAGTATCTCAATCTGACTGTTCTTGAGATTTTCACAAAGCCCTCTGGAGTGTTTACCATCCTGCCCTTTGGTTTTAACCCAATCTCTAGATAACCTGAATCCTAAAGTCATCTTTCAGGTTTATGTTTTTGAAGTAATAAGATCTTAAAGATAACCTGGATCTTTTAAAATCATTGAATATTTGTTAATAATGTTGTTCCCAAAGAGCCCTATCGTTTGCTTTTCTTGATTTTCACCCAAGGATGTGATGTAAACAGAGTTTTAACAGAGCGACAAGGTACATTCCCACATACACATCCTTACAGAGGATGATAAAAGCCCACAACATTTTTACTTCCTACAGTGTCCTCTGCATTTTTTGAAGTCTGTCTGGGGAGAGATCTGTTCCATAAATTGCTCATATCCATCTTGAAAGTGCCAAGTTTCTCCTGGTTTGAGATTGCAACATTTAGTCCCCTAAATTCTGTGTAATGAAGTTACAGTTATTCCTCCATGGTACATTTCAGGCCTATGTGAAGTTGTGAGTGTTGGGATTTGAGTAATTGTAAACCATGCCTAATGCTTAATAAAGGAATGGTTAAGTCACCCATACATGCATCCAGATCATACCAGAGTTGTGCATACTTGATTCCCATCATGTGCTGAGACAGGATTTTTTTTTATTTGAAAAGCCATTTCTGGTAATGAAAGCAAATACTGCCCTTCTGACATTTCTGCCAGTGTGCAGCAGAAGGATGTGCAGCACTAAAGCCCAGAGGGAGACAACCTGTCTTATTCTTGTTTTTTCTCACCTTGGTGGATCAGACTTCTAGGCTGGTGTCTCTGCATGCCCTTATCCCTGCACCAAGAGGGGAGCTGTTGCTAAACAGCTGTGGACCATGCACTACAATCTAGTTTGAAAATGAAGAATTAACTAGATTAGTTTTGATGAAGACAAAGTACAGCTGAAGTGTCGGAACCCAGGACATCCCTCTGGGTGCCCTGGGTGATCCGAGACCCTGGCAAGGGGTCCAGAGACAAGACATGAGAGTCTGATTAGGATAGTATTAATTTATCACCGGGTGTAGATGTAGAATTTTGGGGTTTAATGGAGGTTCAAGAAGGCAAGATGGAGGAATCTGGGCATGTCCCTGTCCTTCTGCTTCTTCTTCTTGCCCTCCATCTTCTGCTGTGGTGGTGGCACTTTTGGATTGGATTAGAGTAGAAATACACTGTCTAACATAGGTGATAGGTATTGGTATTTATCTGTAAACATAGAACACGTAGTACATAGTATAAGAGATAGCAACCGCCCAGGAGGCAGTCAGTTAGCCTTGGGCAGTGATGTAGGTAGCATCTACACTAGCTGAGAAGGAATGTTTAGGAACAAGAAAGAATAAACAGCTTTGATGAAGAAACTGACGCATCCTGACTCCTTCATCTGGCACCGGGCTTGGGAAAAAAAGGACTTCATCCACAATCTCGGAAGGCTATCAGCCTGGGATCCGAGACTGAAGAACAGGCAGGAGCAAGGAAAAGAAGTAAAATAAAAGGCAGCTGTGATTTACATTAGAGAACAGAGAGTGTCCAAACAGGAGAGGGAATTTTGGAAACAAAGAGGAAATTATGTATGTGGTCTAAATGGAAGAAATACATAGAGAATGAGGTGTTCTTCAGGGTAAGTGCTATCTCCATGTTTATATGTCACCTAACACAGTGCAAAGCTCCAATCCAGGGGTCTTCAAGGACAATTACACAATAGAACTAAGTGAACAAAAAGTGCTGCCACAAAACCTTTCACCTCAGCCTCTCATTGGTCCTGACTTAAACACAGCCTCACAGCCACCTTTAGTGGGAGATAAAGAATATGGAAGGAAAAGGGCTGGAAATTAATAGTTCAATTTTTGGTGCTGGGAAATTTTTACCTCCACTGACTCCTTAAGCCGTGCTGGTTTGAGTGACATCAAGGTTGCAGCCACTTCAGGTGACTTTGTAGTGACTGAGGACTCAGCATACATTTTTTTAACAATGTTACTCAGCATTCATGCATAGCTCATAGAGAATTTTTCATCTGATAAGACTAATCTGTGCTAATTAAGCATGGCGAAATCCCATTCTTTCGTATTGCCTGAATTCCCAGGCCTGAGAACGTGAATCATAGCATTCCATGAAAAAGCATGTTGGCTACTTGGCTTGATATCTTAAATTATTATTCTAGAAATATGAAGGCCAAGCAAAAACTATGCAAGTTTTTCTAACCGTATTAACCGTATTTTGTCTTTAATTCATTGCAATAGTATTTAATCCCTTCTATGTTCACTTTCCATGAATATTTCAGAAACATGTTTCATAGGCTGAAGTAGTCTCAGGAAGTAAAAGCATGCAAATATTGAAGAACATTGTCAAAAAAACCCCTGCATTATAAATGTGATTCTACTGGTTACAGCCCCACCAGTCATGTTGCATATGTGTACCTCAGTGAACTTTTGGTCTAGTTATGAAAAATCAATATAAATGAGAATTCAAATATTGTATATTTAGACTGGAAAATTTACAGGCCAATAACTGTTTGTTGCAATTAAAACATGAGTGAATCTGAACAAACTTATCAGTCTCCTGGTGTTCAGAGCACTGAAACAAAACCTGAGAGAAATAAGTGTGATTGCTTTGCACCAGTGCAGCTTTGCTTGTACTGGATATCAGTCAATCATTTGTTCTGTTTCTTCCCTGCTTTTAGAGGTCTGCAATAGATTTCTAGAAATCTTAATTCATAAATATATCTTCAGACAACTCTCAGATACTACTTAGAGTGTTAAACAATGCAAAATTTAGAAATCTCATAGGCTTATTTGGTGACAGAGTCCAGCTGGATGGATTTCTTACATAATTCATATCTCTGAAATACTTTCTAAAAAAATAAGTGATTGTTTCAATAAATATGGATTTTCAGCATGTGAGCTAGGTCTCTCTAGAGAAGTGCTTAAAAATTAGGGACCTCTGTTTTGGTTTTAGTTGGGAATGCAGCTGACATATCCATGGATGCAGTATCATTCCTGCTTTGCTACCATGCTATGGATCAAGCAAAAGAATACTTATTTTCTGTATTTGAAGTTCATCTTTTCAAATTCTTTATCCATTTCAATAAGACTTTGATGTCACTGATCTGAGAGAAATATCAGGGAGAGTTATAGAAAAGAAAGGATGCCTGATCTTCATGATCCTTAATGAGAGAAAACCTGAATGTCAGCAGAGTAAATCTGCCATCTCAGAGAATGAGTTCAGACTGCCATCTGGGGGATTAGGGCTGAGAAATTCAGCATGTATAGTGGATCTAATGGGATATTTCCAGTAGTCAGAACATTCCCTGCAAAAATCTTATCCAGTTTAATTTTTACTTAGTTGTTCAGTTCACAAATTATTTGCAAACCTGGCCTAATTTCTGAGTACTTGCAGAACTGTTTGTATGAGTAATTTTGATGTAGATTTTTTTCTCTAACATCTCTTCAATATGTTTCTGATCTGTGACTAGTTACTTGATATGGGAATTTTTGCTAAACTTTGATTGGGTGGGTTTTTTTCCCCTGGTTTCTTTTAAAAGATGGAAGTAAAGTATGCTGAATGATAAAGAGTGGTTAATAAACAAAAATCATGCTATCGTAGTTAATATGGTCATATAGGTCATATCACTTGTCTGTGATGGTCACCAGAAAAAAAGAGGACAAGTCTCTACCCGATCTCTACCCAGGTATTTGTCAGAAGTTGGGGGAATGCTTCCCTAAAGTTTGTGTGTACAATATTGGCTTTGTGAAAAAGTTTTATGACAAATGTAGCAAAAACATCTAATGTAACAGCTGTCTAGAGAGAGAATTGCCACCCACAAAGGCTTGTAGGGAAATCTATGCTAGAGTACAAAGCAGCAAGGGGGCCAGAGCTGCCAAACCACAGGGGTGTGCAAGACAGCTTGACATGGCTGGTTTTCTGTGGTCATGATAAAAATGGAATTCCCTGTCAACTATCAGCCTAAAAGATGACTCTAGTTAAAGATCTGTGAGGGCTGAATATAGTTATTTTCTCAGTAACTTTCACATAGACTGAACAGTACATGAAAATACCTGTGATTGCAGATCCACTCTACTCAGAGGTAAATAGAGGTAAGTGATAGAGTAAAAAAGCAGATCCTGCACAAATAGTTTTATATAGTGCCTTTTCACATTCTTGTCTGAAATAAATGTTCAGCAGTCATTAGACAAGTTTTTGTACACACAGAGAGAAATCCCCATTTCATCTGTGCCAGAGAAAGCTGCACAGCCAGGCATTATGTTTGTTTTTTGTCCATAGCTCAAGAGCAGAAGACCTCAGCACTGCACCTCAGCAGGGCACCTCAGTGATTTTTTGAGAACCGCAAAATTTGTTGTTTGCAAACCATGCTGTCATTTCCAGCTGAGGAAAGTGGTAGTACCTGAAACCTTTGTACAAAACTGCAGCTTGTGAACTACTATTTTTTCCTTGGCACATTCAATTTATCATTTCACACATTCAGGAGTAGGAAAAGAGAGGAGATCACAAGTGAAACTAAGAGAAGTAAATCCTAGAGATATACACAGATACACAAGGTTGTCTGTAATTTGTCTTTCATGTTTCTGCATCAATCTTTAAATTATTTCCTTTTTTTCATATGGAAGAAAAACCCCATAGAAAGAAACAACTGAATTTCTCACCCTCAGAAGAGGTTTTATTCCTAACAGCTATTCAGGTAGCAAGACTCTTATCCACACATGCAGAGAAAGTTACAAATCTGGAGCTCCTGGAAAATCATGAAAGGATTTCATGGAAGGAAATTATGTATCAAAAATTGAAATGGAAGGGAAGGATTAGGAATTAGATGAAATATCGAGATTTCATTTCTTTTGATAGAACGATAGATATTTTAGAAAGAAAAAGGTTTTCCTAGTCCTCTTGGCTCTTTAACCCACAGCAGTGGTTGTTCATGGCCAGAGCAGAAATGCAATTGGCACTACCTGTTATTTTAAATACTGTGGACTGGACTTGCAAATTGGATTAAAACTTCAGGCATAATATTTCTGCTGAAGTGCTTTCTCTATCACCTTTCCACCTAAGCAAAGTAATGAATCTTATCAAAATCAGAGTCCCATTTATTAAGGTGTACCTAAAGATTTGTGAATATGTTCTTTTCTCAAATGCTAAGCAAATAATAATTTGTCTTCTAAATCTCCAATTATAATATGTCAGTTAAGATATTACTCATCTGTTAATTTCTGATTTTACTAACTTTTCTTATTTCTACTTATAACTCCAGAGAAGCAGAGAGACCAGAGCCATTCTCTCATTGTTAGAAGACGTAACGAAAGGGAATATCCATAAATACCTCTGAGATGATGCACTGCATTCACAAAGGAAGCAGCTGTGTACTGCTGAGCTAGATGACATGGTTAAGGGTCCAGATCTCAGCTATAACTACAGAAATGGCATGATTTGTGCCTCCTGAGAGGAATAACAGTGTCTAGATAAAGAAGGAGGACAGAACAGCCGCTAGCTTTAAGCTCTATGTACTTTATTCACCTTCATAGTGCCACAGGCTCATTAGATTGGCCAGTGTCACAATCACCAAGTGTGCCAGTGGGCTAACAGTTAATCCCATTAGCATTAGCTGCTTAGTTTCTAAAACTGGAACCCAAATACAGGATGACAGTCTTGCTCAGCTTCATTATTTTAGCTGGACTTCTCATTCAGATCTGAAAGACTACACAGCATGAAAAATAAATTCTCAAAAGGAATTAGGTTGGCAGGGAAATAGTTTCTCTTCACCTGTTCTAACTGCCTGCACAAAAGACTGTGTTTACCATGCAGAAAGAGAATGCAATTACAGTACTTACATAAATGGCTTTCTAAATTGACATTTTAAACAAGCATTTAAGAGGATCCTGCTTGAATACACCTATTATACTAATTTCAAAAGTAAAAAAGTATTAATCCCCTTTTTATACTACTGTACCTGTATAGGTTTCAGGAAGAAAACTATTTCCTTTGTTTATTTTTATGCTCTTGCCCTTTCAAGAGTCAATCAGAGTATTACAATCATAAAGTGGAAGCAAATTGAATTGCTAACACAGCCCCCTCTTCACAAGCTCATCTCAGAAGTGTTATAAATTCTTTTTATAAATCATCCACGCGGTGCTAGGGAGAAGATATCCTGAGTTCTGTAGCACAGATATTAGCCTTACTACCTCAGCCTCTACACTGTTCCTCACAGGTTCAGGAAGATAACATGCCTTTGAATTTTAGTTTGGAGGGGTTTTTTTAACAAATGCATCTGCAATTCACTCAGTAGCAGTCAGACTTTGTGTGCAGGAGCCAGAGCTACTGAGGGAGGGGATACAAAAAAAAACAACCCAGAAGACCTTTTGTTCCGTGGCACAGCTAGTTTTGGTTTAAAATGTGGTGTTAGGGATATGAGTCCAAGCTGAGCATCTATGTCCTTCTATGTTCCTGAGAGCTGATTAAAACCAGAGGAGTGTGTGACAGGCAAAAGCCGTGTACAGGTTGTCGCTAAAGCTGTAGCAAAACAGAAGCAGCGACACTTCTGCAGGTACAGGAGACGGGAGAGGATGCAGCTCAGAGCAGGAGCTGGTCCTGTGTTTTCCAGTTCACTAGTAAAACTAATTTGTGATTACTATATTTTGTTGTTAGAGGGCAGCAGATATCCGAAGTTAGGTCTGAGGACACCATATGACCTAGTTCTGCCTGGGCTCTGTGGCATCCGCAATGGCCAGGGAATGTTGCCAGCACTCCTTTCAGTCTCTGGGTCTGGCCAGATCAGAATGTTCAAAGTTTTCATTTGTCAGGTTAATATTTTCCATGTCCTATCTTTCTCAGCTCAGGCTTTTGTCAGAATTTGATCAGTTTTACAACCATCCTTGGGATGGCAATTAATCTAAAATTGATCACTCTGCCAATGTCAGTAATAGTCCTACCAAGCATGTCTTCAAATCACCTAGTGTTTCTAACATTTGGAAGTGACATTCTGAGACAAATGTAGTGCTGGACTCTAGCCCTGTTTTAATTTTTAGAAACAGAATCACAGAATCACAGAATCACAGAATCACAGAATCACAGAATCCTTAGCGTTGGAAGGCACTTCTGGAGATCACATAGTCCAACTCCCCCTGTCGAGGCAGATCGGCAATCCACCTGGAGCAGGTGACACAGGAATGTGTCCAGGTGGGATCTGAATGTCCCCAGAGAGGGACACTCCACAATCCCCTCAGGCAGCCTGTTCCAGTGCTCTGCCAATATCAATGTAAAGAAGTTCTTCCTCAAGCTGAGGTGGAACTTCTTGTGCACTAGTTTATGGCCACTGCTCCTCATCCTGTTGCCAGGCATCACTGAATTCTATGATAAAATTCTGATAAAAGTACTTAAGCTTACTGAATATGTGCTTTTAAAGCTTGCAGGTATTCCATCAATACTGTGCTTTTACTCTCTTTAGCAGGATACCTCCATGACCTTCTCCTTCTTCAGCTCTCATCATACATCTGTTACCTTAGGAGTGGGGGGAAAGCAAAGAAACAATCAAAAAATAGGCTTAGGTTTCTGGAAGCCTTTTAAATTTCAATTCTTTCAATGGTGGAAATTGAACAGTTAATTAAAATATTAATCAAACCTACATATACTGACCTAGGATCCTGTGGCAGCTAAGTCCTGAAGATTCAGTTCTACAGTATAGGAAATTTATCTTTAATTTAATTTTTGTCCGCTTAACTACAGCTATTTTCCAAAGGAAAACTATCTCTATGCTTAACTCTGATACCTATAAATGTCGCTCTAGAAAATGGCATTTAATTGGTTCCTCTGGATTTTAGTATAAGCAGCAGAAAGTTCAGACCCAAGCCTTCAAAATAAAAACTCTCTGGGAAAGTGTAAGTTCTCCCTCTAAAGATGGCATGCAGTAAAAAACGAACAGCTTAATTGTTCACTGCCTGCTTGAACTCAACAACCCAAGAAATCTAATAAATGAATCCAAGAGTCACTGCTGCCATTCCACACCAGTGTCATAGGGGCAAATGTGTTTTCAAAAATTATGCAGGCAACAGCATCGAGGTCAATCTGTGTTTATTTGTTATTACTTTACCTAAATCACCAAACATGAGATACTAGAAATGCCACAATAAATATCATAGCCAAGAACTGCAAGCACATTTCTCCCCATATCCCATGACTGATCCTCTGCCAACCAACTTTTATGTGTGAGGTAAGAAAGATTCTGCAGAAACCAAGGCATCCCAAACACGTTCCTGCCATATTCTCCATCTGTCCTGTACATCTCTGGAGAAAGCAGAACATCGTTGTATAGGCCATATTGCAACGCACACGTGTAAAGGAGAATGGAAGCTGTGTACAGAGCTTTAATTTTGACATTTATGAATCCAGCTGTTTAACTTTTAAAGTGCTCGGGTTTCACATTGTTTTAAAAAGCACATCACTTCACCTTGTTGAACCTACATTGACACAAAACCTCACAGGTTCTGATTCCTTTTCAATAGACTTCAGAAATTCCCACTGATTTGAGGAGAAGCAGGACTAAGCTTGTATGAAGATAACAGTGCCTGGGCCACCTTGGAAGGTGTTTCTCAAAGCTGGTGGGGAAGTCACAGCCCCTGTAGATTCTCCTCTGCCCACAACAGTACTTTGATGGCAAGGCCAGCAGCATCTCCCCTGTCTCTTAAAAAACGGAAGGGGTTACTGGTATCGCAGCCAAAATCATGCATATAAAAAGCACAGATGTTTTATTCCTTTCTGGCTTCTTGTCCTCTAGAAAGTATCACTAAACAGCTTACAGTGAGAGTTTAAATAATTCTGAGTTGTATTAAAAACTCAAGGGATTTGTTATTGCACAATAACTTCTTAGTGGTAAACACTCAGCATAAAATAGCAGAAAAGTCAAGCTCTAACTTGCTATTTTAATAAATTAGCAATTTTTTTCTTCTTCCAGACAATGAAGATAAAAGCCCTTTTAGCAGTGCAGAAATTTAAAAGTTTAGGTCTCATTAAAATTTTGAAAGACAAGTGCATAAAGAGATCTAATTAAGTTGACTGATGAAATAAAATGTCTTGCTGCAGTGTAGTTTCTTTAGAAATTCCAGTTTTCAACTAAAGGAGAACATTTCCCTTTACCTACACCCCCATTACTCATTGCTGGATTTATTTAAATAAATAAATTAGTACCTTTTGTGGGATATTGAGCATCTTGCTGATGGAAAAAGTTATATAAAAGGAACACTGTTGGACTACTTTTCCTTGGTTTTGTGGAAGGGAAAGAAAATTCAATAATGAACTGATAGGATACTTTGCTTTATGCAGACCATATTTTTAATTTGAAGAAAGCAGATGCAAACCCCTTGAAAATCTGTGCCCAGCAGCATTAGTTAAGCAAAGTAACTCTGGCAAAGGAGTAATCCATTTTAGTACAGGTGAGTATCTGATAACCTCATGTGGGCACTTGCAACCCGAGGCCATGGGGAGTAGTTCCAGCACCTCAGCTGATCTTGCTGTGCTCCACAGGTTACTCCTACTCGGGGGCTCTCACACAAATTGAGGAGAGGTTTTCTGCTGATCTGCTCAGCCAGGCCAGTGTAAAAGAACAAAGGTAAGGTAATGAACATCTTCATTATTCCATATTTAGCCCTTTAAGTTCAGAATCTTACCCCATCAGATTTTGGGGGTATTTTTGTTTGCTTTATTAATGCAAGCACTGCCCAGAAGTTCAGCATCATCATTAAATATTCAATAGAAATGTGTGTATTCAATCTCTAATTTAGAGTAATTTCTTCTTTCTCCTCTTTCCTAGTGAGTCCATTTTGAATATAGGTATTGTTTCTTCCTGTCATTTTGCACTTCATGGATTGCTATTGCTTTGGAGGAATTATTTAGAAGCTTTCTGCCATATGAATAATTAGTGATCTGCCCAAAAAAGAAACCTTCTACAGTTACCTCATTTTGGACTGCTTCTCTTGGAAATCCTGTCCAAACATATCAGCCCGATTAAATATACTGATTGTAAATGTTTCCTTATAAATAAAAAAAAATAAGAAAGTCAGAGGTGCGACGTCCACTCACAACTCCAATATTTAATAAAATCCTGTCACAAGGGTTATTACTGAAGTGTAGCCAGCAGAGAGAACTGTGCCTTGAGAAATTTTTCATCTGGACTGTAGCTGGGGGCTTTTCTTACTGGTTCAGCCTAAGTAAAGGTTAGGTTTGGGATTGAGAGAAACAGCTTCAAGAGCTGCAGCTGCAGTGGGGCTTGAAAAGAGCACCCAAAGGGAAGTGTGGGCCATGGAGAGACCTGGGTTGTAAAAGTCTTTTTCCTGGGCAATAACTAGTTGCCATTACCATTGCCATGTGTGGAAGGATAATCCTCAGATTATGGTTATTTTTAGTGGTAGGATTCAGGTTTGGGTTGAGTGTAAGCCTAGAGCTGCAGCTGGAGTGGGTCTGCAAAGGGGCTGCCAAAGGAAAGCATGATCTGTAAAGAGAATGGGCTGGGCGAAGTTTTCTAGTGGGAAAAGTAATATGGGGTGAACATTGGCCAGGACAGTGAAATTGTCTGCTCTCCTGTTGAATGAAGATAATGCCCAGGCTCAGTGAATTGTAATCTAGTGCTGTCCTCATTCCTTTTCTGACATTTTTGCAGACAGTTAATAAGACAGACTATTTAAACTGAATATCATATGGTTAAACATGCAAACATCCTGAAGGCCCAGGCCCCTGTACTAGTTTTGTTCTAACTAGTTAAAGGAATTATTTATTACTTCACTAAGTATCTTTTCTCTTAAGCATTTCTGCCTGACCTGGTAATTTAAGAACTCATTCCTTTTTCCCAGCCTCCTATTTTTCAAATCCTTTCCTAATCCGCTTCTTTTTTTCCTAATGCACAGGTATTACACCAAAGTCAGTGACAGCAACAAGTAAGGTGTATTTTGTGTATGCATATAATGTTATTAAAGAAATTAGTTCACAAGTGCAGAAACAGCTAATAGCTATTACTAATAGCAGGAGTAATTTGTTTTACTTGCAAGCAGAAGAGAAAATGTACCTGATGTAAATGTACAATGTAAATGACTGGTTTGATTTTTTGGGTTCTCTTTGTTTAGTTGGTTTGTTTTGGCTTTGATTAAACTGAAAGGACCAGGTAGTTAAGAAAAAAAAAGAGAAGAGAAGAGAAGAGAAGAGAAGAAAGAAAAGAAAAGAAAAGAAAAGAAAAGAAAAGAAAAGAAAAGAAAAGAAAAGAAAAGAAAAGAAAAGAAAAGAAAAGAAAAGAAAAGAAAAGAAAAGAAAAGAAAAGAAAAGAAAAGAAAAGAAAAGAAAAGAGAAAATATTTATTTGTACCAATTTCTCTGTAGAATCTGAGGCTGTCCTGGAATAATTCTGTAGGAGGTTCACTGAGACCAGCCAGCAGGTAGGGAATTAACAATGATGCTTTCTCAAATAAAGGTTTCAACTTGCGATACAAATAGAAATACCCTTGAATTTTCATAGTGTATAGAGCTGCACCCAGATGTGAATATCACTGCTGGTGCTTCCCTCCTGTGAAAATAAAGCTTAAATCTGAATAGAGTAGATAGCAACAATTTGCTTTAATGCTTTTTAGCCAGTGGACACACAAACAGAAAGCTTTGGAGTCATGTGCAGGTGCCTGTGGGCATTTGTAGAATGCAGCAGACCTTTAGGAAGCAGAATCATACAAAACAACAGCATGGGCACTTCATTTTCAGAACTATAGGAACAAAAGAATAATATTAAAGAAAGAAAGTTATTAAATAAACAGAAAAGAAAGAAACATCCATTGCTTTGTGATGGATCCCCCTCTAGAGGACCCCTTACTCCATGCAATCTAAGCTGCCACACGCCTGCTGTTGCAAGCATGGGAGCGCTGCAGCAGACGCAGGGATGATTCTTCCCTGGGCAAAACTTTCTGTGAGGTGTTTTAGGCTTGGTTGTGCACCACAGATATGAAAGCCTGGAACATTCAACTGATCTTGGGGTATGCAAGAGCACATTGGCTCAGGAGGAGTGGGTCCTGGCCTGAGGCTGCTCCCTGGCCTGGCTGCTCTCTCCAGAGATGTCCACCTAAACCTCCGTGCTGGTTTCAAACAGATTTGGGAGAAACCCTCCCACGGGGTCCCCCTCCCCCAACCGGTTTGGGAAGAAAGACTTCCTGAGAGAGAAGTGGAAAAGACCTGTTTATTACACAGGCAAAACACTCCCCAGCACAATACCCGATGACAAGAGCCTCACGCCACTTACGGAGGGATAACAAACTTGGAAAAGAGCAAGTGTCCTCTTGCAGATGTTACTGCTGCCTGTCTCCGCTGGTGCTGGGAGGAAAGGGAGTTGTTATGCAGGGCTGGTCTTGATGGGGGTGGGTCCCCTGTGGAGGCCCCCGGCGCTTTCCCCAGGTCCCCAGTCCGGAGAGATCGGTACAGTTCCGAGGAGAGGGAGAAAAAAGGGAAAAAAAACAAAAAGAGAAAAAAACCTCCAGCTTTTCTACAGATCTAACTATGCTAGCTCTAAACTAACTACTAACTACTAACTCTCCCAGAGAAACAACAGCTTCTTTTGTCTTGCAGATTCCGCCTCCCCTGCTTCAGTCTCAAGGTCCGTCTGAGGAGCAGAGTTTTCCTGGGGAAAAACAAACTATGCTTTCCCCCCCCGCCCCTTTACACCCAACAGACGATTGAGGGATAAACATATCACCCTAGGACAACCTCTCACCACAAAATGTGCTCCAGTAATTTCTGAAAAATGTATGCCGTGAGGATAAAAGAGCAGCTCATTGTGACTTTTAGGTTTTTTTATTGTTTGGATACCCTGGCCTAGCTGAATGTAGAAATATAATTTGAGCAGACAGCCAAAATACCCACTAATTAACTTCAACTTCCTCCAGGAAGTCACCCTAGGAGCAGGCTGTAGCCTGAAATAATTAGTTACAGGAGACCTCTAAAATTTTACTGTTTCATTTTATAACTACTTTGTCCTAGTTGACTACAGTTTGGACCCAAGGGAATGAACCTGTTTGCACTTTGGTGCTAACACTGGCCTGCCAGGAAGAGCCTTCTACGGCTGCAGATGGGAGGAATGTGACTCAAATATCAAGTCATTACATCAGATTACAACGAGAGACTGAGTTTTACAGACCACCAGCAGAAAAAAAAGCCTGCAGCACACAAATACAAACCAGTAGATGAAGCACATTCCCTCAACCCAGGGAGCAGAGGCTGAACCCCTGCAAGCAAAGGCTGGAAAACACTTTTCATCTAAGGTCAGAAAAGGAACAGAGACAGCAATACTCTTTTGCCTCTGTACAAGGCTGTTCCAAGTATTACCCCATAATCCCTCCAGAAATCAAGGACAGTTTTACTTATGATCCTTAGAAGTGGCAGGCTGGGCTTTTATTTTCACAAGGGGAAGGTTAAAAGATTCAATACAGGTGTACTAAGATCGCACAGCTGCACTTATTCCCCCTCCCAGGGAGACAGGAGTTCCCTCAACATCACCCACTGCCAGTTCCTACAGAGATTTCCTCTCTCTGTTTCTTTTGGTGGATGAACAGAAGAGAGGAAAAGAAACCCAGTGCAAATAGACTAATTTAGGGAAACCGGAGGTGTCCTGGCCAAGCAGAGAAGTAAACTTGCACCAGTATTCCAGTTGAGAATAGTGTCTTCCTTTGGAGTCCAGAACATGTCTTTTGAACTAACTGCACTTTTCCTATGATTTGGGGTTTTTAATTGCTTTATATGTCTAATCCTGCATGTTCTCCACACGCTCATGTTGCCCATGTCCCAGCTACCTGCAAAGATTGCAAACATACGCGTTTTCTAGAGCTCTCAATGCCTCCCATGCCTCCCAACAACTGAGCTGTTGCCAACAGGCACTTCAACCTCAAGGGAACCTGGAATATAACTGTGCAACCCCCTTAGCTTTGGAGATGTTTTACTGTTTCTGCCACATAAAGAAAGTCCCTGCTAATACAGCTCCTAAATGCACGAGAACTTTTTAATTTTACTAGCCTGTATATGCATTTCTCTTCATGAGGCAAACTCCTCAGCATGGTTATACTGTATTACACTGTCTTGGTTCCAGATCAGGTCACTGTGCAAAGGGAGTGTGCAGCTGGCTCAGCAGGCCCTGGACTGACAAACATGCCTCTATTTTTTTCTCAACATTAATTTTCAATCCACCTGCACTTGTTCTGAACCACAAACCTCACCTCTCCTGTGGAGGAGACAACCCTTATCCTTCTTTCTTACTACCTTTACAGCTGCACTGCTCTCCACTCCTAAAGAGGAGGCAAGCCTTGAGTGTTGTTCTTTTACTACCTAAACCACATCCCCATCTGTCCCAAAAAATTCCTTCCTCCAAAGAGAATTCTCTTCTTCACTGTAACATTTTCCACTCCCAGTTTCAAGCCACCACCTTTCTCTCAGGGGGGTGTAATTTAGGTTTAACACCAGCTTTGTTGGATTTCTTTTGGTTTAGGTGAGATTTTCTTTGAACTTTGAATCTCTATAATTCAAAGTAAATTAGTAGGCAAGGCACTGCTATAAAAAACCCTCCTCCATGAAAAGTATGTTTTATTTCATTTTCACTACCAAGTTGACACTTGTGTTGCCTTTCTCCTTCTTTAATTAAGTCCAGAGTCTTCCTGGACTTTATTTAATTATATTGTAACAGCATTGTAGGAAGTGATCTTTTTCGATAATTTAGAATGACCTCTCTTGAAATGAACTTCAATAAGTTGTGAAATTCTCTCTTGAAATAAAGTTAAACAGTGCCACTTCTATCCAAACCTACTCCATACAAAAGGAAGTTCATTGCCTGTTTAATAGAAGCTATATCTTGGAAACAGATTTTTTTCTCAAAGTGGAGAAACTCTTCTCCACTGGGCCTTTCTCAGCCCTGGCAGAAGGGCCTGAAGCAGACAGCTTTGCTTCACCTCTCTTCACTTTGGACAAACACCTTTATTAGTTCTCCCTTCCACAGCACTGCACAGGAAACCTCAGGTCTGCCCTCTGTACTGTACCCACTGGGTTCTTTTTTCCACAAACTCATGCCAAACCACTGTTGTACTCTCCAACGCTGCATATCAAAATAAATCCAGAAGTCCTTCTACAGTGGCGCTTCACCATCAACAAATTCCTGCATGAAAACTCCCACAGAAGCCCTCCACCACCAACAAACTCCTACAAGAAAAATGCCACAACAGAATTACCCCATCAGCAAATTTCCACTTGAAGATTTCCACAGGAATACTCCACCATTGACAAGGTCCTACATGAGAACATTTATGTTACCACTAAGATTTCCATGAGATGCTATCAAGAAATGATTCTGTAACACCCCAAGTACAAGAGAGCCACACTGCTCAGACTGCCAGGAGGTGCTGAGGGTCCTCTCCTGTTCTCAGGGAACAGGGTTTGGAGAGCTCAAGTCCCCTCACTGGTGAGGACAAAGTAACTCTCACCTTCATCATATCACCTCAAGCAGCCCCCTGGTAGACCAGGGATGTGAAAACCAAAAGAAAAGCACTCCACACCAGTTGTTTTTTCCAGGCTAAGGAAATGAAACTGGCTGCAGACTGCCATGGCCACCCCTGTGAGCCATGCCGATTCTGCACCCAGTGAAGGCAGGAGCTGCTCCATCCCGCAGGGGGAATGTTCTGCAGAAGTGTGGGCATGCTATACACCATGGTTACTGATGCTGAAAATTATTTAAGGCACAGAGAGCAGCAACAGAATAATTTCTGGAGTGAGCTACCAGTGCTCATACAGATGTTTTGCTTCCCCAGTGGATTAATAGGAGAGGGTAGGATTCAATCTCAGCTGTTAATCCTTTCAATGTCACAGGAAGAAAACATATCTATTTTTTATTAAGACTGGTCGTAAGGTAGTGTGGGCCTGTCCTTTTTTGAATTATACAGGATTCCCTCTTTCCAAAGTCTCCTGGGACAAGCATTGATCTGTCAATGATTGACTACTAAATAATGTATCTTTCTCTAGCATTTTTGTAAATAAAATAATTACTTTTTTCTTCACTTAGGTTAGCTATCACTATTACATGTTAATTTATAGCTTCACTATTTTTTTTCTGAGTATGAATTCATTGAGTTATCCTGTATAAATTAATAAAGCCACAGTCTGCTCTCTTAGCCCAAAGCAGTTAATTGTTTTTGTCCATGCTGAATTTTGATAATTTTTCCTTATTTTTCCATGCACATCAATGTATTCCACTGCTGTAGTTTGTGGTACTTTACTACTGACAGACTGAAATTCCATTTGACAAATACCAAGACTAAACAATCCACCCATCAACTTACACACTAAGTCAGTTTATTGATATGCATCAAGTTTGACATATTACCTATGATTCACTAAGCTGCAGTTAGAAGGACAAATCTGCTATTTATTCTGTAATCCCTTCAGCCGGAGAGCAGACATTTGTTTGTTAAGCAATTTTTTACAGAAGCATGGAGAAGTCTTCCTGGAACCCACGTAATTAAAATATATTCCCAACTAAATTTCTGTAGCGGTGTGTTTTCTAGCTTTTTATTAATTGTTAATATTAATTTGTTCTGTAATGGTTTCTCCCAAGTTCCCCCCTGTATTTCTCCCCATTTGGTTTCCCCTTGTCTTTGTTCTCCACAGCCTGTCACTCTCTGGGAAGCCTCTCCTCTCTTTCCAGAATGTTCGGAAAGACTCAGTCCCAGATTGGAGCAGGCTGGGGAACCTCCACCCCTCATTTCCCATTCGCTGTCTGTGTGACATCCCTATCTCCCTGATTGGGTTTCCCTCTTGTGTCCACCCCCTTCTCCCAACCCCATATAAACTGTGGCCACGCCTCGGGCGGGGACACTCTTGAGAGAGGCTCAGAGAGAAGTGTGGCTCCCCTGTGAAAGGCAGGTGACAATAAAAACCATCTAGCCACAAAGTAGCCTACTCGCTTCCTACCTTCGTCAAGCCTCACCGACATCTCTCGTGCAGCTCTGACCCACCGGAGGGGTGGTAGCCGATCCGCCTGCTGCTGCCAACGGAGTTTAGAAGTATTCCGAGCCAGGGCTAGCTGGGAACAGCTGGAAGCCACTTTCCAGCTGGGCTCGAGGGATATTTTCAAATTTCCATTTATCTGGTAAAGTAATTTATCCACTTGCTCTGAAACTTAAAATACCTTGCAGTGGTCACTGACTACAAATCACGCATCACACGTGTCTTATTTCAGAGCTCTGTTGACGCGTTCCCCTGCCACACCGCAACACTCTGTTTTGCCTGATTTATTATGAAAGGCAAGGAAGAAATTACTGTAGCTACGGGCTTGAATAAAGTGCAGCCTTGTCTCACTTAAATAACTAGTAAACTGAGAGCTGAACTAAATATCAACTGTATCTGAGATTCAATAGCTATTAACTTTGTTTTGTAAAAAAAAAAAAAATAAAAGCTGCGTACGTTTACCTTTGGTCAACAATTGGGCTTATCTCAATTTTATTTTTTTTTTTTTAAGAATCAGCTGCAGAAGACAACAAATGCCAACATTGCCTAGGTGAACCTTGAGAACCTGTGTTTGGTCCCTGCTTGAAAGGGCTGTTACAATAAAACATTACCCTAAACCTAAATTATCTAACCTTCAGGCAGCTTTTTAGGTATCTAACTAGTATCTACCAGTGCCATGACAGGAACAGAAGCAAGTCACAGTGAGTTCTTAAGCAGGCTGCCTGATCTCCATGTCCCCAGCCTCTGGGGACAGCATCCTCTGCACCTCTGAATGTGGTCTGAGAGAGGAGAAGAACACTGTCAGAAGTAGCTGACTATAAGCTGTTTAAATTCCCTTGGAAATTGCATTCCTGGTTTTTGGAGGAAGACCACACCAAGGAGTGCAGCAACTGGCTGCAGGGTTATGACCAGCTGCAGAGACAGTCCCAGTGGTCAGGGGTTAATGTGAGCAGGGAGTTATTATAGGAAAAACTTGATCTCCATCATTTTAATTCAAGGCATGATGATGACATTCTGATAATTAGTAATTACAGAACTGAAGAATGTACTATATCCTTTTGCCTTGGTGGTTTATGGGTTTGGGGGATTTTTTTTTAGTTGTTTTCTTGTTGTTGTTCTTGTTGGTTTGGGGTTTTTTCATTTGTTTGGGGTTTTTTGTTGGTTCTTAGGGGTGTTTTTGTTTTTCCACTTAAGGTTTCAAAAAATGAATTGCTTGAGCTTTAAAATTTAAAGCTTAAGCTTTAAAAAATATGTGGGTACTTATAAAAAATACTTATAGACACGTGCCTTTATGCATTAGCATATTTTCAGCAGAGCTATGACTGCTACTAAAAAATTCTGGCCAGATCCTGAAGAGGTTTTGCGTGTGTGGAGCTACACCCGTGTACATTGCTTTTGGGTGGAGACCAAAGGATCCAATGACTTCTGAAATTAATCTGGTAATGATACTGCAACCATATTTAAAATAAACAAACAGCTCCCCTGCCAAGCGCTGTTTAATGTTGGAATGTTTTATCAATCTCAGCAGAGGCCAAAGAGTGAGTGAACTAAAACCTTATTCCTTGGTACAGGCTTGTAAATTCCAGGCTAAAAAGCACTAGAAGAGACAGAGAAACTTCAGCTTGCAAGAAATGATAAGATGACCTTCCAGAGTTTCCTCTCAATTGGATAAAATCTCATCTGTGAACCAAGCACCTCACAGCGGAATTTAATTCACACACAGATGTGGAGAACACAAGGCAATTCAGCTGTGTCATTTTGTTGTTTGAGCAAAGACAAAGAAGCATCAGTCCAGAAAATTGAAGACTTCCTGGAAATTACTCTTTCCATTCTTTGGCCCAATTTAACTCAGGGCTGAAGCTGTGAAGCTGTATGGGAGTATTTTATAAACTTACCTGAGAGCATGATGTGAGTTTCTACACACATCATGTGTAGAAACACACACATCTAATCTTCTATGCAGAACATCTTGCATAGCGCTTTACAAACAATGACTTAGATCCTGGTCATGCACCAGCTATGTAAGCAAATGTGGCAGCAGCTCTATTTCAGCAATAGTTGGCACCAAGGTTATCTCAGCTTATGAAGAAAGAAATGTTGGCCAGGCCATTAGAAGGAGAATTATTCCCCAGCCTGTTTCTAGTCACAGAATCACGGAATAGTTTGGGTTGGATGGGATCTTTAAAAGTCATCCTGAAATGAGCAGGGATATGTTCAAATACAGAACCCTGTCCAGCCTGGCCTTGAATGTGTCCAGGGCATCTACCACCTCTCTGGGCAACCCTTCCAATGTTTTAGCACTCTCATTACAAAAAATTTCTTCCATATAGGTAATCTTAATCATCCCTCCTTCAATTTAAAACTGTTACCTCCTGTGCTACTACAACAGGCCGTACTAAAAGTTTGTCCTCAACTTTCTTGCACCCTCCCTTAGGTACTGGAAGGTGCTCCAAGGGCTCCCCAGAGCCTTTTCTTCTCCAGGCTGAACAACTCCAACTCTCTTGGCCTGTCTTCATGGGAGAGGTGCTCCAGCCCACTGTGCATTTTTGTAGTTTCCTCTGGAACCACTTCAACAGGTCCATGTCCCAAGCTCTTTTTGTCAGTGAAGTTGTGTCTGCACTCTTGTTTTCTCTCCAGGTGAGAAAAGCAAAAGAGTTACAAAGTTTCCACAGTAGAAAAGACCAATTGGTTGAATTAATGGTAATGCCACAAGATGGTGCTGGACATTTGATTGACACAGGTCGTTGAAGCTTTTCATTTATTGCGTTTGTATGTTCTCTAAGTAAACCTTTCCCCAACTGGAAGTTTACTCTGAAAATCAGCACTGGCTGGCTGCGTGGGGATACACAAACAGGCTGGCTTCTCACATGTGCTGGATAACAGGCAGGTGTGTTTTATATAATTCCTGCTTTATAGTTTTTTGAAAACATCGCTGGTGTTGCTTTGCAGTTCTGCATCCCAAGATGCTTTCATGCTAGGTCAGCAAAACCTTTATCCTTCTATGGAAAAGCCTTCCAGATTAATAGTGTTTTCCAAAACCTCCTGTTAGTCACAGCAGCGCAGGATGGTGACCTGACAGCACAATGCAATTTTCATGGCAATTCTGATCCTTTTTTGTTTCCAAAGAGAAAAAAGTATACAAGCAGGAGCTATATAATTTCTTACAATTTTATAAAAACACTAGGAAAAAGGCATCTTGGAAAAAAGATTACCTGCCTGTTACGGGTTAAAATGCACTCATGAATGGAGCAATATCGTCATTATTTTTTTCCACTAATGCATTTCTAAAGTGAAATATTTGGCATTGGGAGGTTTAATGAACCATTTCTGGCATTTCTAGTCCATGACTGAGAATGCTGCTAATATTTCCTAAACAAATACTTAGGAAAAAAGCAGAGAGAATGTTACAACTTTTAGGTCAGATTCTCAGTGATATTAATGGGCCTACAAAGATTTAACATGACTGCAGATTACACCCTGAAGTACAAAAACCATTTCATTCATACTCATATGGACTTGATGGAGTTTGGATTTGGATTCTGAAAAAACACTCTGTATTTTATAGTGGAAATCATCCAAATCTGGAGTCTTGAAGTCCAGAGTGTTTATGTTCGTATCTGAGCTTGAGGAGCACAGCCTATATTTAAACTGTGGTACCTCTGTGCTCCACAAAATTTGCAGTCTCCTTTCCCACAGACAATACCTCCTACAGGCTCTATTTCCAGCTGCTCTGCTGATTTTATAACCAGTTGACCTAGGACAACACAGCAGACACAGAATTTTAATAGCCAGCATCTCCCCTTGGTGGTTTTTTTTTCATTAATTGTGGAGATGAGTGGTTTCAGTGGCAAAAGGAGTAAGTGGTCCCTTCCACTTTCACCTCCACTTTGGAATGTGGTACTCATCTCTTCTCCTACTTCAGTTTTACACCTCTTCATTGCTACAGGGCCTTTTCCCTAAACTCCATGCCATCCACTAAGGTGTATGATGAAAGCAGAAAGGGTGTGACCTTCTGTTTACAGTTAGCAGTGCTCCCAGGACAGTGCTAGTTACAGAGGGAAGGTTAAAACGCTGTGGTCAGTATTCAATGCAAATATTGACTGTGTTTTCTATATGCAAAGTTACAATGGTCTGTATTTATGAATAAAATTGTATGTGACAGCCTCAGAATGTTTTATTAAGATAAGACCACATTCTTTTCTCAGACTGAAAGACAGAGAAATTAGGACAGAAAATTCAAGAAAGTCATAAAAAAATTGAACTGGGTCCACTGTTACACTTGAATTCCTGGTTTCTAATTGTCTGTCCATTCCTTTCACAATTTGCACACACTGCATAGTATCAAATGAGAATTACTTAGTGTTTAACATTCTATTTTAAACAACCCAGTCAACAGAAAAATCAGCAGCTCCCAGAGTGGTAATTCCAGATCTATTTTCAAATACAACCACTGAAGTATTTTGCCATAGCTACTTATTACTGATTTATGACTATTTGGTAATTTGTCACTAATTAATGCAACTTTTTTTTTTGTTTTAAAAGATCTATTATGTAAATGCTGTATCCCTTAGACTTACTGCAACCAGAAATACTGGTAAGAATACAAACGTTCCTAAAATAGCATTATGATAAATAAATAGTATCTTTTCCCAGGCATTCTGCTGTGCATGTGTTGCAGGGTGTGAGGCTGGTTTTCCTCCCTTTACCCCTCAGTGTGGATGGTAGAATGCATTACTTGGTTTCCTGTTGTTATTCTAAAAGATGATGGAAACATGGTAGATTGCTACATAAACAAAACTAAATTTCTAATCTTAAGCATTATGTGTTTTCCTAAGCACATTCAAGTTTGGAACGTTACTTGGATTGTAACATATTCTTAATGGCAGTGAGAAGCTTGGTGTTTGCATAATGTCTTCTGTACCAACTGTCTGGCTTCTGGAAAATGTGGTGGAATATTCATACTCCCCACCCTCTGTGAGTGATATAGTTATTGTAGCCTTCTGACTAGTGTAAATTACAGAATAAAATCTGCATTCAAAGTAATTCACAGTGCTCTCACACTGTCTGTCACTGCTGGAATATCTGCTTGGTTTAGGATTCCCTGGCTCTACAGGAGCCTAAGGAGGCCTTAATGAAAATTAAACTCTTGGCCTGATGCTTTGATCATCTCACCTATCTCTCCACTACATCATTCTTCCAATTACCTAACCAAAGCCAATGGCAGGGGAAAAGTCTAGGATTTAGCATACTAATGAATCAATAATGACACTTGTTACAAAGCTGTTGTTACAATACTTCCTAAACAGACCTGGCTACAAGTGATAAAATAATCAGGAACTAATGCTGTGACACTTGCCTGCCTCATCCTTGAGATACTTAGAAATATGGAGAAGCCACATCTCCTTGTGATTTCCATAGGAATGACCAAGCCAGCCAACATCCTGCCTGCCCAGGTCCACGGCATCAGGCAAGTGAGTGCTAAGAGATGCAGAAGATACCTCATGTTTTGGGCTGGATTTTCTGTTGTACTCAAACATGCAAATTGCTTACACCTAAGCAAAACAGGTAAAAACCCCTTACATATGGGTGGGATCTAGAGTCACTTTCTACCACCACACTTGTTGCCTGGCTTGATCCTTCCTTGGCTGGTTGTCCTTGTGCAATTGTTTGTGTCCCTGCAAGTTTGCTCATGGACCCTTATGTACCATAATGTACCATTCTCAGGGAGCACACTCTGTGAAAAAGCATGCTGAGAACAAGCTCTGGGTCTATAAGGGAACATTCACAGAACTTTGGGGAGGGTTTATTAGACCCTGCTCCTAATTATGTGCAAGCACCACTGAGGTTGTAGAAATTCTGAGGGTGTGGGGGTGTGCTAAAGGAATAAGGGTAATACTTCATACTGCTGGGGAATTTTTGTTATACCAGATAATGTGCCCCATCACAAGACTTTAAACTTGTCTTAGCAGAGTGCAATATATGACTTGTAGCAGTCATTGAAAACTCTTTGTGAATACTGTGGCAAAGATTAATGTAAATAAAGGAAGATCAAAGTAAACTTTGAAGTAGGAATGGAACCTGACATAGCTTAGCAAGACATACTGTACTTAGGCATAACCCAACAAACTGGAAATATCTCATTTTCAATTTCCTATCCAAGATATAAGGCTTAATGTTGGGGTTTTTTAATTATTATTTTTATTGTCCATTTTGGTTTTCATTGCCATTAAGTACAGGCGGTGCTGGCTACTTCTTTTACAAGTTTTCTATAAACAAATGGACTATATTTTCTATTTGTAAACACTGTTGATAGTGCTTTATCATACAGCAGAACAGTGCAGTTTACCAGCTCCTCTACACATGGAGAATGCTGTCATTGCCCCCACCAAACCACAGCGCAGCAAACAGCCGAATAAAAGCCCAAGAGAAGGTGGTGGGATGTAAATGAATCAGTACATTCCTCTCCTTTCATCCATCCCTATTTCCATCTTTGTGTAGCACCTCTCTTGCAAGCTACATTGCTGCAAGCAGCTCTCCCAAGTCCCATCCTGCACACCTGTCAGATATTCTCAGAAGGGCCTTATCTCATGTTTCCAGCCATATATGCCGACTCAGGCTCTTGAGGGAAGCAAGTCCTTTGATCTGACCCACACAGGTCCGCATAATTCTCGGTCTCTAGTGCTGGAGACTCCATGGGACAATCCCTTTGCCACTATGGCTATTCAATACCTACGGACTGGGCTTTTTACCTGCCTTTCAATCCGCAGGGGAAGATGAGCATCAACTGCAAGTGCCTTCCATCGTTACACACAGTCCCACACCCGAAGGTACATTCCAGCCAAAGACTTCTCACTAACCCGTGCACTGCAGCCTGTCGGCCGCTGGGCTATAGCAGTGAGCTGGAGCGAGGGCAGTCACTCGGGGGGTGTTACGTCTCCTGGAGACAATTCTGAGCAGGCAACTCCAGACACTAACCTGGGTTTCTCCAGGACCCTCCCATATGACATCCGACAGGGTAATGGGCACCTTTTATTGCTGCATGATAGACAAAATACAGGTTACTTGGCTTTATTGCTTATCAGGTTGTTATCAATGACTTCTGATAATTTTCTCCTTTGCACTGAGGGTGCTGGCTCTGCTCTCCTCCTCTGGCAATGTGAAAGTGGCAGAAATGTCCTGCTCTGTCCATTCCTGGAGTCCTTGAAGGACGTGGTGCTGGGGGAGTGGCATGGCTGTCCTGGACTGAGCAAGATGACAAAAAGCAGCCTCCAGCTTGCCTCCAGCTCTCCTGGCTGCCCTCCCAGCTGTAAGCAGAAGCCACAAGGTAACAGAAAACTCCTTTATATTCCCTACACTTCACTCAGCTGCAGCCAGCAAAACGCCTGGAAACTGAGACCCCATTTTGAATCGTCCCTGAGCATAACATGAGCACAACCACCACAAAAAAGCTCTGGGTCTAAGTGATTCCCAGTAGATCAGCCATAGCATACACACTGGCTTTTCCAAACAGGCCTAGTCCCTTGTGGAGATTAAAGTAAATCCCACAGTATTTCATTCTAGCTATAATCCTAAATAACAACAAATCTGGGTCTGCTGTATAATATTAAATAATTCCCCCCTTACTTTTTGTCTTCCCTGTGTCAAAGAACATCATAAATTTTGACAGTCAAGCACTCAGAAATAAGGAAATACTAGAATGTCAGCTGTTCTGTTCATACAGAAGAGTGGCCAGCCACTAACACACTGTGCCACTAGCTGGATTAATTGCATTACAAGCTCTCCTCTATAGAGAGAAACTACACCCAGCTGAGCAATCTCAGGGACTGCACTCAAAACGTTCATTGCTGGGTCAGTGCTTTCATTATCAGGGGTTCATAGTAGAAACACAAACCACAAGAGCAGAGAGCTCACGTGGTTTGTACAGCTCAGCAGAACATACAGACTGTTCAGTTGGAATGTATTTTATTAACATCGAACATCCATTTCACACACAGATATCTTTGACATTGTTGGCACTTAAGTAACACTAAAGCCCATTATCTAGTGGGGTTTCTTTGGTTTCTTAAGTGTTTTTCAAAGGCATCTCCCTTTGCAATGTGAGGTGTTTCTGTATCATCTCTCTGCCTTAAGGGATGTGGTCTGATTGATGTATCACTGCTCGTAGGAAGCCGAGCTCTGGGGATGTAGCCGTGTTGCCAGAAAGTCTGTACACTTTACACAGGTCTTTTGTGCATTGCCAGTAGGTTGTGGCTGTGACTCTGTCCCCAGGGGGTCCTGGAAGGTTTTGAACTGTAGGTGTATCGCTGTGCTGCCAGAAAGAATGTGATGGTGGATGTCTTTGTCTATAGGGATGAAAAGTTGCTGATGTATCAATATGTGTTATAATAAAGCCTCTGTACAGAAGGTGTATCCCTCTCTTCTAGAGGTCTTCAGGCAATTCCAGAGCTGTTTGTCCCCACAGCATTTGGGACATTCACTGCTCTATTTTGCCCTGGCTTATCCACATGGTAATAAAGTTGTAGGTGTGATAATACATTTGTGCCAAATTACTCACTATATCAGCATATGTGCCATCCCTCTGAGGAGCTGAAGATGATTTGAAATTCCTAATTAAGCTTCCTACACTGGAGACAATTAAGGATTATTATGCCCATTTGACAGACGTTGTTGCCAGGTTCCCTGGAATGCCTGTATGCTGCCAGCCAGGGTTGCACATAAAACCCACTGCGCCCAGTCTGGATACCAAATTTTCTCTTTACCATGACACTGAAATTGATAGCCATCAAAACTAGCACTCTGCACAAGGAACAAACCTTGAGGCTCAGGGCAAAGGGAGCTTAGCTGGCCTGTATACAGCAAACAGAGGAAATACCTCATGCATTCATTTTTCTCCTTTCAGGAACAGCAACTTTTGCCTCAATGACAAACCCCAAGAGAATGCCCAGACTCTTGAAGAGCCTGGGCGGTCTCAACACGCCTAAATACCAACTTCAGTGCGACTTTATAGCACAGATAGCACAGATAGTCTGTACTTAGGCATATCCCCAAAGGAAAGAATTATCCAGCAGGATATAGTGTGCAAACATAGCAATGTTCCCATCTGAACTTTTGCATCCGTGCCTGCTGTGTATTTCCCCTTGAATATCTACGGGGATGAGTCTAGACAACACTTTCTCTTTCTTTCCTAAGCTAAAAATAAAAAAGTGTGAAAAGATTCTGAATCCAGACAGACGTATAACAGACTAAAATTTTTAGAAGATTGTGAGGATTCCACTTATTGTTCAGTCACTACAGTTCCACCTTATTTTATCCTCAGCTTGAGAAGAAATACTGATTGTCACATTCAGTAGTAACACAAAGGTGACTATATTTTTCTCTGAATACTCAAACAATAGATATATAGAAATGTGTTTAGTCAGGAAAGGCATTTGATCATATATTCAGATGAAAAAACAGGCCCCAAATACCCATCTGGATTCAGGAATAAACTCAGCACCTCAGCCTCATCACTAATGGAAAGAATGACACACAGAGGCATGACTTCATGGTCTTAAGGCCTTGAAAATGTACATCCAAAATGTATTTTGTAGCAATATACATTTAATCACTTTTGGAAGCTGCTAAAAAGGAAGGAGCTAAATGATTGAAGCAGTGTAGACTATCTGCAGGGAAAAGGTGCTTTGTGCCAGTAAGTCAGGGATATTGCCTTTGGCTCATGAATCTGCATTATTTTTTTGGCCGTACATTCAAACTTGACTCATGCAGACCCTACAAAAATGCAAGAGAAGCAGATGATGTCACTTGCTTCCTTAGGTTCAAATCTCAAATTTTAAAAACCGTAGTGAACTTTATACACAGCAGGGTTTTCTACCTGGTTTTGTTCCCTTGTAATAAGTATAGAAAAACAGCCCTGGAAGTTCTGGCATAAATTTTTCCCAGTTTGAATGTTTAACTGAACATGCTCCAGGCACAGCTGTTGAGCATGCACCTGCACTAAACTTGACAAGCTGGAGAATCCCAGGAGGTAAGTTGTGAAGGAAAAGTGAGCAGTGGCTTTTGTACCACTCGTAGCTGAGCATGGGCTCTCCTCTATTGCCACCATCAAAGGTCCAGATGAACCCTATTACCCCACTGGTTTGCTTTGCTTTGAATGTGCTTCTACCCATTTTATATTTCTACTTTGTAAGGACTCCAGTAAAATAATTTACTGGTGATGGTGTGTGGCAATAATGGTATTGTAAGGATTTGTCAAACGTTTGGTTTTTGAAGCTGCTCTCCTGAGGGTTTACATTGCAAAAATATTTCCAAGAGCTGCCTTCCTCCTGCCAGAGAGCAGAGCACCACCTCGTGAGCTGTGTGTGAAGGCAGCTTGAGATGGGAGATGCAAACATCCCAGTGAGTTGTGGATACCCCTTATCTTGCACAGACACCTGTTCAGCCTAGTGGAGGGGACCCTCAGCTCCACCTTCAGCTACTTCAACAAACACAGCTATTTCCACCTCCCTGGCCCTATCTGGGAGAGCTGGCACCCATCCCAAACTTATCCTAGCTCTCCCCCAAGGCTTCTAAGGGTGACCTGACAGCTGGGCTGACAGCCAGGATAAGTAGTAAGTGCCAGATTGCAATGCTTTTCCCTCAGGCAACAACCAGTCAACCCAGAGAAAAACGGGTGAGAAGCTTGGGGCTGGGCTGGAGGTGGTTGGGGTTTTTGTTACTTTTTTTTTTTTACTTATAGAATAGGCTAGAACCTCTAAAAAGGAATAAGGACATGTTATCAGGCAGAAGTCTGCAGCTTGTAGGGTATATCCAGGAAAACCCTATTCCAGGTCAACCAAGAGATGTGGTAAGGAATAATGTTGGGAGAGGATGGGGGAGTAAATAGCTTGGAGGATTCTGTGTGTCTGTCAGAGAGGGAACACCACCAGGTGATGGCCAGAGAAGGTTGGACTTGCTCCTGCTTCCCAGACCTGCTGCTCCATCTGCTTCAGCAGTTTCCAAGCACTGCCAGTGCCACATCGGTTTTCACAGCTGCCCTGGCGGTACATGAATCCCTCTCTTAAGAATATTTGCAATCAGCTACCATGTCATGTGCTGCCAATACTTTTTCTTCCAGCAATTTGTCCAGGTGTGGGGAAATGGTAAATTTTCAATTTCTATTATGGCAACACCTGAAGAGAAATTCACAGAAGAAAAATGAGGTATTTTCTGTGCTGATCAGTTCCTTCCTGCCAGATTTCAGAGCTGCCAGAGTTTTATTCTCAGCATGAAAACAATTACTGAAAGAATGCGGGTGAAACAATTAACAAACATGAAACAATTAATAAAGGTGTTAGAACTTCTCAAAAGAAGCAGCAAGAACCTTTCACTACGTGAAGTGCCAGTGAAAGGCACCATAGTGCATTGTCTAGCTCTATAAACTCACAGGTGAATTCAGCCCATGTGGACTAAACAGATTTACAGAAGGTGATAAAGGAAATTCAACCCTAGATAAACAAAATAAAGATGCAAATCTCTCAAAATAAAACTCCCTTTTATGAGAAAAATCACTTATACAACAGTAATCTCAGTCTTCCCCTCCTCCCCCTGTCCCAGGGAGGTGTCTGTGGCAAGACCTGGGGAGCTGCTCTGTTTCTGTGACACCCTCTTGCCTACATATAAAGCTCATGGGAACTGACAGCACATCAGAATTTTATTCACAATTTTCCATTACATCACACCAGGCAACTACAAACACAATATCCAGTGTTAGCTGAGCTGATGTGACATGGGTTTTGTTCTAACTCAAAAGTGTGTCTAAACCCATTCCATCAACACTTTTTGTCGGGTATGAGACATGCAGTGATTAATGGAGAGAGACTTCACCAAGAAGGGCCATTCCACACCCTCATCCATGTATTACCAATTCCCACCTATAGAAAACATGTCTGGGCAAGACTCCACTGTATTTGCTAGGTGAGATGTTTTCTCAGGAAAATAATGAGATTATTCATCCAGAGATTAGGGAGCTTGATTTAACCTTTCCTTTGAAGGAGCAGACTCCTTAACACAGTGCTCTCCGGGCAATACCACATAGCTGTATTTTCCTTATTGGACTTAGACCTGACTCAGGTGTATGGGTTGTGCTAACCGTGTCATAACTTCTAAGAACTGTGTAAATTGGACTCCTGGACTTTTTTTTTTTCCCCTCCCCTTTAACTGAATAATTAGGCATAATCTCTGCTGCAGATGCTTCTTACCAGGGAATAAGCCATATGCTGAGGAAATGCTTTGGTATTACAGTTGTTTTTTATTCGTTTGTTTGTTCTACTCTTTAAGTTTTACCGAAGTAGCTCAAGCATTTTCATATGGACAAAGGTTTTAGGATCTGATGGCTTGTTCATTGAAGCTGCTATTGCATGTTTATAAATTCTGATTTAGACATTTGTAGACATTTATTTCCTGGATGCCATCAGTTAACTCAGCCCAAAGTCTCGCAGGGAGATATTTTTATAGTGATATTGTAGCCATTTTCACTATATGTGTTTATTCTGACAATTCTCTGTGTGCCCTTGCCCAACTCCTCACTTGGGAGCACCTTCACAAGTATTTCTGTGCAAGTGGTTGAAGTCCAAGCACAAAAAGCAGGGCAGTATGCTTGCAGTTGGAATTTTACAGAAACAAGCTGTTATAAACATATGGTTAATTCGAGTTTTATTAAAACCATTTTATTCCTGTATAGAACAAACTGTGTTCCAAGATAGCCCCCTGTACAGGGTCAGTGAATGGATGAATGAGCAGGAGGTGTGCCTTCCTCCCCACCAGACAGAACAATAAGACTGTATCACCACAACAATGTGGGGTGCAAGGATGCTTGGGAGGAGTTGGTAATGTCAATGACAGCCACCAAGATATGAAACACAAGCACCCATCGAAAGCATTCATCCCCACTCAGCCAAAAAGAAAATCCAATCAAGTCACTTTCCTGTCTTCCCAGAATCCTGTGACCCACCAGGGGAAATAGTAATCAAGACATGTTTGCCTTACCAAAATCTTAGGAATATTCATCCACAGATTCAAAGATGAGACCAGCCTTATCAGAATTCTATTCTACATCCACACCTGGCGAAAGGAAAATCTATGTGCATATTCAAAGACTGGACTGAACAGTAAACTAGCCTCAGGGTGCAAAAACTGTATAAAACCTGGCCTTGAGGAGATGGCAGACGTGAACCAGGGAGGGGACATCAGTCCGGTGAGGCTGTGTCCTTTTTGGTTCACCCAGATCTGATTCCTGGGGTCAGAACCGTCCCTTGATTGTGGCTTTTACTCGATTTCACATTTTGTCATTTTTCCAATAAATCTCTTAACTGAAAATATTGGGGAAATTGTCATTTATAACACAAGCACGTATTTGTTAAATTTTTCCCCCCTTAATTGTCTATAATTTGTAATTTTGTTTAGCTTTTTTCTTTTTTTGAGGATTGTTACTAGAGAACAGTAAACAAATAAAAGGTAATGTGGTTAGAAGCAGGTTGACTGCCAACTAGAGTTTTAAAAAAGGCTGTAAAAAATCAGTGAGTCATCTGACATTCACAGGAAAAATGTGGGATGTGCAGTAGGAAGGGAAAGTATAGAAAGGAAAGGGTTGCTATGGCATGACCTGTTCTCCTGCCGTGCCTGTGTTACTGCTGGAGACTGGATCTTAACCAGCACAGCCATTCCATATCAGAAAGAACCTGCCTCACTAGCACTTCACAGGAACAAAGGCAAGAGTTGAGTTCATACCTTGCATCAAGGGAATTGCCAGGAAAAAAAAGGTCAAGAAAGAAAAAAAAAATACAAATTACTTCTGGGTATTTTTAATCACGGAATAGGTTGGTAGAGAGCAGAAAACCTTTCAGAAAGCCAAGTGAAAGTCATTAGTGCCTGAGACTACAGGGAGATTATAGGGCAGGAAGAAAAACTGTATTCTGTATTAATTACACTGTAAACTTTTTCCCTTGGGTGTTCTCCCAGTTGGAGTAATAATGCTTTGTAGCTAATTACCTCTTCCTTCCTTCAAAATGATTTTATGATATTAATTAATATAGTATTGTAAGCCAATTAAACCTGCCAATTGTCTTGAGGTATTGCACAAATGGTTAAAAACAAACAGCAACTAAACAGAGACATTGTTAATCAAAGTTCTTTTAACTTGAAATGGGCTGCTCAGCCCTATAACACAGAGACTCTGTCTGTAGGAAATTTTAGGCAGACACACAAAAGGCCGTATAGAAATGCAAGGCCCAATTCTGAGATACCATCCCAGGTAAAACTAAGAAAGTCCTGACCCAAGAAGACTTTTCAACTCATACTTAGCTGTAAAGATGTGAACAGTCTAACAGAAATTTAAAAGTTTTCAAAGAACTAAGTGGTGCATTGAAACTCCAGTGGAACTAATCCCCATTGTCAAGAGTCATTTCAGAGAGAGTTTCACAGGGATGTGGAGCTACAGCATGAAAACCACTTACAGAAGCAGATGCCAAAATACTTCAAAATTTTTGAAGCCAAGCTGCAGAGGTCATCATAAATGTCTTTAGGGAAGATGTGAGAGACAGCAAAGAAGGAGGAAGTGTTGCTTTTGAGATAAGCAGTAATTTAATGTCTTGTAAAGGGTCATTGGTGAAATATGGTGAGTACTGATGCTGAGTTTAGACAGCACTTGTACTGAGCTATACTCATGGTATAACACCTCTCATGATCTGCTATTTTATTCTCCAGAATTCCAAGTTTCTTTAAAAGAAATAGAGAAAGGTGGAAAAAAAAGTGGATATAAATAAAATGCATAGAGGCAAGGTGGAGAGCAGAGCAGAGCCTGCACAGAGCTTGGAACTCAGCCATGGAAAGGTCAGAGGAATGAAATCATCATGAATATCAACATTTTAATTGCTGGATTTGCTTGTGTAGTGGCTGGCTGAATGGGCTGGGCACACCCTGCAATCACACTGCCAGCTGACAGGGAACAAAAGATCTCCAGCAGCTTTTGACCAGGCACACACAGTGGCAAAGCTCTCCTTTTTATAACAAAATCCAGGAGAGAGGGGTAGCTGTGGCCATGGCATTAGCACATTTTCATCACACAAAAGAGGTGGCACAGGGTCACAGATCTACCCTCTCACAGAAATTTACCATCTCTGTGCTTTAGGGTTTTTTTCCTTCCTGTAAAGATGCGACCATTCCTTCAACATCTCCCCAAGTTCTCAGATGTATTTGATACATGATGCAAAAGCATAATTCTCCCTTCCTAAGCATCCCTTCCTCCCAGGTGAGGATAAAACAGGGAAAATTGTGGGAGTTACTTGGATGGGTCAGCTCCAAGTGGAATTTTATTTGGAAGAAAAGCACAATTCTCACAGAATACCAGCAGCATTATTTCTTGTATTATTAGACAATAAACTATAATACATTGCATCCCAGCTTTAACAGAGAAGCTTCACAGTCGTATCATAAACAGGAACATTAAGAGCTTTATCATCTTGTTCGAGGTAATCATCTTGTTCCATATAATTATTTAGCTTTCGTTTCTTGGATGAAGCAATCTTTGAAAATCTGTTCGTATTTAATTAGGCACATTCCCCACTGACTGCCACAGGCATCTCCTGTGCAGGTGTAGTCTTGAAGCTGTAAATTCATTTTCAGGAGCAGTTCCAGGAAGGATCTGCTCAGGGTGGAATCTGTAGCAAAAACCTTCTTCAGCATATGTCTTACCATGTAAGACTAGAAGATGACCAGCTCTGAGGCTCACTTCTGAGCAAGGAACCAACTGAGCAATGAGACCTGGTCAGGGATAGGTTTTCTTGTTATTCTTTTGTGGTCAGTGCTTGGAAACCTTGCTCTTAGCCTCCTTGAAGTTACCTGGAGTTTAGATGTCCTCAGAATCATCCAAAAGTAGCTGTTATGGCAGAACGTTTAATGAATAATGGCCTGGGGATGGGTTTTGTGTTCCCACTGACTGAAGGATAAGTCCTGTGATTGCACATGCACATTCATACCCTGCCCTTGTCAGTGATGAGCAGCTCCACATGATCCCAAGCTTTAATGCCAATGAAAAGGATGTGCACTAAAGCTGACAGAAGCGTACAGCCACTCCCAGCATTTCTGCCTCATGACTGGCTGGGAATTTCTCTTTAGGCAAAGAATAATGGCACCTCTTATTGTTGTGGAAAATGAATAAAGGGGGAAAAGAAAATGAAGCTTTAGTATATTCCACAGTAAACCAGCAATCAGTGTCTGAACACCTCTGTCATACTACAAGGCACAATCAAAACAGGGTGTTATAAATGTATGGTTAATTCACATTTTATTAAAGCAGCCTTATATGTATATGAAACAAACTGTATCTCCAAAATACCCCCCTGTACAAATTATGTTCACGGTTGAATGAGCAAGAACTATATCATCCTCTTCCTGAAACCCAGAAGTTAAAGTATTTTGCAGCACAGTGCAGGGTGTAACAGGATTTCAAGGGAGTTGGACAAGGCTAAAGACCCAGCTATCAACACCAGATAAGCATCATATCTGCCCATCAGGGACATTCACCCCCCTATCCTGCCAAAGAAGATGCAATCAGGACATTTTTGCCTTCCCGGAACTCTGTTCAGCATACACACCTGAAGAAAAGAAAACCTATCTACATATCCAAAAAAATGGACTAAACAATAAACAGCCTCAGGACTCAAAATCTGTATAAAACCCCACTTTGGGAAACTGCTGATGTGAACTGGGGGGGACATTAGTCCAGGAGAGGCTATGTCCGTGGTTCACCCAGCTCTGATACCTGGGGTCAGAACTGTCTTTTGATTGTGGCTGTTATAATATGTGGTTAATTCGTGTTTTATTAAAGCAATCCTATATCTGTGTAAGAAAAACTGTATTTCCAAGATACCCCCCTGTACAAAATCGGTTCATGGATGAGTAGGCAGGAGCTATGCCTTCCTCCCTACAAGCAGGAACAATGAGGAGATTCCACAAATACAATACAGGGTGTAACACACCTGGAAGAATCTGATAATGCCAACAACCAGGATCATCACACTAGATAAGCATCACAACCGCCCATCAAGGTCATTCATCCCCCACCCAGCCAAAGGAAGATGTAATCAAGACGTTTTTCCTGTCTTCCCGGAACTCTGTCCACCACCTGGAGAAAAAGCAATCAAGACATGTTTGCCTTACTGGAATCCTGTTCACCATACACACCTGAAGAAAAGAATATCCATCTACTGTAGCAGTGCATGAGCTGTGCTCACAAGTTTTGGGTTTATGTTATTTATGTTGGGAAAAGGGTCTTTTCTAAACCCCTCTGTTTATAGCTGCATTCGCAGTGGTTTGTCCCCTCCCCCCGGAGCCTGCCAGTCATCCAGGGAAAGCCTCTCCCCCTTCTGGAAATCTCGGGGAGACCGGGCTTCTGATTGGAACAGGTTCTGGGAATCCCCTCCCCCCCTCCTCTCCAGAGATTGGCCCTTTTGTGTGTCAATCTACCCCCCAACTCCTCCCTTTCTATCCCCCTATTGGTGGAAAGTTTATGTACACGCCCCCTGGTGCCTGTCTACTTAAGGGGCTTGGGCGGGGCTTCACGCTCTCTCTCACCCACCACCTATGAGGAATAAACATCTGTGAACCCTCAGAAGAGAGCCTTCCTTTCCTCCGCCATTAGCCACTAATTTACATCCAGTGCTAGCCAGCCAGAAAGCCCACCGTGTGGGGGTTGCTGCAGAACTGTCCAGTGGCCCTACCGACTGCTGCCAGAAGCCGGGCAAGGCAAGGGATCACTGATAAAGTGACCCACGGGGCAGAGAAACGCCATAATCTACATATTCAAAAGGCTGGACTGAACAATGGATAAGCCTCAGGGCACAAAAACTGTATAAAACCCAGCTTTGGGAGACGGCTGACGTGAACCAGGGGAAGACTTTAGTCCAGAGACGCTGTGTTCCAGATCTGTGTTCCAGATCTGATTCCCAGGGTCAGAACTGTCCTTTGATTGTGGCTCTACTCAATTTCTCACTTTGTCATTTTTCCAATAAATTCCTTAACTGAAAAATGTTGGGGAAATTGTCATTTATAACAGTGGCTTTGCTCGATTTTTCACTTTGTCATTTTCCAATAAATTTCCTAACCGAAAGATATTGGGAATTGTCATTTATAACAAGGGTGACTGTGCTGTAGCCTCATGACTAGTGCCAGAAAAGAATGAAAGTTTCTTTCCTTCTTTAATTTGCTAACCACAACTGTGTCAACCTGCCTAGGACACAGAGATTGTACAAGTTTAGAACATCTCCATTAGAGAGCAAAAAAAGACATGTACTGAGTTCTACTAGCCTTGGGGATCCAGCAGCCTCCAGCATTCAGTGAAATGAGGGACTGGAGAGAAAAAGGGAATAGAGATACTCTATTGAGGCTGGACCCCTTGAAGAGGTCCTGATGGCAATGGTAGTGTCCCCGCATGGAATACCATCTTGAGGAATTTCCCATTTGTTGCCTCAACACAACTGCATGTACTCTGGAGTACCCATACCTTCATTTTAGGAAGAGGAACGTTTGGTGTTTAACTCCCCAGCCTGATTTTGAGATGATGTCTGATTTAGAGAAAGTATTAACCATCTGCAAAGAAATATAAATAATTTTAAAAAGGAAGGCTGAGACTTTCAAAAGAGCAGATGGGGTGTTTGTCTCAGACCAGAGACTTCACAGAAATAAAAGAAAATTCCCTTTTTAACTGTTCAGTTTCTCTGTTAAGTTTTAAAAAATAGATTTCTCTAGTCTTGTCTCAGAGTTTTGTTATAAAATCTGTTATAAATGATTAGAAGCCAATTCAAAAATAACAGGATTTATTAGCAAAATTTCCAACATCGAATTAAAGCCACAATAAAAACAGGACAACAATTGATCGAAAGTTGGGTGGACAGAGTGGCGGTACAAGGGTACCCTCCGAATTCTGCCACACTGCTAGGTTTCAGCCTCTGGGTTTTATACAGTTTTTTCACCCTAAGGCCAAGTCTATTGAAAGTCCAGGTATGCTGTATTTCTCAATTTTCCAAAGGAGTCCCATCTGCATGAAAAGATTACTTGATAGTTTTTCCGGAATTCGTCTTGGGAGGGGTGATCTGATCATCCAGGATCTCCACCAAGGTCGATTATCAGAGGTTGAAGAGCTGTGAAGTGAAGGTCCACCCTTGATGGACCATCTTCCTGCTCAGCCTTGTTTCAGTTGCAAATATGTTTTGGAACTCTGGAATCTTGGAGACACCCTTGGGTAGCTTCTTATTAGTAGATCAAATCCATAATACAATATTACATACACGAATTTATCTATTATACCTATTACAGTTTCACATGAAGCTTTGGAAATCCTGGCTTCTCTCACTTGGTGCAGCTTCTATAGGAGCATGAATTTCCCCTGACACTGGCCCATCCTTTTCCCTTCACAGTGTTACACAATGTGCTTTGGGTAGTGGCAAATTCAGCTCTAATCTTTTCATCTCCAGAAGCAGCTGATTTTCTTTAGGTGCTGTAAGAAGAGACTTTGGGGATCCTCTGGAGGGGACAGACTGCTAAGTCCAATTCTGCACTGTGTTCACAGTTAGAACAAATAGCTTGAGGTAAAGGGAATCCTCCTATGCTTCAGAAGGTTTATTCCCCTGGCCACAGGCCATAGCAATAAAGAAGTCCTTTGAAATTATTCCCCAATCCATTATAGCCTTTGTAAATCCCACATCAGGAGGGGATTTGGCAGAGTTATAGCTGCTGGTGTTGCCATTATTCTTTTATTTGTCCATCATCCAAAACAAGTTTGTGTTGCAGAAGACAGTGAGCTTTTTCTTGAGTGCCTGTGCAAAGCATGGACAGGGAAAAGCTAAGGGTCTCTGTCTCCTCTATCCTCTCCTTCCTTCATGCTGCTGTGCTGGGTAAGGGTAAAAGCCAGCCTTCATGCGATAGCATCATAGTTATTATTAGTCTTGGATGATATCCCAAAGTGACATCAAACTCACTAGAACATACAATAAGTGATTAAGAGGATTAAAAATAACTTAAGCTCTTTCTTGCTGTCAATATGTATTGCCTACCTAATGGCACCTGAAACTGAGGAGTCTCTGTCAGTCAGAGCCCATTTTTCATTTCCACTGAAGGAATTTCAGAGGCAAATCCATCAGTTTTAGAAGAGATGCTCTTAGTTTGAATGAGTATAAAAAAAGAAAGAGAATCAGGCTTCTAATATTAATATATTAACCTTCTGCTTGGCTACCGACCATCACTCCTTATCCCTGATGTAAAGACATGGATGCTGGTGTGATTTCTGCATATATTTAAACAGGACCCTACTGAAGAATATCTGGGGGGGAATTGATAGCTCTGTGCCTGCAGTCAGCACTACTGAAGGCTCGTCAGAGCCTTACTCTGCTTTTTCCATATATTGTCTTTGATGGACACCTGAGAGTCTCTGAGCACTTCCAAAGCCACACAGTGGCCTGGTGTGATGGGACAGTATCCCAATTCACAGGGGATTACATATTCACTCTGCCAACCTTTAAGCTTCTGGCTTGGCATAGAGGAGCCTTAGGCTCCTTATAGAGTCAGTTAAGTCCCCTGTCACCTAAATTAGGAATTCTGAATTATCACAAGAGATTAAAAACCTGACTTTCAAGCATGGCTTCTAATTTGGGAATATGCTCAAATACTCCTGGTTGTTCTGGGAGCACCTTGACCTTGATTAACACATGGCAAAAACTGCAGGTCCCACTGACTTCTCATTGAGCTGGAGGAATTAAAGGCCAGGCCTCCAACTGGACAAGCAAAACCAAGCACAACAAAAATCAGAAGCCAGTTTTGAAAACAAGTCCCACGGCTTCTGCCAAAGGAGGACTGGAATAACTTTTAGGGGATTGCTTCCCTGCATTTTGAGTCCAAATGCAGTACCTTAACCTTTACTCTTAATTATAGAAGTTACAAAAAAGTCTAGAAACTACAGGTCGCACTGAAGTGTTTCTTTAGGGTTTTTTAAGCAGTAATGCAAACCTCAGGAAAAGAATGTCTGGGAAGGTACTGGCTCTTTAAAGAGGGGAAAAATAACTTTTTGGGAGGAGAGGACTACGTTTCACCCATGATCTGCCTTGTTTACTCAGAATGCAAAGAAAGCAGGGGTCAGAGAATAAAATGCCACATAACTGCAGCAGTCAATGTTGCTGGACCCATAGGCAGAAATGAGCCCTAACTAGAAATGGAGGTGAAGTACCATAAAAAGTGAGAAACAAAAAACTATGTAATATGCTGGGACAAAGTTAAGACAAATGATCCTTTTTTTGTTGTTGTTCTACACTCTCTCTGTTACTTTATAACCAGACCATGCTACATAAAACAAAAACAAAACCAGTGGGGAAATCTGAAGTTTCTGCCAGAATTACTTGATAGTGTATAAACAACAGTCTTTTGAAAAGACTTCTACAAATCCTCAGTAAGTCCCTATATCTTAGGCAATACACAGTTGGCTGACTGAATGATAAAAATGCAAACTTTCATATTTGGGGTCAAAGATAAAGAAGTCTCCAAATGAGCCTCAAGTTCTCTTTTGAATCATGTCCAATTTTCTCAACCTCTGCTTCCTGACCAAGCAGAAAACTACAAAGATGTCACGACACAAAAAGGAATCGTGATAGGTTCTTGTGATCTTTAGAGTGCAAAAAGTACTCGAGGGGACAAATATTTAATTACACATACAAATGCACCTTTATTGATGCCAACAACAGTTGCAATAGAGAGAATGAGAAAGGAAACATAGGATACAGAGCGAGGAAAGGGGGGCAGGGGGTATATAGCTACCACGGCTGAGTGGCGTCCTCATGGCATCGTGCCAACGGATCCGTCGTCTTTGCCATGGGGAGATCTCGAAGTGTGAGTCACAGAGGGGCAGCTTTTATAGTCATTTCAGAAGCGGGGGGGCACTCAGCCAACACAGGCAGAAGTGGGGGGCACCTGAGAGTCATTGTGGTGAGGTTCATTGTTCTGGGAGCCAGGTGCGACTGTTCAGCAGGCGAGTTTGGGACAAGCAGGTCTGGTTCCTAGCTGCTGGTAAGCACAGGCTGTCCAAACTGTCCATTGTTTTCATACAAGTTCCCATGGGAGCAGCCAGCTCCGGTCCAGTGGACATACCTGCAGTTCAATGCTTGCCAAACACACACACACGATGGCTTAGGTGCCCGAGCCCCTTGCCTTCTTCCTTGTCGAAGGGTCATGAGGCAAAACCAGGGACCACCAAGTCCCGACTCTTACAAAAGGTATATACAAATCTATGAACCAGCAAGTTTCTTCTCTGTATTTTTAAGTTTATCTGCCTTGAAAAAAAGACTTTTAAACTGAGTTGTTCTTTCTCTCTCTCTTGCCCTACCTATGATGTTGAAAGTCATCCTGAGCAGACTAAACCTCTAAAAAATATTATTTTGCTTTGCTTTCACCTCATATCATCTGGATTGCCAGTTCTGGGTCTTCTTTTGCATGAACATCTACTGGCATCCTGTTAATATGTGTGTCAATGTCTCAGGTGCTGGTTAAAATCACCAGGAGGTGGTGAAGTGAAGGGAAAGGCACTTAGTGCTGGACAGCTTTGAAACAGAGGTTTCCTTCTTCCAGCACATTAACTAATTTAAAATACAAACAGCCAAGAGCTTTTCAGGAGAGTACATGGATGGAAATACAGAGCTATCATTTCCTGACTCCTTGTAAGCTACCACTGGTGAGTGAATGCTGTCATGTCATCAAAGCATGCCAGGGTAAACCCAGTCACCTTCTTTATTCTGGGGCTACATCCAGGCCTGGATTAGGGCAAAACGTTAGAGAGCACATTCTGGGCATACACAAATCAGAAATCTATCTTTTAAAGTTTGTTTTTTGTTTCTATGTGGCAGGTCATTTTCAGCTGCTATTGCATGTTCACCTTTAGGCATATTTGAACTTTCTGAAGAAGGCTGTGCTGCTTGTGTCTGTCATCACTTGTTGGCACAACTTTTTAATTGAAAACTGACAAGACCAAGAAGACTGACTGTGCAGTTGTCAGTGATTGATTTACAAGAAGTTTCTTGAAAGATCCCTTTATGTGTGGAGGTTCTTTGTTATTCAACCCAAAGAGGAGCATGCAGATCATGGACGTGTTCTTAGAATCTGAGAAGGCATTTGTCATGACTGAATGAGAGTATTCATTTGAAGATCTTAGGAAATTTGGCATGATAGGTCCCATTTAAAAACAATCCATTTTCTCAGCCTTAGGGGCACAAAGTGAGACACAGAGGAGAAATCTGACATCATCTAGTTGTCTGACAAATCAGATGACTGGTAGAGTTGTTGTTCTAACAAAACATTGGGATGGGCAAATGATTTACCACACTATCCAGGGAAAGATCTGTGTGGACTCTCTGGAATGTGAAGTCAGCAAGTGGTATATTTAAAAGACTGATATGTTGTTCACCTCTATCAGTAACTGCTTATATTTGTCTTCATTTTTAGGTTGCAATCCTGCAATGGTGCAAAGGAGCAAAGCTGAATTGTGTCATGATGTCTTTGAGTTTGAAATCAATTTTCAGCAGTAAAATGAAAACCAGTAGAGTAGCAAGCAGATGTAGCACGCAAGCTTTCTAAGAAGGTGTAATAGATGTAATAGATAAATTCGTGTATATAATATTGTATTATGGGTTTGGTTTACTAATAAGAAGCTACCCAAGGGCGTCTCCAAGTTTCCAGAATTCCATGAAGCAGGCAAACACATTTGCAACTGAAACGACCTGGCCAAGCTGGAAGATGGCCCATTCACCCCCCCCACTTCACAGCCCCTCAAACATCTGATACTCATCTTGGTGGAGGTCCTGATGATCCGATCACCCCTCCCAAGATGAATTCCAGAAAGGACTATCAAGTAATCTTCTCATACAAGACGGGACACTTTTTAGAAAAATTGAGAAACGCATGCATACCTGAATTTTCAATGGACTTGGCTTTAGGGTAAAAAAATTGTATAAAATCCACAGGCTGGTGTGGAAAACCTGGCTGGTGTGGCAGAGCTTGGAGGGGTACCTTTGTACCACAACTCTGTCCACCCGACTCTCGATCGAGTGTTGTCCTGTTTTTATTGTGGCTTTAAGTTCGGTGTTGGAAATCTTGCTAATAAACCCTGTTATTTTGGAATTGGCTTTTGATCATTTATAACAAAGGTTACTGTCAGGAACAACTTAGCAAAAGAAAGTAAATCTTAATGGTCTGGCAGAATTTCGGTACTTGGAACCACATTCTCCCTACCTCTGCTTCCTACAACTGTTGTTGCAGTTTGAGGATTCAAATACAGGCCATAGTCACTGCCACTTCACACCATGCAGCTGTGTGCTGTGTAAGTGTTGGCAAGCTGAGCTTAGTGCTGGGACTTGCCAAGCTTCCCAGGCTAGGCTTAGATTAGGAGCCAGAAGGTTTGGGGTCAGCACTCCATACAAGGCTAGTTTTGGGGTCTATGAAGACCCCAGGCTGGAATATTATGCGAGAAGTTGCTCCTACTCAAAATTTTAAAGAGTAGCTACCTTCGCTACTAAAGCACTCTGTGCTTTTTTTGAGAGAGAAAGTTTCACTGGCACTCGTACAGACCTTTGCAGTCTCTCCCAGGAGAAACACCAGAATGCAGACACCTTTGGAGAACACTTTCAAGACAAATATGGAATAACAAACACACCACACTTGGCCCCCCCCTACCAAAGCAAAGCTGGAGCGCTCCAGGTAAATTAATTAGCCAAGGAGCAGCTGGACCACCTTATTGCAGGTATTGCAGGCAGAGGCTCTGAATGTTCCAGGATGGTTGTGTATTTGCAAAGCGCCCAAGGCTGCAGTGCAGGCACTGAAGACAACCAAACAAACAGCATAAACCCCTGTGCAAGCTCCTTTGATCTTGTGTATGAATTAGGATTCAGTCAGGAGATTTATGAGAGCAGCCAGTGCTGCACAAACCAGCAGGGCTGAAAATTGCATAAGAACTCGCCACAGAGAGGAATACTGAAGAACCCACTGGGCCACTGTTGTGACAAAGTCCTTTCTCTTGCACAGGACTCTTACAAAGCTCTTTCTGATCCCCGAGGCTGTAATACCGTCCTGCGCAAACAGAACTGGGGGTACAGGGGGATTGCCAACCTCCTAACCATTGTGCTCTATTTATATGTCACCACAGCCCCCCACCTCCTCCAGCTAATTTCCCCCTGCCTTGCCATGCTCCAGAGCATCTCATGATTGCTACACGAAGAGTGACAGCAAGCAAAAGCAATTTGGATTACACTCTGCTGCCTCGCCTAGACTCCAGAGCATGAACTGAAATGGGGTAGTGTTAAGGGAGCAATTTTGTTTCATTTAGCATGAGGACTGATTTTAAGAAAGTATAACTTTAAACCCTTTCCTCTTTTCTAAAATCTGTTTTAGGCTTTCTGATTTCACAATTTCCCTGGGCAGTAAGTAGTTGTTGGGGGTTAGGCTTGTTTCTTGTTTTGCTTTTTTTACCTATAGAATTTTTTCCCAAGGGTTGTGAGGCAACTAACTACTGAGTACTTATTAGTACTCAGGTGAAACAAAAGGATGGAGCATGGCACTTGGCTACACTCTTTCTTTTTGTCTCCAGGAGTTTCTTTCGGGGGGAGGGGGGGGCAAGGAAAAAAGACGGGGCTGGGGGCAGCTTCACTCTTGCACTCAGCATCGGGGAGAGGACAGAGGCTGCTGCTTGCTGCGGGAGGAGTTTTCACTGGCACTACCCGGGTCTGATCCTGAAGAAAGCTACCATCATCTGCTCAGCTGTGCCCAAGAAATCCTGAGCTCTCCTCCTGCTGTCCTGCCCCCACCGCCCCGCTTTCTCGGCACTGCTTTGAAAGTTTCTTTTTCTGCTACGCCACGGCCCTGCTCTGCCTCGTCCTGCCGGGACATCCCTGCCCTTCCAGTGACCACCAACAGAGCTCTAGATTTTATCCGATCCAGCCTGAGATCCCTCACTATTCCAGCTTGGTGCTTTTTGGAGTCCCAAGAGATCAGACTGCCCCAGGTTTTGTGAAACCAAGCCCCGTCAAAGTCCCTAGTTCTGTTCGCTATTAATGCTGTAGTTGTTGTTTGTTTGCCTTGTTATACATATTAGTAAAGAACTGTTATTCCTATCCCTTTATCTCTGCCTGAAAGACGTTTTAATTTTTCTAAATTATAATAATTTGAGGGGAGGGGATTTGAATTATCCATTCCAAGAGAGGCCCTGTCCCCCTTTAGCAGATATCTGTCTTCTTTCAAAACCAAGACAGTAGTGCACACAGACAGAATGACCAACAGGTAGTTCAAAAAGAAAAAGGAGCAAGAGAGGGATCTGTTCCAATGACCACTGGACCTAATCCAAGAGAAGGCCCTAAAGCATTTCCTGGAGAATCCTCAGAGGACTGAAATGGAGCTCATTGCCTTGGAAAGAGCCCTGACACAGGCATTGCAGAGAGGAATGTAATGAATTAGCTTCCTTTGTGATTGGCTCTAATGGCTGCACCTCAGAGCGCTGCACTCTGGAGAAGATACACATTCAGGGGTGATTGGAGGACCACCCCACAGGACACAGTGTGCAATCCCACCACCAGAAGATAGATGAGAACAAAGGCATTACTTACACTGATCATTCTTAACCTGTGGTGTGTGCTTTGCAGACCCGTAGCACTTTTCCAGTGAAGGTCCTGATTTGCATCCAATTAACTTCCAGTCTGCTTGCTTTGTTACTTACCTACCTCATTACCAAAAGGCCAGTTCACCAGGGGCTTGCTATTCAAGAAACAATGTGATATCTCTGGTTTTGCATTTGTTTTCTGTTATTGCTTATCACAAAATAAACTTATTCTGATGCCACTCAGCTGCTAAATTTCTTCGGAGTACCACCTATTGAAAGCATAATATCTTTCCATGCTGTTAACTCCAAGTGTGAGTAAATGCAAACACATATTCTTGATTACAGGACATTTCTTCCCTCCAACTATTTTCTGGTCTCTAAATGGGAGCGTAATGCCTCCCTGATCCCTGACCACATGAGGCAGCCTGCCAGCGTATCCACTTTGGCTTACACATGTCCAGAGGATCTCTTGACCTCCTGATCTCCACAGTCCTTCAGCATCTTTCTCATACACTCACAAATGTGCAAAAGCCATCAGACATTTGGCATGAAAAGCCCACGATGCCAGCTTTTAAACAGGCATTGCTTCTGTGTTCAACTATTCTGGAGAATATTCATAGCACTCTGCAAACCCCTAGTTCAGGATTAGACCACAGTTTTTTTTTCTATACAACCAACACTGATGAAAGGTTTTAGAAAGCAGAGAAGTATCAGGGAAGGTATTTTTTCTGTAATGGTATGAAGCACTGAACTGACATATGTCAAAATCCACTCAGAGCAACCATTCTCACTGGTGATGTCCTTGCATAAAGGGCATGAAAGAAATTTAGGTTTGCATAAATTACCTCTGCACCAAAGCAGGAACCTGTGACTTGGGGCATGTGATTTAGCTCTGTACAGTCATCTTATTTTTTATGTTATTATAAGTAATCAAAGCATTAATGTGTCAGCTGGTACAGATACCTGAAAAAGCCCATTTGTCAGAAGGGACCTTTTCTAAACTGTTAGAAATGCAGTGCAACTAATAAACCCCTTTGCATTGCTGTGTTGTATTAAGTGATACAGCAGCATCACAAAAATCACAATTGCCTGTGGCACAGCAAGCTCCACAGCTGAACAGTCATTGCAAAGCTGGATCTGAGCCTGTTGAGCCTGTGAGCCTGTTGCCGATGCAGACAGGAGTGGAACCTCTGGTAACAGAGGTTGGTGGCCCCAGGATGACATCTGTTACCTGCTGCACCCACCACTGCAGCCAAAGTGCTGCTGCACTGAGCAGAGCTGTGACAGAGAAATATTCTGCTGAAGTACTCATTCAGTTTCCTCCTCATCATCAATATCCCAAGAAGAAGCAAGGACATTGATTTCCAAGCCCCCTTTATGTAGTGGTGGCCATCCCAAGGTGTACTGCCAGAGAAACCACCACGTGCAGAACGAAGGGGCACAGCATCACAATAGGGGCTGTCTTCCCAAAATACCACACCATCCCATTAGCCAAGGTCATAGCTACATCAACACAGCAGTCAACAAGGAGGGCACTGTGAACCAGTGTAGCTCGGTGTGTTTAAATGTCACACAGTTTGATGATGTTTTGGCAAACAAAGTAACAAAAGACTATGTCTGTGCATGAACTCACAGCTGTCACAGAAAATAATACAATGTTAGTTCTGCAGAGGGGATGTCTCTGCCTTATGTGCTTCCAGAGGAGACTGTGAGCCAGCCCAGCAGCCCTCCTGCAAATCATCCTCCCATTAGAAAGGACTGTGTGAATGCACAGGCAACATACATTAGAACATAGCCCGTGGAAATGGTTCAGGAGCCTTTTGGCTGAGGTCCAACCTCAAGTCAGCTGAGCATCTGTGGGAATTCTGGGCTCCTCACTGCAGGCATTGTCTTCAGGCTGACAGCAGCACAGCTGTGAGAAAGCACACCGAGGAGCCTTGGCAGAAGTCAGTGCAAAATATTGGTGTAACATACTATGTGTGGAGTAACTATAGGAGCTATAATTAAAACCCTATAAATGTGATTATGTTCTCCCAGTGCCTGAGGCTCAGAGAGCCATCAGCTTATCAGACATGAATGTAAGAGACTGGATCACACTCTAGAAATTTTTCATGTTTTCCCAGTATAAGCTGCCTATTAAAAAAAAAAAAAAAAAAAAAAAAAAAAGAGAGAGAGAAATTGAAAAGGAAATTCCTGAATAAAGGCAAAAAAATAATACCATATATGGCTAGGAATATTTGAGGAAGATGTCCTGATTATAAAAAAAAAATAGAATATTATAGCTTAACAGAAGATTATTGCAAATTTGTTCTGACAAACAGTTTTGGCATGTCTCATCTGATGGTGTCCAGTACTTCTCGGGCACTAAAAAGAACTGATGTAGAGACAATTAAAATAAATGGAATCTGTTTTGTGACCCCATTGGGAACTGGAATTTGAGTGCCAGAAAGCTATCAGCATTTTATGCTTATGAACTTCCTAGGGGTCTTTCTGTCTCTTAGATTTGAAGACCACACCCCTTGGCAAGTTCACAGAACTGCAAAAAGGCAAGCAAGGAAACATTTATAAAAGTGTAGTGAGGGAAATGGATAGATCCATAGACTAAAAGCATGACAAGGATGAGCATGAATAAAGATGATAAAATTACTGTATGGTCAGAATCAGAGCTGTTGTGGGGTATTTTTCCTGCAGTTGACCTCTAAAATACAAGGGGTGACATTCTTGCCCCACTGAAACCAGTGGGATTTGTGTCATTGACTTCAAGACAGCTAAGATTTTACCCCATGTAATGAGCTATGAAACCAAGCCAAAAGAATCCCAAGTGTTCCTTGAACTCTGATGAACTGGAAATCCAGTTTCAAACTGCAGAGCCCATGTTCAGCTCTGTACGTAACAGACGCAAAGCAAGGCTGTCTTCTTCAGAAATACATCTGCAGGGGAGCTAGTCCCACAGACTATTTTGTGAAAAAAGAAAACCAAACCCCCCCAAAAATCTGTTTTTCATGTTGGTTTAGCTACTGCCACTGTGTTCCAGTCAGTGCGCCTCTCCAGCCCAAGATATTTCTCCCCTTTCTCTTGAAGCATGAAAAGCTATTGCTAAAATTTTGCCTGTTAATGTCCCAAACTACACAGGTGAATTATTACAAACAAAATGGAAAATATTATTTATGATTCTATTTCAAAGATAAACAGGTTAATTATCATTTTATGGCATATGATAGTTATTTATGGCATATGGGAGTTCCCCACAGATAATTTTCCTATATCCAAGTTCCCCTTCAACAGAAGAAAGATTCCTCTGTTGGTGATTCTGTAACACAGAAGAACTTGGGGTTTAAAGATCACATTTACAATATGCCATGTGTTGCTTTATCTGCCCGGGTAGTAGCTCGTTGTTCATGAAGAAAGGGCTGCATTGTCTCATTGGCAATATACAATAAATTACTGACAGAAAGAGTATGTGCCCAGAGGCTGCAAATTCCTTTCTAGAGGGAATCTGGAAGGACCTTAGTTTTTGGAGGCAAATCTCCAAATGCAATAGTAAATAGGCTGTTTCCACTGTCCTTTCCCTGTCCCGCCATGAATGTGTCCTCTCACAGCTGCATTTGTTGGACATTGATCTTGGTGGACTTCAAACTCAAAGAGCTGAGAGTGGCACAGTGACACTCTGCCTTGGGGAAAGGAGAAAAACATGCTGCAATCAGAAACTAATATCGGATTTGGGGGCTTGCCTTGCTTTGTTTCCCTCCTCTGCCTCCTGTACGAGGGAGTTTTTATGTCTCCCCTGAGCAGACATTAGCAGCATGGAGAGTATCTGCCTCAGAGCATCCGATGTGTGGAAAACTAAGCCAGAGCTGGCCCTGAGGGTGGTTGAGGTGACGTGAGTGCGTCTGAGTACCCAGTGCACAGACGTGTCCATCTTTCTAAAAGTGACTAACTGCAGAAATGACAGCACAAGGAACAGCCTGAAATCTGCAATGCATCCTGGATGCATTCCTGACTGAGAATGTAGAGAAATGCAGGCAGCCAGGGAAGGGAAGACTAGCAGAAGGCTCCTCACCTGGTTTGCTGACTGAAGTCAGGAAACCTTGTTATAGTCAGGCCTCAACAGCAACATCCTGAAAACACTGAACAATAATATCTCCATTATATTCACAATATATTCTAAGACAGCTATCCACATGCTGTTGGCCATTAGTAGCATAAGATTATGAATATCCTTTCCCACATGCACATGAGCAAAGACAGCAACTTCTGCCTAAACACCAGTCCTGTAAGTTTTTAGCAGCTAGATGTTTCTGTTTAGCCTTTCTCTGTATTTTATTAAAAATCGCAGTGGTAAAAGAGCTCAGCGAAATTTATAATCCATATTATACATCTTGACAAAGTATTTCACAAGCAGGAAAAGTGAGATTTTAACGGAAGCAAAAAGCTGTATCCTGGATACAGTACGGTCCATTTACCTGTATCAAGGAGAAATGTCACACTGCAATGTGTGTGTGTGTTGCCATGAGATAACACATGCCTTCTGGGAATTAGGAAACACTTTGCCATGCTTGAGCCTTCAGCAGAACGGCAGGAATTATCTCATGGTAATAAGTAACCCAAAATGTTTAATTCTTGCAAGAAAATGGCAAGGAGAAAACAAACAATTACTTCATTGTCATGAAAGATCATGTTCCTTCCCACTGACAAAAAAGTTAGTGATTGAACATGCCTTGGGAATGTGTCTGAACTATCTATATGCCTCTACCTAATGAATCTATGGGTCTGAAATTTATTATGCATACAGGTATAAATGTATGTAGGGATAGACACAATTTTTGGATGTACATAGACATTTGAAAAAAACCTTTATGCCTAATAAATTATGCACATATGTTTAACTTTATAGCTGTTTAGCATGATGTTACTCTTTAATTGGAATTTGGAATTGCTTTGAACATGTGGCACTATTACACATTTTTAAATGCTCTAAATGCTAATGCTACAGGATGAAAATAGAGCTTTTAATACAAGGATTTATGTACAGGTTCATAAGTCAATTTTGGAAACATCTAACTATATTTAATTTTGAAAATAATTAAATGTGCATATTTAAAACTATTATTTTACAGCAATTAGTTTTTAATAAACTTTTAGAAAGAAGCAGCTGCAATCCAGAGCAGAATATCTTTTGTCCCCAAAATTTATTGTTTTATAGGTACTAAAGCTTCTCTTGATTAGAGCTAACTGCAAGATTATGACACATTATAAAGCACTTCTCTGCATACTTAACTTCTGAGATTACTGCAGACTTACATGCCTGAAATCTGCCACAGACAAGCAGGCACATGGCTGTCTCATTATTTTCATCATCTCTGGGCAAAATTCTACCACTCTCAGCCTTGCGTTCTTTAGGAATTTGACAGAAGCCAAAAAAAAAAAAAAAAAAAAAAAAAAAAAAAAAAGAGAGAGAAGAAAAAAAGTAAGAGAGGATGTTAATATTTGACTTTAGGATTAGAAGGGGTTTATATTAATTATTGATGTGTTTCCTTTAATGTATATGACATGTCCCTTGAGACTGATGAGATAGCTACAGAATATTAACGACCTTTCTTTAGACTAACATTAAGAAAAATATTAACAACAAAAATTACATTCCTTTAGCCTTACTATTGGGAAGAGATCAAAGAACAAATCTGTAGCTTTAAAAACACAGGCCTCAAGACACATTCCTCATATCAAGGTGAGGGAGTCAGCCCCATTCACTCATTTGCAGAATCTACTCTTCAGAGCTCATTTTTATTTGATACATGACCAACACCAACATATTGCAGACAACGGCTCGTTCATGAACAATGCATAGGACAACTGCTTAGACCAGCTGCCTAAAGCTTGGCCTGGTTTGCTAGATGGCACCGTTTCTGACCCCTGTCTGTGCAGCTCTCAAACCCATAGGAAGATTTCAGCATGGTTAATTCATGCAGTTTATGAACTAGTTGAACACTTTCACAAATATTTGCAAGACTTTCTTGGTACTTAGATACGATTGCAAGGTAAATTGTGTTTATCAGCATTGTCAGAGGAAGCAAAATTGCATTTTTATTGAATTCAGAAGACCCAAAAATATGAGAAAAAGGAGAGAAGCATGGATTAACACATAAAAAATATGGTTCCACATAAAGAAATTAGCCAGGGTAACAAATTGCATGTGAAATTAATTTTGGGGTATCTCTCCCTACCGTAGACTTTCTGGATAGACTAATTTATTCTTTCCATGCTTCTGTTGCCATTAGCATGAAGGGCATAAGATTCCCCAAGAGTCCCAAGATAGATGAGTAAAAGTGAATTTTGTAGTTATACTGAATAAGTCTGAAGGGAGGAAGACTGGTAAGATCCATGAAATACTGATGGAATAGTAATAATTTAATTTTTTCCCTCTCCCAAAAGCAACAGCTCTCTCCTTTCCTCTGAGAAGCAGCAGTCCCAACCTTCTCTAGTGTGTTCTCACAGGCTGCTGGGAATAGAGGGAAAAAGATTGACATAGTGGCACAGTCATGCTGCAGGGAAACCAATAGCAAGAGTGAAGAGAAGGATGGGATAGGATAGGGAAGGTTTTGAGAGCTACTGCTAGGTGGTGGTGCCAGAAGCTGTGCCATCAGCAGGTAGGGCTCAGGTACTCAGGCTAGGACAATCCATGGTGGCTGTGCCATCTCTGGAAGCCTGTCACCCCCCCAGGGATGCCAGCTGCTGAGGGCCTGCTCCAAAGCTTCCCAATTGCAGGGGATATGAGGACTGTAATGGGAAAGATGCTCAGGTGCCATGGTAAAACAAGTTTTATAAATAACAGAGGTAGAGGTATCACAGAATCATAGAATGGTTTGGGTTGGGAGGGACCTTAAAGATCATCTCGTTCCAACCCCCCTACCATGGGCAGGGACACCTTCCACCAGACCAGGTTGCTCAGAGCCCCATCCAACCTGACCTTGCCAGTGCCCCATGACCCTCACAGTCAAGAGTTTCTTCCTAACATCTCATCTAAACCTACTCTCTGTCAGTTTGAAGCCATTTTCCCTTGTCCTATCACTACAACCCTTGTGAAAAGTCCCTCTTCAACTTTCTTGCAGGCCCCCTTTAGGTACTGGAAGGTGCTCTAAGGTGTCCTCAGAGCCTTCTCTTCTCCAGGCTGAACAGCCTCAATTCCCAGCCTATCTTTTTGTTGTGTAAAGGAATTCCCATTTTCATTGATGGCATTGGTTTAGATCTATATTAAGTGTCCTAATCTGTACATTTCTGTAGCCATTCATTAGTGGTTTTCTTAGTGCTGTCACAGTAATTTACTCTACAGTGAGTATGCCATGGTTAAATATTAGTTAATTTTGTTGGATCATCTTCCCTAAATGGAACAATATTTTATTTGCTTTGTCCTTTGATATTCCATTCTCACCCTGCTATTTACTATGCTCATTTATTGCTTAATTTGAATTTTAGTCTGCTCTGCCATTTGTCCTCCACATCTCAGCATGCTATGTACTGGTAATAATAATAACCAAGATCCATATTCTGGGCTTATTAATGGAAGAATAAATTTTAACTTCTGTGTAGGCTTCACCAGAGGTCTAGACAGCTTACAAGCACCATGATCTTTACACTGAAATTGCACATATATGCATTACTTTTGGTGCAGATCATGGTGTAACATCAAGGCTTTTGTATGAAACCTTAAATTCACTAACCTCATGCTTTCTTTCAGAGTACTAAAATGAATGAGTCTTACAAAGAGTAAGTAGCACTTGTAATTAGTAACACAATTACAACAGGAGTGGAATCTATCACCATGCACTATTTTGATATAATTACTAAGCATTAACATTTGCTTTGGCCCACAAGATGAATCACTGTCTGCATTAATGAGGATAGGGACCAGTTTGTCTGCTGGTGTATATAGCCCCAGCGAGGTCACCAGAGAGGAGCTGTCTTACAGCCTGGGGGATTATGGCCCTGGCAGCTCCACCACAAGCCTCACTGGAAGTCAGAACCAGTCTCTAGGAGTTAAATAAAATGAATAACTAATTAGGAATGAAAAAATACTGGCAGAAATGTGTGGTTCCCTTTCAGTGATTCAGGTTTACTGTACATGCTACATCAAAACAAATCTTTGCAATTACATTTTTCTTGGGGGAAGGAAGGTTTGGGTTGGTTTTTTTTTTTCTGAACTCCTACACCCTGGTTAAAAGCTTAAAGCAGGCTGAGTTGTGCAAGGCGGTTTGAGACTGATTAGACAGGAAAGTGTGCTGTGACACTCCCATCTGTGTGAAAGAAGAACAAAGCAGCTCCTGAAGTCCATCCTTGCCGGAGCTTGATTTTCCTCCCACTTGTTCATGTCAGCAGTCCTGACGCAGGAGCAGGAGATGCATCCAGTTCTTACTCAGCAACAATTGCTATGGAAATCAGAGGGAAGGGTGTGGGCTCAGCTGTTTCTTATCCAGCAGGATTTGAACTATTGTGAGTTCTTTTCTAGTAAAACCTCAACAAAAAACTGACCAGATGACCTTAAGATTTGTTCCAGTGGATTTCTATACACTTCTTCAGAGGGTAAATAGTGGCAATACAGGAGCAATTCCAAAAGTAAGGCTTGAGACACAAATCTAAACTAAAGAATTTATATATATATATTTAGTTTTGCAATGGAAATAAACTTTGTCATTGTCAAAGACGGAGTTGCAAACCATACTGGAAAGTGTTCTGGGACCCCAGTGAGATCTTCGTTGCAAACACAGCAGACCCATGTAAAAAATGAAACTGTTCTCTTAAGCAAGCCATTAGCTTACTAAATTTGTTCTCAGATATTTTACTTAGACTTTTAGTACTCCTAAAAGATGCTGGACTTCAGTGTTTCAGCTAAATATCCTTAACTCCTTTTACATCACTATCAACAACACTTTGTAGCTGAGTTACGAAAATCCTAGAATAAAGTCTGGCATTTTCTTCCATCCCTGTAAGCGCTGGCATCACCACAGACCATTTTTGCTAACTTTAAACTAAGCTGATGAGTTACAGAGGGGAACAACTTTCTCTGTAGCAGCAGAGGGCCAGATAGGAATGACTGGCCACAGTTAACCCCTGACAGATTTGAACAGTAACCTAGATACCAGAAGCAGCACAGCACCTAACAACATGAAATAGAAACAAAATCCATAACCTTTATTAAATATGGTGTTGCATTTCATCCCACTGCAGAGACATCATTATCATGCTGTGGACAAAGATGAAAATAGCACGCCTGCTATGCATTTATATAATTCATGCTTAGCAGACATAGAGCACTGTTCATTCTCAAAACACTTACAATAATTTAAACCTCAATAAGACTGTGAGATAGAGCAGCCTGTTGCTTCTTTTTATTTTTTTAATCATTATTTTTCCTCTAAAACTTATTGAGTAAGTGCATCACATCAAGGAACAATAGATCAGTGGCCAAATTCTGACCAAATTACTTTGGTGAAACTACTAATTATCTTTGAAATCAATGGAAAACTTCCAGCAATATGACCAAAATCAGAATCTGGATCCTATCTGTATATGCCGTAAAGCTGAATTGTTATTGGATAGCTTGGTACATCTAAAAATAACCCCTCTGTTTTATTTTTATCTCACTTTGGAAATCAGGTTCACATTGTTTCTTACTTCTCTGGCTAACTTAAAAAGTAGAATCTGACAACGTGCTTCTTTTCTTCTTTGCTATGTTGTCCTATCTGTTTCCAGGCACCCTCCTTTCCCAGCTGGGAGAGCAAGATGATGCGGTTTTGCAAGGAGATGGTTCTGGTGGCAGATTAAGGCCCTGTACAGTCAGTTTTCCCATCTCCTGAGTGGCCCTCTCCCTGCACCTGACTTTGGGGTTCTGGTTTTGTGCAGAGATTTAGTCAATTCTAAGTGAACCCTGCTGCCTATCATTCTCATCTGGTTGTTTAACACCCTCCTGGAATCTTTAAAGGAGACTTCTAGAATCTGTCCTCTTTTAAATCCAGGGCTGAAGTGATTGCAGTCAAGGTTACTGCCAGCTCTGGCTTAGCAGCTGTTACAGGAGGCCCAGATGGCCTTCCTTTGCTCCTGATAACCTTGGAGAAGGTGGGATGGATTTCAGCTTAGCCTTCAGTCCACTATAAGACGTGGTCAGGACAGCTCATGGCAGTCAGCAGCTGTTGGCCATTTTGTTCGCATGCAAATTCTGGCAGGGATAAAATTTACTTTCTCTTGTGGAAATAATGAATTCATTTAAACAGGCCATTGTGGTTGAGCTGCTAAAAAGTTCAGGAATGCCTGTGTCAGTTCTTTCCTTCCAACATTTTATTCTATCCTGTCATTTTGTCAATTAAGGCTATTCTGCCAGTTCAGTGCAGTCAGCAGAAAACAAAAAAGATGACTGCTTTTTTTGGGGGGGGGGGGGGGGTGGGGGGGGGGGGTGGAGGAGGGGCTAGGGGAAAGATGGAAAAAGAAGTACTACATAACCTAAGTAATTTTAAGCCTCTAAAGTGGTAGAGTGACTCAATAAAAAAAAAGAAATGTAGTACACCCAACAAGGTATTTTAACCAAATAAGGTATTACAAAAATAAGTCCTAAATAAGTAAAAAAACACACAGAGAGAAATACACAGACATGCTTAAATGTAGTCAGGAGTTTAGCTCAAATCTTTCTTTCCTTGGTCACCTTAAAACAGGCAGAGGAAAGACTTCAAACTGACCCCATGCTCCCTGAGGATTACATAGCGTCTTTGCCACAGTTATAGACCTTCCTTTTACAGAATCATTTATTGGATCAACTCATAACAAATCCTGCAATTGTTCCTGGATCAAAAGCTATTCTTTCTTGGATCAGAATATGTAATACTGCTGCAGGATAGCTCTGCACCTTTCTGCATCAAAGAGTGCTTGTAGTGCTACTGTAGAATACATCTTTGGAAAAATTAGATCCTGCCAGGGATAGCAGCTCCATTTAGTGCAGTTTCTGTTTCCACAGAAACCACACCACTGAAGTCTGCAGAGGGCAGATGTGGAGTAAGAACATCTGTGACCACTTAGGTTAATTGCCTTTCCCAACTCTTCTCCCACTTCTGGTCTCTGGTGGCCCTCTGAAGATCAATGGCAGATCACCAGGCGTTTTGTTGCAGGCTTTCTGCCATCCTGCTTCATCTCCTGGGATTATCTAAAGCTGGCTTTAAAACTGTATCCAGAGGGTCCCCAAGGACTCCTTCTAGCAAGTCTGCTGTCTCCTTTGTCCCTGGCTTTCTCTCTGCTCCTGCACAGACCATTTAGACCCTCTGCTCCTCAGATCTACAGCTTAGCAACAGATCAGGAAGCTTCCCAGCTCAATGTAGAGTTGTATTCTGTTTTATGTGATAGCTCAGGTACAACTGTGATAGGAATCATGAAGATTTAAATAGTGATTTTATTCTTTAACATGCTTTCATAACAAATAAATATTTTCAGATAAAAGGAATACCAAGATATTGCATATGCATTACAGATACTTCCAGCATACTACATTGTTTTTGTTACATCTCTCTGATAGTCTTTTCTAAGAATGTTAATATTTCCCAAAAAATGAATAGCAAAAAAGATATTGTCAGTGCTGATGCATGAAAATGATTCAAGCCTTACCTCCTCTGCCAAGATACTAATCTAAATTCAAGCTCCAAAAAAAAAAAAAAGAGGAAAGAAAGAAAACAAAGCTTTTTTTAAACGTAAGTTTGAAACCACTACTAAAAGCCACAACAGTCAAAAAATGCTGCAGCAAAAGAAAACAAGGGGTGAAATTCATGGAGCTGACGTTGCCCCAGGTTTCATTGTGGTTCTACCTCAGTGCTACAATGGCTTGCTACTTTCCTTTTGAAACTCTCCAGATGTGGGAAGAAGTTGGCTGTATGGCTGAAGAGACTGGGGGCATCAAAAGAAAGATGAGATATCAAAGCTGAAGGAAACAATCAAAACTAGCTATTTTTAGCTATGATTATTAAGAGACAGTGCAGAGATCATTAACATAGTGGGACCACTTTACAAGACCCTTCTGTATTTTTAGGCCATCAGAGACATGCCTAAGGACAGAGCAACTGCCCTTACAAGCTTCTTCAGACCACCGGCAACCCACACGTTTAAGAAGTAATTCTCTCTCTTCTGGAGCAGATTTTCTGATACCATTTTAGAGGTCTTGGGGATTTGCAAGAAATTTCTGCAACTATAAAGTTGTGCTGTGATTTTATTATCCTTCTTCCAGATGTCCAGGCTAATCAGTGACAAATGCTTTTATTTACCGTTTTTATATGAAGTTCTTACATGGATATTCTTAGGGCAGTTCTTTGCAATGGCATTGAAACAATAAAAACCTTCAATTACCCAGAAAAAGTGGAGACACAAACTTATCAACTAAATTTCAGTACAACTGACCTTGAGACGAATTCTGGCCTGTTAAATGTATTTAAACATTTTGGGGAGGTTTTTGGCACATACATGATAAGAGTACTACCAAAAGGTATGGCTTGGTATTAAAAAAACCCTCATTTGTTTGCAGGTTTAAAGTATTAGGGCAAATTTTAAGTTACTTAACTTTCCACTAAGACTCTATTTCCTAATGATTCTTACAGCAAAATCAGAATCTTGATTGTAACTATTAACATATTTACCAAGTCTACATATATTCAGAGTACATGTAATTTTTTCCAGTGTCCCTCATGAAAGTAAACAATCCATAGAGCCCTGTACCTGTCGTTTGTAATGACCTCAGGACCCCTTAATGCTATTGAAGCCTTATTGCATGCAGCTGGAGGTATTTTACTCTTTCATATTTTCCAGGTCTTTAATTTAGTTTTCTATACTACACTACATGTCCTGGTGTAATAAAAGGCAATAAAGAGCATGATTTTGCTCTGTTTTTACTCACATCTCAGTGGTCACCCGTTCCCATGCTGTTTCTGAACTTCTCAACCTTTTACTGTTGAGAATTGAATCTGAAAATTGTGGGAAAACGTTTCATTCAAGCCAGCGTCTGAAATCACTACTGCACTAGTGGATGGGATTTGGGTCCTGGTGAGGTGATGGAATATCCGTATTTTGAGTGCTCAAGTTGAAGCCACTCACTAAATATCCACTGTTCCTGCTGGGCACCAAGCAGGACTTAATGCTACTTGAAGCATCAATAACTTTTGGCATATTTTAGTTGCAGGTCTCAGTTGGAAGCTTTCTCCTTCCAGGCCATTTTTGTGCTCAGCGCACTGCCTTTCTTCTGCTTTGTCTCTTTGGAGAGTGTCTGAGTTATGACAGGACCATCTCTGTGGTCATCTTCTCTTCCATGCAGCTCTTCAGTCATTTTCCCCACATTTTCCCACCTGGGGGAAACATGAAGCCTGTAGTAATAACACAACAAAATTAAACAGAGCTATTAAATGAATGACTGACCTTGGTAATATGAGAGAAGAAGATAACAGTAACAATCATGGTCAAAACAACTGCAAAGCAGATCTTCAGATAACAAGAATTATTACATTATTATACTCTTAATTTCTGATTAAATTTTCCTACAAAATACTGGCCAAAGCTTATTCAAATTGTAAGACATGAAGTCGCTCTAATCTTTACCTCAGTTAATGGTGCCATTAAACACATTTAGAAGACAGTGGAGCTTACACTTCTTTCTTCTCTGACCACAGGTGCATACACAAACCCATACCAGGATGGGCTTGCATCAGTGGGAACTTTGACCAAGTAAGGATTGGAGAGTCAGGCCCCACACAGAGCCCTAGACACGGTTTTGTTTACTGGGGATAAAAGTGAGGGCATTTTCATGAGCTAAGCAACTAAACTGGGTTAATATCCAGTTTGTCAACAAACTTGTTTTGGCATGCCAGCTAGACCATGGCTGCTTACCTTGAATAAACCCAATCTTGGATTTTTTTGTTCCCAGTAAAATGAAGGACCCTAAAATTTCCTTTGCAGTTGGTAGTTCCAGCTATGTGAGGAGAAAGCTAGGAAGTCACAGAAGCCCTTGCCAGGGTTTGGGAGGCTTTGGTCCAAGGATGAGCTGAGAACCTCTAGCATTTCCAGACTAACAAATCATACATGCTCAGAGCAACTAGATGCTGTATGTGCAAACAGTGAGTGCAGTTACAATGCTCCTACAACATGGGGATGTTCTCTGCCTCCATCAGCTGTTTTCCCAAATATGTGGAAAACTCCACTGTGGGGTGACCAGTGCTGAGGAGCTGGGGGTACCTCTTGAATGAACCAGAATTAATATAGCCAGAATTAAACAAGCACTACTACTGTGTTTACCTTCACATATAGATGTATATATGTGTGTTATTTGTAAGTAATGTATAACAGCCACTGCTCTTTCATGAGCACGTAAGAGCTTCCTGAAGATAGATACACAACTCATGAAGTAACCTTCACAAGTGTTTTCCTAAGGAAGGTTTTTCCAGAAGAAGGATTGTGTTTACAGAATTTATGAAGATGTTTACAGCCTCAGCTACACAAATCTGTCAAAATACTGCAATGGAAATTTTGGTGGAAAATGGAAAATGGTGGGAAAAGACTCACTATTTTGCTTCTGGTGCAGGGGAAGTTGGAGGGGCTTCTTGCATTTTTTGCAGATTATTTTTAGAATAATCTAAAGTGGTGAAGGGTTTGGCTGGTTTTCCAGCAAAAGCTGCTGTTGTGTAAACACTAGTAATTTCTCAAAGACAAAAATGTGTGCATGGTTCTAATTTTAAGCACATGAGGTCACTGGTTAAGTGTTCAAGGACTGTGAGCTGGTCGAACATGGGTGGAGGGATGCGCTGCACAGTCTTGTTGATTCCATTTCAGATTCAAGTGGGTAAAGGAGGCTGGCGGGCTGGCTGAGGTGCACAAATAAACGGGTTGATTTACACAGGCACTCTAATGCTGACACAGGGTTTTACAAACCTCCAGAGAATCCATGAATTGCAGACTTGAAGCTGCACAAGAAGCAGATGGACTGCCCCACTGCCCTTCCTCAGGCTGCTGGTTACCAGAGACAACAGACAGCCAAGGAGGGACAGCTGCTGGCAGCCCACTAGCCAACATCAGCGGCCCCAGCAGTCCATGGGCTCTGTCCCACCGCCCACACGCAGGGGGTTTGGGGCACCCCAGGCCACCCACTCGCCGAGCCCCGCTGGCTTTCTCCGAGGCCTCTCCATCCTGCCAGGCTAAGGGACGCGCCCGGGTCCCCGGCGGGTCCTGACCCCGGGGCACTGCGACACGCCCTCCTCTCGGCTGAACATCACATCTTGTCCCACAGTAGCACAGGCTATCCCGAGTTGGAAGGGAGCCACAAGGACCATCGAGTCCCACTCCTGGCCCTGCACAGGACAGTCCTCAGAATCACATTATGTGCCTGAAAGCGTTGTCGTAAAGCTTTCTGAACTCTCTCACGCTGGTGCCATGACCACTTCCCTGGGGAGCCCGTTCCAGCGCCCCACCACCTGCGGGTGACGAACCGTTTCCTGAAGCCTCTCCTGACTGAGTTCCAGGCCGTTCTCTCGGGTCTTGTCACTGGTCACCCCAGAGGAGAGATCGGTCCTGCCTCTTGTTGACCATGAGGTCTGACTCCACTTCAGCCCCGGGCCCAGGGCGCGCTCCCGCCTGGCCCCCACTCAAGCTGCGCCCGTGACGGAGCCGCGGCCACAGCGGCGCTGGCGCCACAGCAGCGCCCGCCCGGCCACGTTTGCCGCGCCCGCCCGCACCGCCCGGCGCTTCCTGCGGCGGGCGGGCGGGGCGGGAGCGGGCAGGGGGAGGAGGCGGAGGAGGAGGGGAGAATCGGGGAGGGGAGGGGAGCGGAGCGGAGCGAGGCGGAGTCGGTGCCGGCGCCGGATGCTGCGAGGAGGCGCCGCGGCCCCCCTGCGTTGCCGGTCGCTCACCTGAGCGGGCAGGAGGGCGGGGGAGGAGGAGGAGCCGGCGGCCGAGCTGCGCGGAGCCCGGCCGTGGCGAGGCGGGCGGAGGGGCAGTCGGGCGAGGCGATGGCGCCGGGCGCGTAGCGGGCAGGAGGCCCCGCGTCCCGCCGTGTGCGCACGGCTGCCGGCGGGGGCGGCCGGCGGGCTCCCCCGAGGCCTAGGAGCGGCCTCTTCCCTCGGAGCGCCGGGCGCGGCGCCGCAGCGGCCGCACGATGTCCACCCGCACGCCGCTGCCCACCGTTAGTGAGCGAGACGCGGAGAACGTGAGTGCCGCGCCGGGACCCCCCTCCCTCCTTACCTCCCTCCGCCTCTCCCCGGTACACAGTGGCGGCCCGGCCCGTCATGCCGCCCAGGCCGAGTGCCCCAGGGGCGGGCGGGCCGCGGCCGTGCCGAGCGCCGGGCCGGCTCTGCCGCCTACCCGCGTCCCAGGCTCCTCCATGCGGCGCTGCCGGGGAGGGTCCGGCCCGCCGCGCTCCACGTCGTCCCGGGCCTCCCGCAGGGAGCTCTGCTGCAGCCCCTTCCAGCACTGTTGGGCCGGGCCGGGCTGGGCTGGGCTGGGCTGCCCTTATATGTCTTCGGCTGTCGGCGCACACGGGCTGCTGGCTGCGGTCCCCGCCGGCGAGAGGCCTGTAGCCCCTGCGGGCGGCAGCCGGGGTGCCCCGCCTTAGGGGGGCCCCCACACACAGCACCTCCGCGCCTTCCTTGGGATATCGACTTGTGGGCTGTCTGAGCGCCTGGCACTTGGCCTTGCCTCACCTTTTGGGGTTCGGCGGTACTTGCTCTTTGTTCGGTTCGCACCTCCAAGACGGCCCCTGGTGTTGTTGTATTTCTTTCGCCGCTTTGCTTTGTGTTGCCTCCGAGAGAGGCTGTGTTCGTGTCCTTGATTCTTCCCGAGTTCATTGTATCTTTCTTTGTGCTCTGTTTAAATATCTTTGCGGGCTCCTCTGCTCCGCCGGGATTCGATGGAGTAGGAGCACGGTAGTGTTTTCTGCAGTGGTGGTCTTCCATAGAAAATAACCAGTCTTGGCTATGATGGACTGTGTACCTGAGGAATGCTGGACCATGTCTGGTCCTGTCCATCAGTGGTGATTATTACATAGGTGGTAGTGTGGGAGGTGTGAAATTTTACTCTTGGATGAGGGGACCAGTGTTAAAGGCAGTATTGTTTGCAGTGTGTATCTTTAATTGTCTTTGGGAAGGTGCTAGAAGGAGGGGGAAAAGGAGTCATAGGAAATGTAACACATGCAGTTGTACCCACCATTTATTTTTGTGGAAAGTAATTAGTAAGAAATGAGGGAAGATGGCCTGGTGGGCTGAAATGGGTTGTAGAAGATATTTGTATTGCATCAATCTATTCTGTAGACGTCCTGGCTAGTAGCAGGAGCTCCTAAGGTTTGTTACCATACAAGCCCAAGCAGTAGTGCCTTCCTGAATAGGTTACTCACTGATAGGAAATGAAAAGTGAATGTAAGAAGGTGATTTGGAAGACAAAGGTAACAGAAAGAGATAATATAGCTAGAGAAGTTAAACCCTAGTGTGGTGAATTATTATAATGAGCTTTTATATCAGTCACTCAGTGGAAGTTTAATTGATACAGCAATATCAGACTTATTACTAGTTAAAGTAGATAGATGCATTTGTTCTGTCCTTACTCTTCATGGACTGATGAGTTTTGTGTAGCTGTAAGAACAAAAGCAAGTCCTTGGGATGAAAATTTCGATTTAATTAAATGATAAAGTCCAGGTTTGTGTGATACATGTTACTCATGAGTCTCTATTTCAAATGTATGTAGAAATGTAGATGAGAGAGAGATGACAGGAAAGGATAAGAAATATTTTTATATATATCCAGTAGTACAGTCCATAAGACTTGGAAAATTTACGCAAGGCAAATGGAAATATTTTCAAATATCATCATCTTTTATGGAATGAAAGCTTGAAAGTGTTGGTCATTAATTTAGAAAATATTATGCTACTCGTTGAGTGCTCCATTTTGACACCTAAGGAATAGTAAGTGTTATTTTTTTAGTACTGTAGTTTCAGAGAGTGCATTGGGCATCTGAAACACCCAGGTTTGCACAGGCTATCAGAATACTCAAAATTGCATGTTTGCTTCTGAAAACCTTAATGTTACCTTGGTGTAATTCTGAAACCTTATACTAATGAATATAATCTTCTAGCCAGATAAGCACCAAAGATCCATGCAATTGTAAGTTCCCCAGTCTGCACAGAATTACTCCAGTGCTGTCATTAGTGGGTGTCTGCAGGATTTTGGAGCAGAGACCTTGAGTTCTATCTGTTGGGCAGCCTCAGGAGTGATCCTTGCTACCCGTGGTGTCTCTTACATCAGACCTTTGGCTAAAGTGGCAAATATAGGATGGAGGAGGAGTAGGTGGTCCATTGCTGACTTCCTGATCAGCAGCATTCCTTGATTTAAAATGGATTCTGTGAGGGTGAGGTGAGACTCTTAAATTACTTTTAATATTCTACCTTCTGCTAATAAACAGTAATGGGCAGGGAGCTGTTTGTGCTGGTGGCTCATGATGGACAAAGTCGAGCTAGTAAGCTCTGAGTAACCGAGGTGGTGAGAAGTTGTAACTGAAGAGAGATGTAATTGGAAAGAGTGAGGAATTAAGGAGCAGGTTTTGGTGTGGTCACAAAGTCCATCTTTATAGTGCATATTTCCAGTCCTCCAGTATGTATGTTAACAAAGCTCTCCTGAGCAGATAATGGTGATCTTCAGTAGAGGCTCTTTTCTTCCGTCTGGTGCGCGTGGCCATCTCTCAGTGTTGCTCCATTGTGTGACTCCCAAGGGAGAGACTGGAGCTCTGTATCCCAGAGAGGGCTGATTGATGCTTCTGAACGAAATCCTACATATCTGTCCAGCTGTGCTCTGCACACGGGATGAGGTTGTTGCACAAAATCATGGGGAGCTACCCTGCCAGCACCACCCTGTCTCTTGGCAGCTGCTTTCAGTACTTTGAAATAGATAAGTAATATTTTAATGCGTGCTTTTCTCAGTGAGTGTGCAAGCATTTGTGTTACCATTTGAAAAAAGAAATGGTAATATTTGCTATAGCACATATCATAAGAATACACATTGCTTGAGGAATTACAGGAGTTCCTGATGGGATGGGTGAAAAACTTGTTTGTTTCCATGATGCCTTATGCCTTTTGTCCCACAATGCCCTTTGAAAATATTTTAGAAGGGATAAGATCAGGCAGCATATTGCTTGATAAAGTCTTATCAGAAAGCTGGAGTGAAAAGAACAGGAACTGGCAGCAAGGGACAGACAACAGGTGGAGGGGGCCAGGGCCTGGGAAGCCATCAGTGTGTGTGTAACTGATAGGTCTGTCCTGTGGAGCTTCACACTCTTTTCTTTGCCTTTTTTCTATTCCTGACATCTCCCAGTGCTATGTTTAGCTTCCCTAGCATACGTCCATAAATACTTTTCACTGGAAATGTTATTTCTCGTTTACAAAAGCTGTGTTTAAGGAAGCAAAGTAGATTATAATTGTCAAACACTTATTCTTACTAACAGTTTATTTGGAATCTTGGGGAAATTAATGGGTGGAGGCAGTACTGTATTTTCATGTGTATTACTGGATTTCAAGTGAGGGGTAAGAGCAGTATTCAAAATAATAATTTCCCTGTGTTTTGATTTTGTACATGTAACTATTTACAGCCTCCTCTTGATACATTTTTTGTAGGCTGTGACAGGTAGTGTATCACTGCATTCAAACAATTGCACTTGGGGTTAGTTTGGGCAAACTGAGCTTCCCATCTCTACTATTGCTGGAAGAAGAGAAGGAGAGGAATCAAAAGGTTTGAACTAGAGTAGTTCTTCTGTTTCCACTGAGTTGGTATTAATTGAGGAAAGAGGGGGTTTTATGTTTTTCCCTTCATAATGTGCTGCCTTGTATTGTGTCATTGAATTGAGGAATGGTTTTCCTGAATTAAGGCAAAAGAGAAGAGATACATAGGTAAATATTCTCTTAGATGTTTTGGGGGAGCTCTGTGTAAGAAAAGACTCAGAGATTCAACAGTTGGCTCTATACTACTTGCTGTATAGTACTTTTAGTAAAGTTAATGAGAATGCTGAAAGTAGTTTGCTTTTTCTGATGTAAGGACCTCTTTGTCTGGCATAAGAATACATGGGTTTTTTTTCTTTTGTAAGTGTAATTTCCTCTTTTGAAGGTATTACTATTATCTGTGAAGGTATTGATGTTCTTGTGCTGTGGTCTCACCTAGCTAGCTAAGTTTTAAGGTATTATTTTGTTTTGTGCTTTTCAAATACCTCAAAGTTGTTCAATTCTGCTGGAGCAGTCTGGCATGTTTACAGTGGAAGAAGAAGCAAACAAGGCAGGAGTGCTGGATGATAACTCTGGCCAGAGTCGAGGAGGAATGTGGGAATTGTGGTTTGTCAATTACCTAGCCAGTGCTATATGAGAATAATTGAGATGTCATGGCAGGAGAAGTTTTAAGAAGGATAAATGAGTGACCTATGATCATGTGATTTGCTTCATTATCATACAAATAATTATAACTTTGACACACGTACACCGGTTTGTAGGTTAGCTATGGGAGGGTGACATCTCGGATGCCTGCTCAGGTGGTTGTGGTTAAGGATGCCTTTCTGACAGGGGAGCCTGTGAGACAGCTGCATTTTAAAGAGGAAAGAAGTTGAACAGGGCAAGAGATAAGAGGATACAATGAAGTGGTCAAGTTGGGATGATAATGATTATACCATGTTTAATTTCCTTTTTTTTTTTCTTTCTGGATTTGCTTTTGCACAATAAGAACACATGGTTTTGATTTGGGCAGAGAGGGTGTGGGAGAAAGTATCTGACAAGAATTTTTTCCTTCAGTGCCTTAAGCAGAAGAATGGCCTAATTTCCAAACCTTATGGGTTCAAGATTACAGCTGTGTCTTTCTTATCCACAGGAGATGGACTTGAGCAAAGTGAAGAGTGCCTGTGTTTTTTCCTTGCAGGTTTATTTTCCTTGATCATAAATACACCATTAGGTTCTATGTTTGTTTGAACGGTCAGAGGAGGGTATGTGCTCCTAATCTTATTTTGAAGATATGTGTTTCCTCTATGCAGACTTTTGTTGTTTTTGTTTTACTTCACATCTGGAGCAAGCTCCTATGTTGTGGGGAGAAAACACACACTGAGCTAGAGCACTCTGCATGGAGAGAGCAAGGCTCATTTTGAAGCTAACCTTCCGTGTGGATCACAGAGAATAATGGGACAGGTGATACAGGTATTTAGTTTCATTTTCTTTATGTAAAGAGGAATATTTTGGTACAAAGCACTGAAAATGTTCATGGTTCAGTGTCCTTTTTAGGCATCACAAATGACGTACAGTGTTAAAGTTCAGAAAGAGTTAATGCAGTTTGCTTGTAGCACTTCATTTCATACTTCATGAAGTTTTGAGGTTCATAGGTAAACATAAAGTTGGATTGTTTGTGGTTGATGTTCTGAAAACTGTACTTACATGGTCAGTGGACTTGAACACTGAACTAGTACAAGGAGAATATGTTCTAGGAAAACTGACCAGTGGGGTCTTTACTATTGTATATTTCTGATCCTATGGACTTATTGTTTATATTAAGAGAGATTTAAAAAAAAAATTATCTCTACACTTTAAATGTTTCAATCATCAATAAAGGCAGGAATTTTTTCCCCATGACAACTGATAACATTTGCAAACTGATGTTTCTACTATAAATGTGTTAAGTTTCTACCATCACAATTACTGTTGCTCAGCAGAGGAATCTTCTACCAGCTTCTAACTGATATCAGTAGTTAAAACACAGAAAAAGTAGTTACATAATTTTTAAGTGCAGATACTGTGATTTCTCTAAAATTATATTCTCAGCCAATGATTTGTAGTTGTACTTGTGCAGTTTTTCTTCTTGTTCTCAGAATTTAGATAAACCTGACCTTAATATATTACTGATGCTTGAGAGAACTTTAAACAATGTTTCAGTTGAGCAGATTCATTAAGAAACTGTCCTGTAAGAAGGAGATTATTTTACAATTAATGTGGAGCTAGAAAACTACAGTGCAACTGAAGCCCTAAGACAAGTCTCTTACAGATTGGCTTACTCACAACTTGAGAGTCAAAGCAAAATTTTCATAAGTTGCAATATCAGAAAGAAAGCATTTTATCACTTCTTTCTAGACTTTATCTTCTAGTAACTTCAGTCTGTCCTTTATTTTAAAATACACGTTTACAGTCTGTGCTGCCCTTCAGGTTAAACATACTACTTGTAAGCTGCTGCAGACAGTGACAAGTTTGAGATTTAGCTTATTTATATGGCGGTCATGACACCATCTATGTTGTTGTTGTTGTTGTTGGAAACACAGTGCTTGCTTTTTGTGGTTGGATTTGTTGTTGTGTTTTTTTAATCTTTCTGGAATTTCAGAATAGGCAAAAAAAATTTTGTTAGGATTTCACTTTTTTTTTTCTGGATCTTGATTCTTGAAAGTTTACTCTGCTCTAGATAGTGGTAAATTAAGAAGAAATGTTTTCCATAGTTGACTATGGAAACAGCCATGGAAACAGGAAAGTTTCATCAAAACGTTCACATTAATGGTTCAGTGTAATGAATATAATGCAACTCAATCTGAGTTTTAATAAGAAGCTCTTTCTCCACATCAGCTACCAAGCCTGATTAATTGTTAGCATTTCTCTACTTCTTTCACATTGTCAATTAGCTTTTCTTTGGTGTGTTCTCTGTGCTCAGTGCTAAACCGAGCTTTAAATTGGGCCAGTTGTATTTCACATAAGAACGAATCATCTTTGTTTTTCTGTGAATAACTTAGCAAAATAGCAAAATCAAAGGCTTGTTGAGATCTCAAGGTCAGTTTGAGATTTCATAGCTGTATGTAATGATTCAGCTTAGATTGTTTTGGTGAGCATCCTAGGGAATCTAAGGTTAAAAATTTCAAGGTGATAAAATGGCCCTTGTTTTTAAAGTACATTTCCCTGTGACTGTTTCAACTTTTATTTCCTAAGTAGTGACCAAACATGCTGTAGCTATTGTGGGAAAATAGTTAAAGGCAAGAGCATTTGAAACTGCACTCTGTGCTTGTCATAATCCTGCTTCTTTTTCACCTGAGATGGCAGTTGTAAAAAAAGTTTCATTGGTTGGTTTTGGTGGTGAGATTTGGTTTGTGGGGGGGGGTTTTCTGTTTGTTTGTTTGTTTGTTTTAACATAAGCATTTTTTTCAGGGATTTCTTTTTGTATGCTTACAATGAAAACAGCAACTTCTGTTGAGAGACATATGTTCACAGTTGCAGTAGGGTGCTTGCACAGTTAAATTCAGCTGGGCTACAATTAACCTTAAAAGCAATGAACTAGACATGCTCATGGAACACTTCCACAGCTTAGTGTCTAGTGATTGATCAATAGTTGTATTTATATTAAAGCCAAAAGTAAGGGTTTATTTGGCATCTCTGTAGAGTGAAAGATCATTATGTTATTCTAAAATTCTCCATCTTACCAGGACAGCTGATGAACAGTCACTTCACATTGCTTAAATCTCTGTGGAAAGTAGGCTCTTGCTGGAATGAATGTGTTTGTGGGTTTTCAAGCTCTCCTGTTCTGCTGTTTGTTGTATATGATATCAGGAAAAAGTAATTTTCCTTTTTTTGTCTTGGTGTTCCTATGCTTGTGGGACACCTTAGATATAGGCTGTGATGTCAAAATGAGAAGTGGTCTGCACTCTACTTGTTTTGTTGGCATGAATATACCTTACAATTTGTAAAGAACCCTTCATGGCTGTTCAAGATTTAAGTGCTCAGTACCAATGACTTCTGTCCCTCTGTGTGCAAAGTATTTCAGTTAGCTATGTTTTATAAAAGTATGATTGTTATAGAGACCTAAATATAAAATACAGCGACACAATGTGTGTTGAAGAAAAGGGTTCTTTTTCTTCATACTTGGCTTCTTCAAAAGCCTGACAGTGTCTCAGAAAGAGGACTATTGGTTACAGTAAGCTTTAGCTGGAGTAATTGTTTATATTGTGAAGCTGTATACCCAATCTAAAAGACACACTGATATGTGTATTTACAGCCATAATGATTTCTGAGGTAAGGGTTGTTACATGTAATGGAGTTTTATTGAGGTCACAATGAATCAGGTTTGTGATTTCAGACCAGCCTCTGCCTTGTTCACTGTGACCCTAGTGATGTGCTGGGAAGAAGCAGAATAATTATCTTCGGGTTTGTTTAAACATCTGTAGAATTCACAAAAGCAGCAGAATGTTAATCAAAGCAGAGAATGATATCCAAATTTAATATGTATTTCAGGTGATCAAACGTAAGGAGTTTCGTCCAGCTGAGTTGCAGAACTGTATTTTAAATATACACAGTTGTGATATTTTGAATAATAGGACAGAACTTTACCTCACCTCTAATGAAAGCCACTTGTGTAGTACATCAATGTTCATGTAGCTGAACATACAGAGTTACTGGATAGTCCATGGCAGTCTTTTGCAAAAGCAGATAATATTACTGGTGACAAAATCTAATTGCTTCTGTATTATAAAGTTATAATGCATGATAACTTAAAATCTCAAGCAGACACAGAATTAGGCAGGGTTGTTAGGGAGAAGTGATATCTTTCATTAGACAGATGTGGTTGAAGAAAATAGATGAGATTTGGATAGTAGCAGGGCTTGCTGGAAAGACTTTTGCCTAAGGTGAGACTTGTGGTAAAACCTGTAGTGCTTCTGCTGTGCTTCTGTAGGAGGGCCCACACCTCACTCATGGTGCAGTAAAACACACATCTCCTTGTAAGCAGAGGCTCAGCCTTAGTCACTGGGGTAGAGTACTATTTTAAGATCTCCTGGAAGGTTTCCTCCTGGATTCCCCCCTTCCCCACTGTTGGTTCTTATCTTTTTCATCTTAACTCAAAGTTCAAGAAGAAAGCAATAGAAAAATAAAGTAAAACATCTTTTACTTGTCTTCAAGCAGCCTTTTTTTTTTTTTTTCAGAAGGGAAAAGGCCATTTATTTGTAATCTTAAGGTTGTCACATAGATAATTTCTCTTATTTAGTCCCTCAAAAATTTGACCAATTTAATTTTAAACCTGATGCTAGTCCATAATCTGCCATCACATCAGCTTTATCCTTCCATATCCAAGATCCATCTTTCCGAGATTCTGATTGATTCTGTTGATTAATTTACAGGTCATTAAACCCCTGCAAATTGCTATAATCTCACATTCTGCCCCCCCACCCCCCTTGTTTTCTCCCCCATTTTGCTTACTAACGTGCTTTTGTGCTGGAGCTTGGCATACTCCATTGCCAGCTTCCTTATGCTTCTCACTCTTTCTGGGACCTTTTCCAGTTTTGCTCATTTAATGACATAAGCAAACCCAATGCAAAGCTTTATAAAAGCCATGTAGTTGTAGCTCCTGTTTATCCTTCAAGTAATATCCTTCTGTATGAATCCCAAGGAGCATTTTAATGTGGGAAAAATGTGAATTGTAAAGCTGAAGGGAGTGAAAAAATTCTTTGCTGTGGGTGGGCTGGGAAGACCTGTTTCTGTGTTGGGACTCCTTCAAATACTAGCAAAAATGATTATTACTACTTGAAATATTCATTTTCATATTTTCCTCATTCTACCTTTCCTTCCCTCCACCCTGGTAAAGTTACTGGGCTTTCTTCTCTCAGATAACAACAGAGAGTAACCAAAGCTTCATAGTGATTACTTAGACAGGACATACAATTTTATTGTGTTCTTAGAGATCTTTTCCACATGCTCAGATACATGAGGAATTTAATGGGTGAGAGTTGCAGAGCTGGAGAAGGGGAGGGTCGGGTGTACTGCAGGCAGCGGTGTAAATTACTTGTGCTTAACCGGTAAATATCTGAAATTCCTTTTGCAAGTGCATGCTTGGCTTCAGTCACATATAAGTATCTTTGTACTTCTTAGATGTTTGTCTTCACTTAAAATAAAGTAGAGGCATAGCTCAGAAATTCAGAGAATTTTATGTGTTAAGAGGAGTCTTGTTTTTCCCATGGAAATTACCTTAGTCTGTGAAATGTTACATTGAGCTCTTAGAGAGGATATGGTTGTTTTCCGCAAATGGATTACATTTGTAATGTAGTTACTCATATCTCGTTCCAGATAATATTATTGATTTGAGGTAATATAATTCTTTAAAGCATTTGGGGTTTTATTTAGTAATTTTTTTTCCAACAGTAATCTGATTTTCTTCCCCCTGCCATTATAGTAAGGACAGTCTACTGGTGGTTTCAAAAAAAATCAAAGAATATGTTTTTACTTGTTGGAGGACTAAAATGGTATTTTTTCCTTAAGATCAGACTTTTTCCTTAAAATCAGATTCCCAAAGGAATAATAGCATTTTTAATCATTCAATATTGTGAAATGGATCCAGAAAATATTGATAATACTGTTCTGAGTAGTCTTTAGCAGACATACCTATGTATAATAGCTTTTCAAATTTTTTTTTCTTAATTTGATACTAAATGAAAATGTCTGGCTGCTATTTAGACTTCTTTCTTCCAGTGATAGACACAGGATGCACATGAACAAAGAAAATTTATGAAATTGAGGAAAGCCCTTCACAGTGTAGCTTTTGCTCTATCTACTGCAGAGTCCAGTGAAATCTTATCCTCAAACCTGGTATGAGCTAATATAGATGCTGGAATTAGTCAGCAGAAGACATAATTATTATCAGAGAATATATGCCTCCAGTAGTGTTGTAGTCAAGCTAAGGGAAATCTAATCCCACAGCCTGTGCGAAGTAGACTGATAAAATTGTGTTTAAAGGTCCTTTTTAAGAAAGCTATTCTTGCTCATCCAGTGATAGTAGAAGTACAGCGCTCGTATACAAGTCAAGTTTGATGTTTCATAAATACTACAAGATAACATATTGTTATTACTGCTGCTGTTGTTATTATTAGGTTTTTTGTGTGACCTTTGTAAAATCTTGTATTTTGGTATTGTGTACAAGCTTTCTCCCTGTTACTCATTAAATTAATTTCCTAGTGGTGTGTAATGTTACATTTCAATAGAATTATTTTCAAATGAGAGGTGTCAAGCCTTCTGGAGTGGTGTAGAAGAGACAAAGTGGACTCCTATCCATCTGTTTGTTTTCATTACCTTCACAAAATAATTACTAACCTGAAGAAGCTGAATTAAATACAGCACTTGAGTATTAGATTGGAGTTACGATCAAGTGTTAATGATGCATCAGCCATTTTCCTAATATTGTCTTGATTTAATTGAAGATTAAACTCGGCGAGTGACAGAGGAAAAGAAGAAAGCAGACTGGGGGACTGTCAAGTTTATTGCCTGGTAGAACAGTTATATGTTGGAGTTAAGTGTACCTCCAGATGGTTTTCTACCCTTTTTCCAAAACTGTGCCTGATTTCAGGTCACCTGTTGGATCATAGGACGGCAGTAGAAAATTAATAGATTCTTTAACTGTTTGATGAAAAGAAAAAAATATTTAACACAGTAGTTGTCATCAGCAGAGGTTGGGAGCATTCTAGTTAGTCTGGTAAATTAATAAAAAAAATAGAGTTCCCAGCGAGCCCGTGATGATTGCAATGCTGCATAAAGGGATATGTGATAATTTCTTTTACCATGCTGTGGCTTTCCTCACCTTTTAAGAGGCAAGGAGCATTTTAGCACTGTGGGTGGGAGAAGGACCCTTGGCACACTGGTGGTGGAAAACAAAACATTGCTGGCAGCTCATCCTAAGACTTGTCCATTTGAAATCCGCTTAGGGATGACTTTCCTTCAAGGCTCGGGGGGAAATTCCCAGTTTCCAGTAGGGAGGTTGGTATAATCCCTGTCACCTGTGACATTGCTGTCAGGTCCCCATGACTTCCTCTGCTTTTATGACTTTCCTTTCCTTGAGACAGAATTAATTCCTGTTTTAATATGAGACAGCATCTGATTCGGTAAGGCACTTCAGCTGGGGATCTCCAGACATGCTGCTCTAGTATTATCCAAACTGTTTTGATGTCCAGCTTGGGACAGAATCAAGAGTTACCCCTGCTAATGGTGGGCTGGAGGCTGCTGTTGCTGCTACTGGTTATTTGAATGTGTCTCACCATCTGGATAAAGAAGTCTGAAATGCCCAGTTTTCTCAGCCTGCTGTGTAAAACCCAAAGCTGGGGATCTGAGTTTCCTCACCCACAGATTGTCAAGGACTCTAGAGGTCATACATCTTTTCTCTTACTGTTGGATTGGCTGCTTATTTTAATGACTGTATTCATTTTGAATACATAATAGATTTGTTCAAACTTTTAATCACAGATTTTCTGGCTTGTTTTATTAAGATTTACCTTTATATATGTGTACATTCTTTCTTCCACATTTTCCTAACTTGTTATTTTAACGGTCTGTGTAAATGCCGTATCTGCTGGTTTTAATATTTTCTTTGCATCCTGTGATTTTTCATTTACTTCCTTAGCCAAATTGTTATATGGTCTATTAAATTTGTTTTGTTCATTCTTTTTCTTGTGCTTGGTTTTTACATCTCAGTTACACTTATGTGATTTCTGTCCATGGTTTGAATTCAGCACATTGACATCTATCTGCTGTATGTGTGTGGTTGTCAGTATTAATTATCTGCTGTATCACTGTATCTTCTAGTTAAAAGCAGCTAAAGAAATGCCTTCTTTTTTCTAGCTATATTACATACTTTGCAAAAGCTTTCAGGAATATTGCTGCTGTTTGCTTTTTTCCATGTATCAATTTAGCTTCCTAGTTGCATGTATTTCTGGAGTGCTGCGTTGCCATAGTTTGTGATCATGAATAATTGAAGCTCAAAAGTTAAAACAGGATGGTTGCATGAGTTTGGGAACAAGGGGCTCTGTGGATATTGTAGTCTGAGCTCTGTGAAAAACGCACTCTTTGATCATAAGATAGGAGCTGGTCCAAGTGCCAGATGCTGTTTGGACAGCTTAAAGTTAAGCATGAATCTGTGCAAGCCTGGGAATATATTTGCTAAGCTGAAATGTGGTATAGCATTATCCAGATAAAGGTAAATAATTATTACAGCTCAATTGAGGACATTTTATTTGATCTGTTAATGAACACTTACATGAAAAACAAGGTAGAGAGCTTTCAGCAGAAGACTCTCTTAATTTTGCTGTTTGTTTTTTTTCAGTTCACCATTTCTCGGCCAGTTGACTTGGATACATTGTCATAATCTTGCTCTGGTTACACAATCTTGTTGGTCTTCTGAAACCATAAACTAAGTTTAGTGGTGTCCTTATAACTTTATCTGAATCTCCCACCATCAGGTCATGCTCTGTTAGCCTGTTCTCAGGAGACAAAACTCTTGTAAGTGAATGCTGCTTGAGTGCAGGCTTCTTGATAAAAATGTCTATGCCAGCTAAGGTGCTTCCTCCTGTTAGGAAGGTGTTCTGGTTTTCCTGTGTGAAAGTATGTGTTACTCCTTAGAGTCAACCTTATGTTTATGAATGAACTTTATGCTTATGAAAAATATGCCTGCAGAATGCTGGGTCTGATGAGGTTCTGGCTTAAATATGAAAACCACATGTCCTTGACAGGTGAGATCCATTAGGCCCTCTGCAGCTCAGTCTTCTGAGGCAAGACTTGTTACTGACACGAGAAATACTTGGCTGTAGAGCAGTGGATGAGCACATATTATCAGGCTTTGAAGATGGAGAAACTAAACTGGTATGATCTAGTGCAAGAGCCCATGAAAGTGCTCTTCAGGTCAGGAAGGATTCCCTGTCCCTCCCTTGAAGGCTCTGTGGAAGGACTTGAGATAGGCCTTGTTAATCTGCTGTAGATCCATGCTTTCTATTCCCCTCTTCTGTCTAGGCAACAAGTTTATTTTGATAATTACTTGTAGTTACATGTGAAATGTGGGGTTGTGTTTCGTGTCAGGTAGAAAAAGATGGCCTTTGTAGTTATGGTTATGAAATGTGTGGAAAAGGCCACAGGGTAATTATAAAAACATCTGTTTAATGAACAAAACGGAAAAAGCATGGAAAGGGGCTTTTGAAGTAATATTGTGCTTGTTTATAAGTGAACCATGTGAGCCTATAAGGTTTTTAATAGAAGGTTTGAACTATAGCTTTAGCATATATATATAGAAAGGATTGTAATCACCCAAATAGAAGGAAGTGAGCTATTCCAATCTAAAATTAATGATCCTGGGAAGAGATGATGGACCACCACCTGGAAGCTGGACGGCACCAACAAGACTGATTTATAGACTTGAAGAGGAAGACCGAATCTTTCATCTTTGGTGTTTTTCTTCAGAAAAAGGAAATCTGGATGCTACCACCACTAATTTATGTCCTGGGAACCTCATCATCACCACAAGATGTTATTTCTAATCTCACTGATTTCATACCTTTTGACGTACAGAAAATTTAACATCACCAATAGAAATTGATCACAATAGGTATAGAAATTATATTTCAAAAATAGAAATTAGGATAAACTAGAAAAAAGGTTGCTGAGAAGTGATTCTGGAAAACCTCAATAAATACCAGCAGAAAATCGATGGTCGGCGTGCAGTTGGAGGGGAAACCCCCACTGTACCCAGCGCTGTTTGCTCACACTTTACCATTCTGTATTAATTAATAAATTGATTGCTGTTTAATATATTGGCCGAGTCAAGCTCTTTATTTATAACATTACATTTATTTTGTATGTACTGTATTGTATAAAGGGAATTGTTAAGATGAGTCTCCGTACTCTTTAGATTATACTTCCAAGATCCCTAAAAGGAGCATGTCAAGAGAATATGGGAAAATCATGCCGAGCACTGGGTAATGGCATTTGAAACAGAGCTTGATGTGGCCCTCAAATATTAGAGTCCTGCATTCCCCAAGACAGTTTCTTTTCTAGGACATGGATACATCAATTAGCAATGTACTGCTATCAGGTTGGATATTTTAATTGGTCATCTCTTCACTTTTAAGAAGCTGGCTTTACTTCAGAAAGTTAATAAGACCTTGAGGTAAAATAGTCTTCAAAATGAGATGGTGATCTGTCTTGATGAATTTGTCATTGGATCCACTGGAGGAATCCAGTAATGGGGATATAAAGACTTTAGAAATACTGTCTGGCTTGCTGGAGGAGGAACTTTGTCTTTTGTGCAGCAGTGTTGGGATGCTTTGCCCACTCATGTCATCCCTAAAGGGGAGCTTCCTAAGCTCACATTGTGTGCTCTTCTGAGGGTAAACAACATGAGTAAGCAAGCCTGTTTAACTTGTTTGTGGGATTGTTTTTGTTGGTTTGGGGATTTTTGTTGTTGTGTTGGTTTTGGTTCTTTTCTGAGTCCTTGTGTGTTTTTACATTGTTGTGGAATGGGAATAAGTATCTCCTAGCTAAAGTTTCACTACTGGTGTCAATTTGCCTTTTGATTATCAAGAAAAGTAGTGTGATCAATTTTATTTTCCGTGTTGTTCCTGTCCTGATAGCGCAGTTCCACAAGAGTTTAACATAGAGCTGATGTGATCCTGTCTTCCCAGTGGAGGGTGTTGCCTTTTGTCCTTGTGCCTGTGCTGCTGCTGGGGAGCCTCAGAGAGCTGGAGGTGATCCTGGCAGCAGAGTTGCGAGGGTTTGTCTGGTTCAGCTGCCTGTGCTGTCTGTCTGTCCTGCTGCCTCAGCAGTAGTGGGGTTGTAGGTGTGTGTGTGGGCATGGGAGCAGTGTTGGATCAGCTTCAGCAGCCATCGTGCCACATGGGGACTCATCCAGAGTTGTTGTAGGTATGCAGTGGATAAGGAAAAAATGCCCATTTCATAAACTTTGAGAGGAAGAGTGAGTTGCAATTCAGAGCCTGGTCCCAATTAGCTGCTGTATCCTTTCATTCTGTAGGAAAACCTCGGCTGGCCCAGAAGAGTGGTTGTTTGATCCTGAGTGTCAAACATGCTTCACACTCTAATCTGGTCCCTCTTTTGTGATTAAACCTTGCTTCCTGCTGCTGTTTTTCTAGTCTGGAGGCAAGCCTCAGATTTCAGGATTGCAGCCTCTAGATTGTAGAAACAGCCCTTTCCTCTCAGTTTTGAAGTTTGATATTAAAGCATTTTCTACTTCTTGAGCCCTGGAAATGCTTGAGAAGCTCCATGTGCTTGACATGATTTTGAACTGTAAGTTGTTTCATGTCTCCCTCCTGCCTTTCATCAGGCCGATGAAAAGTAACCTGGCTGCATCATTTATAAGGGCAATAAAAACTCCTGCCAGTTTCCTTTGCCAGAAGTTTTGCTTTCTGGGTGTGTTCCTGTTCTTGTTTGGTTGGTTCAATTAACAATCAACATTTGCATTTAGCTTTCTTTTTGTTTCACAGGGGATTTTTGAGCAAACTGTGGGTGCTGTGACATTCAGAATCAGTAATGCCCTGCAGCTGCCTGTGCCTCCAAGTGCTGGCAGGACGTCCTGGGAGAGATGGGAATGCTCACTGGGAGCTCTGTGCTGGCAGGTTTGAAGATCTCATGAAATAAGTCAGAGAAGACTGGCGAGGTTAAACCGTTCACCTCCTGAGGAAAGAGCAATGGCTGGCAAGAAATGCTGAAAGAACTCTTGTCTGTGAAGGGCTGTGTTTAGATGTGTCCAGGAGTCTGCAGGAATAGTCTTGTTCCTTCCTTCAGTCTCCCATAAGTGCTTTCCTTCAAAATAATAGTTTTGTATTAGGTTTCCTGGGTGAGGGTCATTTGGCATTTTATTTTGACAAGATAAGAAATGTTTTACTCTTTTGCTTGATAGAGCTGATGTTAGTTTCTAGTACTGTACCAAATGACAAAAATCAGTACACAAGAGGATTTTACAAAAACTTTCCTTTTCTCCCCCCTCATGTTGGTTCCACCTCTGGTTTACTGCAGCAGCTTTTAGCTGGCTTGTCTCAGTTTTCATGAGGCTACAGGGAGGGTTCAGTTTTATCCTAGCAATTAATGGAGATGATACGGGCTGGCTGTCCTGAATTAGCCCTGGAAAATCTTGTGTGTTTGGGATGAGTCAGGAAGGAAAGTGCCAGGCTGAAATAACTGTACCAATTCCGAGTGAAATGGAACAAAGACAGGAAGGTCCTGTTCTGCTGCACCTGCACACCTGGCCAGGCTGAGGGCTTCAGGCTCAGGGAGAAGAGGAAACATGTTAGCTGAGTTCAGGTTACAAGACCTGATTTCATGCTATGGAGGTTATTTGTTTTTCTGAAATGCTTTGGCTGTCATCTTGGGGGTGGACCAGCACATTTTTAAGGGTTTTTTTATCCACCAAATAAAAAAGATCTGTAATTCCATGTGATATTGAATTCCATCCTGCCATATGATGTTACTGCAGTGTTTAAAAAGAATAAAAAGGGGAATGAGCATACTACATCATGCACAGTATTAATACAGGTTAGTGTAACCATATGAAAATTAAAATTATTCTAAAGATCCTTTAGTATGAACTTTTGAAACTCTTATTATCTGTGTCTAGTTCTGTGCTGATAGATCATGGGATGTTTTCTTTCCTAGATTGCTTCGAGTATGGAGCTGTAAACATTGCATCCTGTGTAGCTTGAGATGAGAAAAGCAATTCTGTGTCAAGGTTGGCAAAGTTACTTCTGTATGTCTCTCATAGATCCGCATATGTTGAGCACTTAAAAGACAGCAAAACTCCAAACAAAACAAAAAAAACCCCAGCAAAACTTCCGTGAGGCTTAGGTCCCATAGTAATGAGCACAGATTAAGATTTACTCAATGCTCAGCATAAATTTCTGTCACCTGTGTACATGTCTGCTTTTAGAAAGGGAACACTATTTATCTATTGGCATTGGGGGATTTTATTTCACTTTGTAATAGAAATGTTTTCCTGTTACACTCAAGTTGTCTTTGTGAGATACACAATATTACAACTAGGAAGAAAATGGAAGAGATGCAAAAATAAAATGAGGAAGTTATTTTGTTCAGTATCTCTCTTGGTGCTGTATAGTTTGGAGTTTTTAAAGAAGTTTTATAAAATGTTTTTCAGAGTTGCAGCATCAGTTAATGAAATCTTTGTGTATGCCTAACTCAGGCCAGCTTTATTCAAATTGTATCTGAAATACAATATAGCTGATAAGAGTCGAGTTATTCTTAAAGATCATGTTTGGCATTTTTACATATTATGTAAGTGATCTAAAGAGAAAGATGCACATGCACGCATTTAATCGTTTTCTTGCACATTAGGAAAGTGTGCATGAGCAGGCACAGGAGATGGGTACATTTTACACTTTGTCACAGTTTTGTCTGATTCTTTGTCATGCACTAGTCTTGGCATCTGACTGAAAAACTGTAACTATTTCTTTCCTCACTCTGTTGTTGTTGCTATGGTTTTTCTGAGCTTAGTCCCTCAGGAGGGGGAGGTTGATTGCTTTGCATTTTGGTTGTTTTTTTAATAGCAAAGCTTCTATCATGCATGCACAATCTAGTCTGCATTTAATTGCTCTTAAGAAATGATGAAAAAAATCATGTGTACATACATTCAGTCTTTTAAATTGCCTCTTCCAAAGCACTTCTTCACATGTCTGAGAGGAAAAGTTAGATAGTGCTCTAGTAGAGCAGAGGTGCTTTAGGACTTGTAGTATGATTTAATAGGTTACGTGTGGCAGGAGTAACGTGTGGGTTTGAGCAGACGTGAGGCTTACCTGGAAGAGAAGGGAATCCCCTTCTTCTGCCCCTTACTGGGGGATCAGATACTATAGTTGTCTGCAGTTTACATCATACCTCTACTGTTGTTGCTTTTGCTGCTACAACTGTGGTGGCTTGGTTTTTAGTTAGACGGCACCGCTACTACATGCTTGTGTAAAGCTCAAGCTATAACACACAGACACCAGTTTAGTAGATAGTTAAGAGCGTTTATTATCTAAAGCATGCAGTTTAAATACTATCTAGTTCTTCCCTACGTCAGAAAAGTCTTACTACATTTCTTTTGTTAGAAAGAGAATAGAAAAGTACTAGTAAGTGTGTTAAAAGAAAGCTTGTGTCTTTGAAGTGAAGCTTATCTCAAAGGTTAGAATGTGCTGCAGCCTTCCCGTAACAACCTGTTATCTTCTGAGCGCCTGTCCCTTTTCCATCCACATCTCCCCCACACTCTACCACCTGGATGCTCTTGACATGTGATGCTGAACAAACTCATCTGAACACTTTTGATGGTTTCTACTTTGAGGCTTACCAAGAGCTTTCAAAAAATTGGACTCTTTCAGTTTAGTTTGCTTGTTGCTTCAGCAAAGATCTTGCTTGAGGTGGCTTGCTAGAAGCTCCTAGGTCCTAAGGAATAGTGACAGACAGCAACAGGACAGCAGCTGGATGTCCAGGACAGTATTTCACATCTCTGTCCCCTTTCCTTTCCCAGTATTGTATTTTAAGAAACATCTAATTTTATGTGTTTATTTCTAGAGACTTTATTTTATACTGACATAAGCTGAGTGTATCAGGAGTTATGTTTATGGTGTACTAGTAATGTTTCCCACTGCATTATACATAAATTAAGAGCAAAGCTGTTGCAGATTGGAGCTATCTAGAAGACTGCCTCCTCAACCCTTCAGATTCCCTCTGTCTGGGCTAGCTATTTTGAAAAATATTCGCATATTTGCAAAATATGACAGCTGCCTCAAATACTCATGTATATGGCACATGCTTGGAAATGGTAGGAGTTATAAAAATTGGCTGCAAGATACTTATGTCCAGGACAGGATAGAAAATACTGAGACAGAAAAGTGTGATGATTTGCCTTTTCTAGAACTGCATGTGCAGACTTTGTTTCCATGAGCTGACTCTACCAAGGAATTTGCCATGTGATAAATCAAGATAGGGAAAATTCAGGACTAAGAGGTTTGTTTAACCAAGTGAGGTGTGTTTGTAGACAGATTAATGTGTGGAAATTACCCTTTTACTGTGAAGGACTATGGAGGCCTTCAGTGTTGTTTGATTGAGAAAGGCTATGTGGATTGGTGACTGGAATGGTTTGGGGGAATTTTTAAGGCCAGGCTGTAGCAGCAGTTAATATAGGTGATGTAAGTTTGATTACAGTGTATAGTCCCTGAGAGTACTACTCAAGTGGCTAAAGAATGCTGTATGTGAGGTAGTGAAGCCCACATGTTGTACCTAGTTGGTGGGGTTAGTTCTTCTGTACTTTCTTGAAGATGATGTGTCTAGCCATCGGGTCATCTTGCTTCGGCAATGTTACCTTGGGTAAACAAAGAAAATGATAGCTTTGAGAAGCAGTGGGTCAGGTTAACTCTCTTGTGGTCTTACTGCCCTTGGCTTTCTGTAACAAGCCTGGTGGAACGTGTCAGAAACAGACCTAGTATGGAGCAATAAGTGTTAATCAAGCTCTCTTCTGTTGCAATTTAAAATTGAATGCTAGAAACACTTTTTTGAGTCCTGAAAAGGTGGATTTAATTTTGCCTGAGTTATTTTCTTATTTTAAAATACTTGACTAATGTGCAAAATACCTAAATGCTCTAATAAACTGTTTCATCTCTAAACTTGTTACTGCTTCACCCTATTTTTGTTTAAAATTGCATTTTAAGAAACATTTAATTTTATGCATTTATTTCTATAGACTTTATTTTACACTGATATAAATTGAACATATTGAGTCATGTTTACGATGTACTAGTAAGGTAGTGTTTCATACTACATTTATATATATCTAATCAGGGTATCTAGTGAAATAACAGAATCTCTAATTAAAATCCTGTGTAGGAAATGCAGCTTGTTGGCTGGAATTGTTTTTAGATTACAGTGGACTTAAGGGAAAGTGTTGGTTTTTACAGCCCCCTTGTTTCCAGCACCTTGAAAAATTTCTCAAAATTTAGAGATTGTTCTTCTGAAATGGCATTTTAAATAGCCACATAGTAGCTGATGCATAATGAATGAATATATTGCAATGCACCAGAAGGATCTGAAAACTATGTAGCCTGGCCTTCTAGACAGTGTAAATATTTCATACTTACGTGAAATGCTGCTTTAGTATTCTTTGGAAATAATCTCTGAGATACTGTTATTTGACCTTGATTTTTTTTTTTCAACTTCTTAATATTTTGTTTCAATTTCACCGAATGTTGATTTCTAGAAGGTGATAAATTTCTACTTTAAATTCTCCTTTACCTTCCAACAATAGCAAGCTGTTTATGTTGAGAAAAGAGGCCTATTGCAAGAACAATTTGAATTTCATTCAGTGCTGTTTGAATTCAGAAATTGTATATATTTATGTATGGCTCATGAACTAGGAAATTTGACCTTTATGCATGATTTCTGTCATCCTTGGACATAGTTGGAGAGAATGATTAGTTGACTCTGAAGTGAATCTGTTTGAGAAGGAATAATTAGGATCCATCCAGAGTGGCTTAGTTTTTCTGTCACAAAAAAACCAAAATCCAGAATCATCATGATCATGAACCTTGTTACTTTTTTCCTCTTCAAGTTTTGTACTGTTATACAGTATACTGTAATTTTGATTAAATAGTACTTTCCCTGTTCAATCTGCATTAAAATGATCTGTCCTGTGAAGGCATCTTTCTCTTTGCCCATGGCATTGGTTGAGTCTATCCAACTGTTTCTGTAAGAGAGCCCTTCAGGTATCTGCTGGGAGTAGACTAATCCTGTGAAGCATATGAAATTGGCAACTGATACTAGGATTGCTAATGCTTCTGGTAGGCATTGTATTTCCTGTAGTGACAGTCTAATTCAGTGAGTAAAGAGGCTCAAAGACTTCTAAAACTTGTTTGTGTAGCACAGTGCTGTAGCCCTGGATGGGGTTCTAAGTAGAGCTGAAATATTCATTGTCAGATACTGATTTTGCAGGTTGTATTTTTAGTGGAGGCTTTTCTTTGGGCTGTGGTTTATCACATGTGGGACTGGTGTCCGATGCTGAAGGAATGTTTCAAAGCCTGTTTGCCTGGAGCTGCCCTTCTGATCTTCTCTTCCAAAGTCCACAGAAAACATTTTAATGATGTGCTTCTAAAGAATAAATACTATTACTAGCATGTTATTTCACATAACATAAATTTGTTATGTGAATAACAAATGAAATGCAAAACAAATGCAGCCATCAAGCTGCATTTCCAGCCAACATGCAGCTGAATAAATTTGTCTGATATACAGAATCTAAACATGCCTGCCTTGCTTGGTTCTCCAGTAATTTGGAAAACAGTTTAGCAGTGGGAGTACAGTAGTATTTTTTAGAAGGGCTCATGCAATGAAAAGACAAACAAAATTATATTTAGGGCTGTTCTCTTGGCCGTAGTGAATAATTAATAATGCTGGAGGTGATGTAAGTAGGGTTGTGCTACATTTGGGAAGAACATTCTGGTTGTGGTATACTCCTTGTTTTTTCCGGTTGTGTTGCAGCTGTTTGCTACTTTTTCCCAATTCCACTACTGCTTATGTCCTGAAAAATCTTGCCTGGTTCAGTGGGACTGTCTGTAAGCCTGAGTGTTTACAGGAGGGGATTGACTTCAGTCTCCAACAAATGCACACTGAAGTTGGAACGACTGCTTTAAATTCTGGTTGTATGTGAAAATAATTCCATAAGGAATGATGGATGAGATCAGCACAGCCCAACATTAGGTTGGGTATTGGGAGAAGCAGTAAAACTCCAACTGCCCTCAGACTCTTTCAGCCTAAGGTCAAGGATCTACGAACAGGCTTGTTAGTGCTCTGTACAAAGATTTCCACTTTTTAATTGAGGCAATCAGTAATGGGAAAATACTGAGGTGTCTGTTGGGGCTTTATGCTTAGCTGGGAGTAAGCATGCCTTTCTGCTACAAATCAAAAAACTGTGCTGGGAAGACACTCTCTCTACCTCTAGTATTTGCCAGCCTTCAAAGTCTGTAACTTAAAAGATTAGAAGCTAAATTTTACCTGTTAAACATTTGTACCCATCTGCCACTCTTAGAAAGTATTTGAAGTACTGAAACACTTAGCACTCCTTTGACATTTTTCATTACTTTGGTTTCTCCTTGGAAAAATTCCAAGCTCCATCTGTAACTTGCCCCTTATATATTTGGAAGTTAGAGTATAGAAGCACTGCAGATTTCAGTGACTAACATTTAATGTGGGATGATGTGTTGGCATGCATTAAAAATAACTTCCTTTTTCAGACTTTTGAGATTTAAAATATTTTATGCAATCTCATGGAGTTTTAAAGAATAGTTATTTTTAAAAAAACATGTAGATGGTTTCCTGGTTGAATAAGAACTTAAAAAGATGCAAGCATGTTTGGGGAGCAAAGCTTATTTGAAAAAATACCTGGTAGTGTCATTTGACTGAAGAAAGTTAACAAAAAAATGGAACGAAACCTTGTTTCCAAATATGCCAAGGTACAAGTATATTTTGTACAGTATATTTTTAAAATATTAACTTTGATTATGATTAGACACATTTATCTGCAACATCGTGCTATACTGTGTGGTTTGGCATATAATGGTTTGTAGATTACTGCCTAGGTATCTAGTTTTGCTTTTGGAGCTGGTAAAATCTTCCTGCAGACTTTTTCGTGAGACACATATCGAACTCTGGCAAAAGGCAGCATTTTCTCCTTAGGCTGCTGTCCAGAGTTTATCAGTTATATTGTAAAAGTTAAATAAATTACTCCCCTTTACATCTTTTTATACTTGTTGTTTATTCTGTTGCAATTGTCTAAAATCCAAGTAGCTAAATTCTCAACTATTTTTTCTGTCTTTCAGCACACCTCTGTGGATGGATACACTGAACCACACATCCAGCCTATCAAATCAAGTAGCAGACAAAACATCCCCCGATGTAGGAACTCCATCACATCCACAAATGAAGAGCATCCTCACATTGGAAATTATCGCTTACTGAAAACAATAGGAAAAGGAAATTTTGCCAAAGTGAAGCTGGCAAGGCACGTGCTTACTGGAAGAGAGGTAAGCCTTGAAAAAAAAGGCTGACAGTCTGATTTGTTTTCTTTGGCTATCTTTATGATAAGTATTTCTTCTAGAAGCTGTTTCAGGGTATAGAAGGAGTTATCTGACATGCCTGAGTTTCCACCTAACCCCCTTTTTAAAATGTAGCTTCTTGGTGAAAGGATCAAAACGTTTGTTTTGCATCAAATGGTATTTTTGAGGCTGGGAAAGTGTGTGTTCATCCCCAAGCACTTCTAAAACTGAAGAGAAATTTATTGATAGGCAGATTTCATTGATACTAGTGATCTGTTAATAGATAAATCTTGTGTTTGGGAGGCATGGACAAGATAATGTTGTTCAGTCCAAACAAAGACAGAAGTATAAAACTGATTCCATGGTGGCAAAGTTCCAAGTTCCTGCTGGTAAATCTTAATAGGTTAGGGAATTTTGATGAAATGTATAGGAGTAGACACACATGCATGTTGTAGAGGTGCATCAATGCTCTTGCTCACAGAGGTGCAATATATTTTTGTTCAAACCTTCTTCTGAGTTTACTAATTCATTGTTGTTTGGTTTTTTCTCAAGGTTGCTGTGAAAATAATAGATAAAACCCAGCTAAATCCTACTAGCCTGCAAAAGGTAAGAATAGACCATAACATCTGAAATTCTGTAAACAGTTGAACCATGATCCTTTATTTACTTGACAAAAATACTTGATCCCCTTATCTCGCTAAACAACATTTTTGTGTGTGACCTTGGGAGAGTGTGATCTCCCTGCTATAATGTGCACATACATTTGTCTGAGGACAGTGACTCCATGTGGTTCCTATCTGAGCTTTGTTGTTTTCCTCTTCCTTCGTCCTCTAGCTTTCCTCTTTGCTAGCAATAACGTTTCTTTCCAATTAGGTATAAAAACAGTTTGTCTACATGCTAAACCAAGATTTAATGCTGTAAAGGTTGGATTTTTTCTTTAATGTAGTAATTGGGGTTTTTTGTGGACTTAGAGTACCAACTTCTATTGCTTTAATGGGTTTTTCCACATTTGTCTTTATACTCTTTCAACTTTAATAAAATATATGCTGAACTCAGGGGACCTGTGGCAATTACTTTTTGTGCACAAAATTGACAAAATGAGTGAATATAATCAAAAAAGTGTTGTCTATGCCTATAGATAGAAATTCAGAAGTCTTTCATAGTCATTGTGATAAGGGTTTTATCTAAACCCTGGGGATTTTTGTTTGGTTTGGATTTTTTACTATTTAACTCCGCGTATGTTTTGTTGTGACTGAAGCACAGAAATATTGTATTGTCCTACTGGAGGATATCCATTATAAAAATTTGGAGTATTTTTTGTTTACAAATACTAGACCGCTGTTGTCTGTAGCTGTAGAAATGAGAGAAAGATGCCAGGGCTTATTGCTGTTATCTCTGGCTGCTGTTACAATTTATTTTATTGTGTAACTTTGGTTGTGGGGAGTTATAAACAGCTTTGCTTTAATTTCTTTTTTTCTCCTATCTCTTTTATACTTTATTTGCTTTAAATGTCTCCTTTGTAGTACTTGAGTGAGTTCTTCTGGATTTTTATTTTTTTTTAATTCAACTTGCTGTGCAGTCCATGCAGAAGCTTTTCTGTTAAGTCCTCTATCCTATATTAAGCAAATCTCCTTGCTGATATTTGAACTAGAGAAGAGGGACCCACAGAGGCAGTGTGTGACAGAGCATATTGTGGAAATCCTGTGCTGCTCACGTAGCTTATTTCCTACCCAGCTTGGTGTTCACACTTGAAGAGCTGAGTTTGTCTCATTGTTAAGCAGTGAGAAGCTAAAATATGTTAAAACTTTCTGGAAAACTAAGCAAGAAAAACTCAGCTTTGGGACAATAGTTTTACTGTTAAGTTGTATTTCATACAAAAATACTTGATAATCATTCAATAAACCTTTCCAAGTATAAATAAGACTTTCATGGCATACAAAAGATGTCACACTGCACAAATAGTACATAAAATACTCATGCAACAGGACATGCTGTTATTTGGTTTTTTGAGTGGGAAGCTGGCAACAAGAGTAGCAGTGTTAGGTACTGTTAAAAGCAGCTGATAGTAGAACTAAGGATAGATGTTTACATTTAGTGATTTAACCACAATTCCATTCTTCAGTAACTTCTAAATATATTGATCCCATACATCTTCTGCTCACACTGAAAAATGGGGTAATTTGTTCGTATGATGTTTTCATTTGTAAAATATTACGATTTTCAGAAAAAATAATCTGGTTTGAAGCTTTGTATTTCTTCAGCTGTGACTGAGTGAATGCATATTGATTGCCTGAAAGCTCTTAAGTAAACTTCAGCACAATTTTTGCACAGTCACTGAAGCAACTGTGCATATAAAGCAAATAAGGGTGAGAGAGTGGTCTATTAGCACGCTTAAGATGATTTCTGTTAGTTTTTAATGGGCAATTTGTGAATTGTAAGTAAAATAATAAAAGTTTTTTTCTGTTCTCTGAAATGAGTCACACTTTTGTTTTTCTGCACTGAACTATTACATTTTGTTTCTGATTCTTTATGTACTGTTTAGTATAACAGCAACGTGAAGTTTTATAATTTTGTCATCAGGCTTATACTGTACAAAGGGCTGTTAAGTGGCTGGGCCTTTTTCTTAGAGAGGCAGTGTTGGGAATGGAAAGCAGTGATAGTAGTATTGCATTAATAGGAACAGATACTTATCTAATGAAAGTTTGTAGAGGACACTGGAGTGTGATACTGGCACAAAAGTACCACTCCTGAGTCTGAACCCATCTAAATTCTTATGGTTGAGAGGATGGTCTCTAGAGCTTTAAAGCTGATAAATTGTATGCAGGTCAGCAAAACTTTTAGACCTTCAATCACTACTGATTATTATTAATCAAACAAGACAAATTTGTAGTTGTCTTGGGCATGAGGTCATTCACAAAACCATCCCTTTCCATTCACCAAAGTATGAAGGATACCAAGTGCAAGTCAGTTTTGTTACAGTGTTTGCTACTGACCTAATTAAATGAAATGAGTCATCATGGCTTCACATGCACCTTTCTGTTTTGTTAACAGAAATATTTGAGCACATACTTCACTTGCTATAAGTGTTATACAAGCTGGGTCTGTAGCTGGTCACGGGTATGAAAGCAAAGAGTGTTTTGTTTCTTAGCTGCTCACCAGTGGTTTTCATGCCCCATAGTTTGGACAGGATACTTCAGTAAAATAACTTCAAGTTATTTTAGCTTGTGTCATGGCCTAACATTTGATGGCTTAAGTAAGCTGACCTTGTGAATTTTAAATTCTGCTTTCTTGTCCATGCAATGTGATAGTCTTAATTTACATTATATATAATGTAAATTACTCACTCCAGGACCTCTACCTCTTTAAATAGAAAATGCATGTTGAATTAAGGGTCCTGCCTTTTTTTTTTGTGTTCAGTTACTTCAGTATATAGTTACTACTGTACTCAGTGAGCATCTGTTTAGAACAGAGCTGGCTTTATTGTTTACTTGAAGTCTTGATAGTAACATACTGTACTGACTTAGCTTTTTCCACTGTCACTATTGTAATTTGTTCCTAAATGTAAGTATTTGGGTTTTGTCATAACACAAATTTGTATCAAAATAGCTGGTCTATTTTTTGCATATCTGCTACAAAATCAAAAATTTTGTCTTCTACTGGCTTCACCAGGGATGTTTCTGAAACAGCATCATTCTGTTGCTCTTCTGCAAACTGCTAGTGGAGCAGAAGGTGCTTTTTTTTCATTAATAGGTTTAATTAGGAAGTGGTATTTCAGATATGCCCCTTTTAGGGGGTCAGCAAGCTTTTTATTCTTTAACCATGTTTGGAGCCCCTAACTTAAATTCCTTCTGTTGTTGAGAAAAGCAGAACAAAAGTAAAGTAGTGTGGAAGATTTGGAGCAATTTCAATATGTTACCTCTTAAAAGCTGTGCATCTTTTGCCACATCCCTTCCCAGTAACAGTTTAGAAAGTAGAGCAGCTTTCAAGCATGTTTCTCAAAGCAAGACAAAGCCTTGGTTAAATGATTATTTTCAGTTTGATTGTAGTAACTTAGAACAGTAAATCTTAAACATAGGTATCAATCTGACAGCAAGTAGAAATGTTATTAATGGTGTGGCAGATCTTTGCTTTCTGCAGTTTGTGCTTTGGAAAATTAAGGTGGAAGCGTGGAAAACACTTTTTCAAGTCTTGTTGCTTTTTCCTAACTACTGATTTTAGGAACTGAGTACAGTGCTGGCTGTCTCTTTCTATAAGTGAAGCTTTTGAGGCTACAGCACCTTTCCAACAAGGAGCTGCTTGTTCAAGAGCTTTTTTTGAATGGTGGCTCTTTTTAAGAATGAAGAGTGGTTCTATAAATATGTGGTGGGATGAGGAGAGAGAAGTCAGGGAGCACTTATACCTTCTGAGAGAGAAGGACACTCCTGCTCAGGAAAATACAGGTGTGTCTGAATTCTGAAAATGCTATTTTTTGTCAGTAAAAAGATCATAATCCTGCAGCAGGTTGCCTTGTCCTCAGAGAAGAACAAATATCACTCTTCTCTCCGGATTTTTATAAAAATTAACAACTTTGGCTTTGTAGGAAATAACTGTGGTCTTTTTGCTTAAATACCTCTGTATGCAAAGGAAGAGATGTATCCTGAGTGTTATTGAGGAGTGTAGTGGCTATTGTTTAAAGATGTTTATATTTGTAAATACATAGTTATTGACATTGCAAGTGTTAATTTACCAGCATGCTTCTGCATGGGGAAAGCATGGGGGAGGAGGTTTATCTCAAAGTAGAGCTTCATGGAATGCAGAGTGGCAATGTAAAATTATGTCCTCGAATACTGTTAAGGCTTTTATTCAGAAATACTTGTGGAACAAAATTTCATGTCACTGTAAAATCAATTTGAATCTTAAACCAATTAGTAAACTTGTAAATCTTGTAAGAATATTGAATAGAGTAATGCACATCTTGGTTTTTTTTCAATGCCTTCGTGCTTTGTATTAAATATAAAATTGTGAGGGTTGAAATAATTTTCTATGGAGGTCTCATATTTTAGTCATGCTTATGAAGGTATGTGTTCATTGCTGTACCTCTTATACCCGCATTAATAGTTTCAAGTTACGAAATAGCTTTTCAATCTTTTGGGAGGAACTGATTTTCCACATGCCTGCTTAGAAGCTCTTCTGATGCTGTACTATCCATTGGATTAGATTTGTTAGCTTCTGATTAGTTTATATTGATTTAGCTGAAAAATTTATTCTTGTGCAATGAATTCCAAGATTTAGAAAAACAACAAATTCACAAAGAACATCCTGGTGTGATGTTTTTTCTTAACAATGATTTATTTTATGAGGAAAAGATATTTGCTGAAGTTAATTCTGGTGCATAATGTTACATACCCTTGTTTTGTGTTTTAGATATAAGCAAACTGCATCTGTTCATATTTGCTCAAAGAAATGCTTTTGTAGCCTTCACTTCCCTCTGAAATTGTTTTAATGGCAGTTATAAAGCAAGTGCATAGTAACTAGCATGAAATACTTCCATAATGCAAGTATAAGTCTGTAATATTATTACTTTAGCTGCAGTAATCCTACTTCATCAAAATCTGATTTTCTATATGATGTTGCTCTGTTGTCTAAATTTGTAGAATAAATGCAGAATTTTAGAAACATAAAATACACTAAAGTGCTACTTTTTGGGGAGCTGTTTGGTCTCTGGCTTGCATCACTGCACCCTTTTGCCAGGGTTGCATCTGATCAAATGGGACTAATTTTGAAAATGGAGGGTGAGATGTCTGAGACATCAGAGAAACAAAACAGCAACAACACAGTTAATGTGTTGAGCCCAGTTTCTCTCTAAGGAGAACTGTAGTGCTAAGATGTTCCCAAAATGTCTTAAGCATTACACTGAAGATGAGCATTTCTTCATTAATTTCAGCATCCTACATTAGCCCAGTAAGGTACCAAAGGGTGTGCAGCACAGTAAACAGGGGCTATGCTGTTCAATTAAACAGTGCAAGCCTATCAATATTGCCAGCCTGAGGTACGCAGCACCAAACTACATAGGCGTTTTTGATTTCTTTCATTTGCCTTCTTTCCTTTGAGCCCCTAGGTTAGTCTTGATGCACCTCTAATTAATAAAGCCATGAATGTAGAAATTTAAAAGCAATAACCTCTTGTTTCTGTTAAAAAAAAAATCTGTGTGAAGTATATATATATTAAGGGCTTTAAGTTTGTCTAGTTGTTTATAATTATGTGATTCAGTGTCATACAGCACACTTCCAGCAACTATAAATCTTCAGGACTTGCAGGGGGAGAGAGGGGGCATCGCTGCTCCTTGTGACCAATGTGAAATTTGGTAGCTGTGGGAAAAGCCAACTTGCCTGCTTCACCTCCATGGAGCAGCAGGACTTGGAGGATATCAGAATTCCTGGTATCTGATTCCATTTGAACATCTGTGTGTGACATTTCTCTAGTGCTGCACCTTGTATTTGCACCTGCAGTTTCGATGTGTTCAGAGTAGTTGGCTGAGCTAGCTAGTCACCAAAGAAATCAGAGGAAGAGCGTGAATACCTGTGTGAATAGTCTGTGGGGTTTGGCCAATGTGAAACTCCAGAAAGGGCTGTACAACTTGTTGTGTCTGTTGGCATAAAGCTTAAAAATTAGTCTGATTTTGGTATGTAGTTATTTGTAGTGGTTATATTTATGTAATGTGTAAGATGTAGATTATGTTATCTGGAGTTCACTGCACTATATCTGTATTTTATGCTAATGTTACTTTCTGTGGCCTTTTCTGTCTTCTTTTTGACATTTAAAAATGCATATCTTATGTATTTTTTCCCTAATAAACATGTTCTAAGGAAATTGTCCTGCTTCCTTGACAGTTGTTTCGAGAAGTACGAATAATGAAGATTCTGAATCATCCCAATATTGGTAGGAGCCCTGCATTTCTGCAGACTTTTTTTCTGTTACACTGTTTACATTTTACTCTATTTGGCTGTATTTGAATGTTTTGCTGTTAAACTTTTTTTGGAGCTAATAGGACAGTAAGCATCCAGTGAATGCTTCATTGTCTCACATACTTTATTGACTCTTCTTGCACCAAGACGTTTGCTCAGAGGAGATAAACTGCTCAGTTCAATCCAGGAAAGCCTTACACAGAGTAGGAGATATGAGCTCTCTGGTCTATCAAGTACCCCAACCCTCCTCTTCTATTGAAATAATTCTTGAGACCCAAAAGCATGAATTTCTTAGGTGAGAGTAGCAGAACTCCATTAGTTCAGTGTAGGAAAGACTCCTGCTGACTGATATTTCCAGAAAATTAGAATTACCAAGTATGTAATTTTCCCTTTCTGCTTTAGTTCTTTCACCTACCCCACAGCTTCAGGGCCCTACTTTGTGATGACAATTCTTCTGGCTGAGGAGGGCTGGACAGTCTTGTTCCAGAGACAGTTAATGGTCTTGAATCGGCCAGAGGGCTTGTTGCATACAAGGTATGGATGAGGTGTACAAGTTATTATGTGCTAGGCACTCCCTTCTCATCCCTTAAATTGTTTGTTGCTTTTTCAGCATTCATAGCTTCTGCTGGTTTTTGTTTTCTTGGGGGTGGTGGTGGGGGTGTGTTTGTTTTAAATGAGTGGTTATATTGCAATTTCAGGAAAGTCAGACTTAACATTTCTGATATCTACCTGGTTTTTAGTTGGTCAGAATCTTGGATTTCTGACTGTGAGCAGTTTGCTAGCAAAACAGGGGAGGTTTGTATGATCTTAAATTGAGTCTGTGTCAAATTAAACACTAATTTCAGCATGAATGCATTTGTACAGTGTGCATAAACCTCTGAGAAAATTGTGAATTAATATGCTTTATTATCAACTGTGATTTAGAAGTTAATTTTTGGTCTTTTTCCTGTTCAAAAGAATGCTAACCTAAAGGATATAAAGTTTCTATAAAATTTAGCATTATCACTGGCCGTAAATTATACTCATTCCATGAGTATAATTGTTTGTTTGTGCTGTGCTTTTACTCCTGGCTGCAATCTCTCTCTCATTCATTTTTCTTGCAGTAAAATTATTTGAAGTTATTGAGACTGAAAAGACGTTGTATTTGGTAATGGAATATGCCAGTGGGGGTAAGTGGATTCTGAAATGTATGTTAAGGATAAACTGTAATGCCAGTTACATGCCTAGAAATGCTTTAAGGATTTAATGGGTTATTCCAGTGTGGCCTTCAGAGTAGTTCCAGCAGACTTCCCAGGGCAGGATTTCTTGATTCTGTTAAGTAGCCTCTTAGGTTTGTGCTCGAGGGTAGTTCCTATTCTGAGGTTCATGCTGCAGTATCAAGAGATAATCTGGCACAGGTTCTGGCAAAAACTCTCCACTGGTATTTATCTGCTACATTTAGGCGAGCACTGGTGCCTCATTTTATCTGGCAAATGTGTGCCGAAGCACTTGAAGAGGCAGATCTATGGATGGGAATCAGTACTACAGGAAGGGGAACCAGCAGGCTCATAGTGACAGGGATAGCGAGTGCCTGCTTGAGAAGCTGCTTAGCGTCTGAATGGGAAATGTTTGAATGTGGGAAGAGAATCCAGCTCAGTGCCAGTGACCAGCTAGGAGAAGCTGCTGTCAGACAGTGCAAAGATGAGGATCTGAAAGGCATTTGAGCAGCTTTATTAGGAAAAGAACTAGAGGGAATAAACAGAAATAATATAAATAACATTAAGTGAAGCCACTAGAGATGTACAAAACAAATTGGTGCAGAAGTTGCCTGATTCCCAATGTGTCTTACACATGATATGAATATTTTTCATTATTGATTCTGTTTGCTTCACAGTGGTTAAGTAAATTTATTTTAAAAATTGAAGAAACCTTAGTATGAAGGGTTCCATTTTTACTTCTTAGTTATTATTTGTCGAAGTGAAATCCAATGCGAAAAGTGAAAAGGAATTTTTCCTGGCTGCTTCTATTTCCTTTCCCTTCAAGAAGGGGAGCAGCATGTGTGTTGTTTTCAAGCATTTTTCAATTGTGTGTGGTAGTAAAAATATTAATGCTGATGTTTTGTCCTTGTCATGATCAGGAGAAGTGTTTGACTACCTAGTTGCACATGGAAGAATGAAAGAGAAAGAGGCTCGTTCAAAATTCAGGCAGGTATGAAATTACTGTATTCATTCTTTTTTCTGTTTCTATTTATGTTGTTTTCAGATAGACGTGAGCATGAGCAAACTTCTTTTACTTAACAAAAAATTGTTTTGATAATGTTTGTTAAAGCTGCAGTGGAAAAAAAAATCCCAAAGGGGAAAAATACCTGCTTCCTACATACTGTCTAAAAATAGTAAAATTGTTTTACATTTTCTTTTAGTCAGTGTTCCTAAGGGTCACTTTTTAAAATTGTGACTCACTTGAGGTTTAAATCCTTTTCTGAATATTTTAGAATTTTATAGCTGTTCTATCTAGAGATTTTGATATGATGACAGGTACTGCTATTTCATGTCAGTCTGTTTTGTGTGAAGGCTATTCTGTAATAGGATTTCATATTCTTATTTTAATTTTAATTTTTAAATTTAATTAATTTAATTTTTAATTTTTTAAAAATTTTCTCGTTTTAATCCGTTTCTTACCCTGTTTTAGTGATTGTTTTAGAAAAGCTTTAATCAGATAAATATATCAAGTTTGGTGTTTTTCAGAATTAAGTTATATAATTAACATTTAAAGAAACTACTCTTAACTAGCTGTTTCAGACTTGGTTTTTGTTGTATATGTGAAAGACATGAAAGCATTGAATGAATTGTTCTGCTAGGGATGAATTGCAAAGATATGCAGTTGATATTTTTGTAGATAAAATCTGAGATGATGTATTTGGCTACTGGCTTGAAGGGTAGATTAATTTCCTTTCAATAGTTATTGCTATTGGGTGATTTGCATTTAAAAAATGTTTCATAATTATCTTGAGTGGTATGTATTAAACTTCTTTTTAGTAGGAAAATGAACTGCTTATAGGGACCTTGTGGTTTTAGTATTTAAGCTTTAATTAAAAATTTAGATGAATATTTTTTAAGATAAATGCTTTATTCATTTCTTACATTCTAGCGAATCATATCAGGAAACAAATTTACTAAGTTATATGCAAAAACTTATAGTGAAGTTGAAATAAAGTATTTCACTGATCATCTTGGTGTTTCAGATTGTATCTGCTGTACAGTATTGTCATCAAAAATGCATAGTTCATCGTGATCTTAAGGTAGGTTGTTACTTTTCTTTTTGCTGCCTGTCATACAGACCTATTTTCATTCTAAATATTAGTCCTTGCCACTGCCTGTGAATTCCTCAAATGTGTGAATGAGGGAAATATCACTTGTATTTTATTCTCAATTCCCTGAGGCACAGAAATAATGTTGCTTGCCTCTTGGAACAGAGGAGAGACAAGAATAGACCATGTGTTACTTTCATTCCAGTTTTGGCTTTTAGAAAAAGACATGGTCTCCAAAGAACTATACCTGCTGTCATGCTGGTATCTACACAGTGAAGCTGCAGAAGATCAATTGATACCAGCCATCACTACTTAATTAAAATATTTTCAGTTAAAGTGTATTGCAAGGATATATATAAAACAGTTTTTCCTTAATGATTTATAAGAAATACGTTAGGTTTTTAATTCATTCGAATTCCTGGTTTATATCCTAGTGTTTAATTTGGGCAGGAAAAATAAATTAAGGGTAAACAGAAATTAGCTGGGTTTTTTTTTGATCCTTTCTAGTAATCTGTCTGTGTAAACCACCAGACCATATTAAGAGTTCAGCAAATGCAAGTACAACCTAAGCCTTGCCTGAAGTTGTCTTTGTGCCAAGTTTAGGTATCATGGGATTTGGACATCATCCTCACCCATTTAAAAGCTGTCTTGTGCTGTTGCTTTTATGTCTTTGAATATTTACAAAGAAAATACTGGTGTAGGTTCTTTCTTACTAACGTATCTGAATACTTGTGAAAAGCTGAGGTTGAATAATTCCTAAGAGGTTTTTTTCACCAGTATCTTTTGTTTTATCTTAAAATGCACTGCAGCATTCTTTCAGCCTCATTCTTACAAATCTGTTCTCTGATACCCATCAATCTGCCAGCTCCTGCATGTGCACATGAGGATGGATAATAAATACATCCTTTTCTGCTGAGTTGTCCCTGCCGCAGGAGTGTTGTCATCTGATGGTGGAGGTGCCTGCCCAGCACTCGGAAGTCAGAGTGCAAGGAAGGAAAAGGGTTGGATCTCACCGAAATCTTGATTAAAAAAATTTCCTCCATATCTTGCCTGATGGTTTGGAGCCTGTGAATGTTTTATCAAGCTCCCTGGATCTTACTCTGCAGCCACTGCTGTTGAGCTTTGTACCCAGTAACCTCTTGGCCAGCCAGGACAAGCCCTTCACTGGTTTTCTCGGTCCTACATTTGGCTGGGAGTAGGGAGCCAGCCACTTCCTCATGCTTATCTAGCTCTGGCTCCTTCAGCCCAGCTATGTGACTGAATCTTGCTGCATTAACCCCTGCAGTTACTCAGCATCCTGCACCTTGTTCTTTCTCCCAGAGCCCCTTAGAGCCTCCACCTCTCTTCTATTTCTTACTTCCATAGCACACACACAGCTCACAGGCCGTGCTCTCAAGCTTATGCAAAACAGCTTTGCAGCGTTCACACAGGAACTACCTGCCACTAGGAGTCTGCTGCTGATCTCTTTCCTATTTGCAAGACAGCCAAGCAGGCTCCAAAATAGCTTTTATTTGATTTTTTTTCCTCTGTCTTCTCTTGGCTATGGAGTTACGCTAGACTCATTTGAAAAGTACAGAGTGAAGTGTGATTAAGAGCCAGTCAGCCCAGCTGATGAAAAATAAATCTTCCAAAGGAAAAAAGGCTAAATGTGTGGCTTTGAGGAGGTGTTCTTGATTCATCTCCTCTTTCGAAGTGATATGACATCTCTGTCTCATTTAAAATTCTTCTTGTGGAGCTACAGAGAAGGAAAAAGTAACTTGAAAGTGGTGTCTGCATTCTCAACTGCTTCTGTTGACTCTCCATTGTATCAGCACGTTTACCAATTGATATTGCAGCTCAACAAGGCAGAAGTCTAGCACCACTTTGGATATTTTTGATAAGACTTTTTGGCTTTAGTAACAGGGTAAACTTTAATATTTACAAGTTATTTCAGACTAAAGTGGAAGTTTGTCCAGGCTCTTCTGGTAGAAAAGTTTTTTTTTCTCTTTTTTTCTCTCCTTTTTACTTTGTAATTATAAACAACTTGTGTAGAAAGAGCTGTAACTGATTCCAGCTTTGTGATCCTGTGATGCACAGAACTTACCTTTTCAGTTCATACTTTTTGCTCTGAACATGTAATCAGCAAGAGCGTCATCTTTGTATTCGGCATGTTAAAAAGGTCTTTTGGTGGTTTTGGTTGAAGTAAGGAGCCTGAAAGCATGAGGCACTTGGGTAGCAGAGTACTGTTGAACTAGGAGGACTATTGTAATCACAGAGCAGCTGCACTGACAGTACTGTTTTCACCACAAAGAAAATGAAGTCTTTGTGAAGTAGTGTGGAAGGCCTGTCAGATCTGGAAAACAGCTCTGTGAGTCTGTCTACAGGCACATCAGCTGGAACGAGCTGGGATTACAGGTCATGAATTGGAAAAATAAAATATTTTCCAGGACAGAGTTTGTAAAAATGGGCTGTATTTTACTCCTGATAAAAGCTAAATTCTGTTGTGCAGCTATTGGCTTGATATACTGGTAGTTAATTGTCTCCTGTTCTGTTCACTGAGTGTAAGTGAAATTATTAAAAATAAACTCAAACCCAGGTAAAATCATGTTTACCCTTTTAATCAAATCAGCTAACAATTAGATTGCTGCTTCTCAGATTGTGAGGTGAAATATTTTTATATTTTCTGGGCTTAATTCTGAGCACAGCATCTGATGAGAGATGTCTCTTTGCTATAAAACTGTTGTTTGCTATAAAACTCTACTCTGGTTAATATCTGGCCTCCTGTTGAAAAAGTAGGATTCCTGCACTGCTTGGTGCCTTGTTGTGTTGCTGACATGCAGATAAGGAGATGGGACCCAGTTAGATAAATAAATATTGCCCAGTTCTGCTGCATTCCATACGCAGCATCCTTGCATTTTGAGAATTCTCTTTATTCCCTCAATAATTATTAGTATTTCTGTAACTTCACCCTTTTAATCTTCTTACCTACCTGTGGTACTAAATATAAGATACTGTTTACTGACTCTCCAGGCACCTGTACATTTGCATCTATGTATATGTGATGCATTACCTTCACATGATTGCTGCACAGGCATTAATCTTATATGTGTAGAATACATTCTGTGTGGAAAGAATTAAATACTTGAGTACTGGCACCTTAGTGTTTCTGAAGCAAACACTAATAATAAAAGGGAGAGGATTTTTTGGTACAGAATGCTAAGGGCACAGCATGTAGCTTGAAGTGTTTCATCTTAGAAGCAGAAGGTGTCTTCTTAAGTCTTAAATTCCTTCTAACATTCACTCTGCCATAATGGTAGCTGATGTCTAGGATTAGATTTACTCTCCCTGGTGTCAGAAATTGGCATGAAGCTGTTAAAAGCTTCAACTGCTATTCTGAGATGTCTAGATACTTTACTCTAAAGCTGAACGAAGTTATTTCTTCCAGAAAATAAAATGTTCATCGTTGATTCACTAGCTGACTTCTAAGTTTGTTTAGCTGCTTTTAATACTTATATTTTCTTGAGTAAACATTGCTGATTTTCAGTCCTTGTAACATATGGAGGAGGGTTAGTTTCTTTTATTCTGCAAGAGGCAGATGGTGAACCATTTCAGAAAAAAACATTTTTGTATTTATTGATAGATGTTACATAGTACTATATATATTTATACTTACTCTGATACAAAAATTGTCCTCTTCCTCTTTTATTTTCTTCTTAGGCAGAAAACCTTCTACTTGATTCAGATATGAACATTAAAATTGCAGACTTTGGGTTTAGTAACGAGTTCACGGTTGGTAATAAACTGGACACGTTTTGTGGCAGCCCGCCTTATGCCGCTCCTGAGCTTTTCCAAGGAAAGAAATACGATGGCCCTGAAGTGGATGTGTGGAGCCTTGGGGTGATTTTGTACACACTAGTGAGTGGATCACTGCCATTTGATGGTCAGAATCTAAAGGTACAGTTACAACATGAAAGCTTGGTTTCAGCTGGCTTTAAATCTTCTGTGTCATCAGGAGCTCATCTTTTAAAACTCCTATTTTACAGGAGCTGAGGGAGCGAGTACTGAGGGGGAAGTACCGCATTCCATTCTATATGTCCACAGACTGTGAAAATCTACTGAAGAAGCTACTAGTACTGAATCCAATAAAACGAGGCAGCTTAGAAGTAAGTCATTTTGTCTTGGAAAAAAGGGGGTTCAAATTAAGAAAGAATAGAATACAACAGTTGCTTGAGAAATCTTAATTTTTCAGGATAGATACTTGCTTCCTGTTTTAAGGGCCCAAAAGTCCTGTTAAAAAAAAAGAGGAAGTGTCCCAGAAACACTGCAGCTTGAAAACAGAAAGTGTTAATCAATGAAAATCTAACCTTAATTGCAGCTGACTAACAACTAAATTAAGAGCATTTCAAAGTGCAAACTGTTCCCATTTGTTTCAGTCAGCTAATGGAGCTAGTTCAAAATCTGTGGAAAGCGGAACAAGATAGTAAATATCTTCCTGAAGTTTTTCAGAAAAACAAGACCAGCAGCAGGCAGTACAATAAGCTTTTACAACTGACCATTTTCATGACTTCTTAAAAAGGATAGGTATAAGAGGAATAACTAGCTGATGGAAAAGAGTGTGGAGGTTTTTGTTTGTTTTAGTGCCATAATACATGTAAACACTAAGAACTCTGTGAATGATAAACTAATAATGGGTAGTTATTATTGTTCAAGCCTTTTTTCTCCCTCTTCTGGTAGCTTTGTTTCTGAGTAGCTGGAAAATTTATATATATAGTAATTGCTGCTGTGTCCCTCAGGTAAAAACTGTTTTGAGGATTTCTAGTGAGTTATGATTGTTGTTATTAGTAAATTAGGTTTTCTTTTCATGTGATGTGGAAAATACCTGTGCACAACTTGTAAAGTGTCTAAAAGGTTTAGTGTTTTTTAAGGGGCTTTTTTTGTTCAGGATTGATGTATTGGGAAGTACTTGCTGCATAGCTGATTTTTAACAAATAATTGGTGTAGAGTTCACTCTAAAAGCTGCCTGGTTCTATTGTGTGAATTCTTTAGCAGGGAGGAATTTTTTTAAATAGCATCTACTTAACCATAGAGGTGAAAGTAGAGCAGAAGATAAATAGAATACTTTTAAAATAGTATTTGCATGAGTTAATCACTAGTGACTTTTGTTTCATCTTTCTACACATACATGTGCAGCTGTGGATATGTTCCAGAGAATAAATCCCATTTAAGCAGCTTTTTGTTTGTAGTGGCATGATTTATGCTTCCTGGCATGGAGGCTACCTGTGCAAGGAAGCATGCACTCACTGAGCTCTGTCTACATGCAACTCATTCAAAGCTGATGCTGATTTATGGCTTTTTATAAATAGTTTTAAGTTGGATAAAGTCTGTGGTGAAGAGAATAGTGAATGATGGCTTCTGCTTTACTGATATGTGCTCATCATGTTCTGTGGTTACTAATTTATGTCTAAAGGACATAATGATAAGAGTGTAGTCACTTCTAAGATCACTGTTTACCTGTGTCATGTTTAGGTTTTAGGGAAATAGTTTTTTCTTTTATTGAATTTTCCGCCAGATTTTCAGCAGTTTCTCTTCAAATCTAATTTCAATTTCATTCTAGGTATTGTAGTGTTATCCAGTTCTCGTAAAATTCCTTCCTGTCCCTGGAGAGAGGTGTTGGATAGCAGCCTCTCGGAAAAGCCGAGGTTGTCAGATTGTGAGGAGGAGAGGGAGTAAATGTTATGTGTGACGGAGGATCTTGAGCCAGTTCCAAAAATACTGATAACAGACATTGATCAGTATGCTGACCTGAGGGGGGGAGAGAGAGAGGCATCACAACCTTTTTTTAAAAAAGAATATTCCTGAAATCACATTTGCTGAATTAAAAGGTGTGGTATGTGGTTTGGAAAGAAATCTGTCTGAATACATCTAAAAATACGTGTTTAGAATGAAAGTATAAATTCATTGGAAGCTTCTCAAAGTGGAAAGACGATGTCATCTTAGGTGGTGAGGATTTTCTTGTGCTCTGCCTTTTGATTATTTGCTCAGTCCCAGCCATACATCTTCTCAGTTCTCATGCTTATTTTTGGCAGAACATCCAAAAGGATGTCAGTGACATCAGCATCAAAGCTGAGATCCACACAGGATCAGCACTGTATGGGTTAGGCTTAGCACTTGTCCTCTGATAAGGGCCAGGCAGTTTTTTATTAAAATGGTTCCTCTGGACTTTTTCACTGTTGCAGCTGAGAAGAAACATTTTAGAAACAAGATAATGTTGATATAAATCAGTAAATCTTCCCAGGAAGAGGTGGGGAAAATGTACTGTCAGAAAGAATCTCTTAATGGTCAGGATTTCAACAAATTCCTCTTTCCCCTAGTCTTTAATTCTTTCACACAGTGTTGCTCTGAAATTCCTCCAGAGCAGATTTATAGTTACAGAGTGTAATAAAGCAAAATGATTTTGACACGATGGGACTTAAGCCAGACAAGGTTTTTATTTGGTAGTTTTCCTGAAAATTGAGGAAAAACTCATCAATAATATCTAGCTGATTGAAATTTAATTTCGGTTGACGTTTAAGAAGTACAGTTTGGGTCAGATTTCTAAATATTCTGACCAAGGCTGCTGCTCTTTAATCAGCTGACTGAAAGCCCAGCAGAACTTACACAAATGTAGTATTGATCCTGGAATTGGATTGTTTGTGTCGCTTCAAAATGCTTGATTGTAAGAGCCTGTTTAAGAGTTGTACAATAACTCAGTGTGCCTCTGAGATCATATATTTAAAATAGAGGAGCCATCAGAAATGTAGATATTTAATAGATGGAAACAGAGAATGGATTACATTGAGCTCTAGATCCACCTACTGAAGAGACATGAAAAACTGTTAAGTGGGAATTTTCAGGCTTGCCTGTTTGATTGAGAAGGATCAAGAAAGGGAAGTAGAATTTGAGAAGTGATTTCTGTCATCCACTTCATCGTGCTTAACAGTATCTTAAAAAAATTGTGGTTGCAGAGACTGCATAGTACTCTTTGGGGAGGCTCTCCTTTTCCTGCAAGGCCACAAATGCATAACCAAATCTGTTGTCAAGTAGATTCATGCTCTGTGTGTCAGAAATGCAGTATAGCAGTATGTGTTCACAATCCCTCCCTTTTTATCCCCTCAAAAGCCAAAAAATCAGTTCCATGATAGAACACATCTTTAAGCGTTATTGTCAGCAAAATGTTAATTGGCACAAAGTTCTGTATTGTTCTTGTAAGGGTATAGCTGTTGGGGTCTGTAATTTGGCAGCAGCCCTACACACAAAGAATCTGGTTGTATCAATGGAAAACTGAGTCTTTGGCTCTTTGTGAGAAATAACTTATTTCGGTGTTTGCAAGGCATATTTGGAGCCTGTGGGAAACTTCATTTGTTGGCACTTGTTTTGTTCTTGTGTCCATGTAGCGAGCAGTATTAGCATCTGTCTCTGAAGAGATATGTGTCCTGTTGCTATAGGAGGGAAAATGATTAAACGAACTGTTTAAAGATGAGTATGCCCTTAAGGAAAAATTGTGATGGTTAAGGATCCCAGACAATCAGTCTTGAAGGCCTACAAAAAGATCCAGGCCACAACAGGAGGAAATTTTCCAAAGAAGGCAGGAGAAATTTTTGAAGTGTAAATAACTGCATGGCATAGAGTTAAGAGGCATTTCTCCCTCCAGCCAAACTTAGAAACATATTTAGGTCAAGTGCAGTGAGAAGATCCATAGGAAAAAATGATCAGTTGGCATCATGATCTTAAAACTAATGGCTGTAGGAAGCATCAGCACATTCCTGAATTATTCCTTAGCTTCTAAACACATCCTTTGCTATTATTTAAAAGAGTTCTTCATCATCACAGAGCTGGTATTGCATTAGCATCTTAGGATGTTAACCAAGAAGAGCACATGAGTGTCAGTCACTGGGAAAAATGAGATAAGGAGACAGTGGAAGTGAAGGGTACAAAATTAAAGATTTTGGGTTTCAGTGGTTTTTCTGATATTTTAGGCAGGGTGATTGTATAAGGAATGGTAAATAGGAGGAATGAGCTTATGGGAGCATAAGGATATGAAAGATAAAAGAAAAATAAGATGTGAGGAGAAAAAGTATGAGGGAAAGAGCAGCATTCAGATTATTATGAACTTTAAATGGCTTTTCAGCAGACAAGCTAGCACAAGTGTCATGTGGTGTGGTAAAGGGCATATTGGCCTAAAGCTCTTTTCTTTTCTTAGCAAATCATGAAGGATCGGTGGATGAATGTTGGCCATGAAGAAGAAGAACTAAAGCCATATACCGAGCCTGAACCAGATTTCAATGACACCAAAAGAATAGGTAAGAATTTCAGAAGGATGTTGCATCTGGTGGATACAGGCAGTTTTATCTTGGAAGGCAAACTAAACTCTTATGAATTTGACCTACAATCTCATACAAGTAAAATTCTTTTTAATTAAATGAGGAATGCCATTACAATGGCCTCCTTATAATGACTTTTGTGACATCACTGAGCTGACATCAATCTACAAGCAAAGCAAAACACAAATAAGACTACAGAATTTAACAGACTGAAGGAGACAGATTTTGTTACGAGGGCAGCACTTCTTGCCTGCCACAGTTGAAGAAAATTATTGTTTTGGTCCAGTAGCTATTCATAGTTTCTATATGCCAGTGCTTTATTTGTTGTTGAATAACATGGAATGTTGTTTAAATTAGTTAAGAGTTGTATAATATAGTTGAGAGTTTCCAGGATGAAAATAACAATGAAAGAGAGGAATTTGTAGCATTTTCCATTTTTACACAGCAAAAAAAGTCAGTGGGTTGAGTTGAATCTTAGTTACTTGTAAGTTATAAGCCCGTTTTTCTGTTTTCACTGTAGTTTTCAGTAAACGCAAACATTCTGCTGATATATGTGGCTCTTTTTAATTTTAGACATTATGGTCACAATGGGCTTTTCAAGAGAAGAAATCCATGAATCTTTAGTAAACCAAAAGTACGATGAAGTCATGGCTACATACCTGCTTCTAGGTAGAAAACCACCTGAAGTAAGTGCTGCTTACATTTTCTAGTTTGGCCTTTATATGTTGCTGGATTGAATGATATTTTTAGTAATTATTTTGTAAAATTTTTTTTTAAATTGTGACTGATAACTTATGAATGTCTTTCCCATTTCATATCCTCTTGGATATCTTGTTAGTTCCCACACGAAGAAATAAATCTCCAGTATGTTCATGTTTGCTTCTAAGTGTGTTGAATTGTTGGGTTTTTTTTAAAGCTGTCTGTTAATCTGAAATGTCGTGACTTTAAAGTGATGAGTTTTCAACTTATCATGTGTGTTTCTTCACATCTGAAAATAGTTAATAGCAATTGTTTTTCTGGCTACTCAGATGGGACATCCTTTATTTCTCAAAAATGTGCTCATCCTTTCTCACTCGTATACTGTTTTGTACTATCTTGAAGCATTTACTAAGTTATTTCATTGTAGTCATTAATAAATTTGTGGCAGAAAATCTTGCGATCATTTTTGAACTAGAAGAATCTGTACATCTTTTGGAACCACATGGATTTTTCAAGCAATCAGAGACTGAGGCTTTCTTTTTGAAAGAATTTTTTCCCTGCTGCTTGGTTGGCCTTCCTTCAATTCCAGGAAAGTGTAGATCTGATATGTGTATCCTTGAGTGTATTTTCTCACATCTCTGAGCCAGAATTCCCTCGTGATGGCAGAGCATGGAGGGAATATGTCTAAAATCATTTTGGCTCAAATTGCTTGGAAGAGAATATTTGTCTTTTCCTCTGGTCTTTCATAGAACTTACGCTTTTTAAATATGAACAAATCAGTGGCTGAGTTACAGGCCTTATAAAGATGTTTTGAAAGCCATAAATAATCCTTTAGTCAGTACTTGCTTTAGTCCTTCTGACTCAGTCCAATGCATTTTAAAATTGTTCTGGAGCTATGAATGCTCTTAGGCTTTAAAATAAAATTTAAAAAGGCAGGGAAAGCCATTCTGTCACCTTGGTTTTAAAATAGCACTGTATTTGTTTCTGTCAAGATTCTTATGATTTTGTTTTGAGCATTCATTAACTATATAGCTTTGGCAATGTGTTTTTAAAGCACATTAAACACAGATGAAGTGATAAAATTAATCTTAAAGAATATTCCACTCTGGATACAATGTTAAATTTTTAAAAAGCGCCTTTGATTGAAACTTTCTGCTTTATTATGCTATGAAAGTACCAGTAGTGTTGAATGTTGTTTATCCTTTGAAAACCTGTTTTCCTTGTAGTTTGAAGCAGGTGATTCCTTGTCCAGCAGCAACTTGGGTCAAAGGTCTCGTCCCAGCAGCGACCTCAACAACAGCTCGGTGCAGTCCCCCGCTCACCTGAAGGTCCAGCGGAGCATCTCCACCAACCAGAAACAGCGGCGGTTCAGTGACCACGGTGGGCATGACCGTGTTCCAACTAGTGACATTACAGACACAGCTTAGTGGGAGTGGGCAGGGTTTTGTGAGCCCGGCAGTGCCCCCACTCTGTGCAGTTGTTGTGTAGCTCATCGTGATGTGTCGCTGTATGAAGGTTTCCATGGTAAATCTGGATCCATGCACCTCCAGATTTAATTCTTTGGACTTGTTACTTGGTTGACTCACTAAATGAGACACTGAGGGTGTTTTCTGTTTAGGAACTAATGGCAGTTATTGCTCTGGATAACCCCAAGGGCAGCAAACCAATTGTTATATCATTACATTTGGCTGTGGGGCCAAATTGTTTGCTTCCAAGAGACAACAATTTTACCAAGTATTTAGCAAACATTTTCAGTTGAAAATGCTTCTATCAAAAAGGAATACACATTTAAAACATTAAATGAAAGATGATTTTTTTAATCAGCTGTTAGATTGGTCTAAATATTTCCAAAATGTTTGGCCTTTTTCTCTGCCTAATATACATTATTGTTTTCTGCATTTTTGTTAGCTGATGTGATTTTATTTCAAAGGAATGTAAAAGTCTACTGATGGAGGAGTTTTCCCAAAACATTTAAAAGAATGATGAGGAGAAAAGAATTGTGGTATTTTCCAAGTATAAATATGCTTGTAAACAAAGTAGACCTATGGTTAGAGGGAAATAGTCTTTCATAGTATTTAGAGAAAAAGGTATGCAGCAAAAAGTACTAAAAAAAAAAAAAGAAAAATATAATTTAATTCCTTGTTTCATAATACTGTACAAATTGCATGGATGTAAAATGAGAATTAAAATGCTCTTCTAAGTTTCACGTATTGATGTGAAATGGGAACTAATTCTGAACTGCAAATTGGTAGTGAAAGAGAGTGGGTAAAAAGAACACGGGCTGTCACAGCTCGGTTTAGTAGGTTGGTCTGTGTGCTGAATTTGCCATCAGGGTTGTTCAAATGCTTTTTTTGGACTCAGGGAATTATATTAGACTAATTTGGCCAAGAAAAATGCAGTGATTATTTTTAGATATTAATTCTATTTTTATTTGGCAGTTGGCCCCTCGATTCCTCCTGCTGTGTCATACACAAAAAGGTCTCAGGCAAACAGTGTGGAAAGTGAACAGAAAGAAGACTGGGACAAGGATGTCTCACGCAAACTCAGCAGCACTACAGTGGGATCCAAAGGAGAGATGGCTGCAAGTCCACTTGTGGGTCCAGAAAGAAAGAAGTCAAGTGCAGTTACCAGTGTGAGTTGGGTGTGCTTTTGGCTTGTTATATTTATTTTTCCCTATTTAAACAAAATGTGCAGCACAAGATTACTATAGACATAATGGGTACTGAATAAACCACTAAGTCTATTTCTGGTAACTTCTACTGGCAGAAGAAATAGGCTACAGTAGATGCCTTTTAAAATAAACTTTTCCCTTCCCCCCAACTTTACTTTTTCTAACACTTAACATAACAGTAAACATAAGAATGTCTGCACTTGGGCAAACTTCAGTTTCTGTCAAGAAAAATACTGGATATTTTAGGAAAGAATGTAAGAATGGAGCCAATATGGAGTGCTCTTTTTCCGATTTCTAATGCTTGTCTATCTACAAGGAATTCAAGGGACTTTTGATTCAGAGATTTCATCTGATTAATCGTGCATAATATCTCTCATGAACTTTCTCTGTAAATTTGGCTGTTTGCTTCTCTGAAACCAGTTCATTTTGGACTTCAGAAGTGGAGTGAGATGAGGAGGAACAACCTACTTGTTCCCTGGTGCGTGTGCCTGCTGATATGATTTACATACTGGCTGTTGAATTAGGGAGATGAACTAGCAAACTAATAATTTCTTAATGTTTCTGTTATCATATTCACAGTTCTGTAAACTGCTGTCATATTACTGCCTCAAACACCTTTGTTCCAAATCAGAGAGTGTGTCTCTTCTAATGTGAAAGCATCTGCTTTGCCTTTTGGTAATTCCTGTGCAGTAGGATTGGTGTTTAGGATTCACAGTGAAAAAATACTGCATGATGTTTAAACAGCTACTTAGGAGCAAGAGTTCATGAGGGGACAAAAAAAATATGCATGAATCACGATTTAAGATTCAAGTATACTTTGTGCTATTTAGGAGGCTTGGTCTATTAAATACAAAAACTCTTGCCATCTTTTAGTACAGTAGACTGGCAGCAGGAATTCTCATTGTCCTTTGGGATTCTCTGTGCTTCCATCTTGGATATTCTGGAAAGATGATGTGCCTTTCTATTAGAATTTCTGAAAGCAAAATAAATGCTGAAGTTCATATTCTGCAGTACATCTGTACATGCTTTTTAAAAAAAATTTAAATAGGGTTGTCTCCCCACCTTCGCAAAAGTCTCTCAAATTATGGGTGTGTGGATTGCATGCAGGAACTTTGAGTCTTCTAAGATTAGATTTCATATCTGAGCTTTCCCAAAAGTATATTGCCCCAAAGCTGATTAGAGTCGTGTGGTACAAGCTGATATGTCACAGGCATTTCTCTGCTTTGTGAGAACTAATTAAATGGAGTATCTTTGCTATGAATGATGAGAAATTGATTTACTTGCTAATGACAACTTCAATATTTGTGCATTTTTAGCTCTGTTACTATTTTGGGGACTTTGAAAGGCTTTGTGATGGGCATGATGAGGGAATATTGGTGTCTGATATTGCAATAGTAGTTCAAGGTTGAGCAGCTTACACAGATAGTGAATATTTTTGTTTAAAACTCAAACATTTAAAGTGAAAAAAGCTAATTTAATGTGGATAATTTTAAAATATTTGTGTGTAACTTTGGGGGTAACATGATGTTCAGAAAGGCGGAATTTCTCAAAAGCATATTTATCACCTTCAGTCATATTTGTGTAACTCAGGAGAGTTTTATTTCAGAAACAGTTATTGCAGTTGTTAGTCTTCCTTACAATTTGGCCTTAAAACAGTTTATTAAGTGGTCTCTGTGGGGTCATATTAATGCTGAAAAACTGTAGACAAGGGAGACCTAAACATAGTAAATCCTGCAGAGTTCATGATGTCCTACAGTACCTGAGTCTAGGGTATTTGAAATCTTTTGCCAGCAGGCATCAGAATGTAATGTTAGCACAGTACAACCTCTTCTACCCCAAATTCAGTATGTAGTGTATTAAAAAGGGAGAATTGTATATTACATACTGAAGCTAAGCCTTCAGCAGCTGACCTGTGCTTGGTAGGGATGGAGGAGAGTGTGTCTATCCAAACTTAAATTAGGAACAGAAAGAAATACCATCGGTATTTTTGCAACAAGACATATTTGCCATGTTATCTGCATCATAATTTCTGGGTTGACTGACACAGATTGATAGTATTTCCATTTTCCTCTTGAAAACTCTTCTGGCAGGAGCAACAAACTGGAGCCTTTGTTGGAAAACTGTGCTGTGCAGGAAAGCCTTTCAGCCAGCCATAGGTGTGCTCTCTGGGATCCCAGCTTGTTTGATCCCAGGGACAAATAATACAGGAACACAGTATGTGGAAATTGCATAATAATACTTAATAAAGCATGTGTCAGCAAAATTAAACTTCCTTGTGTTCTCTCAGTGTATTCTCAGTGGTGCAGTAATGAGATGGTGAATGAGTTATTGGAAAAAACAGCTGATGATGTAAATGATTTGTGTTGACAGATTAACTTAGTACATTTAAAAGCGTTAACAATATACATAAGTGGCTAAAATAATGTTTTGATTTGCTTCTTCCAATGCTTAGATTTTTATACAACATGATATATAGTAGAAAGTATTTAATTTAACTTTAGTCTTAATTCTCTTCTAGAATAATGTGTTTTCTGGTAGTGGAATGACAAGGAGAAACACTTATGTTTGTGAACGTTCTTCAGATCGCTATTCTGCAATACAGAATGGGAAGGACAACAGGTATTGTTCAACTTTGTTTATTAGTTTGGGTACAGGAACTGAGGCACAGAAGAAGCAGGTTGTGCAAAATACCATTATGAATCACAATGTGAAATACATAAAGTCCAAGTGTATGTTTTCATCTTCCACTGCTGCTTCTTTGTGATGAAGTTTTAAGCTAAGTGTGTCAGTCGGCCTCTGCCTCTTTATGAGATAACATTGATTACTGAGGGTTGTCTCCCGACAAAGGATGAAGTAACTGCTAACAACTAAATGCTAAGTGGGCAGTTGTGCTGTGGAGAGCTTCAGATGGATTACTCTGGCAGTGTAGCCTGATCCTTTTTCATTTCACCCCATACCACTCAAAAAGCTGAAATGGTTAAAATTTGTTGATTGTTTTCAATATAAGTTTTTGGCCTAAGTAGTATTTTCATAGTGATGGTAATCAGTTTATGTCTATTTGTGGGATGACAATGAAGCTCAGTTTAGTATGTCTTATTAAGTAGTATTGTGTTTAACACTGCCAGTTAGTCTTTTTAAAAAAATCTTTTGTTCAACCCTGGTGTTATTTAACTCCTGTGCCTGACTGAAAAATAAAATACTGGCTTTAATGGAGAGTAATAAAAACTGGATTTTTTAAATTTAGATTCAAATAACAGCTATTACTCTGATGCTTCTCAAGCTATTCAAATACAACAGTTACTGTAAAATGAACAAAAAAATTCATAGCACGAAAAAGTATAATCTAGTAAACTAGTTTTCTTTTGTTTTCTGTCATAGTGTTTGAATTTTTTAATGATGCATAACATTTTGGAAATAAGAGAAGTACAGGCTTGTTCATTTACAATAAATTGATGAGCTGTGGAACACATAAAAGACAACTATTTAGTTAAACACTTAAAATTAGTTTTCTGCTTTTTAATGTACTTCCTTAAAGCATTTTAATATCAAATTATTACATGGGTGCTTTCAAAAGTGTTTTCCCAAATTTTTGTGTATAGTTTCAAATATTTGAACAAAGGTAGTAACAATCCTTTTTTGAAAAAAAAGCAGATAACAGATGTTTTTTAGATAGAGGGTTATAATATATATTAGAATATTTTTTCTGATCTGAAAAAGATATTTTTCTTTCAAGAGATTTAGTAAATAAAACACTGTAAAAATGAGGGATTTTTCTAAGTTTTTCGTTTTACAGTTGATTTTTTTCTACAGTATTGAAAGATTCTTAATCCCTGTTCCTTTCATGACTGTAGTGAATATTGTGCTCAGTTCTTTAAGCATATTCTGAAAAACTAGGAAGAATTTTCTTTTAAGTTGTATTATTTGCCTTTCCTACAAGATGTTGTGTTGCAGTTGAATTTGTATTTGGTGCAGCTGAATGCCTTGTGTCATCGAATTATTCATCTGAAGTCTTTACCTCTTTGCTACAAATATTATTTAGCTGTGGGACTCCAGTTGCTAATACATTATTAATGCAATTTCACTTATGCTTGTAGAGGCAAAGCTGTATTTTGCCTTAATTAATTTGAGTTTTGCTTTAAAAAGTAATGGCACAATAGTTTTGCTACTACTTTAGTCTTTGTTGTCATTTAGGGAAGGAGAAATAAAAGTATAAATAGAAGGAACTGTACTTTGAAAGGGCTGACTCAGCCCAGCAGTGTCTGGAGGACACTGTCCAGAGGACAAATTGGTCCTTTAAAAACCAGTCACTTCCAAGTGGTAATGTGACAGCAGTTCCAAATGTTTCATGTTTTAGATGTTTGTTTTAATTGCAAGTAAGGGTATTGAGGAAAGGAGAGTCTATTTAATCAAACTATTTAAGTCTTTGTGTATTTTTTTTCAGTATTTTTTATTATGTCCTTGTATTCATTGTAGTCTTTCTTCATTATTTTGAATAATGTGTGTGTAAGCTTTAATCTTGGGAGGAATGAAAAGGCCTAACTTAATATATATAGAGAATTCATTTATGGATGAACATAATTTTCTTAGAATTCTGTATTCTTTACTTTAGTTGACTAAGGCGGCCTGGTCACTCAATCTTCTGTTAAATTAAGCAGCAATGCTGAGTTCTAAAAGAAGAAATTAATTATTTTCCCTCATCTTTTATAAGGGGTTTTACACTAACCTTTCTTTTCCCTTGTCATTTGTCCATCCCTGCTGCCTTGCTACCATGGAAAAGCCTGATGGAAATGTCTGCAAGCAGCACATCGTCTGCAGGCTCTGCAGTGGCCTCTGTGTCCACACGTCCTCGACATCAAAAATCTATGTCTGCCTCTGGTCACCCTATCAAAATCACACTGCCAACCATCAAAGATGGTACTGAAGCTTACCGACCAAGGTAACAGATTGGTGGGCATTTCTTTATTGCTGTGCACTTCAGAAATGCATTTTCTGAAATGTTCAATTCGTGGCAGACCTCAAAGTGTTTGTAATCCAGTCAACTGCCATGTTGCGTTCTGGTTTTAAACAGGAGCTGGTTGAGTGTTGTGGGTATTACAGATGACTTAAACCTGATTTTGTTCATGGCACATGTTTGCATACAGTTAAAGAAGTTCCTTGGCTGCCTCCCTCTGGAAACTTCTAGAAAACTTAGTTTAAAATTTGACTACTTTAGATGGGACTATACAACACAGGACACCATAAATTGAAATGAATGTTTAACTCTCTGATTTGTAGGTTGCTAAGATCATTGGTGTCTAAAAGCACCACGATATAGTTGTTCTTACTATTAACTGCATGAATAGCTTTATATTATTTCTGTCAGGCTATGACTTAAGAAATATCTGTTACGGTTTTTTGGGAGTACTTGTGTTAAGAGTATCAGTGAACACATTTTTCTGGAAAAGAGCTGGGGACACTTTCAGATCTCGCTACAGACTTTTTCCTTTTGTCCTATTTTCAGTGTATGCTTTTTTTAACAGCTCTAATACTTGAGATAGAAATAATCAAGAGATATTTTCATTGTAAAATCAAACCAAGTATGAATCCTAAAAGCAAATCAGTAGCACATTCAGTTTTTAAAAAGAATCAAGAGCGGGATTTCTTTTCCCGTCTTTTGAGAAACAGTTGTCATGTAGGAGGGCTTTTAGCTTGGTCTTTCTTGTTATTTATGATTCTGTTTTCCCAGCAGTGCAACTCAAAGAGTGCCTGCTGCCTCCCCATCTGCTCATAGCATTAGCACCACCACTCCAGACCGGACCCGCTTTCCCCGGGGCAGCTCCAGCCGCAGCACTTTCCACGGGGAGCAGCTGCGGGAGCGGCGCAACGCCACCTACAATGGCCCACCCGCCTCGCCCTCCCACGAGACCGGGACGTTCACACATGCCAGGAGAGGGACATCCACAGGCATCATCAGCAAGATCACCTCCAAGTTTGTTCGCAGGTTGGTACCTTGAGTTTCAAGAGAAAAAAGAATTGTAAAAGCCCAGCCTGTAGGCAGGACTTTAATTGCGAAGTCTTTGACAATTTCCAGTTCAAGTAAATATAAATATAGTTAGAATGCTGCTTGGTTTGTGTGTTCCTTCCAGAATCTGCCTTGTTTCACTTCTGTGTGTGTATTGTAACCATTGTTTGACCAGCTATTCTGCTTCTTTATCTTAAAGGAGCAAGAGAATGCTGCTCAAAAGGGGCTTTTGCTCCTGTTTCACAGCTGTGATGCAATTAAGTTAAAATCAAATTAATTTAAATACTGAAAAGAGGGACTTGAAGATGAGTCTTTATTTAATGTTAACAATATTTTACTTTTTTAATTGGATGGAGTTTGTTGCAAGGTTATACTTACAATCATTTCAATCATTTTATTGCTGTGCTTAAAAGGAGTAGGTATTCACAAGTTATTTCAGGTAATTCTAAAATCTGTGAATAAATGAGAAGTTAGAAGCGGGCAGAATCTGGAAGTGTGGAAATAATAGTATTTCAGTATCGTACAGCCTGTTTTATTATGTCACCAGCTTCTTCAAATATAAGTTCAGGTTTCTGAAAGAAGAAAATCCACACATCCTGGATCTGCATTCATTCCTGTGATGATGCCATCAGTAATAATCCTATGAGGAGTGGTGCTGAGAAAGGTTTTCAAATACAGTGTTCAAGTGACTGTTGACTTAGCAGCCACAAGAGCTTTTCCAAAAGGATACTTAATTTCCAGGTTGCCCCTTCCTAGCAGTGATTTATCTGTTAATTCTCAAGGCTGTTTATGGATGTGTCCATAATGCATTATTCTCAGTTTTACAACGCAAGTACATCCTGGAAATTTCTCTTTCCCTTGCTGAATCCGGCTGTTGCACACTGGATTCTACAATTTGTGTGCAGGGAAAAAAAAAAAACTGAAAGTTTGGTTAAGCTCATAGTTGGAAATTTGTAAGTAAAATATCATGAATTTCATAAGCTGGTACCACAAGGGAAGAGAAGAGGAAAAGCTGGAGATGCAATGATGTTCCTCACAAAACTGATTTCACCTGGTGAGCTGATAGTGCATCACTGTGTGTCTAAGTAATACCTCCAATGAAGATCTAAAAAGAAAAAAGTGTATCAATTATTTTCTTTTTCCCGAAACCTGAACATACAGGACTGTGATCCTCCATTTTTGGTATCTCCAGTACTTATATAGGTGCAAGGAGAGAATTATTCTCTGATTTTAAAGAGAAAAAAGTATTACAGCAAAGCTAGTCATCTGTTGTCAGTGTAGATTTTTAAATGGAAGAAAGGTATTTTCAGTTGAGTAACCAATCAATTTCAAGAATACAGGCTGCTTTTTTTGTGTAATAGTTCCTTGGTTTTTTGCAAGGAATGGTATCTTGACTTTGTTTTTAGGAGTTAGATGGAAGAAATAATACTAAAATAATATTTTAAACTATGTGTTTAGAATTGAGATATCCTAAATTGATGTATTTTAATTTTATCTTTATTATAGAAGATTTTATACTATTTCCTAGTATGTTTTATAATGTTAAAAGTATGTTCTGTCATGGCCCTGTAGGGTGTATGTTTGTTTTGTTACTGGTGATGGTGGGGTGTTTTGTTGTGGGGTTTTTTTAGTTTGGGTTCTTTAAGACTTAATGGCTGGGATTACATGGGTGGAGGTCAAAGGGCTTATGTTTTTGCTGTTCTTTGGGCTGGATCACATAACTTTTAACTTCTGTACTGTTCAGAAATAATAGTTTAAAGCATACTTTGACTAGAAGGTGTCATGAAAGACTTTTTTTACTAACTTTCGACAAGGGTAAATGCTTTTTCTGGTAAGTATATAAAATGAATGCATAATGAGAATGTTTAGTGTATAGGGTATTGAAGTATTTTGAATCAATGGTTTATATCAAATGATACTTCCCTGGTGTTAGTTACAAAAGTATTTGTGTTTTGAAGGTATTACATTAATCAGGTAATTGAAATTGGGTGCTAAATATTGGTACAGCAGCACTAGGAACATACCTAGGTGGCTTACACAATATGGGGATATATTTCAAGTTGCTTCATATTAAAAAGACAATATAAAACAGTTCTTGCAAAGCACAGCTCTAATGCAACAAGCTGAAGATACATTTAATCTCAAATTCGCTGGTAATCTCACTGAAGTCAGTGTAACAGCTGATTTGCCTAAAGTTAAGCAGATGTTGAAGTAACCTTCCTGAACTGGGCTTCAAACATTTGGTCTCACAAACTCTTAGGCACATCTTACTGTTAATTGCTTGAGTGTGCTTAAGCATGGGCTTGTGTCTAAGTGCTTCCAGGGATACACAAAGGCCTGACCCTCAAGGGTGCAGAGTGGAGCCCCCCTGGACGACCTTGACCAACTGCTCTTCTGTGCTTGCTGGAATTACATGTGGTCATTGCTCTGTCTGCAGTAGGTTCACAACATGTTAATTTTGCCATCAGCTGGGGAAAAGAAATTAAACAATTACACGTCAGAGCTGGAAAAAACTAAGGTGTCATAAAGGGAAATTAAAATGTGAAAAAAATCTATTAAACAGTATTAGGCTTGACATTATAGTGATTTTTTTTTTTGTCAGTAGCTATTTAACATTGTTCTAGGTGTAGGTTTTCTTAACTTTTATTTTTCACTTTTATCATTGAATCTCAACCTTAACTTTGTTTTGAGGGATCCAAGTGAAGGCGAAGCCAGTGGCAGAACTGACACCTCAAGGTGAGGAGTCACTATTAATACTTCGCTCCTAGGTCTTTCAAGTCAAGTGATTTCTTAAAGCCTTTTAAATCAGGATGTAAAAGAGAATAGTGCTTAAATATTCTGTATTTCAAAAATGTTTTCTATTTGGGGGGAGGGGGTCTTGGCGAGGTCCATTTCTGCTTTCTTGCGAAGTATTTAATACAAAATTTTATGTAAGCATATTCCTTTGAATAATAAAGCCCCCTGTAGGAGTTAACCAATCCTTTAGGCATTTGAAATCATGTTTTGACTTACAAAAATTTAATGGTGTTTACTTTTGGTTTCAGTGGACAGTGTAAATACTTGGTGTGTCTGTGTGTATATATGTATCTATTAAATCTTTACTGTAGTTACATACTGTGCTCTGTATCACAGCTGCTGCTTCCCATAAGTAAACACCTTATAGTCCCTGAGAAATGCATGTCACTTGCTCTGAGAAATAAAGCAAGTGACATTCAGACAAAAGGGGTGGTGACTGCCAAACATTGAATTTCTGTGGCAATCACTGTACACAAATCTATAGATGCTTTGTTAGCAATAAAACATTCTTTCATATGCTCATTTTCCAGTATATCTGCTCTTTTGCTATGTTTCAGCTTTTGGTGTGCTTAAGCACAATGCATACCTCTTTATTTTTCTGCTCTCTAATGAACAGGCATTGTAGTTTGCATTCATCCTAAACTGTCACTTACAGAAAGTATTGATTTAGTTTTTAAAACAGAAAGCCTCTATTTAAAAAAAAATAAGCAGCACATTCTTACCCAGATACACTATATAATACACAATGCATTTATCTAAGTTAGTCCTCTTCAATTCAGAGTCTCTTAGCTGTCAAATTATTGGATGTGGAAAGGGAAAAGAGACTTGAGTGTTCAAATGAAGTGTAAAGTTGCTTTCAGCTCTTGCTTTCATTCTCTAGCTTTCTCTGCTTTTTGTCATCCTACAGTGTCTGTTTTGGGCTAAAAAAGTCATTTGAGATCTTATCCCTGCTCCATCCCTTGATAACAATGCGGTTCTTTGGGGGTCACACAAAGTTGAATTAAAAGTGCTTGTTTTGACTCCTCTCTGAATAATAATGACGGTTTATAGACTCGAAATGAGAGCAGCACCTTTCCCCAGTGATGGATGGGGAAGCATCAGCATCACGAGTACCTGGGGCAAGAACAGATACAGCTGACTGTGGAATTACTTTAAAATAATTAGTGCTGGTTCTCAAAATGTTTTCTGCTATGGAACAAGTAATCTGTTTGATAAAGAAGCATCAGACCAAGAGCATTAATTGGAAATTGCTCCCTTGCAATTTTGTCCTTTATGAAATAAAATAGTTTGTCTGTATCTGTAAAACACAAGTCGCTGTCTCTTACCTGTAAAAGCTGCTGGCCGTGTACTCAAATGGTGACCAACAGGCTGTTCACAAACAAATTACAGTCCAACAGTCTGCCCCATCAGTTAAAATAAAACACGTTGTTATAAGGTCTTTTGACACAGAGAGAGGTCAAAAATCTAAACCATTACAAAACAGGGGGAAGGCCGAAAAGAGGGGAGGGAAATAACCAAAGACTTGTGAATTGCAGGGTGGGATTTCTTCCTCTGTTGCTTTTTACAGTATGATTTCCACTTCAGGATTGTGTCCCTCAACTTCAGTTTTGTTGGTGTATGGCATGCTCCAGATCATGAAATCAGCAGAACTTCAGTCATGCTTTTACGTAGATTCCGCTTTCTTTGGAGCAGTATGGAGTAGCGTGTGTCTGCTGCAGTTCCCATTGCACATGTTGTCATCAGAACATTGTAGAGCAGGGGTTTCCAAACTCGCTTTGCTGTGTGCCACTACTGTGGCACGATGCCATGCTGAGCACACGCGTGCAGTACCTAGGACAGGGCTGTTCCAGCAGTGTCCATCCCACTCCCTGAATTCGCTTGCCTGTGACTCGTGGCATCACAATGGCAGTTTAGAAACCCCTGTTCAAGAACTGTATTTCTCTTCTCTCTCTTGGCTAAACTGCTTTGGTTTTGACTGTGCTGTTGTGTCACTTGTTCCAGGAGTGTTTCTGGAGAACCTAAAGACAGAGAGAAGGAGGATAGTAAAGATTCGAAGCCACGCTCCTTGCGCTTCACGTGGAGTATGAAGACCACGAGTTCTATGGACCCGAACGATATGATGAGAGAGATTCGGAAAGTGTTAGATGCCAATAACTGTGATTATGAACAAAAAGAGAGGTTTTTGCTCTTCTGTGTCCACGGTGATGCACGACAAGACAGCCTTGTTCAGTGGGAGATGGAAGTCTGCAAATTGCCACGATTGTCGCTCAATGGAGTTCGCTTCAAGAGAATATCTGGGACTTCTATTGCATTTAAGAACATTGCATCCAAGATAGCAAATGAGCTTAAGCTGTAAAGAGAACCTAAATTCTTTGGGATCAGGGACAATTCATACATGATCTACACTTTGAATGTACTGGTTTCGCCTAATGTGATTGGCCTGTGAAACTCCCCATGTAGAAATTGCCCTTACTGCAATAAGGTTATACATAGTTATTCAGAATTGTAAAGGTAAATCCAGTATGACTTATATTAAATAACTGTAGCTAAAGAAGTTATGTTCACATGTACAGGTAAGTATATAGAGCATTCTGTTCATTTTATGTTCATAGAGTTGTATAATAAAAAGATGACTGCTTAAATTCAGATCTTGTATAGTTGTCTAGATTTCTGCACAGAAATGTATGTTTGATGCTTTTGAGTTGGAAAAGTTCTTCCCTATCCATTTACATTTTTGGTGGGTTTTATAAGTCTTACCTCTACCATGCGTTTTTTAAAAAACTTGTGTCCTGAGTCAAATCCACAAACTAGTTTTCACAACTGTAGCATGACCATTTTTAATTATTTAAAAGTTGTTCATGAGTTGAACCAAAAGTTGATGGGTAATTGGCTTTTGTTCTACATGAAACTGTTCCTGCTTATCTTTGGCTCTTATCCTTGTTATTGGACACTGTTTATTTGAAAAAAAAAGAGACAAATATGTTTACAGTGTTGGCACTTAGAGTTTAGAAACTTTGTTCTGCCTTTGGCCAGCTTAGAGCTGTGGGGGGACAGAAACCAGGCATAAGTGATCTCTGTCTGTAAATTCCAGTGCTTATTCTCATGGCCCATTAACAAATGTAGCACCAAAACAGAGAACCAGAATTATTTGACTGTCTTGGTGTAAAATATCTCTTATTTGCTGCCTTCAGAATACTACAAATTCCATTTTATGGAAATCTATTAAGATTAGGACTGTTTAATAGCACAAGATAATCTGAAGTGTTGACCAATTGTGTAAGTTAATAATACCACCTCAGGAATTAGCTTGGCTTTTGGAACATGTGCCCCCAAAGAGTACATGCAATTCCACATAATATTTTACAGCTAAACATACATTTTTTATAATGATAAATTGTTGATTTATGCTTTTGTGGTTGTACAGTTTGTTCCCATGTAACCTGTTTGTGTTTAATATTTTACCAGATTTCTTGTATTTATTCCACATCATTATGCCTGTAATATGCAGCTTTGTAATTAGGCACTTGCCTACAGAAAAGGAAAAAAAAAAAGCCCCACATTTTTTTCCTTCATAATTAATGATTATAAACTGTGTAAAACCACTAGTACTGGTACATTTTAATACTTGTTCTTTTGTACTGAATTAACCATAGAGGTTGGTTGTGCAATGTTACTTAATGTCGTAATTACTGTAATATCAACATATGGGCCCCAACTGCACACTCTTGTGAAGAATAGAAAGTTCATTAAGAAATTGTCACTTTAAAAAATAAAAATGGAAAAAAAAAAGCTGTGGTAAACTCTGTAACCCTGATTTAGAAAGCTGTAAGTGTAGTAAATGTGCCATTCTCCAATGGCTTCTTGACTGAGATGGACTTTACATACTGTACTGTGATGTAGCTTTCCTATGTAACAGTTATGTTCGGAAATGGACGTGTATTGTTGCCTTAGAAAAAGGGTGGTGTTTGGAAAGAAAGAACTGTAGCCCCTTTTCTCTTTTTTTTATCTGATGTTCATTGAACCAAATCTGATGCAAGTCATCTTGATTCACTGGTGCACTCTATTAAAACTTACTTGAACAGTTCTCATACTAAAATAGTTGTTGTTTGCCCTTTATAAAAGCAGTCATTACTGCAGGTAGCAAAACAGTTTAAAGGTGCACAGGCTTTATCTTCAGCATGGTGTGAATTCAGGATTAGCATTGCATGGGTTCAGTGGTCCTGCACTGTTCAGAAACTTCAGTTGTTTAGCATTGCTTAGAAATGGATGTCCAGAAGCTTTTACAGGAACTCACCAAAAATCAGTGGGGAGGAGGGGGTTGTGTGCCTGCTCAATTTACCCATAGATGTCCATAAATGCTCGATTATTCTTAAATACACAGCTGGAATGTAACCATGATGCTAATCTAAGGTCACGTATGAATTCAGTCATGAAACAAAACCCTTTGCCTTTTCAGAAGGTCCAGTGGAAAAAATATAGGTCATGCTGTGAGACAGTAGATTAAGTACTTAGGAGAGCTTCCCACTTCACAGGCACTGTTTTTCCATGGCTAACTTTGCCCTAGATTGCTACGGGTTTTCACCACTCCTTATAACCAGAGATGTAGCAATGTTCCATAAAACACACATAGCTTTTCCAGAGGATGGAGCTGATGAATTTTAGTTCAACTTTCCCATGAAACATGGTACTGCCAATTTAATGTTTATATATCAGGGCAGCTTGCAAATGGTGGTGTGTGCAGTGGCTGCTAGCAGGGTGAAAGTGCCCTGATTCCTAAACCGTGTGCCCTCTTCCTTTTGCCCTGCTGGAAGGTGAGCCATGACCCACCTCGTGCTCTCCATAGCAAATACACCTGAAGCTTCCTCAAGGACAGAGCCTGAGTGCAAAAGGTGTAGGTGCACACAAGTGCAGCCTTTGGCTTTCCAAATTTGCTGCCCCAGCAGGAATAAGATGGGAAGGTCAGAGAAAGCAGTTCTGAAAAGGGTCTCTGGACTCTGCTTGCCAATAAAACTTTTAGTCTGGGATCAGTGAGATAGTGCCTGGTTCTGGGCACCCTCAACAGCTGTCTTGTGCTGGACCTGTTACGGATCAGTTACTCCTTAGGTAAGAATGGGATAAGCTGCATTTCAGGTCCGAATGTTCCCAACTGCCATGTGGGAGGGTATTGGTGTGGCATTTTATCTGCACAGCTTTAACTTCAGGAATACAAAGGAGTTCTAAATGCCACATATTTCCCAGCTCCAGCCAGGGATAGGGATGTCTCAGATCTTCAGAGGCTTCATGAATTCAACTGTGATTTGTTGGCAGCATTTCGGGGGGGGGGGGGGGGGGGGGGGGGGTGAGCAGTGGGGTTAACTGAATGGTTCAGCTGGTCTAGGTTGGGGCTTTTTTTTTGCATTATTTCTTTCTTTGAGGTATACCAACATTTCCAAAACTAGTGCATCCCTTTTCATACAGTCCAGTTTAAAAATATTGAAATGTATATAAATCAGTGAAAATACAATAAACAGTTATTCCTGGCCCATAGAATGAATGACACTGCTGGGGAACCAAGTGGGGTCATTATGCCATTTGGTAATGGATGATGCCAAAATTCCATGAGTTGTTCAGATGAGGTTTTGGTATCTGGTGTCACACACCTAAGGGTATCTCGGACCTACTTATCTCAGAGTATGTGATTTCCCTGCCACCATGCAAATGGAGACACTAAATCTCAGCTGAGAGATGTATTCTATGAGGTTTTTGATAGTTGAGTTCTGGAAAAGGAAGCAAACTTGTGAGGTACAAACCAAGTCTGTGGGGAAAGGTTTGCCTCTCTTGGGAAGATGGAAAAATTCTCTGCCTCAGAGCTTCTCATGTAGAGATGGTCCTGAGACTTAGCTCACACCTTCAGGGGCATGGCCGCACTGTTCTTTATGCAGCTTTCTGGAGCTGTGAAGGCGGTAAATCACCATCCTTGGGGCAGATAAGAATGTGAAGTGCAGGATTTACTTTCCGAATGTTAGGCACACATCTCGAGGAGATGCCGGTTCAAGGGTTTGTTCCTCCGTAAGAAAAATCCAGGGGAAAGGATTGGTCTGTCCCCGTGTGCATCTGCTTAGCGTTCATGTGCATATCAAATGTTGCTAAATACACCAACAGGTTTAATAAATTGTATCTATCCTCCCTGTACAACTTTGCGTTCCTTGATGTACTGCTTAGGAGAGGCAGCTGTTACACGGCAGCACCCCAGCCACGGAGGTGGGGCTATCACAGCCTCCCCAGCATCTGTGGAAAAGCCACTGAGAAACTTCTTCGCCACTTTCCCCTTGGCCAGGGGTAGCCGAACGCAGCCCAGGACTTAGAAGAGGCTGTTCACCCGTGGCTTTAGTAGGAACACCTATAACTGAGGCATGTCCAAGGAGCTTGGCCTTTCTCGCCGACGGGGAAAGAGCATGATCTCCTGGAGCGGTGCTGCCGTGGGCCGGGGCAGTGCGTGCGGTGCCACGGAAGGATTTTCCAAGGGTCTCGCCGGCCCTTGCGGCGCCGAGGCCGAAGCAGTCCGGGGTCGGTGCGGGGCTATGCCGCCCCGTCCGCGCTCACCTGTCCCGCTGAGCTGAGGGGCTCCAATCCCGGGCTCCCGCACCAGAGCGGCAGCGGGCCCAGGGTCTGGAGCCGGGAGCGCCGGGAACATCACCAGCCCTCGCTCGCCTGCCCCGAGCCGGGGCGCGTTTTCCCGCCGCCGTCCCGCCCCGGGGAGGGGGCAGCGGCCCGCCTCCGGCCACACCTGTGGCGCAGAGGCCGAGGGAAGCGCCCGAGGTCGGCGCAGACGGGTCGGCGCTGGCGGCACCATGACGGTGGGTGCACGGCTGGGTGCCAAGGTGAGAGGCAGGTTCTCCCGCCGCAGGCCCGGCGACGACCATGTCTCCATCCTGCCCGGCGAGGAGGAGGAGGCGGCGGCGGGGGCCGGAAGCAGAGCGGGGGCTTCGCGGCCGGCGGTGCCGCAGGAGGAGAAGGGCATCGGGTGCAGGAAGGTGCGTTTCGCCGTCCTGCCCGGCTCCTACGAGCCGCTGCGCCCGCCGCAGGCCCACGGCAAGCGGCCCTACGGAAAGCGCCTGAAGAAGTACGGAAAGGTGAGGGCACAGCGCGCCCGGGGCGGCCGGAGTGGCAACTCTAGACACGGGGATCCCGGCACGGGGTCTGCGGTGCCAGGAGGGTTGCGGGGCCTCGGCTCCGACAGTTCCGGGGGCTCGGAATGTCCCTTATCCCACAGGCATTCCAGAACCAGCGCCCGGCTCCGAGGTGGGGTCAGGGCTTGCTCTGGACCTGCCTGGGAAGGAGCCGGTGCTGCTGGTGGGGGGCCGGACACCGACCCTCGCCTGGATCAAAGAGTACAAAATCTGTTTATTCGAAGTGAAAATGACACTAAGCTGATCCCTGTGACGGCTGCTTTGCCTCGCTTGGTTCTGCGTTTCCCTCGGCGTCATAATTTTAAAACTATTCCTTAAAACTTCCAGTTAATTGGCCTGCATTTTTTTCCCTTCCACTGAAGTGCCCGAAAGAAACGGTAAACAGCCCTGCAGGACATTCCTTGGCCAAGGTGACTTAGAAATCACTGCTGTGAGTTACAGGAAAAAAAATGCAGCTTGTTCTTCATCTGTAACAACAGTTTTGGATGAAAATTGTTCTTTGCTTTCCTGTGTGGGAAGTCACAAGTCCTACAGTCTGGTGGTTTGGTTTTCCTCCCACCGGAAGATGGGTGTCTTTGGTTACAAAACTGCCATGTGGAAGAACTCTATTGTTTTTCTCTTGTTCATGTCACTTAAGTACATCCCAGGTATGTCTTGGATGTTCATAGCAGAAAATACTTTCTGTGTTAGCAGGAGAAACCTGTCTGTTGTCAGGAATCCTTTCCTGCTGCTGAGATTACAGATGTCAGCATGAGACATGACTTTCTACTGCATTCTATTAAAAAACCATGATTTTGATAAAGATATGCTTGCTATGTCTGACATGCAGAAAATGTCATTAGCTTGGCAACGTTACTTTTGAAATTGAATTTACAGATGTCAGCATTGTCAGGAGCTGCCTCTCAAATCCTACTGTTTCATAAAGAAACAAACAGAATAGCTCATTCTTTCATGATGAATTTGATTCTTTGAGTTTCCAGCACGGTGTTTTCCAGGTCCCATGGTGTAGGAAGCTGTCTCACGCCTGTAGGCCCCATCTGTACAGTGCAGTTTGGTGAGAATTATTGCAGCAGGTCATTGTTTTGCTGGTGGTGCTGTTGGTACAAAGGTGCTTTCAATGGTGTTTAGAGCACAGACCAGTTCTTGGGCACTGTGTATTCCCTTTTGTGTTGGTCAGATGACATTCCCATGGAGAAGGGTTGCCAGTTTGGCTCTGGCATAAAGAACAACTCATGAAAGAACAGGTGAGGTCTGGGTAGGCAAGTGAAGGGCAAGAAGGGGGAAAGAAGACTCCAGTGTGACATACTGAGGCAGGGGCAGATGTGGGAAGGGAAGGCCCTGCATCTCCTCCTCCAGCCTCAAGATCTGCCCCCAGGCTTGAGCTGCCTTTTTATTTTGGCATCTTAACTCCTTTTGAGTAAGTTTCCATAAGAGTAAAACCAGCAAAGTTCAGCTGTGTACTAGCACCATGACAGCTGAAGGTTTTTATGTGCCAGAACCTCTGTAATCCAGTTTAAGAAATCATAAGAATATAATAGATACTGACTGGATTTCACTGATTTAAAAATACTTACTCAGATTTTTTCCCTTCCACTGAAGTGTTTTCCATGTTACAAGAGGTCATTTTAATCTAGTCCCACACAACCATAAAGAGTTACCAACAATAATTGATAGTCCTCCAAATCTGACCACATTGTATTAATTCTTCCCCAGTAGTGAGCAGCCACATGAACAAAAACTATCAAAAATTAAATTAAAATTAGATTAAGGTTTTCAGTTAAATAATCCATGACAAGTTTATCTCTAGTGCAGTACATAGATGAGTTCCTGAATGGGTACTGATGTGGATCAAAACTTTCTTATTTTGACAAAAAAAGCGCCTTATTTTGACAAAAAGCAATGAAATTTCCATAAAAGTATTCTCAGTGATTATTGCCTTCTTCTTCAGCTCCAGGTTTAGCACCTTATGAACTTCTAGGAATTACTAACATGGTTAGAACATGTAAGTAGGAATTATGTATTTTACAAACTAGGGTGAATTTAAACTAATTTTATTCTTGAATAGAATCACATGTAAAAGCCTGGCTTCCTGTGGAGGCTGCATCCGTTCAGTTTAACTATACCCTATGGGTGTGTATGCCTATGTAAAAATAGATGGTAAAATGTTTTTCCACTCTCCAGCCCTCGTTAGCTGTGGAAGAATTTCATTTTCTGGGCCTGTGACATTGGCTGTCGGAATGATTTTACATGAAGGTATTTTCTATCACTTTGTCTTTTTTTATCCCTTTTTCTCATCTCTCTCCCCAGAATGTCGGGAAGGTTCTGCAGAAGGGTTGTCACTACTTGGTGGTCGGCCTGCAAGGATTAGCAGCAGCCTATTCTGCTCCCTTTGGAGTGTCAGCACATGTGGCATCCTTCGTCCGCTAGTGCAGCTCCCTGTGCCCTCTGTGCCCCACAGGAGAGGATACGAGGCCATTGCTGCTTTCTCAGGATTAAATTTGAGACCTGGATCTGAAAAATCTCTTGGACCAACAGCCCTGAGCCCCTGTGCCAGGCCCTTTCCAGGACTGAGTGCTCTTCTCTGAAAAAAATTCCAGTGCTTTGTAAAATCAGATCGGGTCAAAGAAGTGTAAGGATAAGAAAATAATCTTTGATTAATTGAACTGAAGTTTGTTTTCAGGCATGAGTTGGTTTTCCAGAGCTGTGTGGAAGGGAGACAAGGATGGATGGAAAAGCAAGTAGATGAGGGAGAGAGAAATAAAGGAAAACAGAGGATGGGAGAGGCAGCTGGGGAGGTGGAGATGAGTTTGGGTAGTGAGAGGGATTGATTGTCAAAGCAGTGGAGGAAACATATAACAGGATTAGGAAAAGATTGTCTTTGGTTTTCTGAGATTATGAGTTTGGTGGTGTTTTCTTACTTGAGAGGGTTAAGATTATGAGTGTACTTAAAAATATACTTGGACATAAATGGAATGTGACCTGAGACATTGAGAGCTTTGCTGCATCATGGTTGTTCATTTCAAACACTGGACATAATGAGCCTTTAAATAATCATGAGAAAGATGTAAAAATCCAGAAAGAAAATAGGTGTGTATCTGTGATTTTGGGGCATTAAAGGCTCACAGTGATTAACATTTTAAACTTTTCCTCTGCTGCTATGAAATCTGCATATATTCTTTTACTGAGAATGGAATTCATATGTGCTATACCTGTTCTGGAAGCTGGGGCATCTTATGCCTAATTCTGTGGTGTTTACCAGGGGAAAAGCAATTGATTGCCAGCTGCATCTGAGAAAAAAAATATACATGCAGTATTTGGTATAAGAATGTGTGATGTATAACAAGTGTGATGTATGAGAACGGGGCCAAATAACCTGCCAGCTCCATTTCATTTCTGCAGCTGGAAGCTGTAAGCAGAGGATGTCAATATCAGATGGCTCAGCTCAGCGGGGCAGATGCAGCAGCTTCCATGTCACACTTCCAGGGACATAAATTGTATATTGATGACACAGGAACAAGTTGGTTTATGGGCCTTAAAATTTTTGGGGGGGTTGTTTGTCTGTTTCTGTCAGTTTTTTGTGATAGTCGTAAGTGACTTCCCTGCTAGCACTTTCTCTGTATTATATATCTTTCTAGTTTTGATGGTGTTTTTTGTAATCAAGGAGTTGACTTAACTGGAAAAAAATGCTGTTCACTTGCTTTCTTTGCCGTTTCTGAACAAAGGAGTTTGTATGTCTTGGCAAACCACACTGTATTTCTTTTAAATGTAGCAAATGAATAAGATGGGGGGTGGGGCAGGGTGTTATGCTCTTTTCTAACTGGACTGTAAATAAAAACCATGAGATCCATGTCTGTTTTTACCTACACACGTAAGTAAGAGCACAAAGGAGGAGTTTCTCAGCAGCAGCCCAGTCAGCGAGGGGAAGCTACAATGTAAACTTCCCCATGTTGTTTTGCTTGTGGCCTCGGTGCCCTGGTAGGACACGATTGTAGCATGTGGAAATGCTCAGGAAGAGCAAGGTGTGGAGATGAGGCTGCAGAGCATCTAAGGTTGCAGCGGCTGGGGTAGGAATAGCCACAAAGGTATTTTGCTCATTGATTTCATGCCTTCAGTTGTTTCTCTTGGGCTTTTTTGTGGGGACAGACCTGTCCCTTTTATCTGCCCCACCAGCATGCCATAGGGCTCCACACCAGCCTGTGGAGTTTGGGATTAACTTCGGATTTTGTTACACCACTCCATGTTTTACAGTGCTCTTACAGCATAAATCGTTAGACCTTTTTTCAATTTACTAAAGCCATGAAGGGAGTGATTTATGTCTCCATTTTTTTTCTGGTGGAGATGTGTCCCATCTATTTGTCTGTGTGTCCCCTGACTAGTAAAGCTGCTCCCTCATTGCAACACACAGGGTCCAGCCTGTGTGTTGCAATGTTACCTTCCACAAAGGTAAACATGAACCTTAGTTCCTGAACTGCTCAGCATAGTGGACTTTTGCCTGCTGACACCCAGCCTCTGCTCACTTGGTGCAACTTTAAGGGAATAACCTGGGTGCTATCCATCCAGAACCTGAATGACGAGTACATGGAGCTTCTGTGTGAGCCTGAGAAAAGCAAAGCCTCAGGCATATTGGTGAGTCAGCTTTGGCTGGCCAATGTTTCTAAAATAGACCAAAAACAAAGAAAAAGGAGAGAAAAAGAAAAAGTAAGGGAGTAACCTGTGCTGTTGCAATAAACCAGCTAATGATTAATTTTTCTCCCTCAAAATGAACTAATGGTTCTCACTGAGGTTACCAATTAGTGCTGCTTATCAGTTCTCCTTGAGCAGTGATTCACTCCTCAGCTCCTGAAGAGAATTTGTGAGGCCAAGCCTTGTACTGAGGATTTGCTACTCTCTTCATTAGCCCAGCTCAAGAAGCAGTGTCTAGAAAATCTGAATCCAGAGGGTGAGGTTCATTTTTCAGCTGGGTGGATAACAGAGGGCTGTACTCCCTGTCAGTCATGGCAGCATCTCTGTTGGGCCAGGTCTGGCTTAGCTATGATGCAAACAGGTGGAACAGGGCAGGTCCTGCCACTCTGCTGCTAAATGTTGGCTCGGTGACCTAAGAGATGAGGAAATGTTCCCTGACCACCTCAGCATCAGCTGGCAGGTCATCTGCTCAGCCAACAAATTGGGCAGCCTCCATCTGAAGCAGAACTGCTGTGCTGAAAATCTGCACCTGCAATGAAGGATAACAAGACGTTGATGATGGGGAGAAACCTGGGATTGGTGAGGAGCCTGAGTTCCCAGCCCTGGCAGCTGCCAAGCCATGGGGGCAGTCTGGGACTGAATCTTGGCTTCTGCCAGGTGTTATGTATTCTTGGCAAGGTTGTCCTTGGAGGAGCCACCCCAGCAGGGACAGCTTTCTACCCACAAGTGCACACAGGCACTTTTATTAAAATAGGCTTGTCTGCAGCTGAACTTCTGGTGCCTCTGAGGAACAAAACAGATGCTTGACTCGCTCATAAACCATGTGGGATGTGGTGGATACCATGGTGGGTACATGATGGAAGATTTGATTTGATGTTTGAGCTGGACAAAATAGTTGCCCATTGCTTCACTTGCCTATTGCTTCACTTGCCAGGTTTAGTCTTCAGTGGGGTGCTACTGTCCTATCTGGTTCCCTTCAGATTTCCATAGACCTTTCACTGTGCTTTATAACAAATGGCAGGATAAATAGGTTCAGGAAGCTGAATGCATGCAAGAGTGGCAAGAAGTAGGTAGTCCACTTGTCCATGTTTCTCTCAGCAACAAACTCCAGACAGCTCTCAGCTCCAAACTAACCAGACAGCCTGGCAAGTCACTTTTACATTAAATTCCTGGGTATTCCTGGTGACTGCTCAATGAGTCACAGAGCAGAATAAAGCATATTTCTGCTATTTTTGCCAGAGTATTTAATTACTCCTCTGGCTTACCCATAGGCTCTGAGGAAATGGCAGAGGACGCATAGCTATTGTCCTTTGTCCTGCAACATTAGCAGCAAGGAAGCACTCTTGCACAGCTCACTTTGGAAGCGCGGTGACTGAGGAGAGCTGTACCACACCACAGCACGTTAGCACTTCCAGATCTTTGCCACTCCCAGGTCACAGATCACTTCAGGGATGAATATCCTTTCTGACCTCTGCCTGTCTCTAAGACTGGGAAAGGGGCAGGTTTTGTGTTGGGGTGCAGTAAAACCAGTTGTCTCTTTTTCTGTATCCTGAGTCCCTTGTTAGCTGAACACTGGCCTCTTCTGAGACAAAACTCATCCTAAAATATGCACAAAATTGTTGCAGTTACCTGTACAAAGTGTGCTTTGGAAATCCTTTTTTTCTTCAAGAAAGAGTAGAGAGTCTGAAGAACTTGTAGATTAATGGAGATAATTTTAAAAAAAGAAAGTAAAGGAATAAAATCCTCCCCTTCCTTCTCCTTTCAGGAAGGAGTATTAGGCTGCCAGGCCTATTTTGGGGTGAAGTCTAGACTGGGCTCAAAGAGGGTGGTGCACTTTCCTGAATCCTGCAACGTGCATGAGGAGAGAAGCAGGGCTCTGGACTTGTTCAGCTGGAGGAGGGAAGACTTAGGAGAAACTTGACAACAGCTTTTCAATACATAAGAAAGGGTTTCCAACAAGATGGAGACAGACTCTTTACTGAAGTCTGCAGCCAGACAGCAAGAGGTCATGGTCATAAATCCAAACTGGGGAGTTTCAGCCAGAAACAAGTCAGGGAAAGCAGTAATATGGTCATTAAGCATGAGAGGAGGTTACTTCATGTTATAAATGGCAGTTCTCCAATATTCCGTTTTAGAGGTTTATTGGAAAATGACAAAATGAGATCGAAAAGAGACAAGTCCCACAGTCAAACGGCAGCTCTGAGCCCGGGTTTCAAGCTGCCGGGTGAACTAAGACCCCAGCCTCTATCGCACTGGGTCCCCCATAGTTCACACCAACCATCTCTCGAAGGTTAGTTTTATAAGGTTTTTAGGCCCCGAGGCTAGTTTTCTGTCCAGTCTGAATATGCAGATAGGATTTCCGTCCACCTGGAGTGAGAGCAGAATAGAATTCCGGGAAATCTGGTCACATCTCTGGATTTGTCCATGAATTATTCCTGAAGTCTTCACTAAACATGTCTATGAATTATTCTTGAAGCTCCTTGCCAGACGAACACATCTTGGTTTGGGTTTGGTCTCAGCAGGTGTCAGGATTTTCCAGGAGTGATGGGATTTTCTGAGAGCTGAATCAGTTCTGATGGGTCTTAGTGATCGTTATCTGGCACCCTTTTGGCATGGGCCACCTCTCATTGATATGGAGAATACAGGGCTATTGTTCTATGGGCAGGCTAGTTACCTACCCCCCCCCCCCCCCCCCCCCGTTGGTTTCTGTGCAAGGGGGTACCTTTTAGCATACTTTAATCAAACTATATAATTATAACAGTAAAAAAACCTCGTATTAAACTACATATTTATAGCACTTCAGGAGGCTGAAATCTGTCTGTGGAGTGTCTCAAGGCACGACTGTACGAAGTGAGAAGCAACCCAGTGCGAATGCAGCGTTTACTCTGCTGTGAGCAGGAGGCTGGAGGAGAGATCTCCTGGGCTTCTTCCAGTCTGGATGAGGGATCCTGCCACGGTAAGCAGAAATCTCTTCATTTATCTACTGTATGGAAATCTAGAGGACTGAGCTCCTCACCCTTGCTAGAAGCACTGACGCAAAGAATAAAGCTTTGCTCCTGGTAACAAGGAGCAACTGGCGAGGGTGGCAGCGCTGCCTGAGGAGCAGCTCGGCTTCCACCACTGCTTCCACTTCCCTGAGCTCCCTTGGCTGAAAGGCGATTGTCCTTTACTGCCATCTCCTGGGAAAAACCCCACAGATTTCCAGCCTTGTCACCTGCCCCGTTGTTCTGCCTCATCTGCTGCAAGGATTTCCTGCCCTTCCCTAGGCTGGCCTCCCTGTTTGTCCAGATCCATCCTCAGGATGTGGGGTCTCAGCAGTGTAATGTACATCTCTGTTTTACCAGTGTTTCCTACCCAGTGGAATGCTGAGCCTCCTCTATCCAAGTGTTTCAAATGTAAAGCCATAGAAACATTGTTCTTGTGTCAGGTTTTTTTTCCTTCAACACCTAAAAATGCATTGCACTTTGCCCTGAAGTTCTTGCTTCACAAACATCCCTTAAGGAAGACGCACTGGAGGTAAGGGGATGAGCCAAGGCCACTTCTTGTTTCTATATCTCACCTTTTTCTGGAGAAATGACAGCTGCCTATGAGAGGATGTGTAATTTTGAATTGGAGGTTGGCAGACTGGAATGACACCCACCCCGCCAAGAGTGCCTTGGACCCCAGCTCCAGCAAACCTCACGTACTTGCCTCCTCATGCTTTCTTACCCTTTTTCTGCTGCCTGTAAAAGAATCCTTGCTCCTTCCTTTCCTGGGACACTGAACTAGCACCAGATTGTTTTTCCAGCTGTGCCTGCATTAGGGTGGGGACTTTCCTGCCCCGTGATGGCTGATAAACCAGAGCTGCAGAAGTGTGAATTTTGTGCTGCAGAACAAATGCCCTGTTCTGCAAAGCCTCTCCTTTGGTCCTTACCTGCTCTCCCAGGTGACACACAGCTCTACCCTGACTCTTCAGACTCCTGAAGCTGCCAATGGATGTTATATTCACATGGAAAATAGCATTTACAGAACACTGGGAGAACTCATAATGTCAACAGCCTCTGTTAGTTAATACTGGGCCAAACATTTGCTAAACAATTTCTGTGTTGTCCTGTTGCATTTAGAGACTGAAATTTAACTTCTGACTGGAAAAAAAGATAATTTTCAATTCATCTTTCTATATGTCAGCTACTAAGTAGCCTATCAACCCACCTGGGTTTTGGGTATAAATCATTTTCTGTATAGGAAAAACCTCTCTCAAAAACAGAGATCCTTTTATTTCTTTGCTCTGGCTCCATTAAAAGACATCTATCATTAATGACTCTATTTATAATTCTATCATTGCCAATTACTCACCTGAGATTTTTCCACAGATGAATTTTACTGAGCTCATTTCTAGTGCATGACTCACTGAACTCTGATTTCCTTCAAGATTTTAAGAGGAAACAGCAATGCTTTTATCTTCCCCTCCTCTCTATGAAGGAATTCTTTGAATTTTTTGTTTGTTCTAAATTTGGGAAAAGGATATAATTTATGTGTGTGTGAGTATAATATGATTTTTATCACATCTTGTTGAAATCAGCATACTTGGCCATGTTAACCCCTCATCCCTGCCTTTTGCTGATTTATCAGAGAGTCACTGAAAACATAATTGCCATATCCCTGGTGTATGCATGTAATTCCTTCACTGAGACAAGCCCAGGCTACATTTATGCACTGACACCTGATTGAGGCCAGCATTTTGCTGTCTTTGTCACTGTTTTTTTTCATAATGTCCATCCAAACCTCTGCCCTCAAAGTGGTAATTTATACCTTTCCAAAGTACAGCACTGTGTACATATTGAAGACCTAGGAGATCCCCAGCTGCTTGTCCTTTTTTTAGTGGAAACAAATAAAATTGTTCAGCTCTTTCCTCATCTTTCATTTTAGGCCTCTGATTGAGTTGCTGTTACAGGAAAGTCTAGGTTTGCCTCTAGAATTATCTCAAATTGCCCACTACATCTGAAGGCAGATATGCCTTTTACTTTCTCCATAAAAAAAATTTCCACCTGAATATTTTTCCTGTGCTACTGAGTTAATACCATGCTTTTTAAAGATATGTCAACATCATACACTTTCCTGGCTGAGGGAGCCCAGCCCCAGTTTGCTGCAAGATTGACACTGTGAATTTTTCATGTGATCAGACACATTTTAAGGAAGCCTGAAACAAGACCCTGGTGCAGAGAATTTCAGCACAACTGTTCCAAACTTTGATGATCAGCAATTGAAAACATGGTCATTTGCTTTTAAGGGAGAGAATACTGTGCCTGCTCTGGCTACAACAAACACAGTTCTGTCACACAAGAGGCTGTTTGGATTGTAACAAAACCAGCACCTATTTTGTCTGAGTGTCTCTATTCACATTGCCTAACAGTAAAGAGAGCTTGTGGCTCCTAGGTAAGCATCAGTGTGCCTGGAATGGAGAATTAAACAAACCTGCTGGTCAGGTTGTTTACTGGAGGTTGTTTGGGAGGTTTCACCTGGTGCATGGGTGAAGAGGGATTTCCTCAAAGCCTGCAGACTAACACCTGAAACATTTAGCCACAACTGTGCTCTCTGCAGCTAAATTTGATTTTATGTTCCTTGTTTCACAGCAGGAAAGGAGAGATTATACTGATGCTACTGCCTTATTTTTTCTTTAAGCTCCTTCTCACCATACTCTCCAAGAAGAGTCAGCGCTGAATGTAACAGAAGGGCTGGTCTGAACAAAATCTCCTTAGGATCCTTAGGTCAGTAGACCTAGGGAATGAAAGTTTAAGGTCCTTCTTGGATTTTGAAATACTTTTTCTCTAAATTAATATCTAATTGTTAGCCAAAGTGAGTTATTTCTGAATTCAGTTAACAAGTCCTTTGAACTAAAAGAATCTGGTTCTGTACATCGTTGTGCTACCTGTAATGTGCAGCTAGGAAGGAGCTGTATCTTCTCACAACCATCAAGATCTCTACTCCTCCAAATTCTCATGCTGGTAAAGTATATATGTGCTCCAGAGGTATTTTCTCTGGCACCCAGAAGAAGCAAGCAATCAGTAAATCACACAATTTTTTTTATCTTATCTCAAATTCTGTTATTTTGATGCTTCACAGATAGAAGTTCAGAGAGCAAAATCATTCTGCACTTTGCAGTTTGCACAGTGGAGAATACTGTGCTCAAGAAACCACAGGAGCTAGTTACTCATTTTTGCCTTATGTTCGTGAAAATAAGCATTACTGTTTGTCAGGAGTGGCCAGCATAAAATAGTAGTTTGTTTGTCTTTTTCATTTATTTCATACCGCTTTCCTTGGTAAATTCTAAAACTAGTTTGTATTTTTTTCATCTCTTTAGTACTTACGTTAATATGTTTTGATTCCTGCTTGCAAGCACTGCTTATCAGACATTAGACAGTTGCTGCAGTTTTGTTGAACATTTGCAAACACATAAGACGCCTGGTTTCCGTTACAGCATTTTTCTGTTCCTGTGGGTGCAGGTACAGATTAAAGACCTCTGTGTGAATTCAATTAAATTCAACAAAATATAGACTCCATGTGAAGATTAATGGTTACCAAAGAGTGTGCGAGGGCTCTCAGTCTGCTCAGCAAGATTGGCTCCCCTTTTGTGTCTGTGGAGGAGTCATAAAAGCAATCACAAGTAATTATTTTTGACTCAGTGGGTCAATGATTTGAAGGTGGTGGGGCAGGTCTGGTCAAACCAGACCAAGCAGTTTAGCACCTATGATTTACCTGGAGCAATGTGGGGATTCCAGGGATATGAAGGACAGGGTGTCCCAGTAAAGTAGCATGAGAAGGGGTTTCAGGTGATGTGGAAGGTGAGCAGGCAGCAGACTGTCTCTGCACGTCCCTCACACAATCCAACAGCAGCACAAGGCTCTGCTGATCAACAGGTAATCTCCGGAAGTGTTCTGAGCCTGTTCAGAGGGCAAATTCAAAATGAACAAGTTCTGTTTATCTTTCATGTTGTGGTGTACTTGTAGAAGAAGAAAGGTCTCAAAACCCATGACTGGAATCAGGGCATGATTTAAACAGCAAAATGTTGAACAAGAGGGTAAAGGCATTGCTGTCCCTCTTGCCTTTTCACAAAGCTAATGTTACCGGAGACCTTTACCCCAGTATCAACTAGTAAAATATGAATAACAAGGAGCAACTACCCAAAATTGCTAGGAGACCACAGAAACAGTACAGAGCATCCTGATGAACAATGTACACATTACTTCGTTCTGTACCACACCTCCTCAGGTGGGCTGCTGGTGTCCCAGCACTGCTGCCTGCCCAGCACCCCTCATCTGAAAGAAGCAGGCAAAGACATCTGCAAGAAAATCAGGTTTAACTCCCTTCTCTGTGCTCAGGCAGATGTCTGTTTCTTTGGCTCTATTTGTGTCATGCTTTCATTCTCACAGTCATATCCTGGTCCTTTCAGTTAAGGACTCCTCTATGGACTCTCTTCTTGCCCATGAGGAAGATCAGGGTTTTGGTGGTCATGCCAGTAGGGACAGATCTGCTGTCACTGCCTTTGCTTCTGACATATAGCACATTGTCTTTATGCACCAGCAGGTTTTCACAAATCTCACCATACCTTTTACAATCTATGGTGATTCCCACCAAATGTTCCAGCCAACTGGAACATTTGCTGATCCTGGTCCGTGATCAAATGATTCTTGAGGTGAATGTGAGCAACTGTCCTGGCTTGATTGCCCACACGTGCCCATTATCAAAAAGATCCACAATAGCCTCATCTTTGATGTATCTCTCCACCAGGATGCTGCTGATGGAGTACTTCCAGTAATCCATTGTGCCTGAGCTGTCTGAATCTCCCAGAAATGCCCAACACTGAGCTTCCCTATCTTCTACCTCCTGGGACTTTGTTCTTAGCACACAGATCATAAAAATTTCAGGTTGTGAGTTTTGCCATCATTCCCTGATACGCTGCCAACAAACAGGAAGCTCTCGGGAGGGGTCTCAGGATTTTGGTACCAGGCAGCTGGGGTGTGCAGGTGTTCCAAGGCGGCCCAACAGCACTGGACACCCCATTTGCTGCCCTCCACGCCTCCATCTGCCTGTTCCCCTGTTCTCCAAGCCAAACCAAACGCGTGAATTTGACGCACTCGTATATTCCCACACTTCCTGTAACGCTGCTTTCACTAAAAGCTTGGATATCAGACGGAACGCATCATCCGCCGGTGCTCTGCCGAGCCGGACGCTTAGCCGTGTATTTTCCCCGCTGCGCTGCCCAGTTTCTCGCACCGAACGTCGCGGCTCCGCGCTGCGCCAGCCTCGGGGCAGCGCCAGAGCAGGTGACAGGCCCAGGCCGCCGGGGGCGGAGTGAGCGGCGGGGCGCTGCGGTGTGAGGGGCGGAGTGAGGGGGCCGGGCCGGGCCGAGCCGTGTCGTGTCGCGCCGCTCCGCTCCCGGCCGCGACGTCTACGTGCGCGCAGCGGGGCCCAGTCGCCATGAGCGGTCCGTGGAGCCCGGCGTGGAGCCCGGCAGGGCGCCCGGCGCGGCAGGCCTGGCTGTGGGGGGCGGTGGCGGCGGTGCTGGCGCTGGGCGCCCTGCTCGGGGCCTGGCGCTGGGCAGGCCCGCGCCGCCGTCGCCGCCTGCAGCGGGTCGGGACGGTGCTCAGGCTCTTCGTGTACCCGGTGAAGTCGTGCCGGGGGGTGTCGGTTCGGCGGGCGCAGGTGACGCCGATGGGGCTGCGCAGCGGGGACCTGCGGGACAGGTGGGCGGGCCGGGCCCTGGGGCCTCCGCGTGGCTCCGCGGTTGTCGGGTGTTTGTTTTCCTGAGGGCCTGGGAAGGAGCACCTGCCGTGCAGGTGCTGCCGAGCCCGGCATTAACGCTGTTGGTTGGGCGCCTTTGTGCCCCGTCCCGCCGCAGGTTCTGGCTCGTGATCAGGGAGGACGGGCACATGGTGACAGCTCGCCAGGAGCCGCGGCTTGTCCTTATTTCTGCCGACTGTGACAACGGGCACTTGATCTTGGAGGCCGGGGACATGGAAAAGATAAGCGTGCCTGTAAAGCTGCCCGAGAAAAACCCCGTCCGCAACTGCAGGTACTGAAGGAAGGTTTTTCTTTCACCCTTCCCTCTCTCTCAATACTGGCTTTCTCATATGCTTTTCTTTTCAAGATTGTGTGAGGCTTCGCATTTGTGTATGCAGAAATTGGCGTGTAAAAGTTCATTACCTCTGTGTCGTTTCCGTGCGGGTATTTCTCACCGTCTGCTTAAGGGAGATAGACTTCAAACCAGAGCCTATACTGATAAGACAAGGCATAGTGGTGTTAGTAGGTTTAGATTAGCTATTAGGAAGAAATTCTTCACTGTATGGGTGGTGAGGCACCAGCACAGGTTGCCCAGAGGAGATTGGATGCCCCATCCCTGGAAGTGTTCAAGGTCAGGTTGGATGGGGCTCTGAACACCTTGGTCTAATGGAAGGTGCCCCAGCTTATGCTAGGGGAGTTGTCCTAGGTGGTCTTTAAGGTTGCTTCTAATCCAGACTGTTCTGTAATTCTGTGAAATCCTCTGTCATGTGTTACACAGGAGGCCAGGAATGGTTGTCATAACAAAAGCTCTGCTTTTAATCTACCAAACAGTGGTGAAAACAAATCTCAGGGAATGACAGAGTCTCAAAGACCATGCATTACACATCTGCCAAATGAACTATGATCTTCTGTCTTCATAGAATGTCGTGTTTGCTTATTTGTTTTTACTTCTCGTGTTTTTGTTCTTGCTTGGGTGAGCAGCTGCATCTCAGAGCCTCAGTCGTGCACTTTGGTATTTCTTGATCACAGCGATGTGCATGCATCAGCATTTTTTGCATGCACACTGGCTGTTCAGAGCTGGTGAGATGTTGGAGTTGGAGTTGGAGTTTAGATTCCCTGACCCCCTGTCTTTAGCCATTTAACTGAGATGTCTCAGTTAAAAAATTGGTAGTCCAAGGCTCACTCTGAGGTCACAAGGGAAAGACCAGCCTTCCAGGGACTTAGGGCATTCCCTGTAGGTGCTGCTGCAAAGGATTTTCAGGGGGATGGGTTACAAACAGTGATTTAACTGTGTGCTTAGAGTTTTGTTGTATGAGTGCAGGCCTAGTTATTTTATCTGTATATAGAAATGTATGCTAGAAAACTGCCAGCAGGAAGAGGAAAACCTTTTCTCTGCTAAAATGTCAATTAATATGTAAGTGTTTAGAAACTGTAAGTGGTGTAAGGCCCTACAAATATCGTGTAAGTGTTTGTTCTTTTTATAGCAGAGATGGTTACTGCACCAGCTGCTGTAATCGTAACTAAGAGTGCTGGCAAAGAACTGCATTTGCTTGCTTTTAACATAAATCTGTTGCTGTGGAAACCATTGATCACCATAGCTCAGTATCTCTGTTTATCCAAGGCAGGTGCAAGTTCCAAATGGTAGCATTTCTCCTGGAGAAATGGAGCAGACTTTTACAAACCTGTGCATAATGCCTATGTGTTAGCCAATGGCACATGCACTGCAAAACCAAGCAGTTTGTGAGATGTCAGTTTTCTAAAATTTGTTGTGTCACTAGAAGAATATTTAAATAGCCTAATACGTATGTATTAAGTAATGAAATGTTAGCTTGGATTTCTTGGATTTTCTGGTTTTAGAGCTCAGTGATTTGTTCTTCTGGCTTATTTGGTTTTTTTTCTTTCTTTGCCTTAATAAATTTGCCTTCAGATGCATGCTCATGGCAGCTCATGCCCCATAAGCTGGAGCTAATGCAGTGCTTTAGTGCCTCTGGCTGCACACAGCTGTGCATCTACGTGTGTTGATCTTGAAAACTGCTAAGTCCACTTGCAAATTTTATATAGGTATTTAAAAATCCTGTGCTTGGTAGAGTCAAATATAGGACCAAAGCCATTGTATAGGTGCATTTTTTGCTTGTGCAAATGCTAGAGTGTTGCCCTCTGGCTAAGAAACCTCGTGCTCTTCATGTGTGCCCTTTGTCAGTATGTGTTGTAATGCTTAAATTGTGTGATCTATTCCCATGGATCCCTACAGCACTGACTGCTTAGGATACATCCACTTCCTGAGTGGAAAGCAGTAGTGTTGGAAGCTGTAAGAGCCTTTCCACTCTTGTCCTGCCAGTCAGAAGGCATGCAGGAACTGTGGGATGGAGGGAAGAGAAAGGCAGTTGAATGCTGTCTGGAGCAATGACATTTAATTCCAGCCTGTGTCACAGGGTAGACGCAGGAATCACAGCAAGTGGAGCAAGTACATTGATGCCAGCACCCTAATGATCACTCCCCCAGATGAGTAAAGAAGGGCTCCTTGGAGTTGGGCTCACTCTACATGAACTGCATGGGCATCTCGATGCTTCAGGCTGCTCAGGATTTCATTGCAGATAGGGAAGTGCAGTGCACTTTGATCAAAATGGCTACTTTGAAAAGTGTAACAAAACTACTCATGACTGGTGTTAAAAGTTTATTGAAAGATTGAGTCAAGGTTTAGCTTTTCTTGCCAGGAAAATGTTCCCTGCATAAACTTGTTTGTCTTCTGCTGGCAGTGGCTTTTTGTGCCCCATGGACTTTGTTTCCAGTACAAATCTTGAACCTCTCTTAAGATACTGAACTATTTTGTATGTGAAGTCTGAGGTAAAGTGTCTCACTCATCTCTTCTAAAGTTTGACAGCACTAAAATCTGAAGGAAAGTTTCCTTAAGAGTTAGGGACATTTTAATTAATAACATATCAGTTGTGGTAACTAATCACATCATTTCAAGCTATCATTCATTTTCTGAAATTAATTACCTTTCAGTTGATTTCTCAGTAGAAATCATTTGGTGTAGCAGTCATGTGCAAATGCAAGAGCAGACTCTTTTATTCCTCAAAGTAAGGCAAGCAGGTAGGTTTGTTACTGTCACTGATGAGGCAGTTAGCTCTGGGCACATTAACACTACTTCAGAGATCATTCTTTCACCAGCTGGTATTGTCTGGTCATGTCCATGTTCCTTAGCTTTCAAAACACTGTGGGCACAAGGAGATTGCCCTTTGGGAATGATTTGTGTTCTGTTTATTGCTCCTGCTATTAAAGCATGGTTTTTGCCTTTGAATAAGAAGCTTCCTTGAATCTCCATGTTTCCAGCTAACTTGCTGATGTGTTGTGACTCTCCAGGGTGTTTGGACAGGATATCCAAGGCAGGGACTGTGGTGATGAAGTGGCTCAGTGGATCACCACCTTCCTGAACTCAGAGCCCTGTCGACTGGTGCACTTTGAGCCCTCCATGGTGCCAAGAAAGTCAAAGGACACGATAGCCCTTTTCCGAAACACCGATGAGGTAAATGAATGCTCTTTTTCTCAGAAGTGTGTCCGTTTCCACTCACCAGAACCTGCCCATTCCATCTTTGGTGATTGAGCCAGTTTAGCAAGGTGTGTAGTTGTGCACTAAAACCATGTGAGTATTCTTTTCTCACAAAGAAAAAGAGGTGGCTTGCTTAATTTTTACTTCAAACAGGTTTTAAGCTATTGACCATTCACAGCCAGAGTCTGAAACTGATACTTGAAGAGGAGCTATTATATTGCAGAATACAATATCCTTTTGTGTCTCAGTGAATAGAAAAAATTACATCTTCAATGACATTTTTGATGGTATAATCTGTGTTGCATACAAAGATTCCACTCCCTATCCCTTGTTAGGTTTGGGAGTGTACTGATACAAGTTGTGTTACTTTGCATTTTGTTTAAAGGAATGATGTTTAAACAGGCTGGTTATAGTTGTGGGCCTAGGAATTAAAATTCAAAGGGAGTTTTAGAGGTTTTATCTCTTTCTGTGGAGGAGGCTTGAAGGTATGATATTAGAGAAATATTACGGAAAGGAGATGCTGTGCTCAGACATCCTTATATAATTTTAGCCACTGCTGCCCTTCTTTTTTTCTGAACAACTCTCTCAGGTGAAGATGCTTTGGATTGTATCAAATGTAAGGTTTTTAAACAAATTAAAATTGTGAGTACCTTGCTTTCATGATGGTATTCTCTATAGGGCATCATTGTCTTGCTTGTTGCACAAAGAGAAGAAGGTATATTCAATTATAGACTTTCATAGATTTTCATTTGTTATGTAGGGGCACTGAGACCAATACAAACACAATATTTCAGCAAAAGCAACGTCAGATTAGGAGGGGTGATGTTCTGGAATTGTAGCAAGAAGGAAAAGGCAGAATTTCTTGATAGTTGTTTCAATGCTCATCATCTTGTGGTTGAAAGGCATGTACAAGAATGGAGTAACAATAATATAAGACAAAGGCCAGGAGGATTTTACACTAAAATTCTTACCAAAATGTCTTCTTTTCTTCCTCCATCTCTGTGGAATTCCACTTCTTGGAGGTTTAGAGGTTTTTAAATACTATTAATTGGCCTTGTTTGCTAATATGGCCCTCCCACTGCTCAGGCATCCCAGACTGATGAGTAGACAGCTGTAACTGAGTATGGGCTGTTCTGCATGTGGAACTCCCTCTGGTGTTGTGATAAGGCAATTTGAGCACACAAAAATTGCTGTGGTGACTGAAATAGGGATGAGTATGTTAACCTGCTTTCAGGAAAATCAAAACTTGAATGGAGCAGCCTAAAAGGCTGCTGGTTCCAACACCTGTCTTCTGCCACACAATGACTTTCCTCCCATGTTCTTACAGCAACCTTAGGATTTGGTGATGTTTGTTTCTGTAGGTCGCCTATCCTGACTGCAGCCCAGTCTTGATGATCTCTGAAGCTTCAATGGAAGATTTAAATACCAGGCTGGAAAAGAAGGCTAAGATACAGAACTTCAGGCCAAATATTTTTGTAACAGACTGCAGTGCTTTTGAGGAGGTAAAATAACTGTCTTAAATGTCTTTTTGAAGGCTTGGTTGTGTTTCTTTGTAACTCAGTTGCCTTGTGTGATGGTGCCAACAAGGGTGAGGAAAGCTGCTATTCTGTGATTTTTACAACTCAGTTCCAGAGAGATAAAACTTCACCTCACATCAGTGCACGTGAAACATTGATGGAGGACACAGGTCTATGAATGATTATTTCTCAAATTGAAGAAGTTCTTAAAGCAGGAATAGATTTTTATCTCCCAGAAGGGTTTGCAATAGAAAGCTTGTGTGGATGAGAAGCAAAAGCTTACTTCCCCTAAAATTTTCCTTTCTGCAAAGCTGTAGATTTACCAGAGGCCACAGGTCAGACTGTCACCTGTACAGTAAGAATAAATTGCTTTAGGTTCACTGCTTCAGGCAAGTGTATGTTGCAGAACAGGTTTCATTACTTGTGTGTCTCTCTGGACAGAATTATTAGTGTATCCTGAACTGGATAAAAGTAGGGTTTTCATTATAGTACTGTGGTGTAACAGCTGCATATTTTGAAGGTGCTGGTAAAGGTGCTCATCTGGAATGGTGCACCTTTTTGTGAATGACTGTGCCACTTCTGGAAAAGTAATTGCATGTACTTGTATCTAATGTATGCCTAATATTTACTTCCCTCAGGACACCTGGGAGGATATTCTTATTGGTGATGTGGAAATGAAAGGGACTGTGTGTTGTGGCAGGTAAACATTGGAGACCTTTATTTTACTTAGGAACAAAGAGGTTTATGATAAGAAGCCCTGGCTGATTTGGCACTGTCTGTCATTGCAGGTGTATTTTAACAACCGTTAATCCAGACACTGGGGTCATTGACAGGAAGGAGCCCTTGGAAACGTTGAAAAGGTTATAAAAATACCACTGTTTCTTAAACTATGGGAGAGGATTTAGGTTAGATCCCAACAGATGTTAGACTAGTGTTTTAAAATTGGTTTGAAGTGTGTCTGTGACATAATAATAGTGTGAAGCTCTGTGTATATTGGCTTCCAGTCTACTTCTAGCAGTTCTATATCATAAGAAAATTCAGAAAGTTCTCTTCTTTCTTGCAAACTTCACATTCCCTGTCTCTTTCATATGTGCTACAGTGAAAGCTTGGGGTAACAGATATTTAAGGTATCTAAAGGCCTAACTTCGCTTCTTTAACTTTCCTTTTTATAAAATTTCTTGTATATATTAAACATGATTGAGTGAATACAATCAGGCTTTTTTCACTCCATTTGAACTGCTTGATTCTCTTAACTACAATATTTATTTAGTTTTTAGCCTAGTATGATGACCATAACAAGGCATTATTATTTGCATGTCCTCTCTTTCATCACTGATATTTTAATGTGTAGGTTTTACTACTACTTATTCTAAAGAAGGGCTTTCTCTCTGCAGTTACCGCTTGTGTGACCCATCTGAGAAATACATTTACAAAACCAGCCCTCTCTTTGGGAAATACTTTGCTGTTGACAAAACTGGAACAATTCAAGTTGGAGACCCTGTGTACAAGATTGTCTGGGAATGAAGGAGACTTTGATCAGAAGATGCTTTTCCTTTTTGATATGCAGATTGTTTTTCCATGTACACAGTCACCAGCAATATTTTCTTCCTTGCAATATTTTTTTTTGTGCTTTTTAAGGTGCAGGAGATTCTTTGAGGCTGTGAAGTGACAGTCATTTCAGATCATGTGATCTACTGGCATACCTGTAGTAACCACATCTTTAGTTTTTCTGGAGGCTGTGGTAGAAGAATCTGATCCATGACAGATTTTACAGCACTACTGTGAGCATCACACCTCCTAAAATTTCATGTCAACTGCAAGTATTGGAATCCAAATTTATGTACAAGGGTTTGCATCATGTGTTAGATACATTTAGTGCCTATAAAGAACCACAAAAACAGTCATGCCAAGCACAAAGCTATGTTTGTCACAGAGCTGCCTTTACAAGTGATCATGGAGTGCAGATGGCAGGGCTCTTCTTCCCTCCTTTGGTCCTAATCCTTGTGATTCTACCCTGCTTTGGTCCTAATCATCTTGCCCTGTCTATGTCCAGAGGTAATTTTTAGCAGTGTAATTTTCTTTCTTTTTAGCAGTAATTTTCTTTCTTGAAGTTGTTTCCTGAAGATTACTACTGTCTCTTGAGATTGGAGCAACATCAGAAGGAGGATTCTGAGCTGACTAAATGATTGTCAGGTCTAGAGGTGGGGGTGCCAGGTAATGTGTAAGGCTGTGGGCTTGTTTAGTTTATGACCTCTGCTTGACAGTTTGAACTGTCAAATTTTTTATCCTGTGAACAATATCAGAACACTGAGGGTGTAAAGTAGTGATGCATTTGCTAACACAGCAGTAGAATTTCCAGTTTGACTAAAAGAACTGGATGTTCTCTGTGTCAGAGACCTCAAGCACATTGGAGGGGAAGAAAAGCCGCAGGACTGATGTTGAGCCTGCCCTGTTCAAGCCACTGTCCAGGCCAATATTGTGGGGCTCCTGCACAGCTCCTCTCTGGCTCAGTGGACCCCTTTGTGTAGAAAGTTAGGCTGCTAAGAAGATATTTGAGAAGCTGCAGTTTGGGCATGTTAACATCCTTACTGGTTCTGCATTTAAATCAGTTGTCCCCCAGTCCTCCTCCATTCTAACCAAAATGTCAGCCGTTTGTAGGAAGCTGATAATTATACTTTCTACTGCGTAAAACAAATAAGGGAGAAAACTAGTTGAATTATGACAGTGTTATCTTTTCTTTAATTTTTTTTCTTTACTAATCATATAACATGGCTTCCAGGACAAAAGCCTGCTATCTTTGAAATGCTTGTCTACTTGTTTCCTTTTTATGGATTACTAAATTTGAAAAGAGTGTTGCCCTAGCCTAAAAGAGGAATCAATGAAATGTGAAGGACAAATATGATCCAGTCTGATGTTTAGGTTATTTATTTTCTGTTGTAAGTATGAAAAGGGAATTTTGATGCATGTTCACACTCAGACCTGTAAAATGAAGAGCCGTTGAGCTTTCAGAAAGTGCAGGTGGATGTATGTGGCAAGCCTGAAGCAATCATGTAGGGGAGGTACTTTTCTATTACTTGTGAACTCTTGAGTTGCTCTGAATGTCATTTTGTCAGCAGGATGCTCTGTAAGTATTAAGTTTTCCTTGGACAGGCAAGTGCCCTGAAGTGCGTGTTGTATATTTGTGTATTGTTATGCCTGATGCAGCAACTATAGGGAAGAAGTGAGAGAAAAAGCATCTTTTGAAAAGAAAAGGAATTCTGAGGTTCACTCTTTAAAAGCTCATCTTGAAAATTCTTAGTGTTAGAAGCTGAAAGCTTGTGGAATTCCTAATGGTGTCATTAAGCACAGGCAGCCTGCTGGCCTGCCAGAGCAATTAGTTAAGAGTGTGTCTGTTCATTAAGTCAAAGAAGTGGAAGGAAAAAGAGCTGATTTTTTTGCTTTTGGCCAAATGTATTTTTTCCACTGTTGTTCTAGGAGCACATCAGTATTTACATAACACAAATTGTGTGGTGTAGATTTCATTGCCTCTCATTAGGCTGCTATAGATTGGGCTGATTTGGGAATGGGGCTGTCTTTGCAAGGAGAAATTGCCATCTGCATTCCTGTTTGGGAAAGGCCATAGATCTAAACCCCTGATTTACTCCTGTAAAGCCTGTTATCAGAATAGGGCTGGAATCCTAAAACAGGTGTGCATCTGAGTACAACATGGTTCACAGATGGCACTTAAATCAATTGTGTGGCTATTTTGTGAAGTTGAGAGCATGAATTAGAACATTGCATATCTTCATATAACTGTTGATTTGCTGTAACTGTAGGAATTGTGTTTGATTTTGTTTAAGCAGTTTAGAAAATTGACTGAAAATGTGCCAATCATAAGCCACTGTTTTTTAAATTGTGTATTTAAACAATTGTTAATTTTTTTTAACTCTAGAGGAAGAAAACAAAAGTATAAACTTCTAATGAATCCAGCTTTCTTAAGGTGTAACATTTGTTTGTGATTTTTTTTTTTTGTTTTCTGTTTCAGCATTTAATTTTGACTACTTTTGTTACCAGGATCTCATATATAGTTAATACTGATGACTGTCTTTTTTAATCCTACCTCTGAGTTCAGAAACATGCAGTTAACCAAAGGATATGTATAAGAGAACAGAACCGTCAGATATAAGTGGTTGTCAGACTGTTTTGCAACACTTCTGATCTAGATAATGAAAAGGATTTTTACAGAGATGTATGAAAATAGGGGAAAATGGGTTAAAAAAAAAGAGAGTTTATACAAGTCAATCCACATCATGTCTCAGAGTATAATACCAAAACTTCTTTTACAGCATTTATTGTACCGATAGTTATTGCAGAAGACTATGTATGAGAACGATAGTTTTTAAAAGCAGAAATTTCTGGGTTGCTTAAGATTTGTGGGTGGGTACCTTTTCAGACAAGTCTGCTCTCCCCACAAAAAACCTGAGATGATGCCTTCCAAAGGCATCACTCTACTGTTCTATAAGACAAGAGATTCATGGATCTTGCCCCTACAAATGGCAGAAGTTTCAAAAAGGGCTTCCCCAGGGTGTTTGTTTCTGCTCTGTCCTAGCATCTGAAATTGCCTTTTTCTCATTCAAAGTCCATAAGAAATTCCATGTGTTGGGTAGCTGCAGGGCTGCGGACTACACATGCAAAGTCTTTGTTTCTTTTGGACAGATGATTCTAAAAAGTTATGCAGGCATAAAGCCCATGTGTTATCAGTCTTCAGCTGGAAGAGAGGCAGCATTCATATTTCAAATGTTTGTATTTTTACACAATCTACACTGTGTTAATATTAGCAATCTCAACTTAGAATGTCACTTTTACTAGTAATTCTTTGTATTTTATTTGAAGACATTGGTAAACTCAGTAAGGGTTTCACACACTGGGCCTTTCTGTTACAAATCTGCTTACTCATCATGACCAGGGAACAGGAATGGTTGGAAGGGGAAAAGAGATGGGCAAGGCTTAGGTGTGTAGAGGGTGTCTGATAGGGCTGAAGCTGCAGGAGATGGGACTGTCAATGAAGGCAAGGTACTGGGTGGTTCCATGTTCTCCAGATGTTTCTGTGCAGATGGTCTGAGAATGAGCCCTGGTTGTAGAGTAGCATCAATTCCCAGTATTTAACAATAACCTGGCCTCAGGAATACCACTCTCCCCAGTGGGCCACAGCTCATCACATTCACTTCAGGAAATCACAGAGTGGGTCAGGCTGGAAGGGGCCACAGTGGGTCATCTGGTCAACCAGGCTCATCCCAGAGCACATGGCACAGGATTGTGTCCAGATGGTTCTTGAATATGCCCACTGAGGGAGACTCCACAGTCTAGTCAACCTGTTCCAGTGCATGGTCCCCTGCACAGTAAAGAAGTTCTTCTTCATATTCAGATGGGACTTCTGTGCATCAGTTTCTGCTCATTGCCTCTTGTCCCATTGCTTGGTACCACCAAGAAGAGCCTAGTCCATCCTCTTGATACCCACTTTTGGGTACTTATGGACACTGATAAAATCAAACCACAAATAATTGTAGCCCGAGCTAAACAGCAGGTAGAGACTGTCTCCCAGCTGTGCAGACCAAGGATATGGAGCAGCCTGTGGTACATCACATTGAAGAGTTTGTGTGGGAAGCTCTTGTTTTTCTGACACTGTGTAAAGCTAAAGCACCTCCCCTTTGCCCTTGGACTGTTATGCATGAGACACCTAGGCTGGTTGAAATTCCCCTTTCCTCCAGGAGCAGTATTGTAGAGAATTGTATCTTCTCTGGTGCACAAAATTGTTCTGACAGCTTATCACTGCTTGTTTAATAGCTGACTGTTCTCACTTTCTTTAGGCACTAGATAATAAGCACAGTGAAACAATTATTGTGCTTCACTGATGTGCTAACCCTCACAGCCTCTTTACTGTTGAGTTCCAAAAACCAGCTTCATTCACTGCTAATTGAGGTTTGTCTTCAAGAGATTATGTAGGATGACAGTTTCTCAGTCATAGCAGCCACAAGTACTGAGTCATGGACCGTTACTTTCAGCAGACCTACCTACATCACTTTGGCATAAGTTAAAAGCGGCAGCTAAATCTCTTTATTTTTCCAAGATTTCACACATAAATGTGTAGGACTAGAACAAAACCAAAACAGATGGGTAAGAGTGCAGTGTTTTCTGGCTGTGGAAAACAAAGCAATAGACATTAAGTTCAGAGCTGGAAAATACCTGCTTCATCTCTTCATACAGCATGGGCCAGATTCCTGCATGCTTTGAAAATTGGATTTTTGGTAAAAGATCAAAAGCCATAGTGATAGTTGGACTGCAAGAAGATCATGAGAGAGATCAAGAATACCAACAGTGTCCTAGATCCTTTCAAACATAAAGACTTCATTCACTGAAAAATCACGTTCCACTGTGTTAACAGTTGTGCAGTTTGGTGGTCGATATTAACTCTCCATTTCTTGAGTTTATTTAAGGTAAAGCAGAATATTGTCCTTGCAGTTACCTCAAGGAAGAGGTGACATAAAGTTTAATTTCCCTCTGTTGTTCTTTATTTCTGTTTAATAGACCTAGAGACATTCAGTGATAGTTTTCCACATCCTGGGCTGCATGACTTTTAGCAGAACTAAATCTCTTCCCCTTCATGTGCTTGGAAATGCAAGTCACAAACATCGTAATTAGGGGTGCAGGTTACTGTGTAACTAATCCTTGAAGGGAACCAGCAAGACAAATCACTCTAAACTTAGTTTCAAAAAGTCTGGAATAATAGTTTTCATGGAATTCTGAAAGTATCTTCTCAGCCGTGGAAGTGGTTTTAAGAAAAGGCCGAGTTTACTTGGCATGCAAAGGCACGCACTGGAGTCCTTCAAAAGCAAATTCAAATTGGGCAGCTCTTGGGTGCTGGATCTGATGGAGCAGAAGGTGCTGCACCTTGCTTGCAAACAGCCTTGTGTATTACTGCTCTCTAGTTGGAGAAACTCTACTGAGCTGTGCTACCCAAACACATGTCCAAGTTGTCAGCTGGGATCTCCATCAGAGCAAGACTTCTTTTTTAAGGAGAGTGGCAGTGTTGGCTGTGTGCTCTCAGAGGACCCATTCTGATAGCAGCTGTGCACCAGGAAGCTGCTGGGCCTTATTAGCCCCTGGGAGGATGCTGAGAGCAGATAAAATTTAAACAGCTTGCTGGGAGTTCTGTGGCACTGCTGATAACCTGGCTCAGTTTATCACCTGGACTCAGGTTGGCCTAGTGGAATCTCTCTTGGAAAGTGGTGGCAGCAGTGTTGACCTCAGTGGTGTCCAGCCATGAAGGGGTAAGTGACATACATACTTATTTTAAGATTGCCAAGAACAAAATCTATCTGTTTTCTTTAGTTAGAACATGCAGCTGGAGCTGAGGAAAGTCAGGCAGTGCAGCAGACAATGGAAAGCTGCTAAAATTAAAAAAAAAAATTACTATGCTTTTCCCTTTTTTGTTCTGTGTGGAATACAGAATGGTTTGGGTTGGAAGGCACTTAAAAGATGATCTAGTTCCCACCCCCTTCCATGGGCAGGGACACCTTCTACTAGACCAGGTTACTAAAAGCCACATCCAACCTGGCTTTCAACACTTCAGGAATGGGACATCTGCAGTTTCTCTGGGCATCCTGTGCCAGTGCCTTACCACCTTCACAGTAAGTATTGCAGTTACCAGCTGTAGGGAAACTGGAGCTGTGGATGGCATGACTGGATAGTCTCCTTGCATGGGGAGCAGAAGAGATGAGCTCCTGCACCTATAGAATTTAGAATGTGTTTGAAGCCTTAGTTACTTTGCTTGACCACAAAAATCACTACATTTAAAGCTTTTATTTTTTTTTTTGGCCTGCTTTTCAAATGAAAATTATCACTTTATTGGCACAGATATGTTAAAACATTATTTCATTTAATTTAAAACCCAAAAATACTTCCTCTCCTCATAAAGAACCTCCAAACCCTAAACCTAAAGATCTGTATTTTTTCTGCTGCTTATTATGAAAAAGATTCCTGATAGCACAGCTCCAAGCAGTAGAAAAGTCACATTGCTGATCAAAAAATGAGTCCTTCACTTAATGCATTTCATCATTATGAAGTCCTCTGCCAGCATCTCTTTAGTAAAAAATGCATTTTCCTAAAAAACTCCGTCAAGTTTAGCATCCTTTCAAGAGCCTTGGAACAGCAATGCTTGTCTTGCGTTCTTCTGACCTTCCTTCAACCCTAAATAGCTGTTCCTACCACACAGAACTTTCTATGTACAGAAAGACATTTGATGTCTTTCAAATGCCAGCTACATTTGAAGAAAAACTATACTTAAAGCTATTAGTCACTATTACAGATAGTTCCTCCCCTTCCCCATCCTCCTGGAATTGTGTGCCCTTTTTAAATGAAGTAGGTTTGGATAGGGTATGTGTCTCTTGCATGCCTGCTCTGAAGGGGCCTCCCACAGATGCTATTTAGCATATCCTCTGTTAATTAAAGGAGAGGTCAGTGTATTTTATCTGTTCATCTAGGTGGAGCTGTCCAAGTGGATTTGGAGCTAGATTTGAAGACCATTTTAAATTTGTAGATTTGGTGGATGTATGCCTGCAGGTGAGTCTGAAGATAACCACACTTACACCGACCTCATTTATCCTTTTTTAAAAAATTTGATTGTGCATTATTTAAAATAGACTTCATATAATGCTTTTGGTTTTATTTAAGGTTTATTTGTGGAGAGTCAATGCTTAGTCTGCATGTTCTCCCAAAAATTGCAAAATCTTGAAATTCAGCACAAAAAACTCATGCAACATAAATGTGATTTTGAAAAGCAATCCAAGTCCTTCTCTCTCACTTTTTTCCTTGAGTAATGCAATATGGATGTTTTTCTTTCCATCTTAAACCCATAGTCTACTGCTTGTGGTGTATGTGTATATATGCATGCATATATATTTCTTTTTGAACGTCTAAGAAATCAACCTTGGTTTCAAAATGGTGTGCTTTGCATTTATACTCAAATGCTTTGTTTTGTTAGGTTCCCCAAGGTTGCCCCAAACAAATGTCTGAAGGCATTTCAGAGTTAGAAACATAATCAGTTCTAACCAGTTTGTTTCCATTCCTGATTGCTTACTTTTTCCCATGAGAAAATCTTTTTGGGATAGCATGTTTAGCTTGTAGGAGGGAATGGAAGTCCCATTCCTGCAAAATATGAAGGTTCCCTGACTTGCTATTCTTGTTTCATGCTCACCACAACCTATTATAGATGCATGCATGGATTTTTCTGTTTTCTTTCTTGGCAGGTTTCCACTAAAAAAACGGAGGCATTGCTTTTGGTACATCCTCTGGACTAAAAGTCTCCTGGCATCAGTGAAATAAAGCAGGAAGGTACACAGTGTCCCAGCCCTAGATGAAGTGTTGATAATTAGTTTTTGAAGCTTTAAAAGTTGATTGATTTCTTGTTGGGGGGAGGGGGTTGTCTTTTTTCTTTCCATTATTTTTCTTGGCTTAGTTTTCTTTCTCCTTTCCTCATCCATGTTTGGTGACTGTAAAATGACCTGGCTTAAGGCACTTTAAAGAAGTTTCTTCTAAATGTCAAGCCTCAGTGCTTCCTGCTGCACTTTAAGGCCCTCACTGTCATACAGATGGTGTATCCCTTATTGCATTTGAGTGCTCAGTCTCTTTCTCTGGAGGTTGAACATATTTCCTAGACCTACAGTGGCTCTTTGTCCATTTGCCCATGTGCCATTCTGGGTGTAGTGCAGCCAGATGGGAAGTCCCATTGCATTGGGACTCTCCGCTCACCTTAACATGTGGTGAGGTCAGGGAAAGGAAAGGGAGAAGAACAACTATCATAATTCATTAAAATGAATAGAACCCACATAGAACCCTTGCTGTTCCTCCTGGGGTTCCATTTTACCCCAGTATGTCAGGCAGGTATCTGGAGAGTATATGGTCATAAATGGGGTCTCCTCTTGAAAATACCAACCCTGGTGCATGGTGGGCTGTACTGTATCAAAGGGCTCTGCACCTTTGAGGTGTCCCAGTGGCCCTTGTTGAGATACTGTGCACTGAGATGATGAGCTGACCCAGCAGCCTCCCCCTGCTCCAATGTGTGCACATCTCTGCAGCCTGGTAAGATGCCTTCACATGCTGGATGGTGCCAGGTGGCATCCCCAGAGGTACCCAGTGGAACAAGGCTGGATGAGGTGTGTTCCCCTGCCAGCTAACAAGCGGCTTCCTAGCTGGACCCGGCTGCCCTGGCGGGGAACCATCCCAGCCTCGGTAGGGTCCCGCAGGCAGACTGGCAGAACCCACCCGGTGGGTAAGTGCATTGCTGCACGGGTGGTGGTGAGGCGGCTACGGCGAAGGAAGGAGAAGGAGACTTCTCTGGGGCACCATGAGATGATGTTTATTGGGGTCCTCTGCCACAGCCCCAGGCGAAGCGGGCAGCAGGGGCTGTGCAATGGGTTTTAAGGTACAGACAGAAGGCATGGTCACACGAGGATAACCCAATCACAGAAAAGGGGGTGGTACACACAACATCATATTCAAAAATGAGGGGTGGGGGATTTCCCAGACCTGCCCCAATCAGGGACCGACCTCCCCCGATCCTTCTGGAAGGAGGGGAGAGGCCTCCCGGAGTCTGGCAGGCTCTGGGAGGGGAGCAACAAATGATTGACATATAACAGACTTGGGGTAAATAACTCAAGGGGATTTCCAGGGGCAGGAACCATACCAAGTGGGGAAGGGAATAGGGGGAAACATGGAATGAACCATTAAGTAAACTTTTACAGAACAGATAGGAAACCACACTTAAATCATTAGATATTAACAGCGTAACTGTAAATCAACATATGAACTGAAAAATGCACCGCAACAGCTGGAGAACAGCCTTGTGTGTGCAGTGACCAGCTGCAGCCTGCTTTAGCTTTTGCTGTGACCCTTCTACTGAGGGCTGGTTGCTGGCCTTCTCTGGAAAATAATGTTACTTATTTTGGTTTTGAAACTCCAGTAAATCTTTTGCTGTCTTTTGCATTGTGCTGGGACATGTGGGGTCTTCCAATGTGAAAGGCTTTCCTACAATGTTGGTTGTGCCTGTACTGTCACAGAAGCTTTTGATTAATGCATCACCTGCATGCCAAATATCTACCTCTTGAAGATGATACACTGAGAAAGAAAGAAAGATGGAAAATCAATTTGGGATATAGGACGCCGCAGGCTGACTTGTTTACAGTGAATTTATCTGTGTCTAGTCCCATTGGTGTCAGAAATTCTGCTTTTAATCTTCACCCCATAAGGAAATTAAGTCTTGGCACTCATCAGTGCTAAGAAATAAATAATGGACCAAGAGTGTGTCTTCAGACCTGTCCTAAGTGAAGTTTTGTGCATCATTTTTTTTGTTTGTTTGTTTCGTTTGCATATGTGACTGGAACCAGCCCCTGCCAGTGGTATGGCTGAATAGCAAGGAACCTTCCATAAATTGCATGGAACGAGCTCACACCAGGCAGGGACACAAAGGTGACATGAAGGTTTGACAAAGATCAGCTTCCTGAAAATGCTGTATAAGCTATCAGTCTCTGAGATGGAATAACTGTGCTAAGCAAAACCTTTCAAGCTTCTCTTCTGTTTTAAGATGCTCTGGCAAATTCTGCCACATGGACTAAACAAGTGGGAAAATGATCACCTGGAAAGGAAATCTGTGGGAAGCTTTTGAGGTAGTGTTGTGGTTTAGGAATGGTACTCCTCAGTCCAGTGCCCCCACCCCCAAACCACCCACTGCTCTCTCTCCCTCATTTTCCCTTTCGTTTTGGCCAAAATTGAGTATTTGTAACAGCATTCTTTTAATGTCCTTTTGATGGATCAGAACAAATGGAAGAAAACACTCTTCATGTATTACAAAAAAAACCCAGGTGCGTTTCCACTACATTTTGGAAGAGCACTGGGAAAATCCCTCCTTTGAGCACTGGGCTGCTATGGTTCAGCCACAGGTACCAGCCGGCTTCACGTTGCTGCTCAACAGTGCTGCACCAGCTCTGTGCGAAGGAGGTGGCACTCATGGGTGGTGGAGGGCACCGAGGATCTCCAAACCCTTTTTCATAAGCTTGTGAAAACATGGTTGAATATTGCTTCTGCAGCCAACAGGAGGAGCAGGAAACTACATCTGAATTAGAGCCAGGCATCACTTGTAAAATACTCCTTTGGTCACCTCGTGAAGGGCTTGCAGTGCCTCAGGTGTGTTAATTCACCTGGTTCCTTATAAGCCCCAAGGGGAATAGATAATCATCCTCTCTTTCTCAGAGAAGAGCAGAGTGAAATATGAGAGGTAAAATGCTTTGATAATGACAGTCAGACTGCCAGCATTTCTCAGTCAGAAAGTGGTGGCTCCTGGAGGGCTGCCAGGCATTTCTCAGAGACAGACAGGAGCCTGTGTGTGCTGTTCAGGGCATGTGCAGTGAGCTGGCAGCATCCAGGAGCCTTTGGTGTGCCAGCAGGCAGACTGCACATTAGCTGGGTCTGGAAGCCCATGGTGGTGCAGGCCAAGGAACTTTGAGCCAGCTAGCCTGGGCTTTGCCAGATTGAATCCAGAATGGAGGTAACGCTTGAATTCTGCTTGAGGGCTGTCTCTGCTTGGTGCTCCGCTGTGCTGAGGAGGTGGGGTTGGTGCTTACAGGGGTGATTATTTTTCTTGACCTTGGCTTTTTGGGTACAGAGCCTTTAGTTCCTCTTCCCTTGCAGTACAGGCTGCAGTTGTCTCCTTTTCTGAAGCAGGGCCTGGTGATAATCATGTGTTACCACCACAGGTAGTCAGTGTTAATCCACAGCTGCAGTGGTGGCAAAGCTGCATTTCATTTCTATGAGGGGAAGGGCAAAAGGCTCATTCAGGATTTAATGTTGCCTGCTGGAACAGAAACTAGAATGGCTTCTCTGCAGGGCATCCTATCTCCCTAACTTTACTGCAGCCCAAACAGTCTGCCCTCATATACAGATAGGATTTAAGAGACATGAATGTATTGTAGCCCTCAGTTTGTGTATAACTGAGCAGTGGTCTGGTCCAGGTTAGGCATTAGGAAAACGTTTCTGAGTGATAAAGGGGAAATGATAAAATCATTTGTGTTAGAAAAAGTTTCTGAGATTGAGTCCAACCTGTGACCAAACACCACCTTGTCAAATAGACCATGGTCTTGAGTGCCATGTCCAGTTGTTTCTTGAATGTCTTCAGGGACAGTGACTCCACCACTTCCTTGGATAATCCATTCCAGTGTTTACCAACCCTTTATGTGAAGAAATCATTCCTAACGTCCAACCTGAACCTCCCCTGGCACGGCTTGAAGTCATTTCCTTGTGCCTTGTCACTTGTTATCTGGGAGAAGAGACCAGCCCCCACTTGGCTACAACTTCCTTTCAGAGAGTTGTAGAGAGCACCTGAGCTTCCTTTTCAAGAGAAAGAGAAGGTGGACAAGGCTGTGCAAGTGTCAGGACAGGCTTTGCTGGTGGAGATTTTTAAGGACAAGTTGGACAAACCTTGTATAATATAGTAATGGATCCTGCCTTAAAGCAGGGATTAAAATTGAATGGTTTGTCACAGTCTTTTCCACTGCCTTGTTGTTTTGGTTGGTTGGTTGGGTTTTGTTTTTTTTGTTGTGTTGTTGGGTTTTTTTGTATTGCTACTTTACTCTGTAAATTCTTTCTAGAAGTGTAAGTGCAGAAAGGTGTTCAAAACATTTTAGCCCATGGGTTCAGGCACTTGCATAATAGGTCTGGCATTTTAAATCATTAACAAAAAATCCTAATTCCTGCATATTGTGCAATAGATAACTTTGGATAGAAAGAATAGGCAGGCAAAAAGAGATTTAGATTGCTCTTGAACTCTCCCTGCACCTTCTGGGAAAAACAAAGTAAACAAAATCTAGGTTCTATGCAATCTGGGCACACTGACAAGCTGAATTGGCCTCACATATCCAGTGAGCACAGCAAACCTGTATGGCTTCTCTTCAGTTATTATTTATACTTATCAAAGCTCACAGTGCAATATGGTATGTTTTTACCCTCAATTTCCACTGGAAATTGCCTTTAGGGTAGCTTATTTGTTCCATTTTTTTTGATTATTGACATGTTCCACATTTCAGTAGCTCTTGTTTGAATACGCATAGCCTTAATCACTGGCCTTTTTTTACTTACCTCATTTATACTGTAAAAGTTAAGGGTTTGTAAGCCCTAAAAAACCATATATCATTCATCTCCAAAACTGAGAGCTGAAACTGACAAATCTTTCACCTGAGTAAGGTAAGATTTGACTTGAGATCTCAGTGTGCTACAGGTGATCTTTGTCTTTCTCTTTGTTCAAGATGTTTTTGTGGAACTCCAGGGGTTTGTCTTGCATCCTTCAGAGCCCTTTTTTTTTCTGTCTGAGCTGACAAGCCTGATAAATTTACCACACAGAAGCATCCTTGTTTGCATTACCATGTTATTTATACATGGTAATTTTACAAAAATGCAACACTGGAAACAGCACTTCTGCTGTAAGGCCTGTTCCAGCTGAAGGCTACATCCAAGAAATCCTGATGTGGTCTGCCATGTACCTGCTCACTAGGCTGTCTGTAAGGCTAAATGAGAACTCTGTCTATAACGGGCTTCAATGCACCTAAACCAAACTCTCTATTTTTGATCATCTTACAAAACTCATGAACTTTAGGCTCCCATAGTTACAACACACTGTAGGTTTCCAGGAAAGGGAGTCATTAATTTGAGAGACTGACATCATTAGCATCCCAAAAGACAGATCCAGCCGAGGATTCTTCACTCATGCCTGAAAGAGATTTGCATTTGGCAACACGGTGTCCTAAATCTGTGCTAGCTCTACAGTTGTCAGCAAACTGTTCTCTTACTCCTGTCCTTTTCCAGATGTTCAAGAAGTAAAGCTGTATTTTACTCCTACTGTCGGCTGCATGACAGTGCTGCTGCTTTTTAAATAAATACATAAGTTAGGACATTAATTCACAGATAAAGTATAAATACAGTTTAAACCCACATTTGAATAGACTTGCTCTTGCTCACCTGTCAGGGCTCTGTTGCTATTAATGGAGCTTAGATCACCCCTGGCTGAATGTTTCAGGGAACTTTGCTCCCCTTGCTATTTAGGTAGTTTGTTAATACAGGAAAATGCAACTCTTTTGGCTGAGTTCTTGAGAAAGATTCTCTCTCTCATATCCCTTCTGATTTGTGTTTTGCTTCATATTGACCTCTGGAAAAATATTACTCATACACAGATCCTGTGACTGGCCAAACTTTATTTTTTCTTTCCTCTCATGCCACCAAGTGATATACTGATGTTTGATCTTCAGGTTTTCTTTACAGCGTATGCTTACTCCGTCTAATAGAACAACAGTCCTGAAATTAATATGAGTTATATTTTAGACCATATGTTTTATCTGGTTGGCAGAGTAAGGAAACAGAAGGAATATGACAGGGAAGGCAGTTCTTGTTTACTGTACTTTCTCTAGCAGACCAATGTAACTAGAACTCACTTAGCTTAGATGGGAGGGATGGGATGGTTTTGCTTTCTTCTGTGTGCAATTATAGCTTGGACAGTGACCTGAAAAACTTATCAAGCAGAAGGAATGCTGTAAAACAGCTGTTGCAAGTCACTTAGTCATGAGCACCATTATCTGTATTGTGATAGTCTTTATTCATTTGCTTTCCTCACCACCTGTCTGTTCTCCCTTTGCTAATCTGTCCTTGTGAGTTTACTTTGTCTTTGCTCAGCAGTGTTCGTGAGGTGGTTCCTTGTCCTGGCTCTCTTTCCTAATAACACTCATTATTTGCTTTCTTAACCTATTAGAATTGTACAGAAATAATATTGTCCTGTCATTTTTACCATTGAAAATTAATTAATATATGGGACCAGTTTTCCAGATAACTTTATAAAATGGTATACTATTTGAAAATAGGACTGTAACTCATATTCAAATTCTCGTTTTTCATAATCTCACTTTTTACACTTCTTAGACTTTTTAAGGACAGCTTCATTCGTTGATCTGAATAAGCAGCTCAGACCTTGTGCAAATGAATAGTGTTTCCACTAAGTGTGTGTATTTACAATATGTTTCACGTTTAAGATCTCCAACCAACTGAAATGCTGAGAAGTTTGTTTAGAACAGATTTTTTTTTTAATGATGTCTAGTTACACATGACTTAAGGTTATGGGCTTTTATTTTGATCAGCTCCTGGTCTTTATGTTGTATGTTTATGTGTATCTGTATAACTCCATCCCTCAATTCATGTGTGCAGCCACAAAAAAAACCCAAACAAAAAGACCCCCACAATTCTGAGACAAGAGTAACACACTTAAAAAAATAAAGATGATTAAAGGTATGTCTATCAAAGGCAACAATTACCAGATTCCTTCTGTGCAGGTTTTTGTATTAGATGGTTAAGTATCTTGAGAAGCAGCCTTTGATAATAGAGATAATTGTATTGGAAGGGTGTTGATGCACATTTTATCCATCTATTTTCTTGCTGTAGCTGCGTGATGGGAATTAGAATTTCCCTAAATTCTCCTGAATTTCTTCTTTGCAGTGTCTAATGCAGAAAAGCCAATTCTCTCATTTGCTTTTTGTTTTGGTAATGGTTATCTCTTCATTTATTTATTAGTGAAAGTAGACAGGGAATATTTTATGTGCAGGCACCTATAGCTCGCAGGACTGGCATAATCATTTAGAGGAGAGTGGTGGAGTGAAATGGATGAAACTTTTGGTTAGACAGGGATTCTGTTCCTAGCTGTGCCTAACATGACCCTGTGCAACGTTTCTGAGCCTCCTGTATTTTATCTCTGACATGGGTGGACTGATACTTGTTTTCCTCATAAAGTAGGAAGATGGAACTGTGCTTAGTAATTATCTATCTGAAGTGTCAGTATCATTAGGCATGATTAGGGGAAGAAATAAAAACAGGATTCCTAGGTCTCCTTCAAGCTTTCCCTGGCTGGCGAGGCACTCCAGCAATCCCAGCTGTTCTTCTGTAAGTGTCAGTTTTACTCAGTTGTTTTTATAAATGATGGAGGAGGGACAGTGGGTTCAAGAAGAATGCATAGGATGGGTAGATTAAGTCTCTAGAAATGCTAAAAAAAAAAAAAAGAAAAGTGAGACCATTCTTTCTTCAGCAAGTGGATCTCAGAGCAGTGCCGTACCACCTCTTAAATCCTGATAGACTCTTCTTGCCAAAATCTGAATTTTTTCTACAAACCCCATAAATATTACGGGCTTTTCAAAGAATCATAGAAACATTTAAGTTGGAAAAGGTCTTTAAGATCATTGGATCCAGCCATAAGTTACACTCTTAAAACAGTGTAGTTTTACTGTCCTTATTTCTAGAAGTAGATGCAGGCTAATATAAAGGGTGATACGTCTCCTAAAATATGCACACTGTATTTACTCTGGAGTTTGTATTTACTCTGGAAAGAACATGGAATTAAACTGAGGCTTACTGATCAAGGTTAATACCAAAAGGTCAAGGTAGGAATTTTTTGATTTACTGGCAATTTTGAAAAAAAACAAAATCTCCAATTCCATAGTCGCTTTTTTTTTGTATCACAGATAGCATCTTGAGAATTCAGCCTGAACATAACAGGAGTGTCAGCATGAAAAATATTACTATTTCAAGTCTTTATCAGTTTGGTTTAATCTAAAATATTCACAGACTTCAGATGTAATTTGGTGGAGTCCCATGTATAAACATTTTTCTACTGTCTGCAGAAATGCAGTCTGCATTTATCCTAAGCGTTAGTGTTCCTCATGGGTTTTAGCATGTAGAGGAAATTGTAAAAAAAAAAAAACCAACAAACTAACAAACCCAAACAACTTCTTAGTTCCCCTCAGATTAGCTCTTTTTATGAGCTTGCTTTGAATTTCATTGCACTGTGTTTATGTCCAAATTTCTCAGTTCCTTTTGTGTGGCAGTTTTCCCTGGTTTGGATGGGTTCTTCATACCAAAAAAGGCAAAAAGAACATAGATTAAAGAGAGCTGAAGGTGTGATATTTAAACCTCATTAAATCATACTCATTTGTTGTTGAATTTTTTCAGTCTTTGTTAGGGTCTAGGGTAAACAATCACTAAGAAATGAGAAAAATGTAATTCAATCAGAGCAGATTTATTGCATGCATTATTACCGCAAAGATATGTATATGTATCCTCAATATGCCCTGTACAGGAAAGCTTACTTGGGATTTCATGTACTGCATTTGGAGCAAGAGCTCAATTTCCGTTGCTTGAAAGTCCACTTTCCTGTCCTGATCTTCCATCTTATCATCCACCCAGCCCTGGATCTCTGGTATTTTGACACCTGCTGGGTCTCAGGCTGAACCCAGTTAATTAACCTGTATGTTGTTGTTTATTTCAATAAAAATACTAGATTACTTGCAAAGAAATTAGGCAATCTTTTCAACTTCTGAGCGCAGCCTCATGGGATAGCCAAGGACAGCTGTAAAGTTCTTTTTAAGAAGTTCTGGTTAATGTCAGCTGAGAAAGCTCTCAGTAAACAAATGAATAATTGATTACTCAGCTTCACATAGCTACTGCGTTTCTGGGCTCACATGATTCATTTGTGAACCATTCCTGTCATCCTAATGCCATAACATTGGAGAAATGATGATTGTTTCTTGGAGGATTCTTCTGTGGACATAGTTGCCAAGACCAAAGCTGTAATGGTTTGTTATTATGACCTTTGTTATTCCATTAGGCTCAATAGCTTTAAAAAAAATGATGTGTGCATACTTCAGGAAAGTTTTTACCCTTTACATTGACCTGACATCATAGTTTATGCTACAAAATGTATTAATGACAAAGTAGTGTTTTCATGTCAGGAGGACAAATTTTAACAACTATAATCTGCCCTTAGTCATCATAAATACAAATGTATTGGTAAAACAGACCTTGTTAATGCAGCCAAGACAAATGCTAGGCTATATTTCAAATGAATTTGAAGCACTAGTCTATACGCTCCACAATTTTTTTTTGTGTAGCTTCAAATACATTATTGTCAAAGCACTGTTAACATGGTTTTCCAGTGCGTATTGTAAAGCAGTAATGGCCCATCAGATGCAAGCAATCTAGGCTGGTTTTTTTGATTACTGGAAGATGTGTAAATGTCTTTGAGGATATAGAAGGGGGCATAGGGAGCATTCAATTAATATTGTTTTGATGTTTTTTCAATACTTGAAAAATCAGCTGTAAGAAAAACCCTCATGAGCCTGACAGTACTTGCAAATTGCCTTGTACAGGAAAGAGTTTAATTTATAATGAATTCTGTACATTATAGTGAACTGAAGTACACCCTATCCAGTACCCACTGCTCACCGCAGTGATAATATAGCGTAAGTTTGCTATTTTCAATTGCTCTAGAACTTCGAGGGCAATACAGTGACCACAAGTGCTCTGTTCTGGTTTTGCTTCCATAAATTAAATAACTCTGTGCAAAGAGGTTGGCTTTGTCCCCTGGCTACTAATTTACAAGTACCTGAACAAGCTGGTTGGACCATGCTTGTTCACTGCATGCTTTGCTCTGAACCCTTCCTTGGACACGCGCATCTCTCAGGTCAGAATGGGACTCTAGAAGAAGCTGCTAAGCAGACAGGCTCGCTGCTTTCTTCCAGTTCCCTTTCATATTTCCTAGCTGGTGTTTGAAGAGCTGTTACCTGCACAGACCTACCCTGAGAGGTCCCAAGGAAATGTGTAAGAAACTCTTGGCCTTTGTTTTTCTAATGCCCTTGTAGAGGAGAACCTCCTGTCACTGTACTCTGACACCAGTGTGCTACGAACATCATGGACTCTTCTCTCGTGGAGACTTTGCTGTCAGGCTTTCATGCAGAGAAAGGAAATAGTGAACTTTCAAAAATCTTCCATAGATTTGTTCTATGTTCTTTGTTCTGTTCTATATTCTATTTGTTTTGCTTCTGCAAGGAAGCAGAATTGAGTCAAATGTGTGGGTTCAGACAAAGGGAAGTTTCTCCACACTGGTTGTGTTTACAGGAGAAATGTACCAGAAGTTAACTCTCCCCTTGTTAACTCCTGTCAACAATGGTACTGGAGAAATGTTTCTTTCACTCAAAATGACACTGCACTTTGGCAAGCTTGCAAATATCTGTCCGATCCACATTGTAAGCTGAGGAACAGGTATTTTCTGTTACAAAAAGTGATGAAGAATTCTTGATGTCAGGGAGCAAGAAGAGACTTAGCACAGCATCTCTCTGCAAGAAGGAAACATCAATTACATATTATCCCATGCATATGGATAAGTATGTATTTAAAGATTCATCTCTCTGGTTTTAGAGCTCAATCCTTGTGGAAAATAGTGTGTGTCTTAGGAATCCTGGATGCAAAATTATGTTTCTGCTCAGTGCTATTTAACTGCTGAATTAATCAAGTACAATTGCTTAAGGCCCTGGAGAGAAGGATTTAATAAATCTTGGGAATATTTGGTCTGGTTTATGGCTGGGAGAAACTGTGTAACATTAAATCAGATGTTATAAATATTTGCAATAGCACATTTTCCTTACTCGGGGCATTGTGGCATGAGTCTTGAGAAACTAAAGAGAGTATGTCCTGAGGACTGGATGCATTTATTCTAATTTTTTATAGCTGACAATGTTGCTTTGCGCGGGGTGGATAGGGGCTGGCTGCTGAGGAGCTGCACACTGTGCCTCCCATGCTTTCGGGTAGAGGGCAGTCGGGTACTGCACACGGGGCTGGGAGTCCAGCCCCGGGCTGAGCCTGCTGCCCTGGCCTGGGGATGGAGAGCATCCCCCAGCCCCAGATAAACTTCCCTGAGGTGGAGAAACAGAGAGATGGATTCATTGTACCCAGACTCTGATACTGCTCTGGAGCAAGACAATTTGCCGACAATACTTGGAGCTTCTCTGCACAGGGAGCAGGAGCTACAGAGACATGCAGCAACCAGTTGAAAAAACTATCCTGGCTGAAATAGGAATCTTCCGGAGTTTAAAAAGGAGCTGCCTTGAGCTGTTTTCCTCCCTGCAGCAGGGGACCCCAGTGCTCTGAGCAGAGTGTGCTGTTCTTATGCACAGCATGTCCTGCCCCGGGACATTGATCACTGGAAGCAAAGCAAGAAGGCAGAGCCTCTTTCCCTGGAGAAGGCAAGTGCCTGCCATTCCAGCAGAAGGAGATTTGTCTCACTTTAGGGGATGATGTCCTGGGTCATTTGTGGGGTTTTTTTGCTACTAATTTACAAGTACCTGAACAAGCTGGTTAGACCATGCTTGTTCACTGCATGCTTTGCTCTGAACCCTTCAGAGCTCCTTAGAACCTTTGGAACGTCTAAATGATGTCAGCCTGAGTAAGGAGCCAAAACTGGACTCCTCTTCTGCCAGGGAGGGAAGGGTGAGCTGAAATTTCTGGATTCAACCCTGAATAAGAGCCAGCCCTGCTCCTTGTTCTGGCAAGGGATGGGTGAGAAGCTGCTGCTTCTGCCCCTGGTGCCCCAGCCTTCTTCTGCAAGAGCTGCTTGATGATTTGCTGGGTGAAGGAGTTGGAGGGGCTGTGAGCATTGCATTGTCCCAGTAGTTTGTGGCCCTAGACTGGCGATAAGAGCTGGGCTGTTCCACAGGGAATAATAAGCCCCTGTGGTACCAAGTCTTTTTCTTGCTCAGGTATTTGAGTGTCTGGATGATGGGAGGATGCAGCTGCTTGAGTTGCTAGAAAGGGTCTCGTGGAAATGACTCCAGAAGCTGCATGGCAGAATTGGAGCTTTTGTTGTTCAACTGGTTCAAAGGAAGGCAGAAGACAAAAGGCAACCCAGGGGCAAATGTCTTCTGCTGAAGCTGAGCATGTAGTGTTCATTCATCCCCTTGGACTGTTAAAGCCCAGCAGGGGACTAGTAGGACCACCTTGCTTGCACCAATATTAAATCTGGTCCCATGTCACTCAGCTTCTGTGGGCTTCTCAGACCTTCCCAGTAGAACCTGCAAAGTCGCTGGGCAGTGCATTAACAGACAAATCACCCCTGCTTCAAGAATGCAGCTGAAAGCATAAAGGATGCAGGATAGAACTGTGTCTGCAGAAGGGGCCGAGGGTCTTCTGCTTCACATCTTGCAGTGGCTGCATTGCAAAGCACATCCCTAGAGCTGCACAGGGCAGGAGCCACCTGCCACAGCAGCCTTGCAGACACCCCGACCAGCTGGCTGCTTCCCAGCTGGTGTTGGAAGTCTCATTAGGAAAGCGCTCCCTGCTGTGAGGGGCTTTTACTCATCCAAGGGATATTTTTGTCGTTTCCCGTTGGGTTGATGAAAGCATAACTCATGAGAATCAGAACATACTTGGGCAGTGTTATAAATGATTAGAAGCCAATTCAAAATAACAGAATTTATTTAGCAAAATTTCTAACACCGAATTAAAAGCCACAATAAAAACGGGACAACAATCAATCGAATGCTGGGTGGACAGAGTGACAGTACAAGGGTACCGTCTAACCTCGACTACGTCTGCCAAGCTTCAGCCTGTGGGTTTTATACAGTTTTTTTACCCCAAGGCCAAGTCCATTGAAAGTCCAGGTATGCATGTGTTTCTCAATTTCCAAATGGAGGTTTGAAAGCAGTTCCCGTCTGCATGAAGGGATTGCTTGATAGTCTTCCCGGAATTCATCTTAGGATCATCTTAGGAGGGGTGATGTGATCATCCCCAGATCCCCACTAAGACTGATATCAGATGTTGAGGAGCTGTGAAGTGAAGGTCCACCCTTGATGAATGGGCCATCTTCCAGTTCGGCTTTGTCATTTCAGTTTCAGTTGCAAATGTGTTTGCCTGCACAATGGACTTTGGAATCTTGGAGACGCCCATGTGTAGCTTTTTTAGTAAACCAAATCCTTAATACAGTATTATATAGACGAATTTATCCATTACATCTATTACAGTCCCCCACCTTTTTATTTATCTAATAAATTTGTGTGTGTTTTATAATCTTGCTTTTCTATTTACTAATCATCCTTGGACACATCATATTCGTCCCATTCTTCTTGTGTTATCTTACAATATTTCTGGAAGGATGAACTCTCTTCCTTGACTCTATTTACAAATTCTCTCAAGGCTTCTTCAGCTTTGTTTTGTTCTTTCAACTCCATCAGTTTAGGAGTTTTGGAAAGCAGTCCAACTTTTCTTCCAGCTAATTCAGGGTCAGTACGTAGGGCTGCAATTTGCATGCTTTGTACTACTGAGTGAATTAGCCGAATGAAACACAGGATTAGACAAGGTAGAAATATGATTCTGGCTATTGAACATAAGACAACACTAACTTTTTCTACCAGTTACCCTGCCTAAACAGCTGATCCCACTATGAGGCCTGAAGTATGGAATTCCATTTTTGGACAGGTACATGGGCCACCTTTTTAATTTCGGCTGCCAGTCCTCTTATTGTTTCTCCATAGTCATCAATTTCAATACAACATTCTGATTCCTTAAATCTCTCACAAGACTCCCCCTTCTTCTGCTAATAAGTAATCTAGAGCCAATTTATTTTTATAAATGAATGCTCTCATTTGGGAGTGCTGTTTGACCAGTAATTCTAAAGCTTCTGAGGTGTGATTAGAGACTATTTCTACCACTGCCTGAAGTCTTATCAGTCTGTTTAAAAGATAGATAGGGGTCTGGTAACCCCAACTCCCGTCATTTGCCCAGGTTGCAGGACTATAGTATTCTATTATTCTTTCAGCAGGCCATTCTTCTCCCCATTTCTGGCTTCCCCCTGCTAAAGGCAATACTTTTTTCAAGTCTCTTTTCTGTCTGTCTAGAGTTTCATATAATGGGGCCCCCGGTAGATTGCTTTCTGTCCTGGGTAAAACAAAAAATCATCCCCAAAGTGCAAGACCCCTTCTATTTTCGAGGTAACTTGCTATAGGCCTTCTTTCAACATATCAAATAGATGCTATCAGGGGCTTTCTACCTCATATTTACCTTTTCAGGTTCTTTCTAGTATTCTCACAGGCTTTCAAGGGACTGGTAATGATTAGTTCCAGGACTGCTATACCAACATAATCCAATTGATTCAAACCATTCACATTTGTCTTTTTTTTTCTTTGCTCCAAAACCCTGTTGGAGGTTCAGGTTGCTAGACTTTTGATTTGTTATTTGAATTTATTGTTAAGGTGGATATGCAGGGGGTGTAGCCCACTAACTCAGTGTATTCTTCACCTTCCCTGCTGATACAAATAGTTCCAATAATTCTTTTTTCCAGGATCCACCCTTCAGGTCTCTAAATGGTTCTTGATATCTGAGTATTGTCCCATTTTAGGAGCATTTCTGGAGTCAAACCCTCACCTTTCTATGGCCATTTTTCTGCTGATTTTAATCCTCCACAAATCTAGCAATTAGATAAACCTAATTCAGTGGCAATTTCCTGCATCAAATCTATAAATAGGTTCTGATTTGGGGCAGGCAATCCCCAGTCTTTATATTGTTTTTCCAACTGCTCATAATGTTCACTCAATGTTTTTAGTCTTTCTTGTTCTAGTCTTTTTTTCTTTATTTCTGCTTCCTGTCTCCTTAATTCCTGTGTTAACATTTGTACTTTACTTTCAGGGTCGAGTCCTTCCTCGTTTCTTGAAAAACAGAAGGTCTCATCAAATTGCAAACATGTCTTATCATCATCCTGTTTTAGGAGATCTAATATTATGGGTTCATTTCCTGAGAGTGTTTTCCCCTCATGTTTGAGGTTTTTTCCTACCTAATACATTTTTCCATCTATAGTACATATATTTAATTTGCTTTTATCATAGCACAGTCTATTGATCTGATAGTATCCCAGAAAGATAGATTTGTTTCTTCTACCTATCCACACAGTCTGATTACACTGATCACAAACAGGGATAGTTGGTATCTTTCCTATCTCCCGTTTGTAAAATTTCGTGTGTCTTGGACTGCCTGTCCTTAGTAATTGCCTTTGGGTCGTGACATACTATCCCTTTTTCTGATTCACAAATTTTATATTGAGTGCTATTAAAGAAACAATATCCCTTTCCCTTATCCCCTGGACAATCATAATGTGACTGATACTTCAGGTTCTTTACTTGTCCCTCTGGTGCCACGTCCAGGCATGGTTCACACTCCTTCATGAGGGTCAGCCTCTGCGGGCTCTCGGAGGGGAATCCCCCTGTCTCTCTCAGGACTAGACTCAGGACTACGAGGGCTATCTACCACAACATTCCTCTGCCTTTCCCCTTGCCCACGGGGTAGCAGCCCGCGGCGGGGTAATCTATCTTCTTGGCAGCAGGCATATGTTTCTGGAGCCCTGTTGGTCCAAGCTGCAAACCTTTTAAAGACACTCCACTGGAACAACCTGATCGTATCTGAGCAACAAGGTACTTTGATTGTCCTTCTGCACTCAACATTGAGCACTTCAGCATCGGCATCCAATTGTCTTTTTCTTCCCTTTTTATATATATAATACCACTCTGGAGAATCTAACTCCAGTAGACCCAAGTTAGTGGCAATTGCTAAGAAACAGCTAGTCTCTTTTTGTTCCTCTTCCAAACAATTAATACACAGTCCACTTGGTCTACGCCCCCCTTTACAATGAGCAACCCAAGTCAGCTTACAGTATACACACTTGAAGTAAACAAAGGGAAAGCATTCACAATTTGGCTTTTTACAACTTATCTGATTCCCTCTGTTCATTGGTGGTGGCGCTGCAATCTGATTTCAGATCTCTAGGAGATGAGGACACTCTCTACTTCTGAGCAGTGTCTTGAGGCTCTACCTTCTTTACTCTCGAAGTGTGTGTCTACCCTTTTTCTGCAGTTTTAATTGCTGTATCTGTAGTGAGAAGAACAGTGAAGGGACCTTCCCAATGAGGTGCCAGAGGGATTTCCCTCCAGGATTTTTACTAAGACTTTATCACCAGGATTTATTTTGTGTATTGCAAAACCCAAAGGGGCACTTAGAGAGATGAGCCCCTTCTTTCGTAGATCTTGTAAATTTTTATTAACGGCAATTAGATATGGTTGAGTCTGGGTATCTTCTATTTGAGGATGTCTAACTAGCATTCTATGTTTGTAAGGCATTCCATAAAGCATTTCAAATGGTGACAATCCTGTTTCTGAATGAGGCATAGTTCTTATGTTTAGAAGGGCTAGAGGAAGGCATTTTACCCAAGACATTTTGGTCTCTATCATTAATTTGGATAGTTGAGCTTTCAGTGTTTGGTTCATTCTTTCTACTTGCCCTGAGCTTTGAGGGTGCCATGGGGTGTGATATTGCCATCGGATTCCCAAAGCTTCTGCAGTCTGTTTGATAATTTTGGAGGTGAAATGTGTTCCCTGATCAGAGTCAATATGATCCACTATCCACAGCGAGGGATAATTTCTTCTAACAATAGTTTTGATACTGTTTGGGCAGTAGCTCTTGCCCTAGGAAAGGCTTCCCACCCAGTGAGTTAATTTGTCCACTATCACTAATAAGAATTTATATCTCCTCACCTTAGGTAAATCAGTGAAATCCACTTGGATTCTTTCGAATGGGCGATAGGCAACTGGGCATCCCCCTAAAGCTGTTAGTCTGGATGTAGCCTGATTAACCCTCTGGCAAATCATACACCCATGCACTTCTTGTTTAGCTAATTCATAGATTCCTTTACATCCGGAAAATCTCAAAAATTTTTCTACTAGAGCCTGGGCTCCCTAATGTGTCTGCTGATGCAATCTTTTCAGAATTTTCCTGGTATATTCTTTTGATACCAGTTCCCTTCTATCAGGTAATTTCTACCTCCCTTCCTTGAGCTTTCCTCCTATCTTTTTAAATTCTTCAATTTCTTTCTGAGAGAGGTACGGGAGATATTCCTGAGTTCCCCCCTCCTCCCTTCCATGGATATAGGATAGTGTTTAATTCTAATAGGTTCTTCAGGTTTTTCTATTTCAATTGAAATTGGCTCTATTTCCAATCTCTCCACCTCCCCTTGAGAACACTAAACCTTTGGATCAATTTTGTCTTTATCCTTAGTAGTCAGTTTGTATAGGCTTACCACTAATTGTGAATCTCTTACAGTCAGATTTATTCTCAGGGCTATAATCATGTCCCTCCCCAACAAATTCCACCAAAAGCAAATTCCCTATACAAATTTTATTATCAGATTCAATTTCTACGTTCTTAATTATCGACAGTTTGAATGGGTCTCCCTTCGCCCCGACTATCCGACTATCGTTATCTTATCTTTACTTTTGAAACAACCTGGGGGCAGTTTTTGCACTGTGCTTCGCTCCTGACTATCCTTATCTTCACTTTTGAAACAACTTGGGAATCTCTCACAATTAGACTGATTCTCAGCACTACAATCAAGTCTCTTCTCAAGAGAGACTACAATCGGCTTCTTCTAATAACAACACGTTGCTAAGACAAAACTCTGTCTACGTTTTTCATCACTGGAAAGAACCTCAAATGGTTCCTTCTTTACACCTACTACTAACACTGTCTCCCTACTCCTCTGGCAACTAGACAGCGAGCTCCAAGACCTGAGGGGCTGCTCTTCCTAGCACCCACGCTCACTGAAAACTCTAACTCTTCGTCTCTGGGGTCGGACCTGACTTGGGTGTCTGGGGCCCAGGACCGGAAGGTATTAGGATGGGGCGGGGGCCTGCGAGGGTTGAGGGAGCGGGGCCCGTCTGTCTGATGGAGTGATCTCTCGGGGTTGGGAGGCGGGTGGGGTTTGGAAGGTTACAGACAGGATCGGGGGTGCTGATGCCGCGCGCGGCAGAGCCTGTGCCCTGCACGGGCGGCGTGGCCCACCCTGGGATTCTCGAGGGCGCTGGCCGAGCCTGTGCTGGCACTGGCACCAGGCACGGGGGTGGAAGGTAACAATCTAGGGGCTCTCACACTACTCCTCTCTCCCCGCAGTCTTTACCTTCATGGAAAAGAGCTTTGACGTCGGTCTTTCTCTACAATCGCACTCCCCCTCATCTCATTTCTTTCTTAAAAGCTCTCACATCCCCAGTATTAATTGGAACGTTTACGAATCTAATAATTCTGGGTGCAGTAGGTACTTCCTGTAAAAGGAAGAGGTTATGGTTGTTACCCTCATTTTCACTCCCTTCCTTACTCATTAGCTTAACCCTTCTCTGGGTTCAGCTTGCTGGAGGAGAACTCACTGGAGCCGGCTTTCTGGCTCCCGTGGGCTGTGGGACAGGCAGGGGTGGAGGAAAAAGCGGCTGAGGAATATTCAGAGCTTTTGTTAAGGGGGGGGGAGGCTGCCTCGGGTGGTTGCAAGGGGCAGCGCCACAAATTTTGGTGGGACTTTGTGCTGAATTCCTTCTTAGCTTTCGCTAAGAACAGGGATCCTTTCTCAAACTGTTTTATCACAAACCGGGTTCTGCGTTTTCGGATTACTTACCCATCCAGCGAGCTGAGCTGTGAGTCTGTTCGTCCAATGAAAAAATCTTCGGTTTGCGTCTTGGGCTTCTACCAGCCCGTACCAAAAAGGGTTTACCAGTTTCCCGAACTCAAAGGAACGTACCCTTCCCCTTTTAGCTTCCTTGTGATCGATTCCCAAGACTCCCCCAAGTGTTGGTTTGATGAGTAAACGAGTTTTTCCGATTCACTTCCCCATCAGCCGACGAAACCTATCGCGAGGTATTGGAACTGCGACTTTCAGGTCCACACTCGGGTCGTGACAACCAAGTCACGTCTCATCCACTCAATCACACCCACTCAACTAAGCAGTACTTACAGCAATTTTCTTGCGTGGAAAATCTTCGTGCACAGAGAATTTTTTTTTTACGAGTGAAAATTGTAGCCGCGGCTCCAAAAAGACTCTCCTAGGTCTTTTCCCGAGTTCTCTGCTATTCCTTGGATCCAGGACCTTTCCTTTTTATTGTGGCACTTTATCTAATTTTTGGTTCGCGATACAATAGGTGCTAAGGAGCTTCCCGCTTTGCCGGGCCGCCAAAAATTGGCAGGGCGCCCCCCATGCAAAGGGGTTCCGTAGCACCAATATTGCATCAGTCACGGCACCAATCTGTTATAAATGATTAGAAGCCAATTCAAAATAACAGAATTTATTTAGCAAAATTTCTAACACCGAATTAAAAGCCACAATAAAAACGGGACAACAATCAATCGCATGCTGGGTGGACAGAGTGACAGTACAAGGGTACCATCTAACCTCGACTATGTCTGCCAAGCTTCAGCCTGTGGGTTTTATACAGTTTTTTTACCCCAAGGCCAAGTCCATTGAAAGTCCAGGTATGCATGTGTTTCTCAATTTCCAAATGGAGGTTTGAAAGGAGTTCCCATCTGCATGAAGGGATTGCTTGATAGTCTTCCCGGAATTCATCTTAGGATCATCTTAGGAGGGGTGATGTGATCATCCCCAGATCCCCACTAAGATTGATATCAGATGTTGAGGAGCTGTGAAGTGAAGGTCCACCCTTGATGAATGGGCCATATTCCCGCTCTGTCATTTCAGTTGCAAATGTGTTTGCCTGCACAATGGACTTTGGAATCTTGGAGACGCCTTTGAGTAGCTTTTTTAGTAAACCAAATCCTTAATACAATATTATATAGACAAATTTATCCATTACATCTATTACAGGCAGTGAGGGACCTTCCCCTGTCTGGGAGCAGTGTCTGGGTGGGAGCTGCAATGGTGAAATGCCTCAGGATTTACCTGTCACGGCCTCAAATCCAGCGCTGGGGATGCTGCTGGTGTTGGTGCCCATGAGCACATTTCTCTGCTCCCTGGCTCGTGCCCTTCCCATGCCAGTGCACCACACCCGTGCCTCTGTCCCAACAGCCCAACGTCACACCAGCTTTGTTTGCAGGAGCTGTAGAGAGCAGCAAGGCCACACCATAAAATATGACCAATTTTTATCAGAACAATTTCCTGGAAAGCTTTTTTTTTTTCTTTTCTTTTCTCTCTTTGTCTTGGTTTTGAAAGAAGACAGGTATCTGCTAAAGAGAGGCAGGGCCTCTCTTGGGATGGATAATTCAAATTCCCTTCCCCCAAATTATTATAATTTAGAAAAAAAATTAAAACGGCTCTCAGGCAGAGATATGGGGATAGGAATAACAGTTCTTTACTAATAGGTATAACAAGGCAAACAAACAACGACAACTACAGCAATTAATAGCGAAAACAGAACCAGGGACCTTGACGGAGCTTGGTCCTACAAAACCCAGGGCAGTCTGGTCTCTGGGGACTCCAAAAAAAAGGTACCAAGCTGGAACAGCGGGGTATCCCGGGCTGGTGGATCGGATGAAGTTCGGAGCTCCGTCAGTGGTCACTGGAGGGCAGGGGTGTTTGGCAGGGAGGCCAGTGCGGGCCCGCGGTGCAGAGCAGCTCTAAAGCAGCGCCGAGGCAGTGGGACAGGGCTGAGACAGCTCCAGCAGGGCAGCAAAGGAGGAATCAGGATCTTCCTGGACACACGAGCAGATGATAGTAGCTCTCTTCAGGATCAAATCCCGGTGGTGCCAGTGAGAAACCCACGCAGCAACGGCAGCCCTCTCTTCTCCCGATGCAGACCACACCAAAAGTGAAGCTGCCTTCCAGCACCGTCTTTCTCCCCCCCTCGAGAGAAACTCGCAGAGACAAAGGGTGTAGTCAAATGCCAGGGTCCATCTTTTTTTGTTTCAGCTGAGCACTGATAAGTACCAGCAATTAGCTGCCAAGCAACCCTTGGGAAAAAAATTCTATAGGTGAAAAAGAAAAGAAACCTAACCCCCAACACTCTTCTTTTGTTTTTCTCCTTCCATAATGTAACTTTATGTTTTAAGAGGGGAAGGAAAATAATAAATAGTCTAGATAAAATAGATTAGTGGGACTGTGTCTTAGGACACTGAAGCAAAGGGGCATTCAATGAAATTAGAAGGTGATAAATACAGATCAGAGGAAGTTTTTTATGTGAGGTGATTCCAGGCTGAGGATCTCATTGCCTCTGGAGATAGTAACAGCCAGCAGTGTGGTGGGTTTTGAAGGAGCTAAAATTTGGATGGGCTGCAGGAATACTGAGAGTTACCAAAGTCAAGAGAGGGTGCATGGTGTTAATTGGGTAGAAATACTAAGCTTTCAGGTAAAAGATGTCCTCTGTTTATCACAAGCTAGGATCTGCAGTGGGACAGGTGATTTCAGTGCTTGATGGGACTCCAGAAGCAGACCTGAACATCCCCAGCACAAAACAGTGATGCAGAGAAGCTCATCCAGGGAGCCTGCAGCAGCGCTAGAATATGAGCACAGTATATGTTACAGGGCCACCCTTCCTCTCACAGGCTTGGGCTTTCAGAGCTTCTCCTCATGTGAGCAGGGCTTCGTCACAGACGCTCTGGACTTGCCTCTAGTGAGAAATTGTGAGTGTCAAGAAACTTGGGATTTATTCCTCTGCTTCAATGCTGTTGTAAAAATAAATGTCTTTAGAGATATTCATAAAAGTTAATGGAAGTCTTGAATAGAGCTTTTTTCCCCTCCTACCAACCTAATAAAATGTATTGCTTTTTCTCCCAAGTATTTTTATAATTAGCAGGCAGCAGCTGCTGCTGGAGGAGAGCTGTTCTAGTGCTGTAAAATGACTCCAGATGGAGACCCTTTTGCTGTTCACTGACTTCAGGCTCAAGCAAAGCTGAAACATAATGCTTGTCTTGATGGTCAGCATCCTCAGCCAGGAAATATGGGAATGTGTTTGGCTCAGGGAACAGCAGCAATCTCCCCATATGATGTCTGATTTATCAGATGTCTGCTAAAACAATAGTTTTGGAATAATTTTTAGATTTTCTTTAAGAAAAGGAGGAAAATGAGTGAAATGGGATGGGTGCTCTGGGCTTGACAGGCGTAGCACAGAAATCAGTTCCCACAGATTTGGTGTTAACAGTCATACTGAATGTCTGGATCCAGAGCTCATGGCAGATCATTTTTCCATCTGCTTGGGAAAGTCATGGCCACTCTCTCTCAACAGCTGACATGGAGATGCAGCCAAAGCTTCTTCCTGGCAGGCTGAGCCAGCAAGGGCTGTGGGTGCTCACCACCATCAGGACCAAATGCTATAAAAAAAATTAAAAATAGAAGACTTGTGTGGTGCTCACGGTGCAGGGAAGGAAAAAACTGCTTTTTCCAGTGTGCAGAGGTATATCACTGCTGTGGTGGCAGTGAGGTGAGGGGCTGAGCAAATCCAGGGTAAGCTCAGTCCTGCTCAGGACCTCTCTGCAGAGCACCTGGTATCCAGACGTGGTGCTGCAGCAGCAAGAGGGCATCCAGTCTGGAAAGGTTATATCACTGCTGGAATACACAGCAGCAGTAGTGGAATAAGGATTTTCTGTGCCTTAGTGCTGAAATGCTTCAGGATTTACCTATCAAGCTCTGAAATCCAAGCAAAGAAAATCCTGGCTCTGGTGAAGCACTGCTCCCTCTTGTTCCTTCTGGTTTGGAAGAGGCAAAGGAAGTTGTCTATTAGCTTATCTAGGATAAGCTGTATAGTAAAAGAGTCTTTTCATTATCCCCCCATTTTCTCACAGAGAACCAACCCTTTCTCACCTATGAGACAATTTATGCACATTTCATGTTTTCTTTGGAAATGGCTCACACTAAGCTAAACTTTTATTCCCTTTCTCTGTAGTCTGCCAAGTTTTCTGCTCTTTTCTAAGTGACCCACACTCTTAACAGCTTGTCCTGGCTGTTGTGCTATTGTTCCACGCATATGTGCTGTCACTGCTATTGCTGCCGGGCTGTTTGTCTTTTGATTGCATGTGGCTAGAAGATTAAGCCTCAATGAGCCCCATTACTTTCTCATGGGTTTTCCTCTCCTCCAGCAGCTCAGCCTGTCAGGTGACTTTGCCATTGTTGTGCTGTCTGGGGCTACGTATGCATGTAGGAAGTTCACAGGGGAGATTTTCTACGTTTTTCTTTCCTGCCGAGGGATCTGTAAACACTCTGTCAAAGCCAAGCATTTGACTTTTCTGTTGTCCTCACAGCAGCACTCTGAGGGTCAGCTGTGCACCATGATCTTCCCCAAGAAAACTTGGGAGATTTCAAGGAGAGGAATTGTAATCCATTGTTGGATACCGGTTCAGTCTTGTTTCCTTGTCCACTGAAAACAGCCAACAGGAAAGCAATTATAGGAGCAGATGTGACTTGTGACGTAAATGTTACTTCTGGCCCTTTTGTGCCTTTTTTTTTTTTTGACTAATCCAATAGGGTGATTCCAAAGCAAGTCAGCTGGTACGTGAGATACATGGGCCTATGGTGGTCATTTCAAGCTTTTCCTTGGCTCAGTCGGATCCATGGACAATTTGCAATACCTTACTAACCATTTTTAAAAATTAAATTAGTAAGAGGAGTTTTTGGAGCAACTTCAGTATGTGCATCCTGTGTAATTGCGTGCATGAATCCCACTGCTCTGTCCACTGACTGATGTCTCTGTTGTGAGCAAGGTATTGAAGCGTTGTTTGTAATCCCTTTGTAGTAATAAATGTGTGTTTTCCAGCTCCTGTTTCTTTTCAAGACAAGTTAAATCCACAGCCTGAAGTCTGGAAATAAAGCTGGTTTTAACTATTTAGGTCTTTTAAATCACCTAATTTTAAGGACATCTTGTAATTTCTGCTGTATCAGATGGAGCTGTTACAGAGTAAGTGTTTGTAACCTTTCTAGATGCTCACTAGTCTGGGTGTTTTGTGAAGATAAGCCCAGTGATCTTCAGTCTGGCCAACCAGATCAAGCCGAGTTTGATCTTCAGTCTGGCCAACCACTGGTCCCTTGGCGCAGCCCCTTCCCTGAGCAGCCTGGTGTCCAAGTCATCCTAGGGCTGTGAATTGTCCCCCCAGACAGCTCCAGCCCAAGAGCTTGTGTCTTCCTGCGCCAAAAGCTGGATGTGTCCTTGAGCTTCCTTGATGCCAGTGCAGCAGTGCCTTGGTGCTGTCCTTGAGCTACACACCAGCCTTGAAGTCCCAAAGGGAGTGGTGACTACAGGTGCCCTAGAAGTCAGACCCTCAGGTTGCTCATCTCTTTATGCACAGTACCTTAGTTCTTCCCAAACTTGATAGGTATTGTCTGCTCAAAGCTCACATGTCAGCTGGAAACTGGACACACAGGTTGTTACTGACTGATGGCAGAGCCAGGCACATATCTGGTACACGTCTGGTTCAGTGGGTTCCTATCTGGGGGCAGAGAACATGTCTGCTGCTCACCTTGCTGCTGCCCAGCACTGCAGGGGCCCCTGTCCCTGCCCACAGCCCTGAGCACTGCAGCTGTGCAGAGACAGCACAAGTAGTGGTAGATGTTATGCCTGCTCATGAAGTAGGGCACTGTAAAGCTGAATTTACTTCGTACCCTTCACTGGAAGAGGTTTTGCTTTCATATTCTGAACGGGTGGCTAAGGAAGGGAAGTTGGCAGCCACAGCTGGCAGGAGTGGCCAGCAGGCTGCAGCTCCAAGTGGCACCTGTTAATGTGAGGGCTGACTCTGTCTCATGTTAAGTTATTCATACGCTTATATTTCTGGCCAGAGAAAACTTTCTTCCAAAATGTGGCCTGCCTCATTAGCAGTCCCCACCCAGGGACCTCCTTTCAACTTCTCCAAGCTTCCCAGCACCTCACCACAGGGACCAGTTAGGGACGCAATAGCTCCAGCCTGTTTATTTCACTTTTCCTCTCCTCTTGGCCAGCGGCCAGCAGAGATGCTCTTTGCAAAGATAATAGTTTCAACTTAATCATTCACCTCTTATGTGTCTAAAAGGAGTTAAGGAGACTGGAAGTTTCCAAGAAAAATAAATTAACTGAACTCTTCTGAGGGGGCCTCTTTAAGGCTGTTTTATTGATTTAAAAAAAAAAAAAAAAAAAGGCAGCAAGCTGTTCCTGCACATCACCCCTACCCTATTTATTTTTAAATGCATTTTTAAATTTGGAGGGTCTGTCACGAATAGAAGGATTATGAAGCATTTCTCTTTGTGAAGGGATTTGTGTTTAGAGAGATGCTTCCAGCATGATATTCTAGTTGTGTTCATTGTGGGAGTTGTAAAGCTGGATCTGTATCTCAGGGGACTCCTTCCTCAGCCTGCATGTGGATGACAGGCAAAAACTCACCCAATTTATTTGGTTTTGGTTGGTTGGGGTTTTTTTAAGGGGATTGTGATTCTGTGTGGTTCATTTTGGGGTTGTTTTTTTTGTCGTGCCCTGAAGCTCTAATGTTTCAGAAAGTTGGAGGACCCAGTCCCTTGATGATGGATCCCTTTGGGTTGCCTCTAGCTAAGCAGCCACTATCACCAGCTCCTTTTGGAAACAAGACCTTTGTTTAAGCTACAGAAAACACATCTTCCTTCCACCTGGCCTGGCTGAGGGACAGTGATTAAAACTCATTCCGACTGGCATATCCTGTCCATGAAGCTGTTGAGAAAATGCATGTCCTTGGGAACTGTTGATAAAAATAAAAGGTTTTCCTTTTGACAACATTTAACAAAGGCTTTTTTTTTTAACTGAAAACCTGAAAAATTGGATGGTTTTGGTAAAGAAGCTCACTTGTAGTTGGGGGTGGATTAAGAGACCAGAAGTAAGTCTGAACCTGAGGAATGAGCTGCTAAATCATACTACTTCAGGGGAATCCATATTTTCATGTAACCCTCAGACCAAAAACTACACTATGGTGGACCCTAAACTGTAGGTAGAACCAAATGCCATCTGGAAAGTCTGGAAGGACCAACAAGCTGCCCTGAGCTCAGGCTGCTTTTCCTTAGCCCTCTGGGATGGGACTGTGGGTTGTGATTCTGTGATTTTCTCTCTCTGGTTTTCCTACCTTCAAAGGAGCCTCTTTTCAGTAAAGAGTGAAGTATCTGAATCCATTCCTCCTTTCCCATGGTTCTGGCTCCATCCTCTGAGCAAAGTGACTGTGTGGTGCTCTATGCTCTCTGTTGTGGTGCTGCCTTTTGGTCATGCTTGAGTATGTGCATGTATATGTACTTAGCACCCTCTCCCTGCAGCTATGGAGGGTCTCCGCCTGATCCCACCTTTGGAAAACAGGTTTCCTTATGGGTACAGATTGTAGGACTCATGTAAGTGTCCATAAAATAGTGGGAAAGGGAATAAAGTTTAAACTCTCATTCACTATTCATAAAAATTCCTGCAGTGCAGACACCCATTTTTCAGACTTTGATGACTAGGGGGAAGATTGTCCTGCCAGATGGAGTGGGATTTCTAGTGGGATTTCATTCTTTGCAATGAAGGGCTGAATTAGCAAGCTTGGAGTGAGATGGAAGCGAAACATCCGTTCTTCTCCTCCCCCTCTTTTTCACTTTTCCCCTGGGCATGCAGCACCCTCCTCCTTAGAGAACACAGACATGTTAATTTTCATGAGGCTGTGATGAGGCTCTAGGCTGGCCGCGTGTTTCCCTTCCCCCTCACTGAGCGCTCCAGTAACCACACATTACCCAAGCCCAGCGCTTTCTGCATGACTCGGATTTTTTTTTTAAGAACTAAAATCTAATGGACATTTATTTTCTTTGCTGATACCGCTGGGACTAGAAGTCTTTTTTTTCCCACCAACCTTAAGAACATGCTGATATACTGCAAATTTTTTTCCTTTGTAATATTTTGTTGTTATTAAAACAGCACCAAGTCCCACAGCAGCAAAGGATGGGATCTCCTGCTCCTTTCTCCCTTCCTCAACAGCTAATAAAAAAATAAAAATGGTTACTTAGACATAAAAGAAAGCACTGAGGGACACTTGGACCATCCTTGATGGCTGGGCTGAGCTGGGGGCACTGTCAGGGTAGGATGGAGACATGGCACAGGTGGCAGCACCCTGGGGTGCAAACGAGAGAAGGGAAAACAGCTGCCATCCTGGCAATGGATCATGCTGGAAAAAACCTGCACTTTTCTTAGACCTGAGGCATCCAGCTGAGGCTGGGCATGTGTTACAGTCAGGGTCAGCACTTGTTACAGTGATTGCGCGGCAAGGAAAAGCACACAGACAGTTCTAGGTGACCAGAAGGCGTTTACTTTTTGAATCATTGTGCATTTATAAGATGCTCTGCAAAAGGGGCTGCCATTGGTCAGAGAAGGACTGCGTCTCTTCTCCTTCAGCAAACAACAGGTGACAGAGATTGTTTTGGGAAACTTGCGTGAGAAGGGCAAAGCTCTCTTTAGTGTTTACAAAACAACAGCGACACTGCCATGAGAATGGGAATCTGTTCCCATGGGAAACAGCCAGCAGTAGCCAGCAGTAAAAATCCAAAAGCCCCAGAAACTACAGGGCCACAGGCATGCATCAACCAATGCCAGTTGAAGAGCAGAAAATGCCTTTGTGAAGGCAAAGGTGGTGACCTGCAGTCCCTCTGTCACCCAGGTTCTGGGTCCCAGATACAAGCAAAAGTGCTGGGCGCATGATTAGGTGAACAGAAAGGCAGTGAGGGCCTATTCAAAGCTCTCTGAAGACAAGGAAAGATGTTTTGGAAGGGCTGGCACCAGCTTTGGTTGAAATACAATGTGGCACACATGATCTGCATGCTCTCCCGTGCTGGAATCATAGATTTGTGGTGGGTATCCGGGTAGATCCATGCTCCTGCTGGCTCGGTGCAGGGAAGGCCCAGCACTGAGCTTCCCCAGGAAGCACAAGCAACACATGGAACCAATGTGCAATTCCTCATGTGAATCCCGAGGAGTTCAAATGGACAGGTTTGGGGCCATGGTTCCCATCTGACATTGCCTGCCTAATGTGATTATTCAAGCCTGAATTCCTTTAATTGACAGCTATGCTATTTCCAGTCTCTTAGTCAGCATATACCACTCCTCTTCCCAGTCTGATGAGACCTGGATTTTCCCACACTCCTCCTTAAATGGAAACACATTGTTCATCTCCATTTTTATTTATTTATTTGGCACAAAAAACCAAGATACTGCTATGACTTTGAAGCACTGGCTTCTACAATGGTTGGTTCCTTTTTGGAGCAATGGGTTTTCCTAAAAGCCACTCTCAGCAAGATCCTTATCAAACTTTCCTTAGCAGGAGACAATGAACATTTCACAGCATGAAGAGAAAAAAAAATAAAAAGGTTGGTGAGAAGAAAAATGCTCTAAGTGAAGAGATAGCCAGGGTGAAGCTGAGATCCCCCAGCCTTGTAAACACAGATTATTTTCTGTCTAACCTACAGTTTTCAGACATTCCACTCATTGAGTCAGTTCCAGGGTTAATTGAGGGGTGAAAATGGGGACCTGGGCAATGTCTGGACATTTCCGTTTGGAACCCATAAACTTCACACTCGTGCCCAAATACCAAGAACCTCACTGCCAGTAGTTTCCAGGAGTGGCAGTTATGAAGGGATGTTGGCAGGGAGAGGTGTTTCTGCAAGCCACCAGGGGTGGCTTTCCACAACAGGTCACACTGGGATCAGTTTGTTCCCTACTGGCTGCAAAACCAGTAGGGATCTGTGTGGTGGCACTTGGAGCTGTAGGGAGACAAACCTCCTGCAGAAGCCCAGCTGCCAAACTTTGTGGAGAAGGGGCAACATCTCCCACAGCCTGCCCGAAACCTCTCCTGTGTCAGATCAATGCCAAAGGATGCTCTGGGCAGGCACAACCTGAGGTCAGCTTTAGACCTCTCCTGAAAATGCCAGTGCCACTGGACAGCTGGTATGGGAGATGAGCAAGCACAGAAATGGATCATCCTAGCCCAGCATCTTCCAAATGTGAACAGCACCTGCCAGCTCAGCTCCACGAGAGCCTCCATGGGGGCAGGCCCTGCGGGTAGCCAATGCTCTGGGTCAAGGCAGGAGCCTGGGAGTTGGTTCTGCTGGGGACAATCTTTGCTGTGCTCTGGCTGAGTCCAAGCAGCTCCATGTGGGCGGGTGGCAGCTCTGTATGGAGGAAATGTGTCGGCTGGTGTCTGCTGTGGGTTTTTTCTTTTTAGCCTAATTGTATTTTTAATTATTTGTCAGATGGTTTTGAGCCAAGACTATGCAGTCAATGTTTGTTTGTTAAAATAGAAGTCAACACTGTGTTACATAAACAAAGGAGTGCTCTGGTTTATTGCCCAGGGATAACACCAGCATCGTTGCATGGATCCTCATCTGAAGGCTTTGAAGATTGCTTGCTCTATTTATTTTTCTTAAGATGGATAACTTTGTTCTATTTGCTCAGCTTCTTAAGGGCTTGAATAGAAAAGGGATAAAGTGTGGCAAAGGTGGATCTGGCTCTGAAGGGGCCCAGTGGGAAAATGTGTTTCTGGATTCTGGTCCCATCCCAAAAATGTCTTGCATTTCAACATCTTTAGATAGCTTACACATTGGAAATGCCAAGGAACCAGAAACCTCTGCTCCAAAGTCATCTCTGCTTTCATTAATAATTATTTTAAGACAGCACTGAGAGAATAAAAGAATACTATGTGGAGCAGAAGGAAGCCCGGAGAATTCAGGGCTGAGCGAGGGTTCAGCCTCCATCCCCACTGTCACACTGGATGTCAAGGATCAGCATCCTGAGATGCAGGGGAGGTGTTCACACGAGGTGATGGTGAGGGGTGTGACACGGGAGAAAAAAGAGCTCCCCTCCAAGCAATAGCAGCAACAGCAGAGCCCAGCCACTGCTGGGGAGAGGCAGGTGGTGGATGGGCAGAACTATGCCCCTGGGGCTGGGGACAGGCTGAGCTTGGCTCAGATGACCTCCAGCACCCACAAAGGCAACATTAGTGAGCACATGTCCTCCTAATTTCTTCATGTGGGAGAGATGTTGACCCCATTTTACAGATGAGAAAACCAAGCAACAGAACATGAGGACATACATTCTTGCCTAACATGGGACTTGACTTCTTCGTTTGGGCCTGACCTGGGATCTGCTTCTACATGTCCTGGAGATCATTACAAATAATATTAGATTTATCACTTCTCTGTGTAACGTGCCAATCCTGGCAGCACGTTGTGGAAAGCACAACAGCAACAAGAAGCATATGTTCTGCAAGTCAAGTTAGTGGGATTTTTTTTTTCACTGCCAAGGACAATAATTTTTTTCCTCTTTTTTTTTTTTTTTTTTTCAAAATAAACATCATGCTGGAATATGCTGCAGCAAATGGCTTGGGCTCTATTATATTTCATGCAGCTTTCTAAACAATTTTCAACCCTGCTGGCCCAGTGTCAAACAGAAGGCAACCAACAATAGCAGAATCCCATTAAAGCTGAGAAGGTTCCTTCCTGAGGTGAACACAGCCAGAAATAGTAATCTTGGCTCTCTTTTCAATTTGGCATTGGGGACTAATAATCCCTGTTCTCCTAATGGAAATTATCTAATTTCATCCAAGTGCAGCTCCAAAGAGAGCTGGGCTGACGCACAAACAGTCAATATAACAACATTCTTCTTGAAGAGCTGAACAATGGGGCTTTGGTGGGACCATGATTAACAACCTCAAACTAAGAACAAACAGAAGGTGTAAAAATAGGCATCTGAGGAGTAGACACAACGGACTATTTTTCATCTGTAAAGCCAGAGGAGAATAGCTTGTTGAATTGTATGCTTGGAGCACTTCATCAGATGTTGTATGGAATGATGAAAAAAAAATCCATTTCCCATCTGGGTCTGAATGTACTAGGGAACTCCACATGCCTTATTAATATAAATCACGCTAGGAGTATAATTCCCATTAGCATTAAAGAACCATTTTCAATGAAATACTCTTGCACCACTAACACCTAATGGGAAAATATGATGTTTGCTTCATTTGGAGAGAATACTAAAATACAGTGTGGAGACAGAGAAGGTAGAGAAGCGTTTCTTCCCTCCAGTACGACGAGTTTTTGTGTCTGCTATAAGATATCCCCTTCCCAGCCTAGCAGAGCTGTATCCAGCCTCTGTGCAAAAGCCCCCAGAGGTAGTAGGGAATGGTGATGAGGGGAAGAGCTCCTCCAGAAAACTGGAGCAGTGCTATGGGCCCAAGGTCAAAGCACTTCTGTCCTGTTTCCCACAGGCCCCCACCCACGCTGGGTGAGAGAAGGGGTCCAGCCTCCCTCCCTCCACCCCTGCTTCCTCCCCAGGGCAGCCTCACATTTGGAGAGAGCTGAGATGGCTTCAGGCCATCTCCACCCCCTTACCCACATGGTTCAACCTCACCCTGTGGAACTCCTTGTTGTTAACCTAGAAATAGCCCTCCCCCAAACCAAATTGCCACTCCAGACATTATTTCTCATGTCTTGAGAAAAACCAGCAGCTCCTGCATTTCCCTTTAACACTGAAACCACAACTGGTCTCACAGTGTGCCTGGTACATTAAAAAAGCAGAAGCATTAGAGGTGGGTGAAACCACCACACAAGTCATTAGCTCTGGTGCTTTGCCTGCTTTCCCCAGGACTCTGGCTCTGATATTTGCTCTGTAGGGACTGCACGTGCCCAGGGTGAATGTCAAACTAAGTGTTTGTGCAGGCACAGAGTGGCTCCCAAACCTCAGCATCACCTTGCTTTGACACTGAGGGATTTACTCTCCTGCCTTAAGCACTGCAGCTTCCTTGTAGCTCCTGATGAAAGGAAAGTGTAGCCTTGAAATGTTGGATGAAATTCCCACCTCTGGTTAAGCAGGTATAGTTTATTTTAATTTTTACAAAATCTGAAATAGTCATTTACTCTGTTATTTTTAGAGCATGAGAGGGGAAGTCTGTGTTTTTGTAAAACCCCCAGATGTGCACTGAGGCAGCGGGATTTTGTGTGGGACACGACACAGTTAACTTGGCTCTGTGTTGTGGCTGATGGCATCCAAGAATGACCCTGCTCCCCCTTGCTCACCCCACAGGTCACCCCCTGCTCAGGGGCTGCCAAAATTGTGTCGTTTTCTTGTTCTCCTTCCTCCTAACAACAATAAAACTGATGAAACGTATGGAAATTGCTAGTAATGAAAGCAAATTGCAGCAGAAGTAATACAACACCATGTTGCCCTCAGCCTTAGCTTTCACACCTGGTTAGTTCCCAGAGCTCCCAGAAACCAATGCCTTTCTCCATGTGAGAGTCCCAGTCCCCCCTCCACACCCAGCCCTGCTTCCTGCAGCCCAGCCCTCAGCTCAGCCCCCTCCCTGCATCAGCCGACCCCTTTTCACGTTCCCTTTGGCCTCTGGTCCTTTAACCAGGTAGGACACCTCTTACATGTCTCAAAACACCCAAGATGGGAGACAGACCTCTCACAAGGAGTATTTCTCTACTTCCAGATGTTGGTGGCTAGCAGTATCCCACAGAAATGAAGGCAGCTTGGCCTCCTGGCTGCAGGCAATGCTGCTGCGTGGGTCTGCCAGAGGCCTGGGGAATGTTCAATATCCAGCGGGTGCCCAAAGCATCCACGGAGGTCCTTGGGAGGAAATCTGAGAAAGTTTCAGAGAGGAGAGTAAAGCCTTGTGGCTGAGCTCACTCCCAGCAGTTCCAGTGGCCATGCACCCAGACCGAATGTGACCCAGGAGGGTTGTTGTGATTGAGGATTTTATTGTCGGCTTGCACTAGAGGGTGCTGCTTCGTTAGGGTTTGGGAAAGATCGCGGTAATGAGACCGTCTCCAATGTCTTTATTCCTGGCAAAGTTAGGCTGAGACTTGAAACGTATTGAGATTCATATTACCATTCAGCATGGCCCCAAAATGAAATGGATTGCTTAGCTGGGAAATGAGAATGTCTTGGCTTGGAAAGGAGTTTATACATCTGGGGGGCAAGGGTAAACATTTGGGTTAGACACTGTGAAAAATGAAAGGAAATACTGGTCAGCCTTGCCTTTTTTTGTCTCCATTTCACAATTCCGAGATGAATGGATGCCTCAAGGAGCCTCAGGAAAAAAAATTAAGGACAGGACAGTGAAGGCAGACACAGGAGATAATGAGACTTTGGAATTCACTGCTACAGGACAGATAATCAAAATCTCATTATAACATTTTTTAGAAGAAATAAAAGCAAATTACCTTTTATGACCACTACAGTCTTTTGGCTAAGATAAAGGCAACCAGATTCCAGGCAGTGAGATATAAAATGATGTGTTAGAGGTATCAGTAGGAGATTACTTCCCCTGTGTGCTGCCTTGCTGTGTTGACTGCGCTTCCTCTGTTTTTGTTTCCATTTGTTGAAGGCACGGAGGAACAGCTATTGCTGTAGACAGCATCCCAGAGCCGCAGCTGGGAAGGGGATACCTTACACCACCCTGCTCAGCTCCCAGAACATCTGCCCACCCTCCTGGGTGTCTCACAAGGTGGTGACCTGGGTCTTCCAAGACCTGGTGGAGTCTGGCACAGGGAATCTGTGAGCTGTCCAAGTGATGGCTGGACTTTATTTAGAGCAGATTCAGTTCCAGTTAGGGAAGCAGCTCTGGAGGGTGCTATATACATGCTGTATAGTCTGGCATGCTTGTTTATGGGCCCATAAAACACTCTGCCTGGCACTCCCATTTGGCATCCACCAGGAAGCATCCCCCTTGGGCAAAAAAATGTTAAAATGGGACTTCTTGTAAGGGCCTTGATGACATTATTTTCCTGGTGTTTTATATATGCTAATAGCAAGGAAAGAGCTGGTTTTGAAGTTGGGGTGATATATACCTACTATATTTAAATCCACTTTGAACGTGAAAGGAAGGATAGAAGAAAAACAAAAACTATTCTCAAATCCAGATGAGTTTTACAGAGTAATTTTCTTCTTGAAACTTATGGGGTTGATTTTGCCTTTTATGCGTCTGCATTCTGATATCTTTATTTCCAGCTTCCCCACATTTTTGACCGTTGTTGGCAAGAAGGAAAAAATTGTTTCTTACTAAGATTTTTATTAAGCAGTTATTAGTATTTCTTTCTTCAATATTGAACGGCTTTTCTGTGCAGTAACTTTAATGTACTGCTGCTGGAGAAGTAAAGGGCTGAAGACATCAGCCAGGTTTTCACTGAGAGTCAAATCACCTTAATTTTAGGCAGTGCTGCTTGTTTTCAGTTGCTGTGCACTGTGCCAACTAAATCCAGCGTGTGCCTGCAAGTGCTTCCCTGATAGGCAGTTGCACATGAGAGCAGGGGGTCACCACTTCTGCATGTTCTGTCACCTTTAATCAGCCACCAGAGGGTTAATTGCACACCAGCTCTCTGCAAACCTCTCTGTTGGTGAGGCCTGGAAAATCGAAACTAGCCCGTGATAAGTCCCCCTGCAAGCAGATTATGGTCTGACTGCAGCGTGAAGGTGGAGTAAGCTGTGAAATCAGGATGATTGGGTGGTATATATGATATGATGCTGATGGAAAGGAAAACAAACTCAGGGGCTCTCCATGCATGAAGGACCCATTTTAGATTGCAGAAGGCAGTTACAAGAAGCAGCGCTTAAATTAATGGGTGACCTGATGAGAGATTAGAGCAGACTAGAAGACAGTCACAGCAGTCCTACCAGCTTGTCTCTCATTTTAGCCTGTCTCTCTCAGGGTGAGGGTGCTGGTGTTTCCCCCAGCACCCTCACCCTGGCTGGCCACATGATAAAGAAGCTAGACTGGGTTACTATGGCAGTATAAAACTTCTTACTGGCAGAGTTAATTTGACATCCCCAGGGATAGGAGCAGGCAGGCTGGAATGCAGGGAGAACAGACTGGCACTTGTGACTTCAAGCAGCTTAAACCATCACGGCATTGCAGGCTCACAGTTCCTATCTCCCAGGCATCAGGTGCCAAAAAATGGGATTCACAAAAGCCAGCACAGTAAGCAGAACCTGCCTGCTCCCATAGGAAACCCCAGGGAACGGACATTCTGATCCTGCTGATCCTGCTAGTCCTCAGAATGCAGCCTTATTTCCTGGGGGCTGTGAAGAGGCACTTCTCTCCAGCTGATATTTCTTACCCTGACCCTTCTGTAAGATTATGAATCTGCAGCTTTTCACACACAAACACACACACACACACACACACACACACACACACAAAAAAAAAGGAAGAAAAAGAAAAATCATTCCTTCATTCCTTTCTTTTGTATGCATTGTATAAAAGATGCAGTGCCCTCCCACATCCCAGATCTCTGAGCCAGGCACTAAAGAGCAGAAGTAAATCAGTGTTTTCAGGTCCCCTCTCAGTCTGAAGAGACTTGAGGGACTACACAGCATTTGAGGCACTATGAAAAGTCTGTCCCCATGAAACCCCTCAGCTTCCCATGCTCTAATGTGTTTCCTCAGAAAACAGCAGCTTCAGCAGTTGAAAGAAGGCCACAGTATGCAAGCGTGCAGATGTGAGAACAAGTCTCCAGCTCAGTGGCTGGTAAGCTGTCCCTGGAGCTGGAGCTTCAGGTTTTGATCCACTCTCACATATGGACCTGTTCAATGGGACCTACTCCGTTGGAACATGTGGACAATTCTTGGGACTGCTCACATGCAGAAAGCCCCATGGAGTTTTTAGACAACTGTAATGAAGACATTTCAGGGGAATTTTGCTTCAGAGCAATTTTAGCATGCCCTGTGGACTCAGTTTCCATCTAGGATTCCTGAGTGTGCATCCCAACACCTCTCCTTTTTACAAAGCTGCAGGTGAGGAGGAGGATCAGGCGCTTTCCTCCAAAAGCACACTGACTAGAATTCAAACAGCAGCTAAAATACACCCGCAGACGGCTTGAAATCCTGCCCTACTGCACGGAAACTCAGATCCCGCCTGCTTTCCGACGCCTTCCACGGCTGCTCAGCAGATGGCATAACATTAGTCGTGACTTAGTGACACAGGTATTCAACTAAATAACGGGTGAAACAATGGAAAGGAAACGCCAAGGGGTTGACCAGCTTAGTCACTGGGTTCGCTTGCGGTTCTGGGCAGTTCCTGCCTGCGCTGCTGTTGAGCCTTTCAGATAAGGAGCTGTGCTCAGCTGGGGGAAGCCCCTCTAGCCCCGCGGCGGCTGCAGCCGCTTCCAACGGAGGCTAGAGGTCTCGGCCGGAGGTCTCGGCCCGCGGTCAGGGTGGCGGCCCCGCTGCAGCGCTCCCCACATCCCGAGGCGGTGCGGGAGAAGCGCGGGCGGCAGCCAGCGGGAACCCCGCGGCTCCTGATTGCTCCTCTGCCCACCCTGGAGCCCCAGCCCGGGGCGGCTGCGGCGGGAAGGGCTCCGCAAACGTGGTCGCCCGCTGCTCTCGCGGCCCCCGGAGTGGGTTTTTTGGAAGTGGAAGGTTTCTGGGAGGGTGGGGAAGCCCCGTCCCAAGGACTCGGCAGGTGGCGACAGAGCACGGGCTTTGGGGGGTGCCCGGCGCTGCACAGTGCGGGCGGGGCGGGGGGGCGGCTCCGCGGGATGCCCGGGGCAGGGGTGCAGAGGTCCCGCTAACGCCACTCGAGCGAACCTTCTTCCTGGAGGTCTTCCCGTGAGGATTAAATATTTATTTTTACAAGTATTCTTCCAGAGAGATATAATAGTATTTTAACTTTTTTTTTAAAATATATCTCGCACATATACGTTTCTAGATACAAGTATAGAAATAATCATAGCACATACTGAAGCCTAAAATCCAACAGGCAAGGCGTAGGCCGTGGGCGACGGAGATGGAGGGCTGGAGGCCGCTACGCCAGCATCCTGGGCAGGCTCGGAGGGGCAAACCAAGCTCCCCATCTCCCCGCGGCTGGGCCGACGAGCGCTGCCTGCGGTGGCGGGAAGCCCCCGGTGGGGTGAACAGGCTGCGTCGGGCTCGGGCACCGTTCGTGGTTCGGGAGAGGCGGCTGGGGGCTCGGGCTGCCAGCATCCTGGCGGCATCCGTGGGATCGACCTGCCCGCAGCTCGCTGGGGAGCTGGACGGGGCAGGCATTTGGCCGAAAGGGCTGTCCGTCCTTCCCTGCGGGGCGCTGGCAGACAGCGCCCGGCCCTTTCCGGGATGCTTCCCGGTCCCGTGCCTTCGAGTAGGGACGGGGGAGCTGCAGAGCCTCGGGCTTAGTCCTTCTATTTTCCCCTCGTAAGAACTCGAATAATTTTTTCCACCTCCTTTGTCAGCCTCGAGGAAGAAGGAAAAAAACTCTTCGAAACTCCATTCCTAAAAAAAAAAAAAAAAAAAAGCAGCATCGCTTCTGCCGCACAGTTCATTCCCCTCCTTCTCGTGTCCCTCGAAAAGCGAGATTAAAGGGGAAAGTCGCAGCTGTATATTTATGTTTTCATTGCTAGAAGGGAATTGATTTCCTCGCATTTATTTTTGTAGTTGCAATACACAAGGGCGGATTTGCGTCACCAAAGCAACTTGCTAGTCGAGATAAAGTTGCACAAATATTGAAAAGGGAAGTGCTCGCGCTCATTATGAAGTTTTTCTCCGGAAGAAATAAGGATCTCTGCTGTATCCTAAAATACTAAAGCCGCTTCTATTTTGGGACAAATCTCGCAGGCACATCCGCTCATTTAGTCCCAGTTGGAACCTCTCAAAAAACAGGAGATGACCTGGACTGCAGCGAGCCCCGGGTTTCCTGCAGCCTTCTCCCTCCTTGTGTGGGGAGGAGGGGCCGCGGCCTCCCCCGGCAGCGCGGCCGCGCAGCCCTGCGCGTCCCCGGGGAGGCAGGGAGGCCTGCGGAAGCCTTTGGGGAGAAAGGATACCCTTGTTCCCAGAAGAGGGAGAGACCGGGGGGTGAAGCAGGTGCTCCTGGTTTCGGCCGCGGAGGATGCACAGGGGCGCAGCGCAGCCGAGCCCCGGAAAAGCACCTGCCCTTACGGCCCGGACTCCCTGGCTCCCTCGCCCTCCCGAGGCCCAGCCCGGGGGTGAAGGGCTTTAGTGCGAGGCTTTCAGTGTTTCCCTTCGGGTTATTTTTTAGTGCCCACGGGATCACAGCGGGGTCCCGGCCGCCGGCGGCACCGAGGCCACGGAGCCGCAGCCGTGCCCGGGTCGGGTCTGCCCGGCGTGCCCGCAAACGGGCCCGCCCCTCCGGTGCTGCTCATCCACGAGCCCTGCACGGCAGCGAGGCGAGCGGAGTCCTGAAATCAGCTCCTAAAAGAAAAGAAAAAAAAAAAAGGAAAAAAAAAAAAGGGAACCACCGCGTTTGATTTTGTTTGGTTTTTTGGGGGTGGTTTTTTTTTTTTTTTTTTTGGTTTGTTGGTTTGTTTGTTTGTTTCCTTGACTGCCTGGTGAGCAGCCCCGGGCTGGTCCAACGCTCCAGGGTAGCAGTGGTAATTGCTGCAATAATTTAACGAGACGGTTTGCCGCCGGGATGCAGCGCCCAGGGCACACACTTCGTTGCCTGTCCCTCAGGCGGGCTGGTGGGGTGGCTCTGCCCGGCGATGGGAACGCGAGTGCAACCGGAGTCGTTTTGAGAGCAAGAGGGTGGCGCTGGGGTCAGCTGGCGTGAGGGAGAGTGGGGGAGAGATGCGAGGGAAAGGGGCTTTCCGAGGTCGAGGCAGGAAAAGTTGAGGCATAATCAACCTTTTCTTTCTCCGCCTTCGGGCTTCGAACACACCTTGGCAAGCCAGCCCGTCTTCATTTTTCGATTTTGCCTCGTTAATAAGAACCAAACCGAAGCAAAGAGGTGTCTGGCTTTTCCCGGGGAAGCAGCCTCACTTTCACCCGTTATAGCACACGGTTATGGCTAAGGAACGCGTTCACTCTCGCTCTCAGGTGGTTTCAGTATTCCCACAGAAGCTACATTTTCATACCTGGAGAAAGAAAAATAGTTCGCCTTTCTGGCGGTTCCCTGAAAACCGTAAGAATTCGGGAAACGCTTTGGAAAAAATAATATTATATTTTTGAAACAAAATCAAAGCAAAGTTGCAATAGTCCGACCCGGCAGGCTGCTCAAAACGACAGCAACTGCTTTACTTGTACGAAAACTAAAAATAAAGAAATAGCTGATTTTCAGAGTCAGGTCAGGACAAATGTGATGTTAGGGCGGAAGGGAAAAAAGCCAAAGATGCTTTCATAAATTTGTCCCTAAATCATCGCAGTGAATATAGCATATCATTCTGGTGTACTGGAAAAAATGGGGATAGTTCTGTCGTCAAAGGTTTGAGAAATTATAAAGTAGCTTTTAAGGTGTAGATGATGTGCAAGCAAATGCAACCACCGGGATGGAGAACCTGACAAAAAACCTATCATTAAATTACACTGTCGTCAAAATAATACTAGGTAATTAATCGCTGCTAATGCAGGATCCAACGCGTCCTGGGCCCAGAATATCTGGGAGCTCTCATAAATACATGTATTGCGTGCATCAACACGGACTCCTTCTCTTCCAGACTTCCCCAGGTTCATTTATCCGGGAAGGAAACACATTTCCTTGAGAATCATTTCCAAGACGACAGACCTGCTTCCAATAGCCAAGAATGTCCCCGCGCGTTTCTTTCAAACGTTTGGAAATCGCAGCGGCAGCAAGCGCCGCGACCTTGCTATATATATGTATTATATATATACATATTTTTGGTGGGAGGGGAGGGAGGGGTAAAGTGGTTGTTCAAAGTCGAGAGCGCAATTTAATGGGGACAGGTATATGTTGGGGTGTACTTTGTGGGGCAAACCGCTCCAAATCGCGGCTCCGGGGCCACGCAGCCGGCGCTGTGGACGCGGTGGCCGCCCCGGCCCCAGACCAGCGTGGGCGTGTCTGTGGGCGGTGCTGCCCGGTCCCGCGGATCGCGGATTGGGCGTGGGGAGGGAGCGAGGGCTGCTGGCTGCCAGAGAAAGTTTTGGGGAGGGGTGGATTTTTTTTTCTTCCCCCAGTGTGAGGAAAGGGGGTTTAGTTTGGGTTTGTTTTGTTTGCGCCGCTCCGCTCCTCGCCCGCTCGCTTTCTTCGTCTGGCCGTGGGTTCTGGGGACTTTTTAATTTTCGGGGTAATTTTTTTTCTTTTTTTTTTGGTCATTTTTTGGTGGTTGGCTGTCCCTCCTTGCCCCTCCGGGAAGTGCTCACCAGCCGCCTCTCGCCCCGCCATCCCTCTCCATGCGCCTGGGGCCGCGGGCAGCTCCGCGGCGCGAACCCGGGAGCTGAGCTGCGGAGCGGCGCGTCCCCTCCTCGGGCAGGATGTACACGGCCGGGCTGGCTCCTTTCTACGCCTCCAACTTCAGCTTGTGGTCAGCAGCGTATTGCTCTGCATCGGGGCCGGCGGCCGGCGGCTGCTTCCCGCTGGACGCCGCTGCGGCGAAGAAGCCGTCCTTCTGCATCGCCGACATCCTCCAGGCCGGCGGCGAGGCGGCGGCAGGAGCCGCCGACAGCCTGGCCGGAGGGCCCGGCACCGGGATGCCGGCCGCTCTGGGAGCCGTGCACCACGGTGGTCCCTTCCACGCCGCGGCCTCGCCGCTCCGGCCCACGCCCGTCGTGGCCCCCGACGCCCCCGCTGCCGCCTTCCCGCCGCGCCTCTCGCCGCTCTCCGCCGCCTACCACTCCCACCACCACCGCCCCCCGCAGCATCGGTCCCCCGCGGCGGCGGGGGCGAGCGGCGGAGGCGCCCCGGCCCCCGCCCGGCTGCCCGGCGGCCACACGCACGGCTCGGCGCCGGCGCCCGCCAGCAAGGACCTGAAATTCGGCATCGACCGCATTTTATCGGCGGAATTTGACCCCAAAGTCAAGGAAGGCAACACGCTGAGAGGTAGAGAAATTGGCTTGCCCGCTTTCCGTGCTAACGCTCTCGGTGCTCTGTTACTTGTACTGTGATTAGCTGCTACACCCGCGATTTGAAAACTTTTCGATCTAGCAGAGGAAAGAATAATTAAAAAAAAAAAAAAATCGCAGTCTCTAACAGCTCTCACTGAACCACTCCCCACTCCCCTCCTCTCCGCCCCGGCCTCCGCACGGCAGAGCCGAGGCGCAGGGCTTGCGCCCCTGGAAAAATAGCGATAGCGTGAAAATAGCGAGCGGAGCGCTCCGCACTTCCCGGAGCGACTGGGGATTTCTGTCTCCCAGAGCACAGCGCGTTTTAAATGCTTTCGCTGCAATCCATCTCCCTTCGCGGCCTGTAAACATCCTGACCAAGGGAGTAAATATGTCGGAGGATGTCTGACTGCCGGGGCACGGCCGCCTCTCCCGAGGACAGCCCCTAGGGGCGGGAGACGGCTGCTTGGTGGCCCCCCGAGCCCCTCCGACCGGGCACCCGCTCCGAATCATGGCGGGTTGTCGGTCTCGACCGCGGTATAACAGAGCTCTCCTTGTTCCTGTGCTCGCAGATCTGACCTCCTTATTAACTACGAGCCGCCAAACTGGGGTTCATCTCCCCAACCTGCAGCCTTCCGCCGGCCAGTTCTTCGCGTCTCTAGACCCCATTAACGAGGCCTCCGCTATCCTGGGTCCCTTAAACACAAACCCAAGGAGCTCAGTGCAGCACCAGTTTCAAGACACTTTTCCAGGTACATCTCGTCCCTCCTCGACCCTCCCGTGGCGCAGGGCCCTCCGTCCTGGAGCAGCCCCCTTCCTCCCGGAGGGACTCGCCAGGCAATTTTGCAAGGCCGGGGTTCAGATTTTGGCCGAAAGCAGGGCTGCGTGGGGGGAGGAAGAGCCGGCTAGGGCCTGATGTAGAGGACCGTCCCATCGAGTACAGGAGTAATAACCTGGGCCGAGACAGAAGAAGCGGGGAGGGGGGGAAGGAAGAAATTCGGCTTGCAGACAGTTCCACCCACGTCCGAGGCAGCACAAGCTGGCAGGACAGGAACCCATCGGGAAGGCAGGGCCACGCTGGCCCGGGCCCTCCCTGCACACCGCACTCCAACTCTTATTCTGATGGATTTAAGGCTCCCTTTCAGGCTGTGATATTAATAACGCCGTCTCCCCCTCTCTTCTCCCGCTTTTCTCTTCCCCTTCCCAGGTCCGTACGCGGTTCTAACCAAGGACACGCTGCCCCAGACGTACAAGAGGAAACGCTCCTGGTCCAGGGCTGTTTTTTCCAACCTGCAGAGGAAAGGTTTAGAAAAACGGTTCGAAATCCAGAAGTATGTCACCAAACCGGACAGGAAGCAACTGGCGGCGATGCTGGGGCTGACAGATGCTCAAGTAAGAACGGCTTTGGTTTTATTTCAAACCTTACTTCCAGTTTAGATGGATACCAGGGCGCAGTGAGGCTTCAAAGTGTTTTCCCTTCCTTTATCATAAGTGGGGCTGTCTGAGGAGCTGCACCTCTCCCCGAGCATTTCTTGCGCCCAGGTTCCGCGACGTACCGCGTCCCGGAGCAGAGTTTTCTCCTGTGTTTTGGCCACCGAGGAGCAGGCCGGGTGGAGAGACGAACGGGGCCAGGGCAGACCGTCAGTGTGCGCTTTACTGGAGTGCAATTTGCTGTAGGAGGCATTTTAAGGCAAAGGAAGTAGAAGCGAAAACACTGTCCTTAATGTCTTTTTTTTTTTTTTTTTTTTTTTGTTCTAAATCTTTCCTTGCGTTGTGAAATCCTTCCTTTTGAGGAAGTGAAAACACTTCTTCAAACGGAATCATTAAACGCCACTCTGTAATGATTCCACTATTGAGGGCCCGCAGCGCACAGAATTGTATAACGCTGTGGTTTCTTGAGCAAGATTAGGTTTCCTGGAAGAAGGAGAGAGGAAAAAACCCATACAAACAAACAAACAAACAAACACGGGTGGGGTGTGTGCGGTATTTAAATACACAAACTAGAACGAGGAAAAAACTAAACAAAGCCCTTTAGTCGCGTAAGGATGTGGGCAGCGGGAGGGGAGGACGGCACCTCCTTCTCTCCCGGCGTTGCCGGTCCCGGTGGAAGGGGTCGGGTGCGGTGCGGGGCGCAGTGGGGCCGTGCCGCCCGTCTAAGGGCGGTGCGGCCGCAGGTGAAGGTGTGGTTCCAGAACCGGCGGATGAAGTGGCGGCACTCCAAGGAAGCGCAGGCCCAGAAGGACAAGGAGCCGCAGCCGGAGCCGGCGGCCCAGCGACCCGGCACGCCGCCCGCCATCTCCGGGGAGCCCGAGCGCAGCCCCAGCCGCTCCGACGCCGACAGCGACAGCAGCGACGCTGAGTCCTTAGACATGGCTCCCAGCGACACGGAACGGACTGAGGGCGCAGAGCGGAGCCTGCCCGCCGCCGGGCTGGGCAAGTCCTCCGGCAGCACCGGCCTGCCCTCCCCGCCGCCGCCCGCGGCCGCCAGCCCCGAGCCGCGGAGTGGCCTATAGTCGGGGCGGCCAGGGACCTGTGCCCTAATTTATCTCCCTTCCCCCGCCCCGGGAGCGCGGCAAGGCCGGCCCAGCACCGGCCCCGGCCCGCTCCCGCCTGTGGCCAGCGCCCGGCCTGGCCCGGGACGAGGGGCCGAGGACGCAGGCGTAGCGGAGAGCTCCGGCCCCTGGGCGGCAGAGCGTGAGGCGGCCGCCTTTCCCTCAGAGCTGCTCGCAGGAGAGCCGGAGAGCTCTTTTTTTTTTTTTTTTTTTTTTTTTTTCTTTCTTTCTTTTTATTTTATTTTTTATTTTAATTCTCCATTTCCCGCCCCTCGTTCTCTCCAAGGAAAATCCGAGCGAGGGACTGCGAGAATGCTCTCCTAAATTCCCACCTTTCCCCCGCCCCACCCCTTATACCAATTTACAATGTGAAGTATTTTGCCAACGTCCTCATTGGTTGCAACTTATTGCTTCGAGTAATCCGGCCAAGAAATACTGCACTGACTATATATTTATATATATATATACATATATATATATATATATATATATGTCCTGTAAATAAAACGTTTGCTATGGTTTGTAGCCACGTCAGTCTGTTGACCAGGAACGAGGGCTGGCGCGGCTGCCCCAGCTTCCTTCACTCCTCTCGAAGGGAGCAGCTGCCTCTCCTCGCCTCCCCAGGCAGCCTCCTCTTTTTTTTTTTTCCCTTTCTTTCTTTTTTCTTTTTTTTTTTTTTTTTCCCAATGAAGGCAGTGACAGGGACTGGATTTGATGACGCAAAATTGTGCCCCGTTGAGGAAGTTACCAGTGACACTCGTAGCCCCGCGTGTGCCTGTGCCGCCTGAGGTGGCTTTTGACGACGGATTTCGGGCAAGGTTGGGCTGTCTGACCGCTCGCCACTCCCAGCGCCGCTGCCAAGAGCCGTCGGGGCAGTTTTGGGGCGCAGGGGGTACACGATGTGTTTGGTTTGGTTTGTTTTGCTTTGCTGTCGCTCCGGATCGCCGTGTGCACCTCTCCGCAAGCCTCCCTGACGTCACAGCGCGGCTGTGTGGCTCCGGGGGACGCGCTGTGACGGCATAGAGGCGCTGTGCGGGGCGAAGAGGCCGATGGCGAGGTGAGGGTAGAGTGAGCACCGGAATGGGGGGGACACACGGCGGATTCTCTCCCTATTCCGGTGGGTGCCCTCCCCGGCTGCGTGCGGCCTGGCGGCTCCACCGGGACTCCCCCGGGGTCCAGTCCGGGACCCGACGGCTCCGCTCGGGTTCATAGTTAGCTTCGCCCTCGGAAAAATATAAAGCGCTGCGCTACTCCCCGCTCCGTTCCTGCCAGGCCACAAGGGAGGACGAGGGCCGCTTCTGAGGCAGCCTGCTTCCCCATCCTCCCTTGCCAAGCAGCACGGATTAGAGCGAAAGCCGCGGCGGTGAGCAGCCCCCGTGCTTCCCTTTGGGAAGAGAGGTTTTTGCCTCGGCACAGAAATCCGCGGGGGCCGGGATCCCGGAGGCAGGGCAAGGGCAGGAGAAGCCCTCTCTCTGTGCCACAGGCTCGGCCGATGAGCACTGAGCCTGAGACATCTCTAGAAAAAAAGGGGAGACAGAGGAATAAAGGGAAAGACCAGGAAAATGCCGGTGTCCTCTAGCGATGTGGAGGTGGGTGCACGTCTGACCTTCACCTCCTGCTTCTCTGAAGGCTCAGGCGAGAAATCCTTCGGGGCCGGGGGCTTTTCCGGGGAGGACACTCTCCTCGGGGCCACCCTTGTTAGCGAGAGCAGAGCCCCGGGGAAAGGGAAAGAAACAGCCACAGAATTCCCCCACCAGAAGCCCTGGGAAGAAGGAGCTGGGTCATACAGCAGGCCAAGAGACGTTTTGCCAGACGAAGAAGGGACGGGTGAATTGGTCAAAAACGTGTAACCAAGGGGGCAGAGGCTCCGTCAGAGCCACGACAGGCAGGGTGATCTCCAAGGGGGGCGCGCACAAAGTTCTGATGCGTTCCTGGATGCCTGCAGCACCCGCGCGGGGTAGCGCTCCCGGGACGCCGTCCCTGACCGACTCCTCTTGGGACAGAGAAGTGGGACGGAGGAAGAAATTGTCTGGAAGGGCCTTGTAAACCTTGCCAGGGAGGGAACGAGGGGATGTCAGGGCTTATCGGGGCACGATGTGGGCCCTGCTGTTCGCTGTCAGCCCCAGAAAGCGGCTGTGCCCATCAGCGCGGGATTTGCCATGATGTTGGAGCTCCCCTAAATGCAAGGGAAGCCGCGGGACAGATGCCCAGCGAAACACGACTGTCTCTCCTCCGATAAACCACCGTAGTGCGGCTCATGGAACCGCAGGAATTTGTTTGCCTCTGGAGTTTGCTTCCTGAAGACTAGCCCATGCAGGAGAGAGGGTTTTGGAGTGGCTCATGTCAGATGAGAAAGGAAAAGAGCGTCGGGAAAGAGTTTCTCTTCCCTAGGGTTAAAGGAATCTGGGTCTCCTCCAGCGGAGGGCTGGCTGCGCGGGGCCAGGCTCTCTCCACCTCGGCCTCCCCAAATCACGGAAGCAATGCCCACCTGGACTTGGGGTCGGGGAGAGAGGGAGGCAATGACTTTGTGGCATCATTTTCAAATAACACGGAAAAAAAAGGGGGAAATAATACTGTTGGGACTCCAGCTTTGGGTAAAGATGCTCAGGTTGGAATGGAAGAGATGGAATAAAATTCCTTCATCCTGCGCCCGCTCTTTTGCTCCGTGCACATCGGGTGCTGTTCGGGCCAAGGGGCCAAGTGGCAGAGAGGGAGGGTGGGTTTCTTCCTCTCCCCTGGCTACAGGGAAAATGAATTATATCTCTCTGCAGTTTGCTCCTGCTGTGCACGTGCAGGTAGAGCAAAGCCACGAAAACGAGTTTGGGAAAGATGCGCCCATGGAGGGATTTGTGCCCGTCTCTACAGGGAAGGGAGTTCTCCCCGTCCCGTGAGGCTGCAGTTACTGCTCGATTTCCACGGGAAAAATCGGGACAATGTCGTGACAGCAGGCAGCTCCAACGCCGTTGGCTGGCGAAGGCGACATGTCCGTAGTGCAATGCAACACCCCCGTTCCCAGAACAGGTCAAAGAAAGCTTAGAGGAGCCTCTATTTTGTTTGCTTGTTACGGCCTGGTAACAAAAAAAAGGCTTTTGATGTTGGTTGTCTCTGAACGAGAGACGCCCTAGCCCACTGTTTTGCTCCCGACCCGAAAACCCTCGACGGTATTTCAGTCGGGGGCAGCAGCTTTCCGGGCGGTCTCTTCACCTTCCGTGAATCCGCTGTGACTCTCTCCAGGTCTGTGCCGGGCACCGCAACCCCCTCGGGCTGTCCCCGCCCGCCACAGCGCGGCTGGGTGACAGCGGGGGCTCCGCGGAGGGGTCGCCAGGAGCTGCCCCGGCGCTGCACCGGTCTCCGCGGTCCCGGCCAGGGCAGACTCTCCGCACAAACTCGCTTCGCTGCTTCGCTTCCCCACCCGGACGCCCGAAGAGATTTTTCGTGCTAATTTTAGATGAAAAGTCGTACGTGAGACCAAGAAGTGGGAGCGATACACGCTGCCGCACGGAGGACAGAGGTTTTTCTGCCTCCTCCTGCCTGGCATGTATGGAAAATCGGATTTATACGGAAGCGGGAGGCCTCGCGGTGCCGCTCCGATATCCCAGCCCTGAGTGGGGGCATCCGTAGTCCCAGAGATGCACAGCCGGGCTGATCAGAGCCAGGTCCGGCCGGTCTTCTTCCCGGGAAGCAGCTTACCAACAAGTCCACCTTTCCCGGGCGCTGTGTTAGGACGTCCAACGAGATACTTTTCTTTTTTTCCCGACTTCTTACTAGAGATCTCCCATCTCCAGAGACCCACTCAACCTCAGAAATAACCACCACATTAGAAGAAAAAAAAAAAACAAACCAAACAATAATAAAACAAAACAGAAGCAATATTATAGTCAAGCGATACACGGTGCAAAAGGGCCGGGCGGGGAGCTGGCATCGGGGTCCACCCCTGTCCTGCCCGGCGAGGACGTGGTGTCCGCCGCGGTTCCCCCGCCTCGCTGTTGCTCCCACGAGAGCCCCGTGGGCGCGGAGCCGGCGGCAGCGAAACCTGAGTTTGCCTCCCTCGTTAGCAGAGCGAGACCGGCCCCTCTTCCTAGGAAAATATTTTTATTTTATTTTAATGTCGGGCTTAAGCTGATGTCTTAAAAAATAATTGTTTTCAGACCCCAGTTCGCTCGGCATCGCCGTTTCACACTCGCAGGCACACACAGCTTTCCCTGCAGTTCATGCTTCGGGACTGCCTGGCGTCGGCAAGACAAACTGCAATCTCCAAAATGTCAACTTTTGCCACAATCGCGACTAAAAAAACCACCCCCTTCTTATTGCTGTTGAGCGCTCATCAGAAATAATGGCTGTTTACACAAAACCTTTATTCACTCTCTTAAATAAACACCAGTGAATTCAAATAAAGAAAAGCCTCAGCTATAATTCAAGCACAACGTGTGCTGTGTGTATTCTCGGCTGTGGACCTGGAGAGATTCCTCGGAGAGAAATATGAGGTCTCTTTTCATAGTCCACCTCCATTAGCTAAATATTCTAGCTCACCTCGGCCAGGTTTACACTATTTCGGTTTTCCTTTTTTCCCCTCTTTTTTGTTTTTCCCCAGCTGAAACGGAAATATTTCCTCCCTTTTCCCCAGTCCCATTTTACAGAGGTGTGGTCCTGACGCTTTTCTTTTTGAATCAATTTGCAGAAGCCCCTTCCCCTCCCCTTTCACAGGCGCGGCTCGGGTGCGCGCTACGGGAGCACCGCCGCCCTCCGCAGCCCGCCCGGCCGCGGATGCTCGTGGCTTGTGAGTTGGAGCCCGGTGAGGGGATGCCAAGGTCTCGCTTATGTCGGAAAGAACCGCCTAAAAATGCAGTTCGTGCAGACCTACGAGCTCAGCCGGAAAGCGGGGAGCGGCGGGTATCCGCGGAGGGAGAGGCGGCCCCGCCGTCCATCGATCGTACCTCGAGGGAACCGAGTCCTTCGCGGCGCTGGGAGCACTGCCCTCCTGCTCCCCTCAGCTCCGTCACTCCCAGGCCTGGACTCGCAGCCCCAGCCCTAATGAGATCCGTTAAGCGTATTATTGATGTGGAGGTTTGCTGTGAGGTCCCGGCTGGAAGGAAGCGGGGCTCTGCTGCAGATACAGGCTCTCTGATCTGCACCACCTGGCTGAAACCAGAGAGCCGCCACTTCATTAATGGGTTTAGCCTTTGCTAATTGGTGTCTTTAGGAGCCTTGCCAAATTCTGCTCCGCGATCTTTGGAGGCAGCTTTTGTTTTTCCTTCTGCCGGTGACATTCGTTGACGGCAATCAGAACCGATCCCAGCGCAGCGCCGGCCGCCCGCCAGCCCCCGACGGACGGGGCTGGGCTGCGCGGCCTCTCCGAGAACATCCTGCCCCCTGCTGCTTCCACCATCACCACCCACCATCGTCATCTTCAGCAAAAGTGGAAACGCCGCCGGTGAACCCCGCAGCGAGCAGAGCCAAACCCTCTCCTCTCGCCTCGGTGACGGCTGCGGCAAGTGACACGAGTGCAAGTGGGGCAAAAGGAGCCCTGTGAGCCACAAACTCCCTGCGGAAAGCAAGCACAGGGGCCGGGGCTGACGCTGTCCTCCGGGGCAGTGGGGAAAGCGGCCACGGGGTCGATCTCGGGGATAAGGGGAGCAGCAGGGGCAGCCCCGTTCCCGCAGCAGCCCGGAGCCGCAGCGGCTGTCCCCGGCCCAGAGAACCGGCGCCACGGCCGAGCCCCCTTCGCTACCCACCCTCGGGATCAGCTTCATTCTAGGCCCCGCGGCTCTGTGCAGCTTTTCCGAGATTCAAACGGCCGTAGCTAATGAAATCCGCTCATCGCAAATCACAGAGCTCTGCCGTACGCTATAATCAAATTTCTGCTTGCCTTAAGCACCCTCCTCCACCCCCGTTCTCCGGGCAAACCCCAAATCAAAGGTTTCTAGCCATTACACCCCTCCAGTTATGCCTGGTCCCAGGCCATCTCTCCCGGCCTTCATGCCATCGCCTGTTCTTTCCCTCTCCTCTCGATGACCGGTTCCGTTCTTCGGCCACAAAAAGAGGAGGCTGATCGGGACCACCTGCTTGGTCGGTCACCTGCATGGCAGCCTGGGGATGATGCAAGGATGGGGATGCTGGAGAGAACAGAGAGGTTGGAGGGTTTCTTGCCCAGCAGCCCAAAAGAGAGGTCGGTGGGGGAGAGACACACTCTCACAGACATACACACACAAAAATCACGCCGGCCTCATTTCCCGGGTAATGTGTCACCAGCCGTGTAAGTCAAGTATTCAGGGGTCAGACATGGCTGATAAATCACGCCGAGCAGGGATTTTATCCTCCTCACGGCACCGTGATTACTGGGCTTTGCTGAACCACTCCCCGGGCTGTGCCCTGGTGCCGGCCCCGAGGCGAAGGGTCAGAACGGATACGAAACGAAGAGGCACTCCGGTCGCCGCCTCGCCCCCTAACCCGGAGCCTGCCCTGCCTTGGTCCATTTAAGCCGGGCTACAAAGGGCTCTGACTCGTGCGGGGCTAGGAGAGACCTCCCAGCTCCACCGGACCCCCGAGCCCGTGCCTGAACGTAGCCATGGAAAGCAAGAAGAAGCAGGATGGGATGAGGCATGGAGCCGGTCCGTCTCCCCGAAAAGAGCCCAGTACAGTTCTAAAATGCATGAGCTCCCAAGCTGGCCCGCGTCGCTAGAGCGCTCCATGCTTCCATAGACGAGCCCAAGACCTGGCCCTAAGCCTTGTCATTGTCCTTTGACACCACATAAACAAAATATGTAGTTGCAGATGAAAAATAACTCGAGGGAATTACAGCCTGTGTTTTACAAGCCATCCATTTGAGCTTTTCTATTATCATTACTATTTTAACGACAGTACAATATGTCAGAATTCTCTTTTTCAGCGCATTCATACAGATATCCGTAGATATGTATGGGAGTATGGACATGTCCATACATACACGCATATTTATATGTAAAAGCAGTCCATTGCAAATACCTGTCTGTATAAATTACTAGATTGTGCGACGGTAACAAGGGCTTTAAAAGACCTTTTCGCTAAGGTCTTTTAAATGCCTAGATTACAGGCATGTTTAATTCCTGGCCGTAACGAGACCTGTCTGGATCTTAACAGAGATGCCCAGGACAGTGACTGTAAGATGACTTGATGAAACATCGTGAGCTTAGTCTACAAACATGGACTGTTGATGAGGAGAAAAGGGCTTAGATTGCAGCTGATACAGCAGCCCCTTCTTATGGCCACAGCGCTTCAGCACGGCTCGGGAGTATTTTTAGCAGTGCTGTAGCAGGGAGGATGTGGAACTTAGGTCTCACTCGGGCTTGGCTCTGTACAGCTTTCCTTTATACTGTAGTTCTTCAGTTCTCTAGAACTTAATACATCCAGTATACCTTTCGCTTCACAGCATTGTATTTCGAAGGACAAATCTTAGTGTGGATCGTCTGGCCCAACTGGCACTTTCCCCATCCCGGGAGAGTCCCGTCCCGCCCGCACCCACCAGTGTCCGTGACCGCAGTCGTGGCGGGTTAGCCGCCGGTGGGTGAGGAGGAGTAGTCCTCTACTTTATCCTCAAGCCTTTGGGAATGTTGTCCGGGGTGGGGTGGAGGTGGGAAAGGTCCTGACGCCCTTCCCGGAGCTGTGGATTGCTCCGACCCCCGCCGTCCCTCGCAACCCACCCAGGGCGGAGCGGGCAGGGGGGCCGGGGTGGGGTCGACCCCGGCCGGATCGGGCTCCTCTCTCCGGCTACAGTAGACGTGTTTATTTTTGCGCCCACCCTTCCCCATAAATCCCACCATCTATAATCATTATCTACATGGAAACTTTTGCCCCCTGCAGCCCCCAGGACCTACTCCCCCCCTTCCCCAGCCCCAGTTAGCGGTGATGATTTTAAAAGCATGCGATAATACTAATATTATGCATCATTTGGACAGGCTAACCATGCCACCTTGTCAAACGCTGCCTCTTTACACAACCCATTTGCTGCATCGCAGAGTCATAACGGTGGTGATGGATGCGCCGGGGACCCCCCCGGCGCCCCCCCGGCGCGGGCAGGAATGCGGGCGGGCGGAGTCCCCACGCCCGCGGCCGGCCCGCACCCCGCCGGCGACAATTTATGGTCTGTGTATATTTGCTGGCTCCAGATATCGGCAACGTAATGGATGGCTATATTTTATGAATCCGAGGCTCGGATCTAGGGACTCGGGAGTCCCTTCCATGTATGGTGCACTCCTGTCTCGCCCTTAATCCGCCCGGCAGGCAATAAACTTCCTCGCTAAATGCGCCGGGAGATAACAGACAAATTTTATTGATTACAAGAAAATGCTCGAAACTAAATAAAGCGTTTTTATGAGGATCCCTGCGAAGACCCTTTTCCTCGCAACCATTAAGTGCAATATCGACGTTTTACTGTGCGTAAACTGTGAACTTGTTTAGCTATAAAGGTTGGAGTTGGCGGGAGGCACATGAAAAGCGCAATGCTCGCCGAGACTCGGAGCAGGGCTCGGAGATGCCGCCGGGCTGCCAGCCCCGAAAGTGACTGCTGACCCTCCGGACTCCCCCTCGGTCCCTCTCTCTTCTCCCTTGCTGAAGGAGTCGGTGAGGGAACCTCTTCCAAACCTGAAATCCGGGAGCGCTGGGGCGCAGTATCGGAGAAAAGTGAAAGCAGCTCACAGCGGCGTTTGGAGTGGGACTCATGGGAGTTATCGCCCGGGAATACCCCGAGGGAAGGATGCGGGGGAGTCCACTCGCGTTTTAAAGTGGATGATCGTGGAAGGTTGCTCCACTTTCCACCTTGTCCCACAGGTCCGGGTGGGGGACGTGCGAGAAAAGAGGTGAATTTGTGTATTTTACTGTATTTCGACCATCTTCTTTATAGCCTCAGAGGTTATAAGGGGCGTTGAAGTCTCTGCCTGGAAGAGGGATGACATTAGGACGGGCAGGGAGGGGGAGGTCCGGCAGCAGGCAGCCGGGCTCTGCCCAGGGACAAGGTGGAAACCTACCCGTGGTGGCTTCGCTCTCCGCCGGGGTCTGCACCTCCCTTCCCCGACCCCGTCGAGGGCACGGATCGCTTCGGGGAAAACAGTTTAATTCTTCCATAACACACTGCAGCAGCACACGGACGGGCGAGGGCTGCCAAAGGCATCATGAAAATAGAAACCCCAGCCGCGGTTCTGCCTTTGAAACTGCAGTGATTGCTTTTTTATTTTTTTAATTTTTGGTGGCGGTGCTCAGTCTTTTGAGCCCAATCCTCTAATAAATTGTTTAAAATGTCATGTGGCTTCATTACCGCTGTTTTTTCTGTTCATAAGCAGTGGGCTCAGAAGTCACAAAAATTATTTTCTCCTGCAACCTCATTGGCAGCCCTCAGCAGCAAGAGGCCAACCATGTTGAAGGTTTTTCCCCCTTCTTGTTGTTCTGTTTGCCGCACTTGGAAAGGTAACTGTAAAATCACTCAGTGTCTGTGAGTTGTGTCGCATTTCACTGGAAAGCCATAAACCTGTCTCATTCCCTGATGTTTCACGATACTTACGAGCATAAAGGAAATGCGTGAGCAGTGTTCCCTCTGCAATTTTCTTTCGGCGAGGGGAAGCCAAGGGGAGATGCTAATATTGACATCTCGTTTTACCATTTATCCCGTCTACCCAAACAAGGGACGTATGCAAACCAAGGTGCTGTGGGGTTCAGTTTCTGAGAGGCAGCCATAATCTCAGGGATCACACTCGCCGGCCCAGTTAATTATTTAGCCTGCCCTTTACTGCTGATAAAATGTCGGCTTTCGTTTAAACAAAGCGATCCAGAGCCGTTTGTCAGTTCCGCAGAAGTCCAGTGAGCAGGATGTCCCGGCAGGGGTGTCGTGTGTGCTCGCGTCAGCCAGCAGCCCCTCTGCACTGCCACTGCTCACCCCGAACAGGATTGTCCCCTCACCAACGACCTGCACAGGGGCCTTTGCCTTCCCGGTACAAGCACCCTCTCTCCAGCCCACCGTGTGCTTACACTTTATCTCTAATACATGTGCTTTTCTATGCACATACATATAATATTATGCTGGCCCTTGTTTTTAATTAGCCATTTTTAAATCCTTTTTTTTTTTTTTTCTTAAGATGCAGCTTCATGACGAATTAGCTAAATTAGCTGGCAAGAACCAAACCCAAACAGAAAAGTTATGGGCATCAGTATCTGCAGAACTGGAAAACATTTGGAAGGTTGTTATATACACTTCAAGTCATAAATTAATAGTCTGTTTATTCTTCAATCAGGAAAAAGCTATTTAGGTTTGTTCAGTTCTAGTCTGTAGGAAAATAATTTGTTTGATTGAGTTCCCCCCAAAGACCCCCAGAAGTTTTCTCTCCTCTGTCATGAACAGTCTGCTCTTTCCTGTGTTCTGGACAGAGGGAAGAGTAGGACCTCTGGAGAAAATCAGCTTTTCAGCATCTTGAATGTCACTTTGCATCTGTCTTCCTACCTGCTGATTTAAATTTTTCTTTGCATTTAGGACCTTTCTAAATCTGCCTAGAGAAAACTGTGGAATAATGAGAGTTGTGTATCATCTTTTATCAGCTTTTTCTTCCTTGCTGGTGGCCAACATTGCAGCTCTGAAGGAAACAGACATTTGAAGGCGGGGGGCTGAGGAGTGGGAAAGCACAGCATGGAAAGAAACTCAAGTTGAGGAATGAGAGGAATGGATAAAAAAAGGCAGGGCTGATAATTTTTTCATTGCAGAGATTTCCTACAGGAGCAGTGGTTACCGATGCTGGGTTCGCTTATTTGTTCAGTGTTTCTGAAATGCATGAGCTCTGAAGCCGGCCCGTGTCACTGGAGCTCTCCATGCTTCCATGGATGAGCCCCAGGCCTGGCCCACAGCCTCATCATTAGAAAGGAGCCGTTCTCCAGCCCATGCACCTGCTGGCAGCACTGCTGGGTCCCTGTGCACCATTTACTGACTCGCTCCCCACCACTTTGGGGTCACACTGATCCCCAGAGACCAGCGGGCTGCTGCTGTGAGGTTGGGAATTTGATATCAAAGGACCATTTGCCTTGGAGGTAATCAGACTTTCTCTTTCCCTCTTCCCACTCAAGTTTGCAAGGTGCTATTTTAGGGTTCCTCTTGGCTGATGCTGGTGCAGGTGCAGGCCAGAAGACCCTGGCAGTGCATGGATCCCAGCACGGTGGTTGTCCATCCTCATGAACAGTGGGGTTCAGGAGCTGATGGGCTGCTGAAGACTTGGGCACTGTCTAGCTCTCCTTTGGTCAGTGCCCCTTCAAACTGAACCCTCGCTGTCCCTCCTGGGCCAAATCTCAGTATAACCCCTGCTCTTTTTAGTCCAGCACAGGTGGTGGTTGATAGCACAACGTGGTTAAGTGGGAACTGACCCAGCCCGCAGTGCAACCTCACAAAATCCCATTGTTCAAACGGAGCATATCAAGACCAGTCCTAAGAAACATCAAGAACTGTTTCCTTCCCTTTGTAAAGGTTGAGGCAAATCTGCAGTGGAGATCTGTGCTTTGTGTGGACCTCTGCCCTTGTGGTGAGACTCACCCAAGCCAGCAACCCGGGAGCAGGCAGTGATGGAAGCCTATGTCAAGATCCGTCTTGTGAAAGGCAGTAATTAAAATTAAAATTCGAAGTTTTCTGCTGGGAAAGTCTCAATCCTGGACCCAAGTTTCACTGATCTGATGCATCATGAACAAGGTTTACTTAGGCTTAAATTTGTCCCCATTTTTTTTTTTTTGCCAGTTCTACTATCTCTATAACCATGAGGCAGAAAAAGAATCAGGGCAAAAAGAAAAAAGTGATAGTACTAAGCCTGCTGGTAGAAAAACAGACTGAGTTTGTTTAATCAGTTTTTGACCTTTCAAAAAGAAATTTTAGCATGATAAAGTATTTTAAAGGCAGTTTACAAAAAGCATAGGAGGTAAGATTCCTTGAATGACATTGTTTGAAAAGGTTGATGTGGAATAGTAATTAGAAAAATGAGTCAAATGAAAGCCTAGGCTGCTCCTTGTAGGAAAGAAATGTTAAGTGAGTATTTTTCATCTATAGTTGTTTTCTTTAAAGGCAGTTGACTAAAATACTCCTGAAATGTTCCTGTGTACCAATAATGGGCCCTGCACGCATTTTCTTGAGTAATTATTTAATCTGCTGTTGCACTGGAATGTTGAATTATTTTCAGCTTCGGCTTTTCTAAGCTCATCTCTAGTACAATGAAAGCTTTTGCCATGGTACTAACTAGCTGTGAGCAAAAAGTGATTCAGAGGCATTTGGTGCCCAAAATCATTGTCTTGGATTCAGCTAGGGTGGAGTTAATGCTTTAAAACGTGAATTGGACATCACCTGTGACAGAAGGCTGAACTGCTCCCCTCAAAACAGCCTTGCTAAAATGCAGGAGGTACCTTCTACAAATGAGTATTTCTGGGAACAGATTTCTTTCAGATTCTCTTAGTCCCTTGAAGAGTGAGATTAATCTGAAATGCCTAAGAGGATATTGAAGAGGGTTCATCTGGGGCAATAATCCTATCCTTGTAATCCTCAATGAGACAGTGTTACCTGAGAGAGGTAGTGATGATGAAGTGATACATACTTACTTTTTATGATGAATCTCGTGGTCGGTTTAATTTTCTCTTACTACCTGGGAGTGATATATGAAAATGCATAAACATCCCATGCTTGACTGAGGTAAAACGTTCTCATCCACAGCAGAGTGTGGAGTTCCTGAGAGACAATTCCTCATAACTGCCCTTTGCTGACTGACAGATTTAGTTTGTTTTTACTCAGGCATGTGAAATGAATCCAGTCTTCAGCTGCTATATTTGTTTTTTGTTTTCAGTGTAGATCCATTTGCTTGGCACCATTTTTTCAAAACTTTACTTTTGGATTGCACTGTCAACATTATTGTGCGAGAGCTGAGCTTGCTTTGCTCATGGTGCCTGACTGTAGGAGCACAACGCAGACCTGTTCAGCACATGGAGCACATTACAGTGAGAAGCCACCTGTTGAAATAGCAGAGATCATGCCATTTTTTACATATGCATGGCAAAAAAAATGGAGAGATGGGCTGTTTGAGATATTTCCAAAGCCAGAGGTTGTTGAAATATTGATGGAAGTACACACTCCTTCACTCCTATGCTTCTGAAATACAAAATATCCATTAAAAGTGACAGACTTGAAGCCAAGGCAAACAGTTTTGTAAGCTAAACTTGAACACTTTTACTTGCAAGTACTGATCTTGTGATGACAGATTCATTTTTCCAGCTCTGGCAAATTTGTTCCTACTGTAGCCTTGCTGGAAATTACCCTGCAAGTGTTTATAGTCCAGTCCTACTGTGAAGGACTCCTTGTGGGATGCATAATTCAGATGAAGGGAGGACCTCATGGCTATGGGCAAAGTGGGTCTATGTAAGTATCATAAAATGGTTTGGGTTGGAAGGGCTCTTATAGAGAAAGGTTCCCTAGTTCCAACCTTCTTGCCATGAGTAGGGACACCTCCCACTAGACCAGCTGCCCAAAGCCTCATTGAACCTGGCCTTGAACACTTCTAGAGGAAGGACATCCACAATTCCTCAACAAGTAGTTTTAGATTTTGCCTTTTGCACTGGACAGCCCTGGTAGTCTTATATCACGCTACACATATAACTGTATTTTGACTCACTTTTAAACTGAAATAAAAATATCCAGACAGTGCTTTGCACAGCAGTTTAACAACTGTTGAATATATAAATAGACATCACATACTAAAATACTGTGTTGATATGAGCCATATAAACAGAAGAGAGCAGAAATACAGTAGTCTTTTTAACCCAATCTAATTTTGTGTCTAGACAAGCTTTATTCAGCACCAGAATCTGTCTCAGTGCTGTTTTCTGGTACTCGAGGTAGGTACAACACAGTCCTGCTTCTCAACATTATTAATATTCCTAGTGGGTTGATGCCTCTAAGAAAAATGACAAAAACATTTCCAAGACTGCCACTGGAGTCACAGAATGTTGAGCCAGTGAGTCCAGGGGTCTTCAGTATCAGCAAGAGGCTTGCAGTGCTTTTAGCATTATTAATATTATGGTTCTGATCACAGCTGATGAGGGAAAAAAGGAAAGAGAAAAAGGTCAGAGTAAAAGACAAGAAAGAAGTGGTGGAAAGGTATAGCATTTTCCCTTTTATCTGCATTTTTCTGTGCAAAAAATGTATGACTTCTGCCAAGGCATATATTTATTCGTTGCTATGAAAATCGCTTTGTGTCCTAGTTTCAGCAATGTTAATATATTTTTCTTCAGTAAGTGATTATCTTTTATGACCAGTGTAGACTTATATGGAGGTGCAGGAATATGCCATAAAACTCTACACCATAAGCTGTGTACAGGACATATCAACTACTCTAAAGTGATTACATTAGTGAGAGAAGAGCCAATCCTTCTTACCGTTTCATGTTGTAGCAGATGAGCTCAGTGCTGCTGAGGAAGACATTAAATCCTGTTTGTGTAGAAGGTAGAGAGACTCACTGTGTGACTACTGTTTCAAGAAAATATCATGCAGATACAGACCTAGATCCAAGTATGGAAATTGGTTGGTGGGCCCCTCAGGCTTTCTGGCAACCCACATGCCATGGAGGAAGAAGAAACAGCTGCTGCAGCTATCACTGGAAAAGATGACAGTGAAGGGAGCTAAGCCTCGCAAAGGAGTCCAGGTCACTGTGAAGGAGCCATGAAGCCTCAGGCTGGTGCTGTCATGGAAAGCTGTAGCATCACCAAATGTGGCAGCAAGCCAAGCTCCCGATCCAGCATGCACTAGAGCAAGAAGAGGATAACTGCGGGCGAGAGGGCATGCACAGTGTGTCTCAGACATGTGAATGCACACCTACCCACACACAGACATATACCTGTGTCCTCCCCGTGCCTGGCATTCCATGGTCAGGGCATGAGATAGCAACATTTATGTTCAGGCTGGTTGTGACAAATCTGTATTGATACAATAAATAAATGGTGCTGAGGTTCACAGTTCAAACAAACTCTGAGGAGCCACCACAAATCAGCTTGTCACATTCCCACCAGCTTTACAATCAATCTCCCATAAAGGGCTTAGGCTCTGAGTTCTTTTTCCAGTTTGCTTATTTTTGTGGGAAAACTGGCTGCAAGCGGGTCACTAAAAGATGACTGGACTTAGACCTTTCTGTTTTGAAATGAGCAAAGTACTCTTAGAGTTTAGCAGTAGACCCCACTTGGAAAAAAACGGATCAGGACAAAAGCAAACAAAAGCCATCCACCTCCGTGCTAATGACTTGGGTCTGGCCCTGGCAGTCAGAAAGGCTTGACAGAAATTGCTGCTGAAGTGGGGGAAGTTGTGAGCAGCTAGAGCTGGAGCAGTTGTGTTACGCTGTAACAAATGAAGCCCTGGTGTGTACCCTTTGAATGCTGTACAGATAAACCCCATCACACAGTTAAAATCAACTTTTGGATTCCCTTGCTGTTACCTCCTTCCTGTCCTGCTTCAGCCCTGTGTCCTGCTTTCCACTGAGGATATGAAGAGGAGCTTCACTCATGTCTTTAAAGAGGCTTGGCTCAGAAATGAAGCATCTATCCTGGGCAAAGCAGGTCCATGTGGCTCTGGGAGGGTGCGAGCTCAGGTCATGGCAATGGTGACCTCAACCTTCTGTCTGGGGTGGTGTGAGACAACATTCTGCCCTCTCACCCTGTGGGCACAGAGAGCCTGGAGGTGCTGAGCTGTGACCTCTGCCTGGTCCTGCTGGCTGCCTTGGCTGGTTTGCCTTTCCCAGAATGCTGGAGACAGAAGGGCTTCCTTCCTCTGCCTTTGGATGACCAAGAGGGCCTTGTGCCCCCGGTGGGGCAACCAGAGATTACCCCTTGAGCACCTTTGGCATTTTTGAGATTTCTACCCTAAGTGCCTTGGAGCAGGGATTCTCCTTTTGGATATGGGGACACCTTGCCCAGCTGGATGGGACACCTCCTTTTGTGGTCAATGTGAACACATGCACAACACAAGGAGAGCTCAGAAATAGGGCACCCAACCAGAGCATTGTGCAGGAGCAACACAAAAACTTGCTTTTACCTTTTCTGCTATTCTAAACCAGGCTAATGGTTTCCATGTTTTTTCCACAATGACTCCCAAATGTTTTTTCCTGACCAGCATGCTGAATGGCTGTTTCATTTAGCACATAATCATTAGCTTCCCTCCTTGCTACCAGACACATTTATTTTGCCTTTGCTTTACTGAAAGGCATTTGCCATCTGCCAATTTGTTCATAATATCAGTGTTGTAATATTGTTTTTAATAATAACAATAGTGGTACACTCAGCTCCCTCCTTTCATCAGATCTCAGAGTGCTCAAAAATCCAAATTGCTCTCAATCCTGTCACAAAACTCATTGTCACCAACTTTATGTCCAAGTGTTGCAGTCCAAGTTCAGCTACCCAGTTTCAGGCTGTTCACCAGATGCCCCTGTCACTTTCTGTATGAAATGATTCTATTCCAAATTAGCATGTTTGATTTTAAAAAGCAGTTTTCTACCTATCTAGTTCTAGTCTACTCCTATACTGTTAAGAGTAAGGAGATCCCCACCTCAAATGTAACTCTTTTGTCCTGCACTTTGTCAGCCTTTCTGTGTGGCCAAAACCTCTGCTTCAACACACACTTCCGGGTATATGCCAAGGCACTGAATATCCCAATCACTTATATTTAGTGTCATATTTACTACAAATGTCTCAAAGGCAATCTAACCACATCTCAGCAGGTAGCTTTCATGTTGATAAAGTCAGAAATGAGGGTAAATGGTACTGATGCTGCCTTTCAAATTTGGTTGAGATGAATTTCCACTTCTTCTTTACCATGCAATAATGTCCCTTAAGATCTCAGCAAGCTCCACTGAGATGAGTTCTTGATGTTTTAGAAATTAAGCTCTCCTGTTGCCTATTAAATATTTTTTCACACCTTTCCTTCGCAGAATGCTTGCTTCTTCTTTTTTTTTTTTTTTCCTTCCCTAAAGTGAAGGTATTAAAGTAATTTCTCCTGAGGGATTTTTTGGTTGTCAACTCTTTCACACTGTTTTAGTCATTGCAGTTATTATATTGCTTGCCTTAGCCTGGAGAGCCCAAATTAGGAGAGGTATGTGCAGAACAAAGCAAAAAGTGAAGAGAATGAGAGAAGTGATACAAAGGGACTTTCCAGCTCTGTCAATAAAATTACCACAACAATAACTTCCTTCAAGTGTTTGTTGCTAATGGACCCACATACAGAACTACTTACAGCATAATACTTTCAGAGATTAGAGTTCCTTTTTCTGTTTGCAGGATATCTGTGCATGAGACCAAATGCTTGCAACTTTCTTACTTAGAAGTGATTCCTCAGCCAGCTGTGAGCTCTCAGCTTGTGGGGCACAAACACGGGGTTCACTTGTCTCCCATGGTGTAGCTGCCATCCCTTCCCTAGCCATTCGTACCTCTGGGAAGATTTGAAGATCATCTGAGCCTGACCAAAGCTACAGTTCAATGCTACAACTCAAGTACGGAAATGAGAAAGGACTCAGAGAGAGACACACATTTCTGTGCACAGCCAAGGGGCCTTCAAATGGAACTAACAGGAACCAGGGTGAAGGCCAACAAAAGGAGAAGCCTTTACAAGCGTTTAGTGGATGCTAGAATATAACAAAACTCAAGGGGAAACAACAAATTTGTGTCAGAAATTCACACAGGGACACCAAGGATGTGAACAGATCAGGCGTGGGAAGCCTTAGAAGTCATTAGAGGCAGGACAGTGTGAGGGAGGGGTTGTTTAATAACTCACCCTGCCTTTATACCCCCCTCCCTGGCAGCCTGCAGCTGTCCCTCTGGAAGAAATGACTCTGGGTCAGGGTTTTGGTCCTGTTAAGAAAGCTCTAAGAAAATTTTTGAGTGTGAATGTTATGGGGTGAGTGGTACTTCAGCTGCTCATTCACAGGCATGCAAGCAAAAATTGCCCTTTTCCCTCCTGTTACTGTCAGCAAAGTGGTGCTTCCACCACGACTGGAATGGAGAAGAAGTCGCAGAAAGGAAATGTCACTGAGCATAAGAACTTCACCGGGGCTGGAGATCATAAGACACTTTTCTAACTGTTTACCCAATGCTCACAGATTAATTTCACTATTGCAGAAATAAAAAGAACAGATACTTCCCACAGGAACTGGAAAAGCCTCGGTTATTTGTCAGGTTATGAGCTCATTAAAACAGAACCCCCTTCACCCTCCTCATAAGAAAATGAAAGTGCAACAGCTTACTGTGATTATCTAGGAAAATAGGACCAAGGAATTTTCCCAAGCTGGAGGCAGGCTCACCCTGCTCATCCTCTCCTTTTCTTTTTTTTTTTTTTTTTCCCTTTTATTTTTTTACTGGCAGATACTCCTGGAGAGGCATCACAGCTGTAGATCAGGGATCTGTTGCTTGTTATTACAGATGATACTGAGGTGAAGATGAATGCCAGACACATTAGGCTTAGCAGGATGGGTTTTTAGCAACTTGAACATGTTGATGAAAACAGCAAAGCTAATAAATCAGCCACGAAGGTCCAGACTGTAAAAGGCTATTTTTTTCTTTTTTTCTTTTAAACCTGTGGAGCTTCTAGGGCACAAACAAATTCTGTAGGCACATTTTTGTTGTTTAAACCCAGTCACATTTGCAATCAGTTTGGACATTTGACTGACTTTAAACACTTTTTGGTGTAAATCCAGGCCAAGAATCAAAGCCAACAGAACAGATTAACCCAGGCTGATGCTGAGAAAGAGGTACTTCACCTCCCCTGGTTGACCTGGCTTGTGCATGAAAAAGACACCCCTCTTTCACCTCTCTGGTCATAATTTTTTAAAGCCTGAAATTAGGGCAGGGTATTAAACAGTGCCTTTACTGTACAGTGCAATGGAATATATCATTACATTTTTGTGGTGTATTGTGAATTAGCTCCGGGTTCAAACAGGGCTGCAAACTTCAGTAGGTAACAGTGAAGACTCAGGAAACAGATTTGAGTGTAGGGATCCTTTCCCAGCCCCTGTATGCACAAATCAACCCAGCCACCAGCACTAATATAGTTCTCTCTTTGTCTTAAGATATATATGCAAGCACCTCTGCCAAACACACTTTTTTTCTAGGGCTTTTTTTGAACATAAAAACAAGGGAAGAGTGGAGAGGTTGAACCAAGTCCTGTCTAAAGCTATGTGGATCTGGCTGGGATTGCGTGTGAGCTACTTATGAAAAGATAGCTTTTCTCCCTAAGAAAATATGAGGGGGAACTTGAACCATGTCTTCCCGTCTTCGCTGCTGCTTCCAAGTTGCTTCTTGCTCCATTACAGTGGTTCTCCATTAAGGTGAATGATGTTTTCCTGAACTGTCATTTAAGGAGGCATTTTTGGAGGAAATCAATAGCTATTTTAATTTCTGTAGCTATATTTAATAGCAGTTTAATTTACGAAAACATGGCTTTGCAGAATGCTGACTCAGAAATACTTATTTATGAGATTTAAAAAGTAGAATGGCCAGAACAGGGAAAGGAGAGGTGAAAAGTAAAGCTTTTTTGCTCTGTTTCTTGGAAATCTTCCCCTCCTCCCCCATCATCTTGCATGTTTGATGCATCCTACTTGATTCCATAATAATATCCAAATTTCCAGTAGTTTCAGATGTTTTTGAAAGGATTTGTGTACCTGATGACTCCTATATAATCTTGGGGACAACAAATTCCAGTAGAATAGTGAGTGGGGAATATCAGGCACTTCTAGGATTAAGTAAAACCATTTTCTTTTTGTGGCTGAAGGAGATCTACAAGATCTAAACCATGCAGGATATCCTTAGTTTCAGGTAATCCCTGATTTCATCTAAGAATGAGGTCTTCTGATTATAGAAGTCATCTTCTTTCTCCATGGAAGCAGCAGGGCTTGGCATGAGCCACATGTGTATAAAACCCCTGTTGTGAGCTCCTAAACTTGACAACACTCCATGCAGGCACACAGCAGGCAAGACAGCCTCAAGGTGCTTTGTGTGAAGTGCTCACTGAGTGCTTGCTACCTGTGTCTTTGCTTACCAGGGGACTCTGCTTCCCTTCCCTTCCCTTCCCTTCCCTTCCCTTCCCTTCCCTTCCCTTCCCTTCCCTTCCCTTCCCTTCCCTTCCCTTCCCTTCCCTTCCCTTCCCTTCCCTTCCCTTCCCTTCCCTTCCCTTCCCTTCCCTTCCCTTCCCTTCCCTTCCCTTCCCTTCCCTTCCCTTCCCTTCCCTTCCCTTCCCTTCCCTTCCCTTCCCTGTCACTCATTTATGGATTCACATCTTTAGTCTTTACAAGTATATTTCAATGGAATTGATGGTTGGGGATGATTCATTTAAGCACCTGGAGGCTGGTAATACCTCTGGGTACTTTGAATGAGATTTGGTGCTGCAGATAAATATATTTAGGGCTGCATGTAAGTAACTGTGGCTCATTTGTCACAGGTGAAATTGGTACTGGGAAATAAATGGATCTGTTAACTTTCAATGCACTCCAGGCTAGGGACAGGATGGGGCAAAATGAATTAATTTTTCCTTTTGATTTTTCCCATTTGTTTTGTTTTGGATGTGAAGATTGTAAATTGTCAAAAACAGCTAATGAAGAGAAGATTTCTGCCTCATGCACACAGTCCACTTACAAATGCAAAAAAACCTATGAAGACAAATCACTGAAAGAAATTATTTGCTCTGCTCTAAGACCCTGCATTCTCTAAGGAAATTCTTACCAGTGTAATAGTAATCATTGTCTTTGGGGTGCAAAGCCCCACGTGGATTTTTTGTGGTGTCCTAAAGCAGTGTTTACTCTGTAGCAATATATTATAATGTGCTGTCTCACCTGGGCCACTTCACTGGGAAGTCTCAGGGCTTTATGCATGCAAAAATCAACAGGAACAAACATGAATAAATTGGATAGATGGGCACAAACCATATGCTGGTTTCAAGAGAATTAAGTGAACACTGTATTCAAATTAGGATAGTCAAAGGTAGTTCAGATTTGGGGCTTAAACTACTCAGCAGTCTTCCTTTAATCTGGACTCCATGGAGTTTTCAACAAGGACTATTATCCTGTTTTTCAGAGGTCAAATAAATCAGCTTTAAGCTCATGAAAAGGTAAACACATCGATGCCTGCATAACTCTTGTGAGTTTATGAGATATTCTGGCAACAGGAATACAAAGAACCACCATAAATCCTACTGTGCACAAGCACTTAATTCTTGGGATGAAGTGCATGGGCTCCTCTACCCTGCATGCAAGTTCTCTTATTAGAAAATATTAAATCCAGTAGAAGTATAAAACCCAGTAGGAGCATGATTTTATGGAAGAGTTTTTCCCACTAGTTGGTTCTGAGGAAGTCATCGCATTTCCGGAGGGGGTTGAAGATAGACCCAGAGACATCTTCAAGAGACTGTGCTGGATGGTGCCAATTTGACATTACATGAACAAAATGTGTAGTTACAGATGAAAAATAACTAAAGGGGATTACAGCCTGTGTTTCACAAGCAATCCCTTTGGGCTTTTCTATTATCGTTACTTGAATGACAATAAAAGTACGTTGGAAATCTCTTTCAGCACATTCATACAGATGTTCATATGTGTGTGTTGGAGTGTGGACATGTACGTACATACACACATATCTGTCTATATGTAGAAGCAGTCCATTGTAAATACAAGTCATTCTATAAATCATGGGACTATGCAAGAGTATAAATGCATTTTAAAGGCCTAAAGTGCCTAAATTATAGGCTCCCATTTTTGAGAACTGGCTGCAATGAGGCGCCCACAGAGACACCTTCAGAACAGTGACTGTGAGAAGACTTCATGAAGCAGCATGAGCTTGATCTACAGGCAAAGGAAGAGAAATGGGGTTGGACTGGAGATGATACTGCTCCTTGTCACTACTACAGCCCTTGAGAATGGCTCAGAGGTGAGTGTTTTTCACCAGTGGGATACAGGGAGGATGTGGAGCTTGGTTCTGCCTGGGGCTTGGCTTTGTACCGCTCTGAGGTGGCACTGCTTCTTTTATTGTAATTCTTACACTCTCTTGTTGGCAAAGGTGAGAAGATGATTGATATCTTGTATGTGATAGTGGGTGTTTTGTGGAGGACTTTGGCTGTTCAGTGGAAAGGATTTCATCTGGACAAACTTGTCATGGTGGGACTTGATGCACCGACTTAGAGAGGCACTAAGTGCTGCATGAATACAGATATACACAGAACACAAACAGACCTCTTAAGGTGCATCAGGTCCTCTGGACTGCTACCAGGGTTTGACGCAAGGCTGAGACCAGACAACATCTGTCTCCAGGGCTGCTGGGGTGGAGGTAGCTGCACCCAGGTTTGCACTGTGGTGGCACTGCCTCCCCTGTAGTGCCTGGTTCAGCAAGCTCCCAGGAGCATGGGGAAAAGAGGGAAGACCCTGTTTCCTCCCATGTCCAGGGAGGACATGTTGCTGGGGAATGGAAGTGTCCTGGGCATCTCTCACTCCACACTGGGTGGCAGCAGCAGGGTGCACACTCCTCTGGTGGGGTGCAGGCAGCTTCAGGTTGGTGCCTCTCCAGCCCCCCAACTCTTAAAGTTATTTCCAGTGTCATCAAACAGAAAGGCTGGTGAGCACTAATGCCAGCTGGGAGGAATCCCACAGTGTAACCCGAAGTCCTAAAAGAGAGGGAAACCTGCAAGGAGCCAGTGTGTGTGTGTGTGTACATAAATGAACATCTTTATTTCTGACTTGATTTTCCCATTTTTATATCCTCTGAAGATAAAAACAAGGAGATTTCAGTTCAATTAGCAGTGGTATTTTGGTAAAACACTCCTAGAAATCAAGAAAGGCTGATGTTATTTTACATAGTTCTTGTCTCCATTTATACTAAGCAAGCTGGGCCTAGGGTTTGTCTAAAACAGAGCAGAGAGACCACCGAGTAGTCTCATCAGCAGAGCACTAATTGTGGCCATTTATTATAGTCACTTATCTGATAGTAGCTTCTTTATCTGTGATAGTTTTACAGGAATAAAATCCACCAGGCATTTGCACCAGTATATAAACATGTTACCTTGTGGTGGAGTGTCTGTTACTTACTGTCAACACTTTCCAGCAAAAAATGTCTATCTCAGGCTTATATGAAGTAATGGTGAGTTTAATATGCTCCAGTGAAAGCCAGAGAATAAACAAGGCATCACAAATGTTTGCCTTGTCTGGCCTCTTAAACAAAGGTGACTGAGGAGTACAGACACCACCATGCCTTATTGGGGCGCTGGTGGCAGCGCTGCTAATGCAGCTCTCCTGGCCAGCCAGGGCTGCCTGTGGGCTCCTTATTGAGGAAATATTGGGAAAGACCTTTGCCAGAGAAGTATATCCCTTGCGTCTGGCCATAGTACTGTAGTGTGAAGATGTAATTCCATGGCCGTTTTGAAACCACTTCTGGGATAGCAGGGTACAGGGGGAGGAGAGGTGGGGGAGGACCCAGCACACAGACCCAGCTCTGCCAGTCTAGCCCGATCCAGGTGATTAGGGCCAAGCAGGGTTTCCCCACTGAGTGTGATTGCCCCACTGAGCCTATCTCCTTCCTGCAAACACAGCACATCCATGAGGAAGGGCCATGCAGTGAGAGGGAGGAAGGACCACCTGGTCACTTCTGGGCCTGTCAGATCAGGGGAAGAAAATCACACCAACAATGCTCTCAAGAGAAAAACTAAAAATTGATATTGTTTTACTGCTGTACTTGGATCAGCCAGAACAAACTCATTTTGCACACGACCACAATCACTGTGATTGATAAAATTTGATAGAGTGAGGGACAAAGACCAAAGACGGACATTTCATCTGTGAGAAGAGACTTTGTTAAGGAATCATCCCTTTGATTAAGGAGGTAGGGTACAGGGGTACAGCTTTTAAGACCATCCATCCCCTGGCTGACAATAAATAAGCTAACACCTTCTTGGCTGCAGTGTTGATCTTATGATAAGTGATGGAAATATATCCAATTTGTCATAATGAAATATCAGGGACAAGTGGAGTTAGACAAGTTAGACAACTAAGATAGTTGTGTTTAATGTCAAACTCTGCATGAAATCAGAAAGGGAAAATTCAGTTACAGGTTTAATGTTTTTGTGGAGGATCTTAATTTAGTGATCAGTCACAGCCCATGAGAGTGAATCCACACGGACATCTACCTTACACAGAAATTGCGGAAACTTTTCTAGCTGGCGAAGTTGTTTGGCAAGCACTGACACCGGTGATTCCTTAGCCTCAGTGAAAGGATGAAAGCTGATGTTCAGCTTTGCAGAACCAGCTCACCACATTCTCCATGCAAAATGCCACGCATAGAGTGTATTTGTTTGTGGCAAATGTGAATTTTTCATGGAGAGCTGCCCTTCCTGTAACTCAGGCCATCAGAATGGGAGCTTCCTGCTTTGTTCTAGCTGGAAAATGACAGGCAATTGCAGCTTCATCGTCTCTTGCAGTCAACAATGGACTGACTTGAAAGCTTTCTTGTCTGCTTCCAGCACGCTTATTTTCAGTGTTGCAAACAAACAGCTGGCTTGTTGGGTGACAGCATGGCTTTCATTTGCAACTAGAAGATAATTTAATCTGGAAACTCTTTTGAAAGGGTAATTTCATTTTGAGCTGCTTTGGCACTGTAAACAAAACGAGCCAGGACCAGGTGAAGTGCACCGGCAACTCAGTCCACCTGTTGGCTAAATCCTTCTGAAAATAGCCATATGTGTGACAGATGTGGGCAAGTGGTCACAGCCGGGGTGTGATGGCAAGACTGTGTCAGCAGGAAGGATGGCATGGGTTGAGAGGGTTACCTAGCCCTGCTTAGTACTGGGTCACACGTCCAAATAGAATGAATTAGACTAGTGGTCATTTTGTGTAGTTGCTGGTGACTGGAGACTCATTTTACCCCAGAATCTGCCACCTGGATGATCTACCAGCCAGGTGTCTCAGTGGTATACAAGCACATATTTTATTTTGCAGCTGAGGTGAGCCAGGGGCACCGTTGGGGCATTTTCTCACACAGCTAGTGGGCAGTGAGATCAGGGTGGGTACACTACTGGTCCAGAGGAGGTATTCCTCCTATGCAGGGACACATGTCAGTTCCAAATCTGTGTGTTGTGTGGCATGGTCACCACTGAGCAGAGATCCCTGCTCAAAGTGGACAAGCATTGAGAGTATGAAGGGTCAGATTTCCACCTGCAGTTGAGGGACCTGAGTACCACGGGAAAAAGTGGCCCAGTATTTCTAGCCAGTAGCTCAGTAAATCCAGCCCCAGATATGAAAATCAACCTAATCTCTTTGCACAGGCAATCATAACCCAGTGGTTAAAATTAATCACCTGTGCTGTTGATGATGCATGAACCAGAGGAGAGCTGGCTATTTTTCCCAGGGCTGTGTAGTTTCTATGCTGCCAGCAGAATAGAAAACACAAAAACAAAGTATTATTTTTGTCAGTAAATGAAACATATCTGACTCAAATTTCCTGCAGAAGACAGCAGATCCATTGATTAAAAGTGTGTCATTTTTATAGTCACTTTTCCAAGCACAACCATGTTTAAAAAAGCCACAAACCTGAATGGCAATATGATTTCACATTTTAAAAAGAGATTTAGCATGTTACAGTATATTTTCTCTGGGCTGCAGGGGAACTGTTTCTTGCTTAGCTGTGAGTTCATAAATTATCAGGTTGGGTTCATGCACTATCAGGTTTCAGGACAGAGCTGTTTTACAAATAATGCTATGCAGTGGTTCTCTTTCGTTGTGGAAACCTTCAAGTTTGATTGAAGAGAGATTGATACTACAGGCAAACAATACAGAGAAGTGGGCAGCTGATTCCGATAGAGTTAAAAATCTGTTACCACTTCACCAGCTGTTTCTTAATCTCCTGTTTTCAGAGTTGATAACATGGCCATAAAGTTCACTACTGGCCGAATGCTGGCACAGAAGTTTCTCCATCCAGAAGTGAATTCCAGATATGAACATTAGCACTGCTATTAATAAAACCTTCTCCTTTCCAATGACAAAAGTGCAAATAAATGCAAAATTTGATTTGTGATAAGAGCTGCTGGGATCCAGCCAATACCTGGCTTTGTAAAAACAACTCTGCAAAGACAGAAAGATAAAATATTAGTAGTGAGGCTACAGAAATATGTGTCCTCCACTGCAACTTTTACAACTGGTTAGTAAGAAGTTTTGACACAAACCCAGGGACTGCCTTTACCTCTTTGCTGGTCTGTGGTCAGAAGTACCACTGCAAGCTGACAGCAAGGAGAGACAAAGATCTCTCTCACCTGAAGTCCATTGTCATCAATGGAATTTGCACAAAGCCCAGCACCTGCCTTACAAAGGGCTGGCCTTTAACAATGCTGTCATACATATGACAACTACCTGGGCTGAGATGGTTTGAAGGGAACATGGTTTTTTCCTGCAGAACAGACCATTATCAGCACCAGAAAAACTGAAATTCCTTCTCTGGGCAACCCTGGAAGAATGAGATAGAAGCTTCATTTTTTAGGTCCAGGAAGCTGTTTTCTCTGCTGATTAGGTAGGAGACTGCATTTAGAAATTTTGATTTCTAACCTTTGTTAGCTTTCTAACAAAGTGGTTTTAGTGAGAGGGTATCTCCTCTAGGCTGGAGGAAGCAGCCAGCAATGCCAGCAGCAGGCCCAAACATCAATCCATCCTCCAGCCACTCATCTGCCAGCCTTCAAGGAGCTTTGGCCACAGAGACAAGCGTCCGTGAGTGAACCTGGCACCAAAGCACAGGGACAGAGCAGGACGGAGCAGCGCTGCCTCTCTGCTGCTTCTGAGCTCTGGCACACTCATCACCCCCCTAGCCCCGTGCTGACCCTCTGTGTCCCACTCACCAGCCCTGATTGCTCCTGGGCTCCCCATGACCTGAGCCGTGGGAAGGACGGTTTGGGACCAGCCGCTTGTCCTGATTAAGATGAATGGGGCTGTGCAGATCAGCAGCATATCTGGGGTGTCCATCACATCCCACTCGATGAGTTGTAACAAGCTCTGGAGGAGCCTGCATGGAGGAGTTGTGCTGTTTTATTTGCTGGACTGGTCGGGCTCGGAGGCCACAGAGGAGGTAGCAGGAGCACAGCAGAGCATACCAAGCAAATCTGTGGAGATAGCGGCTGCTAATTAACCCTGAGTGTTTATTTGGAAGGAGAGCCATGTAGGGAAAGGGGTTTAGCCCCTGTGATTTTGCACATTCGGTTTCCTGCCTCATCCCAGCAAAGCAACTTTTCAGACACTTTTGTAGAACAGCTATTACCTTTCCTGCATTTCAATTCAAATCCTGTCCCTTGCCCTTTCTGCAAGCAGTTGATCTCTGATGGGTTTTCCCTCTCAGAGGTTGCCATACACTCAGTGGAGATTTCCAGCCTGACCCTGCGGTGCAGCAGCCTGGGCAGCACAGCAGTCCTGAGATCCTTTCTGAAGCAGCTCTTGGTAGCAGCAGTAAATCACAAACTATCTCAAGCATCCCCAGAGCAGAGCAGCCTACTGTGGGGATACGCTGAGAATTAGACCCAAGAGGAATTCCAGTGCACAGATACACAGGATAGAGAGAATCTGTCCCACCTCATCTGGCATGTGGACAGCACAGGCGAGCTTATCTCTTACATTTTATAATGAGAAAGTGGTGGGCCAGATCTCCAAAGGCATTTAGGTGCTTCAACATTTAACCTCCCACAAGGAATCTAAGTGCATAATTATGCTTGGAGGTCTGGCCCTAGAGCTCTGCTATCCCACACTGTTTATTTCTGCATCATTTATTGCTGCCCATGGAGGCAGTACTTATCATCCTCTCTGTGTTTGGCCCTCAAGGTAGCATGAGTTAGTGCTGTGAGACACTAATCCTGGTGTCTCCACCCACCTTCAGCTTGAAGCTGAATGCATGGACACATTCACTTCTTGTTCGTCAAGCCCCTTGGCACTGCTTTAATGCATTTTGGGTGTGCACGTAAGTGTGGGCATGGGAGGGAAGGACAGGGGCCACAGGGCTAGAGATGGCAGCTCAGCAAAAGGCTGGATGTCACTACAGCAGAAAGTGTTGGGCTTCAGCATGAGCCACACCCATGAACAGAAAACGCCATAGGAGAAGTTTGAGACACTTCATGTTCACATTCCTTCCTTTACAGGGCATCTGCAGCAATGCTGATGGCAAAAGGTGAACAGCAATGACTGTGCACAGCTGGGACGGTCACTCCAGAGCCCACAGGTTCAGGAAAGAGGCAGGAAATGGAAGACCTTCCGAAGCAGCTGGGAAAAGCATGCGGACATGAGGAGATGCCAGAAGGCATTTCCTACCCCTGGTTGCTTTAATTGAAGAACCACATATAGACTCTACCCAAAGTCCCTCCAGCACCCCAGAAACCATGTGCCCAGGGAAGTGCAAGCATGGCCTCTGTGCATTTAACAGCCCTGTCCTTTCCCAGTTGCAACCTGTGAGCACTCTTCCACTGTTTAACCATTCCTGGCACACCTGTCTGGTGATCTGGTTGTCCCCTGACTTGCACAATCCCATTGCCACCACTCTGTATGGCTGTCGTGGCACACTACTGTGCCACCTGGCATGGCCCTCGTGGGTGGTGAATCTCCCAAACTGAACCACGGCTGTCACAGAAAAGGGGTTGTCCTCCCAAGACACGATGATCCCCTCTCCAATCTCTTCGTTTCAGAGCCCCAGACAGGCAAAAAACACTGCCCTCTTGCAAGGGTGTAGATAAGTCCCCCAGCAGGGGGAACTGGTCAATTCTTCACAACTACTTAGAAATGAACAAAGTCTGGCAGTAAACTTTGACTGACGCTGCTTTGTGTGTTGTGTGGGCGTTGGTGGTTTCAGGGAGAGGGGGACTAAGGGGCAGGCTTTGCTGTGAAGAGGTTTACGTATTTCCTACAGCAGAGCTTGTAGCTAAGGCCTGTTTCTGATTGGTCCATACAGCTGGATGCTTTCCTGCACCCAGCAGTGTCCAAGAAGTGTTCATGTTCACAAAAAAAAAAAAAGAAAAGAAATTCAAAAAGAACATTAGTGAATAAATTTACTCCTTGTGAAACAGAGGTCAGTAGAGTTACACCAGGGAATAATTTGGACCAAGATACCCAGCTTTGATACAACCTTTTAAATAGTAAACATATTTTCAGTGGACAGGGAACTGTAAGAGGTTTATAAATGCAAAGGAGAAGAAAAAAAAATGGTGCTGCTCCCCCGCAGTCTCCTAAAAATAGCAAATTACACACCTAATAAATGTATCAGCAGCCCATGAAATTGACAGCCTGAAATTGAAGAACAGACCGGTTTTGTTTGGGGAAATAGTCTTTAAGAGTGTGGAGGTGAATTAGAAAAATAGCAACTGACATTAAGGGTGCAAGATTAATTTGTCTGAGCTTTAATTGAGACAGCCTGAATGAGCCAGAAAAAGAGAAAAAAGGGAGAGGATCCCAGCTCTGTCTGGCTCCATAGAAACTCCACCTACCCTTTTTTTTCAGCTGGAGCTCGAGTTACAGCATTACATCACCCCAAAAACGTCCCTTTGGCTGATAATTCCCTGGGAGCTGGGCATGGATTCTGGGCTCAGAGTTACAGATGCAGCCACTGGGTGCAAATTCACCCATTTGGGTTCATCAGTGTTGGGACAGGCCAAGGGCCATGCTTGGACAGCCTTCCAAATGCCCTCCCTCTTTGGAAGAAGGGGAACATTGGGGCTAATGTGTCTTGGGGCAATATCCCCACCGTCCCATGCCTGGCTGCAACTTTTCCTTGTGGCCGGAGGAGATGGATCCGGCTGGTGTTGGCAGGGCAGAGGAGAAGATGTTATTTATATTTAAGAACAGAACTGCATGTTAGACAAACCCTGAAATCCCCAAGCCTGTAAAAGCATTAAGCAGGCCATCCTGATCATGAGCCTCACTTGGGTTTCCTGGCTTAAACAAGCAAGTCCTTCTCCTAAGCAAGGAATAAGCTCTTGCACAGACAATATTTCAAAAGCCTTGCTGCTACTGAGTAAATAAATGTGCATAGCAGATACAATAAAATTTTTCTTCTGTTCTGAAATCAGATTTGCAGATCCCAAATCCCCCTGTGCTGTGCAGACTGTAATTACAGGATATGTTAAATTTTCTTTATAGCCAGTCGTGATGGTTGTTAAGTGACCGCACCGCCCAGTACAGCACCCCTCTCTGGTCTGCTACCATTCGTAATGAAAACCAGATGTTTGTTTAAAGTTAATAATCAATACAGCACTCATCCAGAGTCAAGTAGGGCTAAACATTTGCTTAGAGAAGTCACAGTGCCATGATAAGCAGGGGCTTGGAGCAGCACGCTGCTTCAGACCCTGCTGGGGCATGAGATAAACCATTCAAATTCCAGAGAGTGAGTGCTAGGGCTGAAGGGTTGAGCTGAGCCTCCACGAGCAACCAAAGCAACTCCAATAAATGCAGGCCTGGCTTCATCCAGAGCAGCCCAGATCCCTGACAGGCACCAGAGCTCTACTCCCAGCCCGCTCCTGGCAAGGCCAGAGTCTTGCTTTGTGCTGCTTCTCTCCTGTATCTGAACTGAACAAGAACATGCTCAAGGGGAACAGCAGGATGCAGTCAAAAGCCACAGCACTGATAGGTGGTGAGTGCCTCCAAATCTCTGCTAAGGCAGTGGGAGCTGGCAGAGGAGAGGCTGCCCAGCAGCTCACCGCAGCCTGCTGAGATCGAGGCCGCAGTTTGCTGATCTTTTTTAAATCTCAGGTTAGACAGTAAATCATGTAATTGACTGCTGGGTTGGGCACTGGGATGGAGGAACAGTCAGGGCAAACTTTTCATGTGGCCCACATGCCTCCTCACAGATGGCAGTATTCAAGCCTTCATCTCAGTAAATAGATGATGAGGAGGAGGAGCATTGGGAATGCTGGTGGGAACTCCAGTTGGAAGGAACTCCAGCTGATTTGCCTTGCCCAGATCTTTCCTAACTTGGTCAGGGCTGTTTCCTTGTCAAATGAGCTCTACATCCAGCCCAAGAGCTAAGACAATACATTCAGCTGCCTGCCTGCACCCTTCCCTTTCCTACCTCACCTCCCAGCCTTAGAACAGAGAGGCAATGGGCCACCTTGTAAGCTCATGTGGAATACCCACCACACCTTACTTTTGAATGTCTCTACCATGGTGAATACCCAGTGAATTATAGAGAATCCTGATATTAGTGTTTTGCCTAGTAGTGGAAAAAGAAAACTCTCTTGATTGAGCCTGTTCCTTTCTGACACTACTTAGCAACAGAAACTGAACATTTGCCTGCAGCCTAATCCAATGATGGAAGTTACTGTTCAAATATTCTAGTGTAAAAGGGACTGAAGTTTGAATTTCTAGGCCTTCCCTAGGAAAACTAGCAAATCAAATGACAAAAAGAAATGTTGAGGAAACGTATATGACTCACGGAATCATAGAAATTTTGGTTAGAAGGGACCTCTAGAGGTTGTCTAGTCTGACTTCCCACTTGAAGCAGGACTATCACCAACAGTGCTTTACTAGGGATCTATTTCAGAGTATATGATCTGTGTGTCTGTTTAACCTTATTTTCTCTCTTCTTTTTTCCCCCTCCAATTTTTGTATGAAACATCCTTTTCAAAACCTTTAGTAGCATGTAATATCTTTCTCTTTACTCAGCTCCCATGATCAGGCCAAACATTTTCCATTTCAATCCCTAAACTCTTTAAAGCTTTTCTGCCCTACATAAAAGGCTTTTTCTACCTTAAGCAGGGTATCTACTGAAGTGAGGTGCCATCCCCACTGACTCTGGCAATACAATCATACACCATCAGAGCTGAAACTGGAGGAAGGATAAGAGGACCACAATTCATAACGTGCAGGGCAACCTACTCCAGCTTCACTTTTTGTTGTGCTTTTAGGGAAAGGGAGACACGGAACATCAGAAACACTCACATGCTAGTTCTTCTTCTGTGCTGTGCTGAGTTGTTAACTTCTCTGCTTCCTCAGCACAGAAATCCCCATGTTTAAGTACTCATTTAGAGTTACCCAGAAAAGCTGAAGATAGATTTGGATGCTGTTGAAAGCCGCTGTTTTGTAAAAAGCCAGAACCAATCCTTTTGGCTTCAAAAAAAACCACCCTCCATTCCACTTAAAACAGGTTCAGTAAATGATCTGTGACCAAAAACAAAACCAAGTACTAAAAGCTGGATAAAACTGCCTACCTCACCTCCAAATTAAATGAATCTGACCTCCACACCATGCACAATAAAGCATTCCTAGAGCTCCACGGCTCATGAATGTATCAAATAAAAAGGGCATTTATTAAAAAACAGTCAATTTGAAATCACTCTAATGGTGAGTTTTTCCTGAAGAGGATTCATCCTCATTCCCAGGTCATGCCATGCCTGTGGAACTACAGCATCCTCCTCATACACTGTGCTGTCTCTCCCCAGTGCAGCCAGACTCCAGCATGAAAAACACCTCACCCCATAGCTGTGGGGAGTGCTAAAAGGAAAGCAACTGCCCCAGAAGCAATGGCTGTGGGAATGTCTCCTCAGGACCGGTTTGTGTGGCAGAAACCCCCTGCAGCAAGCTCCTGGAGTTGACTCAGGGATCCCTCATTGGGGTGGCTCTGGTCCAGGGAGTGCAGAGTTGTCCCTGGGCTGCCCTTCCCCATGAGCTGAGTTAGGTGGCCCAGCTGCTGCGCAGCCCCTGCTCTCAACACATGTTGTCTACAGATGCCTAAAAGAAAGCTAGGCTTTGCTATGCCTAATTCCCAGGCCTTGCCTCAAGCAGCTAAAGCAGCCACACCACACCATAACATTTTCAAAATAGCAGTCCGGTGTCAGCCTTTGTGCCGAAAAAACCCCCACCTTTGACAGGGACAAAAAGCCTCCAATTTGGGTGTTCCTAGGACCTGGTTGGGCATGGTGCTCTCATCATTCTCAGGAAAAGGCACAGGATTTGGCTGGCCACTGGTGCAATTGGATCCAGCAGTGTCTTCTCATCTAAAATCTTCTTTTCCTGGAAGAGATATTGCCTTTCTTTAAAATTCTTTTCTTTCCCTTGGCTTTGTAAGTAATCCTGTTCCTCATTCTCCCCTATCTTGGCACCTTCCAAGCAAAATCTGACACTGAGGAACAGATCTCCTTTTTTCAAATAACAAATGGAAATACTTTTTTGCTGCAGCCTTCCAATCCGCACAGGCGATACTGTCAAAATGCTCTGAACTTTTTTTGGAAGCAGCAGATGATTACAGCTGGTTAGCACAATTATAGCCATTGTGTAATGCTTGGATCCTCTGTTGTTTCATTCATTCTATTCAGCAAACTCTACGTCAGGCTGTGGGGGGAGATCTGCCTGATGGTAAATTTACATTTTTTCCTATGCTGCTGTTATTTCTCATAGTTAAAGGGACACTGGTAAGTGACACATCACTTTTTAAATGTTGTCTCAGAAGTTGTTTTGCCCTGTAATCTACAGTATCCTCTTAGAAGCCAGAAGAATTGAGAGCTTGAGCAATTTGGCATTTCCTCACATTTGTATATTGATTTTTTTTTTTACTGCAGGCTGGAGGAAGCTCAGACACTTTCTACTTACAGTGGTACACAGTGAGTGGACTTAAGGACAGAGGCCACCAATTTTCACAGCACTCCCAGAGGTAGGTAAGTATTATCTGAAAACTATCCCAGTTTCACAGGCAGGAGGAAAGCAGTCCTGGCAGAGATGGGTTGAGAGCTGTGCCAAGTTTTGTATAGAAGCACCTCTGTTCCAACCAGGGAGCTTGGAGAGGAAAGAAGAACCTTCCCTAAAAAAAGACATCTTCCGAAATGACTGTCCACCGTGGAGAATGAGCAAGTTCTCCTTGTCCTTCCATCACAGTCACCATGGTCCTGCAGGTGAACAACCAGGATGGTTCCTGTCCCTGCAGGGTGTCCAAGTCCCACCAATAATGGGAAAAAGGAGTATAATGCTGACCTCTCTCCCTCATTTTATCCATGATTACAGCAGGCCAAGGTGCTGAATTTTAGTACTTGCATACATAATTTTTTGATAGCTTGCAATATTATCCACATTATATCAACATGGGATCAAAATAAAATGGGTACTGATGTTGATATCAATTTTTTATTTCATAAAACCTCCATTGAGTTTGAGCTTTCTTGATTATTCTTCAAAATAGAAAACCAAACTCTTTGAAAACTTTTTGTTTGCCATTCTCAGGATGGAGGGTTTGGGGAAGTTGTGCAGGCTTTTTTGTCTCTCAAGACTTTCACAGGAAATGTGGAGAACTATATGAAAAAAGTGTATTTCTAAAAGGATTTTGATACTGTTATAACAAAAGAAGTAAAAAGAAAAAGTAATGGGAAGGCATTGAAAGAAGAAAAAGGGAATGAATATAGTTTACAGATGCTGTTCCCTACTTTTCTTCCTCTTTTTGGTCTTCCTATATTAAAAATAAGCAAATAACCAAAAATAAAATAGAAATGTTTGAGCTTTTGTAGCTCCCCTCTGCGTGATTTTAATTTATTGTTCCTCTTCTCCCCCTCCATTGTTCAATCCATAGGACTGTATACTTAAAATTCATTTGGGCAATTAAATAATTGAGAACAGCAGAGTTTCATTAGGCTGGATCAGAAAATGAGTGTCAGGGTTTTCACACATCCCAGAAAGGGGTAGAAGGATACTGTCACCCAGCACCAGCCCCTGAGGGATGCAGGAGCCCGAGAGGCCCCTGCAGACCCAAGATTCACCTTGTGCCACGTGAAGCAGCCATCCCAGGCAGCGACAAGTTGTCACTAGCAGCGTCCCTTGGTTCCACTGCAATAAAGGTTATTTAAGCACCATGGCTGCTAAGTGCTACTAAACATGAAAACAAATGACACTATAGTCTCAGACCACTAAATTTGTCTCTCTGCTCTACATATCCTTTGCTTTCCCTTTGGCTGCCTTCTTGCTAGCTGTAAATTGCATAATTCATTCTCTCAGTGGTTTTATAGTTTTGTGGTGAAATTCAGATTTATGATCATTAAATATTGTTATCACTGTTTACACAATGACGCAGACTGTCTGAAATGTGTCTCAGACTCAATGCTGACATCTAACCTCAGGAGAAGATGGGACTCTCCAGACCAACGCAGACCCAGCCTACAAGCCAAGTAATTGGGATGAAATTGGAGAAAGCTATTGTAATCCAGGACATTGGGAGTGAGGGTCATTAAATTTTTAATTCTGCTTCTCAAAAGTGCAATGCACAGCTTGTCAAGAAACAAGCCACTTAGGGCTTTTAATATTAGTTAGCAAGGATTATTTTTTCCCCTTGAAACACATATTAACCAAAGATATTGTAGAAGATGGGACTATGTCCAACGGGGACAAAAGACTCATTCTCCTCTGCTTTCTATCCTCTTCTAAGACTCTAGTAGAGTTGCAAACTAGAAACCTTTCCATTTTGAATGATTATTTCATGGCCTTGGTGCTGGGGATCTACTGTCTGTGCTTCAGGACCTGCCATCTCCCAGATTCAAAACCCAAGAAAACCACTGGTATGGGGCCGGTAACCCCCAGAACAAAGACCATGATATGCTGGGGTGATGGGACTCTGGTTTCTAGGGCGAGAGGAGCACTCTGCTCCCTCTGACATTCCCTCCATGTCTTGCTAGGGTGGCGTGACCTGCAGGACATTGGATTTAGCCCACTTAAGTCACACCACAGTCTCCAAGAAAGCTGTGAAGTGCTGGGCCATCAATCTCTCAGGGATGGCCCTGCCTTGGCTGGTTCATAATAATGTCATCATGAAAGATTAAGATGTTGCAGCTTGGCAAAAAGCAGTGATAGTGCAATAAATCCCTCCATTGGGGCATTTCCTCTGGCTGATTGTCTGTGCAGCCATTTCAGACTGCTCTGAAATTAATTTCAACATTCTTGTAGGCACTTACCTCACCAAAGTGAGATTTCCTGGGAATCATCAGGGAAGGAATGAAGACAGAAGAAATACAGCTAAACCCCAGCACTTAAGACCTGAGCCCTCTCTCGTTAATGCTCGTGTAAATCAGGAGGAACTCGCTTTCATCAAGGGAATTATGCTAGTGATATACTGTTAGTGAGAAGAGACTCAGGTGTGAGTCCTTTCACTTGGGCTTCCTTTATTAATTTTTACAAAAGGAGCCCCTGATCCTGTAAATGGCTGTGCTCAGCTTTTGGGTCTAGAGTTTTCTGGGTAGACATGGGACAAGAAGCACAATTGCTGCATCCTTAGACTCTATCCTGTATGCAAAAGTTTCAGAATCAAACCTTAGTCAATTCAGAGGGAAGTTACAGTCAGAGTCATAGGCAAGTACTAGCTCAAATGTGCTTAAAAACCATGTTCTTTGATGCAATTAACTGCAGATTGAATCTCCTTTCTGTTGAGGGAAGTAATTTGATCCTCACTTTCCAACAAGTTAAATTGAGGCCTGAAGTCTAATGCAGCAAAAAAAAAAAAAACAACAAAAGATGATTTGCTGTATCTAACAAAAAAATAATTGATGGGGTCTCCATTTGGGAAGGGATTAGTGCAGGGCAACATGGTGGAAACAGCCATCCCACAGGGCAACAAATAGGGAACAAAATGCCATGGCAGAAAAAGCCATCCCGCAGTGAATACAACCAGCTGGGTGTCTGGATGCTTTGTAAAATTTTATTGTGAAATGCACAGATGATGAGCACAGCTGCAAAACATCACCAGTGTTTATCATGATCTCCCAGAGCTTTCTGGGTGTGTTCCCCTTTGACACTATTTATGTTGGCTTAACCTAACCAGATTTCAATGGAGACATCAAAATTGTTTCAAGGTGTATCCTATTATACACAGCTTAAGTTTGTGGCTTAAGGTTTCTCTCCCCTGTCTTATGTGGTGTTTATCAGCATGCAAAGGAAAACTGAATGAAGAAGTAGCTGCTAGCATCTGACTAACTGGCTGCTGTTGCTGAAGCAAATAAAAGATGTTTCTGGCACTCACACAAGTATTAAAAAGGGGATTAAGCAGATTTTTGGGATGGAATTCAGGCTGAAAAATAAATCTGCAATCCATCCTTCTAAGCCTAAACTTTACAACAATCTTAAAGCAAAGGGCCTGCCTCTTCCCAGCATTATTTGTTTTACCTGAATTTGGGTCCTTCCCAGTGACATGCTGATGTGCTGTGAGAATATCACAGCCAAGAATCGGATTCCCTCCTGTGATATGCTTCACCTGCTTGTGTTCCCAAAGGTTTATCATGGTCACCTGCATCCCATAATATACAATAATTCTCTAACTTTTTCAGACAGTTCACAGGCATAAATATTGTCACAAACATTTGTGGCACAAATCTGCTATTCTATAAAGGAGGAGATAATGCAGGAACCTGTTCCAAATTTCCTCAGATATCTTGCTGTTAAAAAAAAAAAAAAAATCTGTGTGGTTTATACTTCCTGATTTTTACAGGCAGTGAAAGCATCACTACACTCCTAAGAAGCTGATTTTGTAAGTTCCAGCTCATGACAGGGAGAGAAAGGGAGCAGGAGTATCAGGTGAGGATAGGTACACACAGCTACCTGCCCAAAGAGGTTTTACAGCAACACTTCAAAGAGTAACTTAGAAAATGTTGTTGTTAGAAAGTGAAATTACACAATTATTAACTTTGTTATACTTCAGTAAAATCTCTAGAAGGAAAATAAAAGTAATTAAACCACAGTATTAATCTTATCAGCAATCCCTCCTCTCCCACACTAAGACCTCGTGACAGCTTTACTTAGTCTTCATTAAGCATTTTTAAACAGTTCATTGCTAACAGTGTCTGCTATAACTGTGAAATCCCTGTAGCACTCTAATAGCAGCAGTGCCAGATTTTAAGAGTGAGGGAGTACTGGGACAGACACTGTTTGTAATCTCTAACCCAGGTCTCAAAGCTCTTCAGATTGAGCTGTTTACATTGTACTTAGGCAGATTTTTTTTCCCCTCTGAGATTCATAAACTGCTTAACAGAAGTCACAACACCTTTTTTTGAGGGGGAGCTGAAGTGCAGAGTACATGCAGAGTAATGATTACTGGAAAATTCAGACAAAAATGTTGAAACCTCTTGACCAACAACTGCTGTTTTTTAACTGGCTCTGCTGACTGTCCTGGTTTTGTGTTGTATGGAGGGCTCCTTATCTTACTTATAGAGTTGCAGGCCAAAGCAAATCTAAAGTATCTTTTCTCCTAATTCAGGAGGAGATTTCCATTCACTCTTGCCAACTGTTGAACTTAGGGATGTCATGGTACTTTCTGTCTCCTGTCCATCCTTATAAGCAGCATCCAATCACATCAATTATTTTCTGGATGACATTTATTTTGGTAAGATTTTTTAATGTGAAAATTTGTACTATAATGCTGGGTAACAATTTCCAGCCACATTTTTTTTTCCACTGATGAACATGTATTTAGGATAAATACAAAATTGCCGTAAAGGGAAATGAATTGTTACAGTTAAAACAAATCTGAAAACATTTTAACATTTAACACTGACATTTTAAAGACAGCCCTTCAATAGCATTATTCAGAGTCAATATTTGTTTCAGATTTACTTCAGTTTTATTGAAACTGCTTGAGAATGACATTAAAAGCTCATGAAAGAACTAAAATACATCCTTCGACTCAAGTATTTTTCCTCCAAACTTTCAGTTTTGTGAAAAAAAGCCCAACCCCAAACCAATAGCTATTTCAGGTTCACTTCAAGCACCCTCTTGTGCTCCTCTCTTGTCTTTTGATTTTGCCAGTGAGTTGAAAGATTAGTTTTTGCCTCTCTCTCTGGGCAAACTGGCCTTTCTGTTATTTTCCAGCTATACCCATCAGCCACAAACATCTCAGTCTGGCTAACGTTTGTTTTGTGTTTCTGGGACTGAGGCAGGGGGACGGTGACTCCTCTGAAGCTTGGCACCTGCACTGGGTCCTTGTTCTGCTCCCAATTCTTCATGTGCTGTGCCCTGACTACCCTCGATGGCCTGATGGGGGATGTGAGGGCTGCTGGCACCTCTTTCCATGCTGCAGAGCTCTAGAGTACACAACGCTCTACTTTCTAAGAACAGCGTGCACATGATTACGTGGAAGAGTGACCAAGAGCTTTTGCAACTTCTCTGCCTGCATTCAGCATGCACAGCTGAGGGGAAGTGGCTGGTGGTGAGCTGTATGTGGGATCTTTAGAGAAGTAGGGAGATACCAGTGGTGTAACACAACACATGTTAATCATGAAGAAGGGCTCTCTCCTAGTTAATGGGGCTAATCAAGCCATAAATGAGAATCTTTGCAGGGTAAGGTGTTAGCAAGGCAGCTTAACTCCTCCATTCCACTGTTCTAACCCCAGAGCTCCTAGTGAGGGCACAATGGTATTGTTTTGAGTAATGAACCTGTTGGAGGGTACTTCAATTGAAAGTTTCTTTTCCAGACCAGCTCTGAACCAGACGTGGAGATTTTTTGCATTGTTGGACAGCTGTTTTCTTCATGAGCTTGACATAAAGGGCCTGCTTTTCTCAACCCTCTCTGAAGGCACTGAGCAGTTTCTAAAGGCTTGGCACACTACTGGAAGATGACTGGAGAGGTCTTATCCCCACTAATGGATACAGGTGCTTTGGAGACTGGGGGGAGCTCACAGCAACCCTATGGAGATCTCTGCAGGTAAAACACGGGGATCAGCACAGAAATTCAGTGTGTCTGGATCCCTGCCTGCTCCCACAGTGCCTCCAAGTGTCTGTGGTGCCTTAGTCTCAGTGGGCACACAGACCATTGCCACAGCTGTGTGATTTACCTGCACCCAGGTCCTGGGGATCAGCCTGACCACAGTGGATCTTTATTTGGGGATGATGTGTGTCCCTGCCAGGCAGTGAAACCAGAGGCACACCCTGAATTACCCATGATTAGTGTTTTATAACCTGCACAGGCCACAGTAGTCTGATTCCTCTTCATTGTGTGCAGCTGCTTGGGAACTGAATGTCCTGATTTTTTAATACAATTTACTTCAGACAAAGGTCCCTTCCCTTTTTCTAATCTTGCCTTGCTTTTCCTTCCCAAGGCTGGCACATCAATAATTCATCTCCCTTGTATCCAGGAGGTTTCTACACAACAGGAAACTCCAGGGATGGAACAGAAACATAAAACATTCCTGCAGCCGTTTGCCTCCTGCATGCTAAGAGAGACAGCGTTGCACTGACCAGCTGGCCATCCTGGTTAAGCCTATGATAAAACCAAACTGTGACAACACAGATATATTTTTGCTTATTGGGTAACAGGCCAGAGGCTGGGCTTTGAGTGCTGTCTCATAAGGGAGATACATCCATGGGAACTGGCAGCAGCTGCTAATGCTGAATTGGGACAAAGTTAGCTAGAAATCTGCTGAGTGTAGGGGCAGAACCTAGGAGTCACAAGCATCCTAGCCTTTGCTCCAGGTCTGTCTTTAGGCAAGTAGGAAAAGTCTTTTTTCTGCCTTGTTCTTTGTTAGTGGCTTTTTATCTGCTAGTGTGTGGCACTAGCAGATAAAGAGTGTATCCCTTCATACGGGCATTTCTCTGGGCACTTATGTCCTTTTTTCTGCTTCAAGACATAAATTTTCTGCCACTGCTGTTCTCTCCATCTGCCCAGAGGATGGAGATGCCAGACCTTCAAAGTACAACCAGAAGTGAGGAGAGCAGCACAATGTTTCAGCCTGCAAGGAGATGGGACCCAAAATGCACCAGGAGGATTCAAAGTTACCCTCTTGCCTGTCCTGGTGGGGTGTGTGCTGAACAAGAGCCTGAGATGGGGGCCTTGCCTGAGCTCTGTTGTTAAATGATTTTGCAACACTTCTTACACTTCTGTGCTTCTCTTACCCCTCTTTCCCTGCCCTGCTCTGTCTCTGGACTTGGGGCAGTGGGCTGAATCCCCTGAGAGCTGCATGATGTCCTACTGAATTTGGTGGTCTCTGAAGATATATTCTTAAGGAATCCAAGCTGTCCTGGCCTGGCTGCCTCTCCTTGCTGACAGATCTGTCACTCTCTGACAAGCAATACAGCAATTTCTCCAAACATAGCCCTGACTTTACTCCTCAGCCATTACAAATCCTCTTTTTACTTTAAAAGTATCAAAAAACTTCCTTCTCTCATAACTTTAGTGGATACAGACTTTCATGGCTGCATTTTTTCTCTTTCTAAGAAATAGGATCATATTTCTCACATCCCGTCGCCTTATTATCCATTGCTGAATTGAATTCTAAACCACTTTCCTGCCCTGTAAAACCCCCCAGGACTGTGCTTCACCTCTCCTCATTTCCTACCAGTAAACTCCTCTCCTCCTGGACCATATTTTTCTGCCTTTCTAGGGACGGTCCATGCTGTTTCACTTGTGCCTGCTCCTTCCCTCCTCTTGGACCCAAACATCTTGCACCTCTAAACCAAGTCCTTCCTCAAACCCTTCATTTTCTCCTTCACTTACATTTGGGGGTGCATTTTTAACCTGTGTATTGAAGACCTTTTATTCACACACACACACATGCACGCACACCCATGTTACCATTTTATTTGCTTCCTGCATTTGCACAATATCAGGAACACCAGTGTGTGTCAGTAGGACACAGGCCACTGATACCAGATAAAGCTCTGTGAAGCTCTTCTCTTAGTAAAACAACAAGACAGGGATCTGTCATGGAGGAAAGGCACAGTTAGATTAACAGCAGGTACATGTAATATTATTCTGGTTATGTATAAATGATAGAAATAATCAACAGAATTAGAGCACAGCTGAGATGATAGCTGATTAATTAAAACACAAACCCCAGACTCAAGTAGGGATGCACCCTGTAAAGTTCTGCAAGGATGGGCTGAGGTCCCTGCAGCCCTGTCTACACACAGCAGACCTGAAGGGCAATACCAAGAAGATCAATAAAAATAAGTTTTAGATTCTTTATCTCTTTTCATTGATGAAATGTCCATTTCAGCCAAACATTTAAAAACTGCTTGTCAAAAACATCAAATAATCTGATGTTTAAGGGAGAAGGGTTTGGGGGGATCCTTTTTTTCATTTTTTATGTTCTTTAGTGAACAGCTTATATATATCTTTGCACACCCACCCACCCACCCATACGTATATAAATATAGATGTATGAAAATAATACAAAACATAGTTCAATCTCATAGCACTTAATTATTAAGGGCCCAATTTAAATAAGCATTTCAGCATATGCTTACAATCTACCTGGTTTCAATGGGACTTGAGCACACACTTCATTTCTTGCATATGCTTTTATGCCCTTTCTGAACTGGGATTTTGCCTGAATGAAATCTAAAACATTGAACCTTTCCCCCCTTCCTTTCTTAGAGAATAAATATGGTTTTATTACTGAGATAGAAGACTTTCAAGTGCAATGGGCCTGTACAAGATTCCCAACTACACTGCAAAAGAAGTGCTTCTGGCAAGTTATTTTGTTGAACATTTTAATTTGATTTTATTCCATTCATAGTGTGAAGCAGCAGTTGCTCTGCCGCAGATAGAGTAAGAGTTATTTGGATCAGAGCCATGGTTTTGACTACAATAAGTTTATTGGCCAGAGTCTAGTTTGTGTAATCACTAAAATTAACACGACTGTGTGAGTGCTGAGTTCAAAGCAGGAAACAACCTCAGATACAGCCACAAAAATTGCTCCAGTCCAATTACTGTAAAACAGATGAAGATAGTGTCCCAGTGAGTCATCCAGCCAAGATTCACATTTCAAAAAAACCCCCATTCCAGGAGTAGAGATGAGGACAGGACTGTTTCAGAATAGCCATGAAAAATATGTGCATAACATGGTCTGATTATACAAATTTGAACACTCTTCCCAGAAATATGAAGCAAACAAAGATCCTTAACAATTAAGAAGAATTTCTCCTTGGTAAAGAAAATAGAGTGAATTTGGCCTAGCGTGTTTTTCATTAGCTCTTTCCATTAAAGGAACACATTGTGCAATGAAGTTTGGCGTAATATTTAAGTTTTGATTGTTAAATAACATTTCACAGTATTTAAGACCAGTAGAAAACATTTCTGTCATTTGTTACAAATCCCCAGGGAAATATTTAAAACCAAAACAAACAAGCAAACATGTTATTACTGTATTTTCAACTTGGATTTTCTAGCATTCTGTTGAGCATGACAATCTGAAAGTAAAATTCAGCAGGAATTGACTAGAAACCAAACTGAAAGTAGCTACCTATGGTTCAATCTTTATGCAGTCAGAACTCTGGAAAGGGAGGGAAAAGGAAGAAAAGGAGAGAAGAAAGGAAAAAAAAGAAAACGAGGAAAAAAAAGAAAACAAGGAAAACAAAGATATTGCAGAGTGTGCAAGGAGTAAAAAATGCAGCATCAAAAAATGCATTATTAACCTCAATTGTTATCTGAAACAGGGTAGTTTTCTTGAAAAATACATATTCTCCTGGTAATGAGTCACCATGATCAGACAGGACTCCTCCTTTTATCTGATTTTCATTTATGCCCAGATCAATTGCTATCACTCCAGGCAAAGCCCAGCAAACTGGACATACAAATAATTCACTTTTGTTTTCTGTTCCCTTTTGCTGCTCGAGAGGCAGAACATGTGAAAATGAATCTCCAGATTATTTTTATTCATATCTTTAAACTGAGAGTATCAATGGAATAAAGCAGTATTATTTGTGCACTGCAAATCATTCCTGTCGTTTCTCTTGCTCATAACAGAGCGAGTCTCAGCTGCTGATCTGCCTTCCCAAGGTTACCTCCTCCTGAACTTGCAAGCTGGGCTGGCAAAGCCTTGCTCTCACCCCTGTAATAGAAAGAACACGACCGTCTCTGGTGAAAGCACTTTGGTGATGGGAGAGCACATAGCTCCCCACAGCTGAGGTGCCTCCTGTGGTACTTTTGCAGCTGATGGGCTGCAAAGGCTTCCCAAATGAAATATTTACTTTGTATTAGGTTCTAGTCTGCTGTGCAGAGCTAAGGTCACCACCTAACATCCCAACGAAGAACTGAGCTGGAATTCAGGCTTGGAAAAAGTTGGCTTGTTCTGACTCGATCAAAAGAAGTCCAGACATGCAGCACTGCACAAACTTGGGTCCCTCGAGTATTTCAGTCCCTGTTTTACCTCTCCTTTTGCCTTAGACCCACAGCCCTACATCACCAGTGATCATAGTAGTGCCCTGCATAGACTGCTCTGCATGGTAATAACATGGAACAAAAACTGAGAGAAATCTGAAGACCAGAAAAAAAAATTATTAGCCAACATAATGTATTTTTTAACAAGCCAAACCAGAAAAAGCAGGAAAAATGGAATAAACTGTTGCATCCTGGAGGATGGATGGGAAAAACTGCTTTGTGTTGGGTTCCCAGCTGGGGTTCACTTGGACCTGTGCCTGTAGTGATATGCTGTCTATACCATGGACATTAGTAACGTGCTTTGAGATCTCTCTGCATGCAATCTTAGAGCCAAGTAACATGTTTATTATTACAACCTTAGTTCCAGAGTGAAAACTGCAGACCACTTAATACTGTATTCTCTCAATCCAAGGAGATAAGGAGCTAAGCATCGTGAAAGAGAACTCACATTTGCAATAGGTGAAATAACTTTTCTTTGTGACTCTTCTATAGAAGGAGTTAAGATAGGGTTTGTGGCCATCCTGAAACATGGTGTCAATGCAATTAGAGCTGCTTTTTGTTGTCTGGGAGAGCAGAGGTGGGCAAATTGCAGCTTGTTAGTCCCAAATACATTTTGGCCTCCTAATGAACTCTATTTTATAGCCAAACTCCTTTAAATTGTCTCTTGCCGTGATTAATTCACCTCTTTTTCCCCTTCGACAGACTGTTGTTGATAGGGAGTGTCCAGTGTTGAATGAGTAAAAAGTACTAATGCATGTTCTTTCCAGGGAGAGATAACCCTTCTCTAAACATGATGAATGCATCTTTTACAGAGGAAGATACCCTGTGTGGCAAGGGCTTATGTATAAGCACTGGAAAGCACATCCTGTGGGGGGGTTGGTGCAGTTCTGTGGAGTTCCTGGCTGTTTCCAGGGAATTTGGGGACTTTGGGGACTGCTATTGGAGCCAAACCAGCCTTGCCATGGAGGTTTGGCAGGCAGAAGGGGACAGTTTTGCTCACCCCAGCTGGGTCTGGAGCTCCTCATCACTGAGTTGGGGACGCCTTGCAAGGGCTTTTCTGTCCAGGGACCCTTTTTGACAAAGAAATTTAGGGCCAGACTGGAGAAGTCAAAACTGGGACCTTGTTCCCCTGCCCGGGGGGCGCTCCTGATGGACTCCTGGTTTCTGCACCAAGTCCTGCAGGCTGGACTCCCAATTTTTAATCAGTCCTTGCTGAGGCAAAGGTCCCCTCAATGTTGGTAAAAGCAGAGCTGGAGAAGGGACCATGTAGAAGAAAAAGTGTGGCAAGAGAGTAGCTCCCCAGCAGAAGCTCTGCTCTGATTGTCTTCCTGTTTACCCAGATGCTTCCAGCTGAGGGTAGGAGTTAGGCAGACTCAGAGTGGGAAGGTGACAGTACTTGGCATTCTGCAACACAGAGTTAAAAGGCCAAGAGGTGCATAAATACAGCGAGATGACTAAAACTATTCACATACATTACCCATATATATACTGATGTCTTTATGTGCAAACCCACAGGAACAAACAAATAATATCACAGCACTCACACTCTTATTCATAAAAGTCTATTTTTCCAAGTCTTCTTTGGCAAGAGAAGACAGCAGTTAGAGGGGAGAAAAAAACCCTTCCCCAAGCTGATTATCAAATAAAATACTGTTTTATTTTATATAAGTACAAGAAGTTCCATAACTCCCTTGATTAGGCATATTATCCTTCTTCAGAAAGTCAGCTTGATTTATGCAGAAAGTGATTTGGACATACTTTCCTCTGGCTATAGAGATTTCATAATTCCTGGTGTACGTCTGGAAAATCTCCTCTCATCCTGAGTCCAAACCAAATTAATGTCTTCCAGAATGACCTGAGGAATTAATGAGGTTTTTTATGTAAGTTCTGCCCATGCAGGGTCAAGTAAATCATTTGCTGGCCCTTACTCCAGTGTTTTTCACTGTCTTTCTGACTCCATGTACAATGATAACAAAGCTGCAGATGCCTTTGAAATACGGCATCACTGACACTCTCTGTCCATCTGTTGGGACATATTTTAGGCTCTGTTTCTCTGCCTGCTGTAAACTCTGCCTTTAATGGAGTCAGTAATTGCTGATAAATGGGGTATCAATGAAGTCAGTGTACTGTAGGTTTTCCCATTCTTTTCTGCTGATGTGTGCTATTTAAATCTCTCTGCCATTACTTACAGTTATTGTGTATTCTCATCTTTAATTCCAGCCCCAGGATTCTTGGCCCCAAGCAGGATTTTTAATACATAGGAAAACCAGGTACTATGGAGACCTGTTTGGCAGTAAACAAGTTATCCTCAATTCCCCACTCTGCTGTGCTGTCCCCAACTAAAGAAAATGTGAAACACATTAAGAGTATGTACATTAAGTTCTGAGTAATTCACAGATTTTCTTTTCTCATGTCATAAATATTTTAAACCAACCCAATTCTGACATTGCAGCCAAGCAATAAAAACCATGATCCATCTCCTCTTTCTGTCTCCTTTGGTCACCATGTGATAGAATGCCTGAAGTAAAATGAGCCCACACTTGATCATACATTTTATATTACCTTTCTTTATAACTTATCACTTTTAAAGGTATTAAAATATTACTTCAGATGAGTACTGCTTTGCCTATGGACACTGTATAATCCATAATCTTTTAGGCTCTCTGCCAGCTATCTCTGCAGCTATGGCTCATTTTCTTACATGAAAAGCAAGAATAATCTGAGCACATCTGAGCACAGAATAATGACTTGTCTTGGTTTTGAAAGAAGACAGGTATCTGCTAAAGAGAGGCAGGGCCTCTCTTGGGATGGATAATTCAAATCCCCTTCCCTCAAATTATTATAATTTAGAAAATTAAAACGGCTCTCAGGCAGAGATATGGGGATAGGAATAACAGTTCTTTACTAATAGTATAACAAGGCAAACAAACAACAACAACTACAGCAATTAATAGCGAAAACAGAACTAGGGACTTTGACGGAGCTTGGTCCTACAAAACTCGGGGCAGTCTGGTCTCTGGGGACTCTAAAAAAAAAGGTACTAAGCTGGAACGGTGGGGGATCTCGGGCTGGTGGATCAGATGAAATTTGGAGCTCTGTCGGTGGTCACTGGAGGGCAGGGATGTTTGGCAGGGAGGGCAGTGCGGGCCCGCGGTGCAGAGCAGCTCTAAAACAGCACTGAGGCAGTGGGACAGGGCTGAGACAGCTCCAGCAGGGCAGGAAAAGGAGAAATCAGGATCCTCTTGGACACACGAGCAGATGATGGCAGCTCTCCCCAGGATCAGGTCCCAGTGGTGCCAGTGAGAAGCTAACACAGCAACGGCAGCCCAGTCCACTCCCGACGCAGACTACACTAAAAGTGAAGCTGCCCCCCCCAGCCCTCGTCTCTCCCTCCACCGCCCCCCGCCCTCCTCGCGGGGCGGGGGGGGGGGGAAACTCCTGGAGACAAAGGGTGTAGCTAAGTGCCAGTCTCTACCCAGCCTCCATGCTTTGTTCTACTAAGCACCGACAAACACTCAGCAATCAGTTGCCCTGCAACTCTTGGGAAAAAATTCTACAGGTGAAAAAAAAACCCAAACTAAACTAAAAAAAAAACCAACAAACTAAACAAGTCTAACCCTTAACATCAATCTACCCTGAATTTTTTCCCATACTAACATATTACATTTGAATTTAAACTTCTAAACTATATACATACATGCACTACTTTAATTATATACATATATACATGCAGATATGGGTACGGATACAGTGGCATGGGTAGTTCACCTTAAAACAAGGTCTCTTTGAGGTATGCATCGGGTCTGTCTATCTTTTTTGCATTACTTACTAAGTGCAACCTGGTCCCTGAGCGAAGACAACCCCACGGATGGGATTGTCTTTGCTGGAGGCAGGATTAACTTAAACAGTTTTTCCTAGCATACTTCTCATGTGTACTACTGGAACTTTATCCTCATTCATTGTTCTCAGGGGCTCAGACTGGGCAGGGCCTGCTCGGTTGGTGGAACTTCTGGTGTTCACTAACTATGTGGCTTTTGCTAAATTCATCTCTCAGTTCTTGAAAGACCCCCCACCCAGTGCCTTCAAGGTGGTTTTAAGCAGGCCATTGCATCGTTCAACTTTCCTGGCAGCTGGTGCATGATAAGGGATGTGATATATCTATTCGATGCCATGTTCTCTAGCCCAGGTGTTTACAAGGCTGTTCTTGAAATGGGTCCTATTGTCCGACTCAATTCTCTCAGGGGTGCCATGTCTCTACAGGACTTGTTTTTCAAGGCCCAGGATGGTGTTCTGGGCAGTAGCATGGGGCACAGGGTAGGTCTCCAGCTATCTAGTGGTGGCTTCTACTATGGTCAGCACATAGCGCTTGCCTTGGCAGGTCTGGGGAAGGGTGATGTAGTCAATCTGCCAGGCTTCCCCATACTTATATTTAGACTATCGTCCCCCATACCATAGGGGCTTCACTCGCTTGGCCCGTTTGATGGCAGCACATGTCTCACAGTCATGGATAACCTGGGAAATACTGTCTATGGTTAGATCTACCCTTCAGTCTCGTGCCCACTTATAGGTGGCATCTCTGCCTTGATGTCTTGAAGCATCATGGGCCCATCGAGCTAGGAACAGCTCTCCCTTGTGCTGCCAGTCTAAGTCTATCTTTGATACTTCTATCTTGGCAGCTTGATCTACTTGCTCATTGTTTCGGTGCTCCTCATTAGCTCTGCTCTTGGGGACGTGGGCATCTACATGGCGGACCTTCACAGGCAGCTTCTCTACCCGAGTGGCAATGTCTTTCTATTTATCAGCAGCTCAGATTGGTTTTCTCTGATGCTGCTAGTTGACTTTTTTCCACTTTTCTAGCCAACCCCACAGAGCATTGGCCACCATCCACGAATCAGTGTAGAGGTAGAGCTTTGGCTACTTCTCTCTTTCAGCAATGTCTAGGGCTAACTGAATGGCTTTGAGTTCAGCAAGTTGACTCGACCCACTTTCTCTTTCAGTGGCTTGTGCAACTTGTCGTGTGGGGCTCCACACGGCTGCCTTCTACTTCTGGTTCATGCCTACAATGCGACAGGAACTATCAGTGAAAAGAGCGTACTGTGTCTCTTCCACTGGCAGTTGGTTGTACGGTGGTGCTTCTTCAGCTCGTGTCACTTTTCTTGCTCCTCTTCGTCTATGAGACTAAAGCTTTCACCTTCCGGCCAGTTGGTAATAACTTCTAAAATCTTAGGGCGGTTTGGGTTTCTAATACGGGCGCGCTGTGTGATGAGGGCAATCCATTTGCTCCATGTGGCGTCGGTGGCATGGTGGGTAGAGGGAACCTTTCCTTTGAACATCCACCCCAGCACAGGCAGTCGGGGCGCCAGGAGGAGTTGTGCTTCTGTGCCAATCACTTCTGAGGCAGCTTGAACTCCTTCATAGGCGGCCAAGATTTCCTTCTCCGTGGGAGTGTAGTTGGCTTCAGACCTTCTGTAGCTTTGGCTCTAGAATCCCAGTGGTCGGCCTCGAGTCTCACCCAGCACTTTCTGCCAAAGGCTCCAGGACAGGCTATTGTTCCCGGCTGCTGAGTAGAGCACATTCTTCACATCTGGTCCTGTCCTCACTGGGCCAAGGGCTACCGCATGAGCGATCTCCTGCTTGATCTGGGCAAAGGCTTGCTGCTGTTCAGGACTCCAGTGGAAATCGTTCCTCTTGCGGGTAACCAGGTAGAGAGGACTCACAATCTGGCTGTACTCGGGAATGTGCATTCTCTAAAAGCTTATGGCACCTAGGAAAGCTTGTGTTTCCTTCTTGCTGGTCGGTGGAGACATCGCGGTGATCTTGTTGATTACCTCTGTGGGTATCTGGTGACGTCCATCTTGCTACTTTACCCCTAAGAACTGGATCTCTCGGGCAGGTCCCTTGACTTTGCTCTTCTTGATGGCAAAGCCGGCTTCTAGGAGAATCTGGATGATCTTCTCCCCTTTCTCAAACACTTCCATTGCCGTGTTCCCCTACACAATGATGTCATCGATGTACTGCAGATGTTCTGGAGCCTCTCCCTTTTCCAGTGCAGCCTGGATCAGTCCATGGCAGATGGTGGGACTGTGCTTCCACCCCTGGGGCAGTCGGTTCTAGGTATACTGCACACCCTTCTATGTGAACGCAAACTGAGGCCTGCACTCTGCAGCCAGAGGAATGGAGAAAAACGCATTAGCAATGTCAATAGTGGCGTACTACTTCGCTGCCTTGGACTCCAGCTCGTACTGGAGTTCCAGCATGTCTGGCACAGCAGCGCTCAGCGGTGGTGTCACTTCATTCAATGCACGATAGTCTACAGTCAGTCTCCATTCTCTATCAGACTTGCGCACAGGCCAGATGGGGCTGTTGAAGGGTGAGTGGGTTTTGCTGACTACCCTTTGGCTCTCTAGCTCCCGGATCATCTTGTGGATGGGGATCACGGCATCTCGATTGGTCCGATACTGCCGGCGGTGCACCATCGAGGTTGCAACTGGCACTCGTTGTTCTTCTACTTTCAGGTGTCTTACTGCAGATGGGTTCTCTGACAGTCCAGGCAAGGTGTTCAATTTCTTGATGCCCTCTGCCTCTACAGCAGCTATTCTAAAAGCCCATCTGAGTCCTTTAGGGTCTTTGTAATACTCATTCCTGAGGAAATCAATGCCCAGGATACACGAGGCCTTTGGGCCGGTTGCAATCAGATGTTTCTGCTACTCTTTCTTGGTCAGGCTCACCTCGGCTTCCACCAGAGTCAGTTGCTGTGATCCCCCTGTCACTCCAGCAATGGAAATGGGTTCTGCCCCCACATGTCCCGATGGCATCAGGGTACACTGTGCACCAGTATCTACTAAAGCTTCATATTTCTGTGGCTCTGATGTGCCAGGCCATCGAATCCACACAGTCCAAAACACTCGGTTTTCCCGTGCCTCTTCCTGGCTAGAGGCAGGGCCCCTCTAGCACTGGTTATTATTCTCTTCCTGGGCATACATCGTAGAGGTTCTTTCAAGGGGATCTGACATATCATCTTCACTTCTATAATACCTGGTGGCTCGGTCATGGGAGGTTAAGGCTACCTTCATTTTAGCAGGACCCCCTCGGTTAGTGTTTCTCTCTTTGAGCTCACGCACCCGTGCTGCCAGGGCAGAAGTGGGTTTTCCATCCCACTTTCCCATGTCTTCCTTATGGTCACACAAGAAAAACCACAGGTCAGCCCTTGGGGTGTACCCTCTCTCTCTAGCTGGAGGGCGTTGGGCTCTGGCTCTGGGGCCTGTGACTCGAACTGGTGCCGCATGGGAACTGTTCCTCCTCATCTCCTCCCTCATCTCACTCATCTCCTCTCTGAGTTCCTTAATCACAGCAGAGACCTGAGCCTGCATTGGGCCACTGATCATGCTCTCATAGTTTCTGAGCCTATTGGCGACAGAACTCACTGTCTCTCGGTTGCTATCAGGATTGATCATTGCAATGAAGGTGGTGTATTGAGATGGTCCTTTACTTGCCAAGTTCCACAACATCTGCCCTGTGCACCTGACCTTGTCAGGGTCATTGTCATGCTGTCTACCCCTCCCAAAGAGTACCTCTAATATTGCCACTTCCCTCAGCTGTTGGATCCCTTCTTCAAGGGTTTTCCAATGACTTCTATGATGGTGCTCCTGCATTCTGTCTCTGTGGACAAACCTCTCCCTTACACTCATTAGAAGTCGCTCCCAGAGGGGAAGGGGCCCTTGCTCCCTTACAAATACTTGATTCACCCCTGAGTCCTGGGTCAAGGGTCCCAAGTTCCTTGCCTCACCACTATCCAGTTGCACGCCTGTACCTATAAGGTCCCAAACCTGAAGTAACTAAGTTGTATAAGCCTCACGTCCCCGTCGTGCAATATCTTTTTGCAGATTACGTAGGCTTTCATAAGTCAGGGACTCGGTGACAATCTCAACTTCTGGTTCCCCTGTGAGCTGTGAGGGCTCTCTTTTCTTATCTTTATTACCTGGGTGCTCTGATTTCATCTTATACTTCTTTGTTTCTACAGGGGCAACTGCAGCTGGTTGTGACTGGTCTTGTGGTTCAGCTGGAACCTGGACAGTTGTAACCTCCGTGGGTTCTACTGCTGCACCATCGGATTCTCTTTTTCAGGGCAAGGGGAGGGCTTCCCACCAGCTGGGGAAGTGTATTCTTTCAGCACCTGGCCCATCTCACGTATCTCTTTCACTAGAACCCCCACCCAATCAGGGTGGTTCATTTCTGGGGTGGGCTGCGGGGCAGGGTCAGGCAGTGGGCCAGCATCCCTAGTCTCTGGGGCAGTATCAGGCCCCACAGCAGTATCTCTAGCCTCTGGGGCAGTGTCAGGCCTTACAGCAATATCTCTAGCCTCTGGGACAGTATCAGGCCCTACAGCAATATCCCTAGTCTGTGCAGTGCTCCAAATTGACCTCACCTTATCTTTGAAAGCTAAGTAAGCTAGGATCATCAGCAACATTTGGTTAGTTTCTAGAGGAAATTTGAACTCTTCAAAAGCTGGTAGAGCAGGCATAAGGAACTGGCTAAAAGTCTGGAAAACTTCCCCCACTGTCATTTCCTCACAGAAAGTACCATTCTTAAAGTAACTCCAAATACATCCACTTAGTATGTGGTAGCCACGTATATACGTGCCTGCTGTCCAGAGCAAGTTAAAAATCAGTGAATTCCTCGCCTTATCAGCCCATAAAACAAACTGGATAACAGCCACAGTAGCTTTTGTTATAGGGCCCATGTTTAGGTAAGGGCCTGCAAATGGGCAAAATAAAGCCACAACCACATGCCACCCGAACCAGGATAAGTCAGACCACATGGCGTTACCTATCGAGGTTTCTATATCCAGTGCACAAGAAATTAGGTCACTTAAGAACTGTTATTCCTTTATCTCTCAATGCCCTCGAGCCCCACGTTGGGCGCCAGAATCTGTCTTGGTTTTGAAAGAAGACAGGTATCTGCTAAAGAGAGGCAAGGCCTCTCTTGGGATGGATAATTCAAATCCCCTTCCCTCAAATTATTATAATTTAGAAAATTAAAACGGCTCTCAGGCAGAGATATGGGGATAGGAATAACAGTTCTTTACTAATAGTATAACAAGGCAAACAAACAACAACAACTACAGCAATTAATAGCGAAAACAGAACTAGGGACTTTGACGGAGCTTGGTCCCACAAAACTCGGGGCAGTCTGGTCTCTGGGGACTCTAAAAAAAAAGGTACTAAGCTGGAACGGTGGGGGATCTCGGGCTGGTGGATCAGATGAAATTTGGAGCTCTGTCGGTGGTCACTGGAGGGCAGGGATGTTTGGCAGGGAGGGCAGTGCGGGCCCGCGGTGCAGAGCAGCTCTAAAACAGTGCCGAGGCAGTGGGACAGGGCTGAGACAGCTCCAGCAGGGCAGGAAAAGGAGAAATCAGGATCCTCTTGGACACACGAGCAGATGATGGCAGCTCTCCCCAGGATCAGGTCCCGGTGGTGCCAGTGAGAAGCTAACACAGCAACGGCAGCCCAGTCCACTCCCGACGCAGACCACACCAAAAGTGAAGCTGCCCCCCCAGCCCTCGTCTCCCCCCCACCCCCCCCCCCCCGCCCCCCTCGCGGTGGGGGAAACTCCTGGAGACAAAGGGTGTAGCTAAGTGCCAGTCTCCACGCTTTGTTCCACCAAGCACTGACAAACACCCAGCAATCAGTTGCCCTGCAACTCCTGAGAAAAAATTCTACAGGTGAAAAAAAAAACCAAACCAAACCAAAAAAAACCCAACAAACTAAACAAGTCTAACCCCCAACATGACTCCAGTTGAAAAAAGAACAATGACACTTGAAGTAGCATCTGCACCCAGCTGGCCCTGTCAAAAAACCCAGGCAGACACAGTCCCTCTCCAAGCTTAAAGCTGAAGAGGCAAAGAGCAGAAGAAATAAATGGGAAAACCAGGTCATTCTATTGTATGTGTCATGGTAGTGGCTGCAGCCTAGACCAGAAGGTCTAGGAAGAAGGTGCAAAGAAATTAGTATTAAGTAATAATGGAAATGCTGTTACATAGGGGTACTGTTCCCAATGCCCTTCAGTCAGTGGATAGTTGATGCCCAGAAACACAGGTAGTGCCTGCAAGGTTAGGAGTGGCTTTGCATCCTGGCTCAGCCATATGTTCCTTACTCTTCAAGGATTTTTGGCTATACCTTGCAGACTTTTCATTTGCTGTTTAAAGTCTGTTTCATAGTTCCTACAGCCCTCTGGGAATACTCAGACCAGCAATTCTTCTCTTTGAATCTGGAGGCACTAGACATTGAAGGAAAAGTCCTCCACAGTTGGCCCTTGGCATGGGTAAAATAGCTGAGGCAGTGATCAATCTGAAATCTGTATTCTACTAAGCAAAAGGTTATGACCTAAAGCACAAAAACCCCAACCAAAAACGTATTTAGTTGAGTTTAAAGCTTTGTGAGTGGCTCAGTGGAACAGCTTTGTGGCATAGAGCTGGTTTGGCCTGTAGAAGAGAGGCCAAGGTGGGCAGGGCTGCCAGGATTTCTGTGTGGCCAAGGAGGGCACAAACACATGGAATGTACACACCTTGTTCCCCCCTCTATTGACACCTGTAGGATTATAAACTTGTGTGACCAGGGTGGATATGCACCACATGGAGGCTTCACACATGTAGGCCTTGGAGGAGAATTAGATATTAACTGATATGAATCCTGAGAAGCTGCCAGCCACGGACTGGCAATGGACTTTGCAGAGAAATAACATTTTTCTTGATTAATTTTGAATTTGTTGTCTGCAAGCCTTTGGATTTTAGGATTATAAAATAGAACTCAGCTGTTACCCATATCCTTTCTACCAAGAGGTCGAATTTTTGAATTTCTTTTCACTTATTCCTGATTATTTCTGCTACAGATTTTTAATATTTTTGTCTCTTTTCTACTTACTTCATGAGGCTGTAATAAAGCAGAAAACTTTTGTCGCTATTTCTCATATGTTAAAAAAATGTATTTGTGCTCTTGCAGACAAAGTGCTCTTCAATTGCATCAATAGTTCCTAGAAAAAGGCCTTGCTTTGAAACGTTTGGACTTTCTCCAAATGCCCAATTTAAAGATATTTATTTGGGATTATTAATGTTTCATAAAATGCTTCAAAGCCTTCTTGTGAAAGAAGGATCATTACAACAAACTTGCAAATGGACAGCAACATAAGCTTTGGCCCTCTGTAGTATTAAGACTTTAAACAGGTTATATTTTGGTTATCTAATTTAAATTCCTGTCAAACAAAGTTTTAATTTAATAAACCCTGCATAAAAATGTGTGTACCCCTAGATTTACCTAAAACCAACCTTTCAAAATATGTTGCCTTGATTCAGAGGCCTCACGTTGTGGGAGAATCTGTCACGCATCTAAGGATGTTGCTGAAAACAATCCCTGTTATATCCAGCTGTGCTGGTTTGAAAGCAAAACCAGTGAAAGACTCCAAGTCAGAAACACAATTTAATAAGAGGAAAAGAAATAAAAGAAAGTAAAATAAAATAAAAGTAATAGTACAAAAAAAAAAAAAACAAAAAAAAAAACAAAACACTGACAGAATCAGAATACAACCTGACACCCTGTTAGGGTGGTAGTGGCAGTCCAGATGAGATGATCTTGTCAAAGCAGTGATTCCTGTAGAAACATCTGGTAGCTCTTGTCTCCTCTGGGAGTCCAGTAGATAAAAAGCTGCTTGTGCTGTCTCAAATCCTGGATTATATCCAGGTGGGAATGCTTGGCTCCTCCCCCTGGGCGGAGCATCTCACAATGGGATGATCTCATTCTATGAGTCATGCAGTGGGTCCTTGATGGCCCATTAACTCCCTCCGGGAGTTATCTATGAGTCATGTGGCAAGGCATTGTTAGGCTCATTAACAGAAGATAAGGAAAACACTGCCCCAACTGGCTTCGAACGGCTCATGGGGATGGAATATATACTTTGGGCACAATTTACATTGTAACCTAGGACACCAGCGAGCCTAAATTCTGCTGGCTTAATCTTGTAGCCACTAGACTTTGCTATATTCTTGTCTGACAGGGAAAACCTGCCTCCTTGTGTAGATGGCTGAGGGGCAGTCAAGTCAACTCTCAATGATCTCTTGGGGAACCCTAGCAGATGTAACCTCTTAAGTCTCTTCCTGTCAGGCTCAGACAGCAAACCCATGAAAGAAGTTCTCCCTCTTTGCTCAGGGGGAAGCCTGACCTGCCTTATGCTCTCCTTATTTTGCTGAAAACTTCCTTCCTGGTCCTTTTCCCTGAAAGAAAGCAGCTTCTGGATTTTCATTCTACTGGGACAGATATGGCGTGATGACTCTCATTTCCTCTCTTCCCTTTTCAGTTTCCTCCCCATATCTTCTTTTCTTTTCTTTTTTTAAGAGAGAAATTATGGTTTCAGTGCTTTTTGCTATGTGCAATTTAATGCAAGCAAAAAATCACGTTCTACCTCTTGGTGTGATGTTACAAAATTTTCAAGAATATTACCGCATGTTATAAATCTTCTATTATTAAAAATTATTTGTTGTTTGTACTACACAACAAGTATATGCTCTCAGTTCTATTTTTAACTCTTGTCCAAATATTTCTACCCACTCCTTCCTCTCTTCAGCCCATAGCTTGAAGATCACTCAAGTTTTAGTTGCCCCCAGCCTGGCATGACCAGAGAAGAGGTTGTGTTACAAATTCAATCACCTCTCATTTCTGCCAGGTATGTCCAGGATGTTTGGGGTATCTTTGTCTCCACCCCAGTTAACCAGCACTACCTGGCTTATCCTGGCCCATGCTGGCTTGCAATGACAAGTGCAAGTAGGATTATGATGGAGCCATTAAGGCTTGGGTTGAGACTGTGCAGATTTCCTCTTCCTTTTTTTCATAAGCCATATTCTTAAAGCCCTCTTCAGACTGGGCTCTATGTTGTCTTTGTGCAATTCTACTTTCTTGTTTTATCATGATTAATTCTTCTGGTTTTTCTAGAGAAATGATTCATGAACAAAAGAGTCACAACTTCCTTCTCATCTTTGGAAGATTTGGTTTTGAAAACCACATCTCCAGGCCTCTGTTCAGGGCTCAATTTTTTTTTTTTTTCTTTTCTTTTTTTTTTTTTTCTGATTTTCACTCTCCATTCTTCTCTATTAGAAGGCAATTATATTACTGTTAGGAGAATGAAACTTCAGCACTTTGCTGTGTTGAATCACTACTAAATGAGAGCATTTATTTGGGTTGTTTGCTGCTTTGAAAAATGTGAAAGAGGCTTAACCCTAATTAATGCCCTGTTTGCTCTCTTCCAGAGCATCTCTGTTACAGTACTTAAACATACTCAGTAGATAGCTCAGAGCTTTCCAACTGCTTTGGACAAGGTGAGCACTGAAGTCCTGGGAAGTTCTTGTGAACAGCCACACATGCGAATATTGAGCTATTCATCTGCAGAATGTAGAATTTTACAACTGCATGTGTGGACATGGTCTGCCTGTGGCTCAGTTTCCATTGTCTTATTCACGTCAGGATATGTTTCCTAGCTTTGGAACCCATGAACCAGATGATTCTTGAGTGCCAGAAACATCATACCAGGGACACCAATATCTTGAGGAGGCTCAAAATGTACAGAAATGGCAATGGCTTGTGATCATCTTTAATTTTTACTACGTCATTCTCCGTTCTCCTTTAGTTATCTACTTAGTCCCTTTGCCCTTCACTTGCCCCTCTACAAAGTATGTTAGCAGAAACGTCTTAAACCTATAGATTAAACAACTCTTGTTCATCCCATTCATGCATGTTAATCTCCACAGTTAGTTTGTCAAGCTCAGTTGTGACAGTTTTTTATTAGTTTCATATTTATAGTCCTTTTAATCTTTCTCTTAAAGTTGCTTTAAAAAACTTGTTATGGGAAATATTGAAAAAAATAAGGTACTTTTTCTAAGTATATTTGACAAAAGACTTCAGGTTTTGATTTAAAAAAAAGAAACCAAAAGCTTTAAAAATACAATTAAAGATTTAGTGAAAATATTTAGATTTCCATTTAAATGTTTGTGGGATTATTGAAAATCAAACTATTCTACAGAGAGAAAAAAAAAGTGATTTCCAATTTTTGTCCAGAAAATTTTAACCCTAAGGAAAATTTCCGTACAAATGTTTACATTGGTCTAAAAGCAAGTTTTTTTGCCCCTCTTCTCCAGAAATATTTCAAAAGAAAACGTTTCTATATGCTTCTTGACTTCACTCTCACACCTGTGTAAACCAAGTTCTATTCCACTGAAGTGAATGAAGTTATGCTGTTTGAAGAAAGAAAAAGTTAAGCTTGTTGCAGTTGAATAGATTGCTTTGTCTTTTAATAAGCCTGTTTTTTTCTAAACAAGACACCCTAAATCCAGAAATTCAAACACCAGCAATTCCACAGCCAGCCCTTCATCCCTGCAAACAAATGCTTCTCTGGATTTGACTCTGTAATGTTTCTTTATTTAAGAGTAAAAACAACTGAGGTATGGAAACAGAAATGGATGTGGAGGATCATGAGCCATAAACCACTGGCTCCTCCTGGGATGGTAGGTAACCATGAGAAATGATTTCATTGGAATAAGGCTGAAAATATCCTGAACTATGATAAGCAATAAAAGAATAAAAAAGCAATAGGATAATAATCTAATCTTACCTGACAATGTCTGACATGTGCCATAAAACATATGAAATGCTTCTTTTTATTTTCTTTTTTCTTTTTTCTCTTTTTTCTTTTCTCTTTTCTTTCTTTTTTCTTTTCTTTTCTTTTCTTTTCTTTTCTTTTCTTTTCTTTTCTTTTCTTTTCTTTTCTTTTCTTTTCTTTTCTTTTCTTTTCTTTTCTTTTCTTTTCTTTTCTTTTCTTTTCTTTTCTTTTCTTTTCTCTTCTTTCTTTTCTTTTCTTTTCTTTTCTTTTCTTTTCTTTTCTTTTCTTTTCTTTTCTTTTCTTTTCTTTTCTTTTCTTTTCTTTTCTTTTCTTTTCTTTTCTTTTCTTTTCTTTTCTTTTCTTTTCTTTTCTTTTCTTTTCTTTTCTTTTCTTTTCTTTTCTTTTCTTTTCTTTTTGCTTTGCTTTTTTCTCCTCTCCTCTCCTCTCCTCTCCTCTCCTCTCCTCTCCTCTCCTCTCCTCTCCTCTCCTCTCCTCTCCTCTCCTCTCCTCTCCTCTCCTCTCCTCTCCTCTCCTCTCCTCTCCTCTCCTCTCCTCTCCTCTCCTCTCCTCTCCTCTCCTCTCCTCTCCTCTCCTCTCCTCTCTCCTCTCCTCTCCTCTCCTCTCCTCTCCTCTCCTCTCCTCTCCTCTCCTCTCCTCTTTTATTAACCTTGGATTCCTAGGGAGGGAAAAGTGTACAGATTTTCTGCTTCCAACTGATGCTTTTCATTTTGCCTTGGGAAGAAAGGCCTGGGAAAGTCATTAGAGCTTCCCAAATATGTACCCAACCGTTTTGGATACAGACATTTCTGGAAGAACTGCCATGATTTTTGGTGGCAAAAATACTGGTCCACAGTGTTGTAAGTGCAAGATCTGGAAGCAGGGCAGTGGTTAGTGGAGAATCTTTCTTTTAGGTTCAGAGTCTGAAGATTTGAAAGTTGAGATTTACCCAAATTATACCCCTGAAGACAAATTTAACGTCCTCTGGTCTTCACCGCAACCATAAAGCTACACAGAAATATCTTTGCGGCAGTCCTGGGCAGTCTGCAGGGCAATTTGTCCTGATTTTTCCAGGACTCCCGCCACTACTATTACTTAGCAGCTGAGATGACAGACAAGACTTCCATCTTCAGAGCCTCTTCCAGAGAGCTCCTTCAGCTAAGTGTCCTGTGGGTTTTCCCTCCTATTAAGTATCTCCTTTTCCTCCCTGCTTCCCCCTTTTCATATTTTTTTCATTTCACAAGAATAAAATGGTGAAGGAAAATTAATTTTCATTGCAATGTGGTGAACTGTGAAAGAGACTCTTAGTTGTGGTCTGGAATGCAGACACTGCTGGCTACCTTCTCAGACCATGGCTAATCACACCTCTGACAGACTGGAGCTCACTGGCTGATCCAAGCACCCTACGAGCCTGGAACGCACTGGGCTGCTGAAGTCCTTGGAGTGCTGCATGAGGGATGACTGCTGACAGTGGATCAGGGAAAACTCTTTTGGAGATATTTCATCCTGCTAGTCACTCTGGTGGGGTTATTCTGCCATCTTTGAAATGCTTTGCTCACTCGCTCTCATTAACTCGTTAGGTGCAACCCTTTGGTTTGCTTTTGATGTATAGCCTCTGGTATTTCCACAAACAGACTGCAGAACCTTATCCATATTAAACTTGGAAGCAGTGGGAAAAGCATGTCCCTATATTGCCCATGGCCCTGTGCCCTCCTGGTGGTTACAGCTGAGAGCACAGTGGGGAAGGACAATTGTGGAACATGTCCTTGGAACAATTCTTCAAAATGCTCCATTGTCAGCACTCCTCTACCACTCTCCTCCTTTTTGACAGCTTCCTGAAAGCACCCAGATGGGGGCTGCTCAGCCTGTTAGCAAGTTCTCATTGTTCTTCTTGCAAATGTTTATGCTTGCATGTGGGCAAGGTACTCGTGTGAATGCAAATGCTGGGATTAGTAAGAGAAATACCCTCTCATCTATCCTGTTTTGCTCACTTCACCATAGATTCAGAACAGTCTGACCAGAAGTGGTGACCAGTCTTGTATACAAAATAATGAGTGATTGGTCAGAAAAAAAGTTTTAAAAAATAAAAGGACCACTAGAAGGCTGAACTGAGTGAACACAAAATATTCTGTAAATAATTGCATGGAGGAAAACTGAACTCAAACTCTTTGGCTAGCTAATCTGTGAGTCTGAAGAATTGCATTTGTCTTCACTAAGTCAACTGCTTTTTCTGCTCCAGGTGTGTTGGCATTTTTTATTTGAAGTGGATAGGAAACTGATGTGGAAAACCCAAGAAACAATATCAACAGTAACACAAAGCAATTAAACTAGCCATCTGTATAATCTAATCATTCTTGATTTCCGATATGAGGTACATCCTCCTCCCCACATGCATACTTACGAGCAAGGGAAGGGTAAATCACTCACTTGAAGGTTGGTCACCTATGTGTATGGATCTCTGATAGCCTCAGGCAGTGTCTGGTCATCAGCTGCTGGCTCTTAAATTGCTTAAAGACCAAAACCAAAGACCACTAAAATTTACCAAGTACTGCCCTAGTGAGACCTCTCTGTGCATCAGCATTGTGCCCACCACATTTTACAGTCAAGGCTGGAAAGGCAGGTAAGCAACATCTGCCCCTTCTGCATAGGCTATACAGCCTCTTCCTCCCAGAAATCTGCATTTGGGGTACCCCATCACACAAGTACGTGGAGTCGTTCCAGGGATAGGCTGTGAACCTGGGTCATTACCAAATTAGACACTGACAACCTCAAGAGACATGAACAATGAAGACTATCACCCTTCTGCCTTTCCTATAAATCCCAGTGACTCTCCACAGTCTTTTGGGGAAGACCTGATAGACTGAAAAAAATCCTTTACATGACTCTGGAGCACCCCAATACCTGCTGTAGAAATACACACCTCCTATGACCAAAGCCTTTTCTCCTCAGTGGGAGTGTTGGCCCCACTACCAGATGAACTCAAGAGGCTGTGGCATTATTTATTCTTCCACCCCTTGTGATTTCTCCCTGAGAGAGCAAAATGAATCATGCCAGGTTTGAGATTCCCCAGCGAAATGACTGTGTTTGGTACACATGACTTTAAACTCGTCCCTTCCACCCTTTGGTGATTAATGGCCTGTGATCCTCCATGATTTATGGCATCCAGAAGACATTCTTTTCTGGGATGTAAGAACTGGACAGCATGTTTTCCTCATCAGTTACTGATTGTGATTGTAAGCGCCTCATATACCTTATCTGGGATGTTGGCTGTCAAAGAGGGAAATGGGGAGATGGGGGAGAGGATCAATGAGAAAGCCTGCTCCATCACTGACTCACTCCTCACTCAGGCCAGACACTTAGAACTTCTCTCAGCCTCTGTAAGTCAAGTTTTCTCCCTTCCTGGTCTAGCCTGAACCCTCCTTGTCCTCAGGCTCCCTGAGACCCTTGAGGGGATGGTGTGGAAAATGAAAACCTTTCAGTGACAGTTTTTAACTTGACATTGATCCTACACACACCTGTCCACAGAGCTGGCCATGCCAGATAGCTCCAACAGCTGAGTTCACACTTGCCATGCAGAGCACATTTAGGTTGAATTACTACACTTAAACAAATTTTTATTTCCATGCACTTGATATACACTTTCTTCCCTCCTTTCCTCTCTCCCCATTGGCAACTTAAGGAGCCATTTTTCTTCCTGACGCCACCTTGGCACTCTCTCTACCAGCATGTGAAAACAGCTGAAGTTGTACATCTGGAGACCTCATCCTCAGCTGCCGAATGGATTCAGAAGACATCCTGAATATTCATCATTTCTCTTTTTATGAGCACCTTGGCAATTGCCTCCGAAGTTAAAGACTGTTGTAAATTAAGGAATGCCACTTGGTGAATACCAATTTATCCGTATTTCAAGACTTCCCTCACTCCCACCTCCCCTCCACACAATATTGAAGTTCCTGTAGTCTTTGTGAATACAGGGCATTGTTTCTGTGCTGCTGAGGCAGAATTGTTTGTGCATCCCTGAAGACTGTGAAATGTCTGCACTGGGGCTGCTCATTTAAACTCTGTGCACTTACTGTACCCTCTCCGGAACTCCCTTCCTGGAGAAGCCAGCAATGACTTTCTCAGAAGTAATGTTAAACACATGCTGAGGAAGCTTGGCTCCTAGACAGGCCCTTTTAATTATTAGTTGTAAATTAGCAAAATTTTTTTTTCAGTTCCATATCACTGTCTGCTTTGCTGTGTGTGGGATCCTCCAGGTACACAGTACCCATGCCGGAAGTATATGTTGGCAGACTTATCTAGTAATGTCAATATTTGGTGCTTTTTAATTGTGTGTGATTTTTCCACACACAAAAACTTCACTCCTTCATAGTAATGACAGTGCAGAAATTAAAGCAGAGGGTTAATTATGGCTGATAGTTACTGAATGCTTTTTGAACTTGTGTCAAGTTCATGGGCAAAATCCTTGCTGCAGAGAACACCCTGCTCATTGGAAAGCAGGAGAGGAGTAGCTTTGTCCAAGGTTTACATATGGGACACAGAAATGCTGAGGAGTCTGTCCTCCAAGATGCTGAGCACTCTCTCCCTGGCCTTCCCAAATTAAGTGTACTCAATGTCTTCAGTGAAACTAAGTGAGACACACTGACCTGAAGTGATACAGAAATCCTGTGGCAAACGGAAGGGTCAACAAGTCTGGACTTCTTAGGTCTCATTGTAGTCTTATCTCCATCTTGTATGTGGATATCAATAGATAACAATGGATAGGGCCCTGAGTAGCCTGGTCTAGGGGAAAATATCCCTGCCCAGGGGTGGGGGTTTGGACGTAGACAATCTTTAAAGTCCCTTCCAACTCCAACCATTCTATGATCCTATTATATATTTCTGTGGTCTTTATTCATTCCTGGGCCTTGCTAAGATTTTCATAAATGCAAAGGAGGTTGCTGACATTCATAATTTTACTGGGGATGCTTGCCATTTTTTTCCCAAGGCTCCAGTTTCTAGAACCACATTTATACGACAAACTCAGCTGTCCAGGAACGTAAATTGTTTCTAATCCTTGTTCTTGAAACAGAAAGCTTGGAAAGACAACCAGGAATGCTGGAAACCCAGAGAGAAAATGAAAACACCTATAATATATTTCCATTTATAAAAATCTCACTGTTTCTAAGTCAAGATTATGTACTTTTTAATTATGGTGTGGAAAAAGCTGGTTCTTGCCTTTGCAATATTCATGTCGTAAATAGTGTCTGGAGGGCGTGGAGGCTCAGGAGAAGGTGATCTGAGGTGGGTGATGGATTCTGTGGGAGGCCAGCATGTTTCCTGACCTGCTAGAGGGCTGCTGTAGAGATGCCAGGCCATGAAGGGGGCAGGCAGAGCCCCAGGGCCACCACAGGAAGATGTGGCATAGAAGGGGTGAATGTGGGAGCAGCCAATGGACAAGGCAGGAGGCTCCTTTCATGCCTTGAACCAGGACAATCCTCCCAAACTGTTCTCAAGGACCCTGAAACTCTGTGTGGAGGTGCCACACAAGCATGCGCATTTCTCCTCCTTTTGCTGTGTTTAGAAGGAGCCTGGCTTCCAGTGCAGAGGGGCTGATGGTGACTGAGGGAGGTGCAGGCAGCTGGACAGGTGCTGTAGCATTGGCACCAGCTGATGGTGATAGGAGCATGGCTCCACAGCAATCACTTTTGGGGAATCTTCACACTTGTACAGAGAGAAGGAGACGGCAACAGCAAATGCAGGAATCCAGGAAGTTATTTCAAGGACATCAGCATGGTTGCAGACACCAAGAAGAGTGAGGAGAGCAGCATCTCACAGGGCTAGAGAAGACTTTGTTTAATACAGTCAGCACATCTGGAGATACATCACAGTCCAAAGTACAAGTGCAGGTGTGAAATTATCCCCTAGATGTCTCTGCAAGCAGGGCAGGAAGGAGGCAAATCCGGATCCTTGCACTCTTGATTTTTACTGCCTCCATGGGCAAGTATAGCTGTGATCTCCTCAGATACCTGCTGGAAATTGCTGTTGGTCTGACCAGACCCTCAGGGACATTGTGGACATGGGAGACCACAAACCAGCTGCTCTCAGGAGTGAGCTTGATGCACAGGGTGGTCCAGGAACTCAACCTGTGAGAAATAGGATGTGGTAAGCAAAATAAGCCTCTGGACTCTGGAGCCCATCCACAAGGCATGGAGCATTTTTTAACTTCAGTTGTCTCCCAGCTGTCTGGGGCATCATCAGAAATCTCCTTCTTGAATTGCATTAAGCGCTGTCCATTAACAGCTTAGCCAGTCTTCATGGATCTAGACCAAAAAGAAAGAGAATAATTTTGTTTAAAATTGTTATTTTAGATATACGTATATGAGAACATGCATGCACACACACACACAGTGTAGCCAGCCACAGGACTAGTGGAAAGGTACCAAAAAAAAGATATCGGAGGACTGTTGTAATTTTCCATTAACTTTTTGCATAAAATAGGAAAAAATTTACCAGCTATACTCTGATATGTATCACGGTCCCAGTAATTAGATCTTTCTTCTCTTTGGTGTGTTTTGGGGGTAATTTTGGGTGGGGGTTTTTTGTTAGGTTTTGGGGGTTTTTTTTGGGGGGGGTGTTGTTTGTTTATTTGGTTTGGTTTGGGGGGGGGTGGTTTTTGTTTGTTTGTTTGTTTTTGGTTTTTTGGTTTGTTTTTTTTTTAAGTATGCATAAGGAAAGAAATACTGATAACAGGCATCAACTTTGAGGGTTCCAGGACTGTGTTTGGCTAGGAAGAGTGCTTTGCCTTCAGATACAGTATTTCTGCTTTTATTGCAAAAGGGGCTCTGAAATGCCTCCTCAAACACAGAAGAGGTGAAATTACAGTGGTAGGGGGTAGATGACTGCTCACTTGTGCAGAATGTTGCCTGTGAATCAAGTTGCAGGAGAGTAGGTGAAGCCGGGGGTGATGAAAAGCGGGATTAATTATAGATACAGCTAAAACTTTGTGTGAGCCTGTCATGTTTGCAGCAATTAATTTCCACAGTGATGAGAGGCTGCAAAAAAGGTTCTTCAATGAGAGACGGGATTTGATTGGATAAACAGGAGAGAGAGATTGATGCAACAAGTTTTAACTGGTATCTCCCTGGGTGGCTCTAGAAGGAAGGGGAAAATATTTTTCATAAACAAGTAAAGAACAGAAAAATTAATGAGATCAGTCTTAACAAAGCAGCATCAGAAAAGCCCTTTGCATGGGCACAAGTGAACAACAAATTTGGCTTGAGGTTGATGCATGATGATGACTTAGGAAGGGGAAGCGGTTAATATAAACTAAACTGAAAAAGTTGGATGGGTTCAGATTTCATGCATGTTTATGCTTCCTCTCTCAACGTGTTTCTTCATAGCTGAATTTCAAGTTGAATAATTATAATTCGGTGCTGTAACTGTTTGATAAGCCTTTGCATTGTTGTGTATTTTTCATTTCTGCACCACAAAAAGCTGTCCAGGCACCAAATGGACTTTGCATAGGATGTGAAGCTGGCTAGTTTTATAGTCTTGTCTAGGGGAAATGAAGTACAAAAATTCTAGAGCTAATGAAATCGTTTCTAAAGAAAGTGGCTAGTTAAAGATTGCAAGCAAGAATTGGCCAACTCCCAAATGGCACCTCAAATTTTTCTCCAGAATTTGCTTTTTTTTAATGTCAAAACTTGATCTTTTTTGAGGGTGAACATAGAAAGATAAATGGGACATGAGGCACTTTCTAGTCCAGAGTATTAGCTCAATTTCTGAATGACTCAAAGACAAACTCTAAAGTAAAAGCTAAAACTGCTGCTTAATCTTCTCTGTGAATGGTTCACCAGATCATATCTTCTACCTTAATTCATTCGTGCTCATGGTACATCATTGCAGTTGGAAACTGGTTTGTCTGTGGCTTGTATTTTTTCCTGTGACAAAGCTGAGGGGGAAAGCTTTCTTTCTCTCTTTCCCATTACAGAAATCTGTGTACTCTCTATTGGGAAAAATCTGTGTCTGACTCTAAATCAACTTGGTTGATCTTTGAAGATATATATGTGAACATATGTATGTGACTGCTCCCAAAACAGAAATTGCCACTGCCACCAAAAAACTATATAAAAATATTACTTCCTGATGCAAAAGGCTCTCTTAAGTTTTTATTCATCATGTTAACTGATCATTGTAAGATATACATTATGTTATTAATACCATGGAAGTTTAGCAGAATATTTGCAAATGGAAATAGTTGTTTAAAAGGTTATGTCTGAAGAGTGCAGAGGAATGCAGCAAAACTCTTAGAAGAACTTTAATTTGCTATCAAAACCCAATTTATTCAATGTCTCCTTCCAGAAGAATATATTGTTAGTTCAGCTGCAACTTCTTAACTTCATTGTATTTTATATATTTTGGCCATCATGCATTGCCACAAAGTATATTGTACAGTGTGATTTAAAATGGGGTTTGATTAAGTACACAGAAATGATCTTATTCATCATACAAGGAATGAGGAGTACATCATAAGTACCTATTGTTAAGATGTATATATATTTAATGATCATCTGTTAGCTAAACCTTTTAATCCTATGCCTTGATTGTGCACTTTTATTTAAACTCTAAGGTATTGTTTCAATTGCAGAAATGAAAACAGACAATTGTCTTTCATCTCCCCACAACCATTGGAAAGAAAAATACAGGAAATATGTCTTCACAGAAAATGAAAATGGGAAAAAAAGAGAAAGGCTAAAAATGCATCAAGAGAAATTGATCAGCTGAAAGATGGAGTAAAAGACCTAGAGAAGGCAATAAGGGAGTGTACTGGGAGTATGCTGTTATGTTTATAGCTACAATGATACTTTATCCAGGACCCAAAATTTTGTTGCATCTTAAAAAGATTATGGGTAGTTTAGTAAATGTAGAGAGAAGGACAATATAGACATTTTGAGGCTTCTCTACAGGGAGGGATTATAAGGTCTTGCTCTTTTCAGCTCAGAAAAGAAATGGCAGAGCTGGAATCTGCCAGACCCCTGAGAAATGCTGAAGCTGGCAGAGAACATGAAGGAATTATTAGCTGCAATGTGCTCATACAAGCACCAGTGACAATGTGAGGCAGCAGCTCCAAAGGCAACGGAGGGATTCCTGGCTGCTGGCCCTCACACAGACCAAAAGCACTAATGAATTCTGCAAGGGATGAGACAAATTCATTAAGGATAGGTCAACCAGTGATTGCCCATGTGTAACCACTACCTCAGGAAATCCCAAACTATTGCTTCTCGGAAACCGGCCCAGTGTAATGTGAATGAATCACCCTGTGATGTGTGCCCTAGCCTTGTGTTTTCCCTGATCATCTGTTCCTGGGTCATGTAAGAAGTGAGACACTTAGTCACATACGCAGAGACTGAACTCACCGTGGTGAACTAAAAATTCTGAGTCCCATGTTCTATACTTATCAGTTTCTGCAAGTGATGCTACCGCAGAAGTCTTTCCCCTTCACACAGAGCCTGTGCCTTTGAAACCTTGAAGATAGACTTGTATGATGAGAACTTCCTTCAGTGAAACTATTGATTGAAAAAATATTAAGAAAAATGAAGCAAGCAGAGATTTGGCCCTAGTGAGACAGGCAGAAGTATGTTTATGCTAAAAATGCAATTATTAATATTTGACCAAATGTGACAAAGGATATCCCAGTGCCCCTGTCAACTTTTTAAAATACAGAGTAACTAACTCCTTCTTTCCTGGAAATCTCCAACATCTAAACCAGCAACCAAGGCTTTCACTTACAAGAGAAGAAAAAAGATTCTTTGGGAGTAGCATCAAAATAATTTTTTAAATGAACCCTAGGCCTTATCTTGCATGTCAGCCATGTTAATGCAGATGTTTCCAATTTAAAAATGAAGAGTGAGTTTTGTCTCAAGGCTATGTCTGTGGAGAGCCAGCTATTCCCAAAGGAATGGGCCTCGATTTTGAAGATAAAATTCAGAATCCAGGAGGGTTAAGAATAAGAAGAGATCAGTGCTTAGGTTCTGATAATGAGAAAGGAATTTTATGAGCTTGGAATATTTGGGACAGACATTACAAACAGGACAAAAGAAGAATGCAAAAATATGATCCTCATTGTTAGAAGCCTGTTAGATGTGAGGATTAGCTAAATTAGACATTGTGAGATGGCTAAAGTGGAATCCAAAATCCTGAACTCATGAACAAGGATAAGAATTAAATGTCTCAGAAGAAGGACCCTGGTGTTCAACACTTAGGCACAATATGGACTCCCTCACAGCTCCAGCAGAGGTGTCTCTATTGACTTCGCCCTCATGTAAGAATGTGGGAAAGGGGAATATTCCTGAAGTTATTGTGTATAAGCCACCACTAAAGCTCTCTGTTATCAGTGGTATGGGGCACCGTTGAAGGGGACAAACCAAAAACTCTGCACATCTGCATCAGTCCCAAGAGATCCACACAAGCTAGAGCTTTCTCCATGGAGTTAGGAACATAGCCAGCCCAGGACAGGACAGTGTGTTCCTAAGCAAGAGCTACCCCTCCAGCTATCCAAATGTTCTCTGGGTCACATGGGAAAACAAATACTGTCCTGTTGCTGCTGGGATCAATAATGTGGTTGCCTATTTGAAGAGAAGATAATGAACTTCACATAAATTAGGTATTCACAGTAAGAAAGCAAAGAAAATGAGTTTTTCCTCTCCAGCTGAAAACTTCACCCATTTCTTTCCTGCTCCAGGCTTTCCAGCTTTCTAACCTGTTGAATTATGGACAGTCATTCTTTCCAGTGTTGGCTAAATTCTTTTCTAATTATACATGTTCAGAATAGCATGAGGCAGACGTGCTGGTAGAACATTTGGTGCAGAGAGCATAATAAATTCCACAGAGAGCTTGACATGCATCACCATAGATGCAATATTCATTTTCATCACCACAGAAGAGATGAGATGCCGAGCCAGAGTTTAAAAAAACGTTGTGCTCCTTTACTAGGATGTGTGGATGGGATTGACTTTGTTCAGTTAAAAGGCTGTGTTGTAAGACAACTTCAGTAGAATTAATATCTACATATTTGCAAAGCAGATTTTACAAACACAAAAGCATGGAAGATGGAAATAAAATCAGATCTACAAGACATATAACCACCACAATTTTAACACTGTTTTGGGATAAAACTGAAAATAACACATAAAAGCATAAACCATGTCAAGAAATTTTAGCACATGATCTTTTACTCAAAGATCTTTTCTCTGGAAATTAGGTTGTAAAGAGCTTACAATAAAAAGTAGCTCTAAAAAGAGTGGGGTTTATTTTCAGGGAATGATTTACAGAATAAATATATTCAGATTTCAAATAAAAACATTTTATTTTTTTCAAGCACCAGGCCTGCAAATCCATCTTGGGACATCCAAGCAGATTCTTTTCTTGCTTCTCATGGATAGTAATAAAGTTTCTAGAGACCATCTCTAGAAAAGACCGTACATGTGTACTGACTTTGCAAACTGAGTACTTGGATTTTACAAAAAAGATGAAGAACATGTGAACAGAAGTGGTAATTTTCCTTCTTTTTATAGATTATCATATCCCAGCTAATGAGATGATGGTAGAACATTTAGAGAACGAATCACAAAAGATCAGAAGGGAAAGGGAGGTGTGTCTGGTCTCATGCTTAGTGCATTAGGACAGGTTATCTGGTAAATGTACAGCAGGAGGTTGGTTTCTAAGGAAGACCTCCTTTCAAGGAGGGGGAAGAATTTCAGCTCTTCCTTTCTGTCCATTGCTGCTGTTTCCATGTATCATGACATGCTCTGGGGAACGTGGACACTCGGAAGACATAATTTACTTTAGTGAACCGTGGCCCATATGACTGTGATTCACAAGACTCTGCTTTGAATTGGATGCATCTCTGCATTTTTGGCATGGTTCTGGGGCCAGGGATGGCAGCAGTTTCCTTTCATGGCTGCTATCAGCAAGGAGGCAGCAGCCACATTTCACCATCTCACAGAGATGTTACTTTTGTTGCCTTTTGATTTGTTGTTTCCCTATATATATAATACGAGTCATTCAGAGTCAGTGTAAATGTTTGTTCAGAATAGGGGATGGAAAAATGTAAGAATAATTCTGGTAATGGAAGTAAAATATAAACAAAGAGCTTAGAGAAAGTGGAGGAGCAGTGGGGGAAAAAGGGAAAGTTAAAATGGCTACTTATGGAAATGTAGAACAAACCTTCCACAGCTTAATGTAAAAGAAAGAATTTGGATCTGCTCAGAGGTCCACAAGGTATTTTAACAGACAGTGGCAAAAAGGATAATCTTTTTTCTATTGGAAAAATTACTTTTGTAGTACTTAAAGACACAGAATTTTCATACTCATGAAGTAGAGTGTAAGCACTCGACAGCACAGTGGAGACACGGAAGCATGTGCAGATTCCACCACTCCTGACAGTGCTTGAGTGGGGAAGACAGATCAGCACATTTCTTTTAGTCCTTGCTGTTACTGCTGGAAAGGAACTTCTCAGGTACAGGCATGAAAGATATCAATGACAGAATTCCAGCCATGGATCCTCCCTTCCTTCTTCCTGAGATCTTTGGATCATAGAATCGTTGAATGGTTTGGATTGGAAGGGACCTTAAAGATCATTCAGTTTCCATGGGCAGGGGCACCTCCCACTTGACCAGTTTTCCCTATCCAACCTGGCCTTGAACAGTTCTAGGGAAGTGGCATCCAAGATCTGATAAGATCCTTCCAAGAACTAAGCCTTGCATCTCTACAGGCTTGTGAGACCCTTGTTTTGGAGCATGGAATGTGTTTAGAAGCTTCATAGTCACGCTGATATTGCTGCATTGGCTGTTTCTAATGTGCTAAAGGAAAGAACTTTTCTAGGATTAATTTTTTTCTAAAGTGCATGTGTTTCACTTGTTATTTCAGATTTATTGATATTTAGTTTTTGCTGAATAATGAGCCTGAGGGTAATGGAAATCTTAATAGGTTAAAAAATTGGAGCCAATGTCATCAAAAGCTTCCTGTTCTCCACTGGTGTAGTGTTGCCACTTTATTTGCTTTTTCTGCAGGACAAACTGTTTGTTGCAACATTTGGGCTAAAATCCTGATCACACTTTCAACAGGGCTGGGATTTCATCCTATGAACTCTGTCTGTGGGAAAATGTGAGGGAGGAGGCTGTCCCTCAGCTTTGCAGCTGGCATGGCAGGTCTGTGCATATGTGTTACCACAAAGCTCCAAGAGCTGGTGTCACGCACAGTGCTGAGCCCACATTATCCTGACCAAAGCTGGACACTTCAGTGGTGCCAGCCAGGCCCAGGGGAACCTGGTGTGAGTTGTGGGGAACCCTTGTGATGCAGTGGGGGTATGCAAAGGGTAAGATCATGGCTCACATGCTCTCCTGGTTGATGCTAACCCAGCCAAAATGTCACATGCAGCCTACGGATAGATGCTCATGTGGTCAAGTCAAGGGGAAACACAAAAATTTGGAGGGCTGCACGGTAATTTTATCACCTGTTACAGGCAGCAGATCAGTGTTTCTAGAAGTCACAGGATACTTCAGTTTCAGTGCTGCTACTGGTGTCTGAGGGCGTTTGGTTATTTTACCTGGGGGTGTTTTGTGGCGATCACCAGCTCCCCATGACACAGCAATGATTCCTTGCAGTCAGCTGTGACACAAAGGGGATGTGGCCTGCACATTGTTTTGTGTTTCTCCAGGCTGGATGACATGCTGGAGTGTGGGTCTCTCAGGAGTTTTCACTGCAAACCTGCACTATGGGTGCTCACTGGGGTGCCAGAACCAAGCAGTGCTCCCACCTCGCCCCAAGCACTGCAACAGTTTGGTCTCCCAGGGGGAACAACAAAAACCTTTCTACCCATTCCTCTGACTGATCCAGTCATTTCCATTTGGTGCAAGAGACAGGGAAGAGGAAACGTGTACTTACAGTCCTGAGATAAAAATTACTTTAGCCCAAAATATTTTAACACATCACCCAAACTGTATTTTCTAGCTCCTGTATTTTCAAGTCTCTGCTAGCAAGAAGGTCTTGTGATGAGCAGCAGGAGTGCTTCGGAAAGGAATTTTCAGGCCAGAGGTGCTCACCATAAATTTCCTTCTGTCTACGATTACTATCATTGCATTTTTGAGGCACTTTTAAAATAAACTATGCAATGATGTAATGCACACAGAAGGACTGGGGTGGGAGTGCAAAGAAAGGAAAAGAAGCAGCATCTGGATTTTGCCTGGTATCTTCCATAGAGCATCTTGATGTCTGTAATTAGTGTCATGTTATGAGAGCTTAAAAAAATAAAGGCGCCAGAGCTCCAAATAAAACATAAAATGGCTTTGATAGAATAAATGTTACTATCATTGTTTAAAAATGTTGTGACTTGTCTGCTATAGTTTCTGAGAAAGATATTTTCCAGTGCTGCTGCTCTTGCTCTGACTCTTTTTAAAATTCTATTATTACAGATAAGGACAGAGGAAAATCCTCAAGACAGACTTGTTTTATATCTCTGTAACACAATGCCAACATTGTCTCTCCTCAAGCTGAACTTCCAAATTAAATTAGGCATGATCTTTAACAGAGCTCTGAAACACTCTGTTCTATAGACACTTTATCCTCTTTATTAAAGAACATTAATAATTCAAACGTTATGGCTTAGGTTAGGCATACCCATTTGTCTGGTGTTGGAATAATATAGCTGCACTCCACTCTTCAGAGCTATTTTGATAGCCAGTGGGCCAAATTCTGCAGCCTCTTTGAAAGTCATGGGAATTTTACCTGCATCTTGGCTATGTACCGGGGAGAGAGACACAACTAAGAAGTCTTGGCAAACTTTACCTTGGCAAACTTTTGGCAAACAAAGCAAACTTTAGCATGCTCAGAGAACGTACAAACATGCTCTCCCACCCCAATTTTGCAGACTGCATAAGACAACATTTTCAGTTCAGCCAGATGGATTTTTGCCTAAGAAAGGCCTCTAGTTTTGGAATCTAAAAAGTCTACATAAATATGCTTGCAAAAACACATATGCAACCCACCTCAGCAATATGACTTTCCCCTAGCTTTAATTTTACCATGTGTGAAGCAGGATATCTGCAGTGTGCAAGTATGCCTCTGAATGTATCACATTTTCAAATCACAGGGATTTACTGTGACTTTTTTCTAGTCTTTAGGAGCTGAGCTACATTCTACCTACAGGTTAAATGTAGAATTCATTAGCACCAGTGATTTCCATAGCTACACAGCTATGAAGTCTTGGGTTTAGCTCAAACCTGCATGTAGTGGCAAAGAGATTAGTATAAAAGCATAGCTTTTCAAGGTGGTATATTTTTTTGACATGAGACCAGCTTTACTTCCAAGTGCTCCTGTACTTGAAATACTTGGGATATGGAGCTGACTCAACACTAAAAACAGAAACAATGCCTGAAGAGTTTCTCATTTATCTCTTTCAGAAGAAGCCACATGGATGGTGAACCAGAAAGAAATGCATTCTGATCCTATTCTACAATTTATCTGAGGTGGAGGGCCATTAAAACTCTATTAATCCTTGTTGGCCACTACATGGGGTGGTGCAAATACCACTTCCATGTAATGTTGAACCCTAAGTCTTGTTGAGACATTGACCTTGCTTGCTTCACGTTGCCATCCCAAGAGAAGTGAAATCATTATAAATAAGGGATATTAGCCATTAGTTATCCCAATATAGAATGGTAAGAAACATATTATATGTTACATAATATTATCTTATAATTTTATGTTATGTATTACATGGATTTGTTAAATAAAAAGGATGTTTAGCTTAACCAGTGTTCTACCACAGCAGACAATTTATCATTAAGTGCAGAAAAAAAATCAGGCTTTTTCTTATCTGTTGGGCCTATACATTACAAAACACTATAAACAACATACAATTACATTTGAAAATGAGGACGAGAACAAAAGTAGCCACATGTTTATTACTACACTCATTGAAGTTGGTCTGCCAAGTGCAACTTACAGAGAAATTTGTCTGTAATGTATGGTAGAAAACCCACTTGGTTTTTAGCGTCTCCTGTTGAATATAAGAAAACAGTATTCAGCTAACTTCTCATCCACATGGTTAAGTGGCAAAGAAGATGCCAGCATAATTTAAGCCAGATTTAAAAGAGATTTTGGAACTTCAAGTTACAGTTGATTTCTAATAGCCCAGTTTGACACCTACTATATCCTTGAAAATCCCTCTTGATACCTTTAGGTAATCAAACGCATTCATAATTTGAACTGCATTTCCCTGACCTCAAAACTGAAGATAGGGTTTACCAATTTAAAGGTATTTGCCAAAGAAAGTTATGGTCAAAACTGACGAATGTTTCAACCACGGTAATGGGAGACTTAGACCAAGAAAATATCCTTAAAACCCTCATGTAGTTTATTTGGGCTGATGTAGTACATCAGCCCAAATAAAAACCTCACAGTTATGAAAATGATTCCAAGTTAGCCCCTTTCTGCATGGTTTAGCCAGAGCTAGGGGCTGAACACTTAATTGAAAGTTTAAGTAGTTGTCCCTGGCAGATTTGACATAGGAAGGAAGGCCATATGTGGAATTACTGAAATGGGGCCAGGTCCAAGCATGCTCACCTGCCTTTTGGGGAGAGTATGTTTGATTGGCTGAGGTTGTCCATGGCAGGACAGTAGACTAGGTAGACAGAGCCTGACAGTTGTGCTTGAATAGACTCATTGATTCCTGTGTGACTTTTAAAGATCATGTTTCCACCTGCTTCTCTGAAGAACATCAGCTCTTCTCAGTGTGTTAATCCTCATTTCTGTGCCAGGAGTTCAGCTGGGTTCTTGGTCTAAGTTCCAGTGGAAGCAGTAACATCAAAGAGCTCCAGTGGCCAGGGCTGCCAACCCTGGAGCTGACTGTTGAGCTTGCCAGTAGCCCAGGGAAGCCCCCAGCCTGCTCCTTACCATCCTGTGGTGCATCTGAGGCACTCCTGGAGATGAGTTGACACTTGTGGCAATAACACAGAAATGTGTGATGAGGTTCTGGTTGAAGAAAAGCAGCCACTACAGAAGTGGAATGAGGAAAGGGAGCAACTGAGACACTGAAATTGAGACATGGTAACCCTGAGGCTTGATCTCAGCCTGCCTGGTCCCAAGCTTTCCTGGGCCTGCTTAACACGTTCACTAAATTTCTCCATCCCTCAATTCTCAAGGGTTTTTTAAACAAAATTCTCCATTAGTGTATGTGAAGTGCTGAAAGTGCATGGTTATCACATGTAAGCCTAAACACAGGGACAGTAGGGAAAGGAGCTTGACACATATGCAATGTATAAGTCTCACAAATGAGTAGGCATATATAGTTCTACTAAATCATTGTGGCCTTCAAGTCGATTTTAATGAAACCTAGCATAGTCTGTTCAGCTGTTTCTCATAAATCATAATTTTAGTTAAAAAATTAACTTCATATTTCTTCTGGAGCTCTGCTATCCTATAGCTATATTCCTGGAACAGTTGCAGCTTAAGGGAGTCTTCCCTGAGTAAAAAAAATCCTATCCTTGGGTCTGGAGACTGGAGTCAGACTCTGAAAAGCACTCAGAACTGGGAAGGAAAACTCTGGGAGAGGGAGAGAAATGAGAAGGACACAGTATTAAAGCTCTTTATACAGAGAAACCCATGTAATCTGCAGTGCTGTCTTGTAAAATGCCTGTAGGTATTTGGTAAATGGGATGATCTGATGGGAAGCAAAACACTTAATAAAAAAGTTAGAATCAAACCTTTCTCCTGTTTGGAAAAACTAGGTACATTTGCCAATTTCTCCCCAAACTCAATTTAATGTTTGTTTTGCCTGAAATGCTGTGGTTGTTTTGTGACAGCTGTGTTTGCGTTTGTCTTTCCCTCTCAATACTTTACCCTGAAATGATCCCCCAGGCTGGTAGAGGTACTCAAAGCCCTTACTACCTTCCATCTTTCTGCTCAGAGACTTAGTAAACTGCCTGAACAGCCTCTGGAAGACTCATTCTTCAGCCAAGGAGAACTACTTCATTTCCAGAGTCTTCATATTTATTTGTGCACTCTCACAAAGTTGTCAACACCACTGTGTTGCTCCTTCTTCTGTGACATTTTGAAGGATGAGATGAGACCACAAATCACTTTCTCTTTGGTCAACCTGAAGCCTTCAGTTTTTGTTCTTTAATTGAGGCTGGATGTAAAGAGATGAACTGGTCATTGTCCCTAAGGGAGTGAATGAATTTTGCTGTATCAGGTTACAGGACTTTGAACAAAACATTTCCAAAAAAATAGCAATGTCTATGAAACTGCAGCACTAACATACAAGTCTTGAGATCTCTCAAGACCACGTAAAAATCCTGGTGTGCAAAACTGCTTTTTGTATGAAACTCAGTCCTAGTTTCACAACCATGTTGTCACTTTTCCCACTGTATTTAATAAGTTCCATAAGTCAAATTAAATGTGTTTCAGGAACTGAGTTGATGGCCTTGTTTTTGAGAGACGATGGAGTTGGCAAGACAGGAATTCCAAGAAACCCTAGTGTGTCCCATTCCTTCAGGTGCTCTATCCATGGTCTAACTGAGCAATCACTGATCTGAAGAATTTACAACCATGATGCTACAGCTGTTCCTGTCCTTCCTGTTCAGATTGGTAATTTCAAACGATGCTCTGTTTATTATCAACCCAACTCTCCTTCACACTTGCCAGTGCTTTTCATTGATTGCAAAATTGCAGAACCTCAACTCCCTGAAAATGGGTCCAGCTGTGAGTGCACCAAAGGAATAAGAGCTTGTCAAGTGCCCTGTTTGGGTAGAGAGGTGGAGCAACTTCTTGCAGCAGGTGAGGAAAATCTGGTTACTTAGTTCTTTGAGAATTTTACAATATTACCCTTTAGGAAGACATGGCTCTCTGAGGAGATTAAACAAAAATAGTATTAATCAGCCATACAAATGGTTGAAAATGTATCAGCTGCGTTACAGGCAGAGGTATTACAAACCTGGCAAATATTGTGTTCTTCTGCAATTTCTCTATCTCGTAATCTGCTCTCGTGGACAGCCTCTTTAGCTGCTTGCTTGTCCTTCCCTGCAAGAATGTCTCAGTTGCAATGTCTCAAAGTTGCTTTTCTCCAGACAGACCATGAGTTTTATTTTTTGCTCTTTTTCTGTTGCTGCCTATATCCTTTGGCCCTCAAGCTTGACTCTATAATGTGAAGGACTCTGTCCACAAGCCCGCCACTCTTTGTGGCTCTCAGTGAGAGACATCAGGTGGTCACTCTAGTGGTCTCCCAAATCTCAGTTCTCTGCAGCTCTTTCCATAGACCTTCCACTCAACAAGTTTCCTCTTTCTCTATTTATTCACCCCTAAATGCTTCCACATAGTCTTAATTAGGTTCATCTGGGAAGCAGTGACTTTGGACCAGCATTGAAGGGCCAAGTTCTTCATGACAGAAAGAGTTAGAGACCAGGTTCTTAGCGTTCACAGGAAGACAAATGGTGGAAAGAAGAGTTGTCCTTTTTTGCTGACAGCCAGGTGTTCTCTGGACGAATATATCCCACTGCTATCAAATAGGATTGATAGAGATGGGTGAGAAGAATTGGCAGCACTCTCTCTGATGTGCACCGTACTTTCAGGATCCCTTTCTCAACAGCAATTCTCCTGTCTGGTGGACAAACAGTGGCAAAATAAGATCAAGTCACAAAGTGCTGTTCACCAACCTTGAAGGTTTTCTGTAAAGGCCCACCAGACTCTTCCAGTCTGGCTCAATTAATAGCTATTACTAAGAAGAATTCTACCTATGACTCCTAGGATGACAGGCTCTTCAGATTCGGCACGTTGCTGTAACTTCCTGAATTTCTGCCAATTTCCTCTTGTCCTGCTGCTTGGTACTGTCAACAAGGGCTTTGACATCACCAGTTTGGATACTCACAGACATTGATGAGGTCCCCTCTCAGTCATCTCTTCTCAAGGCTGAACAGGCCCTGCTCCCTCCGCCTTTTCTCATAAGAGAGATGCTCCAGCCCCTTTATTGATCTCTGTCACCCTACACCAAACCTGCTTCAGGAGCTCCATGTCTCTTGTACAGAACTTTTGCAATATAATTACTTTAAAGCAGACGCCTTGGGTATCCTTAGGAAAGTCTCTTCTGGTAAAATTCACTTGCTTTAACATCTCCAGTGCAGGTGCCTACAGAGTAGTTTCCAATACCTTTTGAATCTCTTTCTGGAGAGATTTAGGCTCTGTGAAAACAGGATTCATTTGGCCAACTTCATCATTTGTCTTGGAAAGATTTAAGTCATGTTCTGGAAGAGCCTTTTCCCCTTTAGGTTGATTTTATGGAGTCAAGAAGATTAGTTCAGGGCAAAACTAAGATTAGTTCAGGGCAAAAGTACCCTACCTTAGTGAATTTCTAAACCAGCATTCAAGACCAGCAGGGCTACATGGATTTTCTACACATCTACTCAGGTAAGGCACTACCAGGAAGGACTGTCTGGCTTTTCTGATCTCCAACACATCACAAAGCCTCTGTCTTTGTCTTGGCTTCCCTTAAAAATAAAGTGGAGTGAGGACGGTGTGAGTTTTTGTGGGACAGAGGGAATTCCATTTTTCATAGTCATCATTGGATGGTGTTTTCACTAAAAAGTGTGCTTCTAAAGTCTCACTTGAAGAGTTTAGTGGGTGATGTATACATTACAGCTGTAAAATGTGTATCTTGCTTTTGCAGTCCTTGGTGACCGTGGGTTGTCCTACAACACACAGTGTGAAGGGACAAACCTCTGGCTCTCTAACTGTCGGAACCCAAGACATCCCTTTGGATGTCCCGGGCGGTCCGAGACCCCAGGAGGGGGTCCAGAGACCCTGGAACAGTGATGAAAACACCAGTGCCTTTGATTTTAGCCCTTGGGAGCGATTGCCAACATTATATGAAGAATTACAAGTCACAGGTGTGTAATTAGGATATTAAATAACTTATTTTTGTGTATTAATATGGATTTTGGGGGTTCACAAAGGGGGCTCAAGGAGACAAGATGGAATTATTTGGGTGTGTCCCTTGTCTTTCTCCTTCTTCTTCTTGTCCTCCATCTTTGGGTGAGGTGGTGGCATTTTCTTATTGGTTTAGTGTAAAGGTGCACAGTTTAATAAAAGCAGTAGATATTGGTATAGTAGTGAAAACAATGGGGACGTAATAATTAGTATAAAAGATTACGACCACCCAGGAGCGGAGCAGATAGCCTTCGGCTGCGGTGTAGGTGACATCTATGCCGGCTGAAGGAAAAATAGTTAAGAACACGATGGAATAAACAACTCTGATAAAAGAATCAACGCGTCCTGATTCTTTCTTCTGGCACGGGGCTTGGAGAAAAGGACTTTACCCGCAATTCTCGGATGGCTACCAGCCCGGGATCCGAGATCTAACCATTTTTATCAGCTGAAGGACTAGCCCTATGTATGGTTAAGTGCCAATCAGTGTGAGTTAGGTCTGTGAAATCACCTTCCAGAGAATTTTGGGAGAAGCCTCTTTCCAGTCTATAGAACTTTCCTTAGACTGGGTAGGAAAGCAGAGAGGGTAGAAAGTCCTGAGCCCACCCGCAATCACATTTCCTTGTCCAAGAACATCAGATTTTTGGGATATAGGCTGAAAAATAAAAACATCCTATAAGGAGACTGTTTAATAAGTTGAGGCAGCCAAGTATGTGAAAACTCCTGTGATCTTCTCAAGCCTTGTTAGGATTGGCAGAGAGGTTTCCAAAGCACATGGAGGTGGTCAGACACTTGAAAAGGACTAAAGTGCAAAGGGCCAGGTGGAAAAAAAATAGTCTGTTAAATGTTATCACAGTATCTCTTCTTGGTGAGGTAAATTTCCAGGCATTTGTGACTTACTGTATGGTAATTTCATGTGTTGATTCTATCCATAAATGGCCTGTCTTTATTCAGTGTATGTCTGCTTCAGGATTTTATGCAATTCCATGTGAACTCATTTCACCCACCACACTCCATCAATACATATGCTCTACATCATTTAAACCAGTGCTTTCTGGCATCTTATTCCTAAAAATTATTGTGTAGCAGATAATATCTTTCCTGTGCCTGCACTGCTGTGATTTCTCTACCTGTCTAGAGGCTTGCTGAAACAAATGTGTATAAGGAAGCCTCTTTTCAGCTTTTGTGGCTTTTCAAAAACAGCCACAGGCTACCTAAAACTGATGCTGCTTTAGATGAGCTGAGCTAAGCAGTGCAGTGTTAAGTACAGATGCGGTGGTATCGTATTAACCTCATCAATAAGGTAACAGTTTCCTCTTCACCTATATGTCTCCATGCCCTGCACATCAAAAACTCCTTTGGGCACTGCCAGGTAGTTGATCTTTAAAGGCCCAAGTCCCAGTACAGTACTACAGAAAAACCTTTCTGACTTGAATTTACAGTGCTTTTCTTTATGAATCATCTGCCCAAATCTGCAAGATTTATTTCAGGGAAGACCTGTGGTAAACATAGACAAGAAAATAGTCTCTAATAGCTACACTTTATAGTTAATGGATCTATGAAACTTTGTGAGGTTTTAATAAGTGGGTCTAATAAGTTGGAATGATTTTGGTGTTGGTGTTGGTGTAGACACACAAGCAGTTCCATCATTTTACTGTAGTCTATATTGGTATGCAGGTCTACTGGCAAGAACACTGCCCAGAACGCAAATTTTAAATTATAATTGAAGTACTGAGAATCAGTGATGGCATTTATGAAGGACCAATGAATCACAGAATTTAAGAAGCTGTGAAAGTTACTGGCCTGAAGGAATTTGTTAATTCTCTAGTTTCATAATCTTGATTTAGCACTAACATTTCTCATGCCTTCCTTTTGCAAAGATAAGGCCATCTTACTGAAAAGAACTGTAGGCAATACAGTTAATCAGGTTTTGAACATATACAGGAATTGTGCAAATTAAACTGTGGCTTAATAGCATTTAAGTCACTCCATGCTCCACATCGCATTGTATTTTAAAGTCTGGTTTCTCTGGTTCAGAGACAAATTTAAGATCACAACATACCTCTCTCGAGATACTTGCATTATCAGGATGATGCATAAACTGATCCTTCTCATAGAAGATAAAACTGGCTCTGTGAATCACAGTGAAATTCACAGGCTAAAATGCCATTCTGATATTCAGAGGCACCGCTGCTGGAGATCCGACCTTACTGTGGAAGCTGGTGCTTGCTATTTTCAAAGGGGAAAGCCCGTGCCATTGAAGACATCTGGCTTGTTGTTGTAAACCTTAAAATTCCAGAGAGTAAAAGCCATTTTCAGGTACTCAATCACAAATCAGATTTGGGGTTATCAGTGTGTACATGTAAGGTTTAGGATACCTTTTAATCTATGTAAACAGTGTGCTTGAGAGCTGCATGTATTTATGTAGAGATCAAAGTGGTGGCAATGGCTATGGAGAATAAGCAGCAAGAAAAATCATTGGAATGGTAAATGATCAGTTGTGAGAAGGAAAACTTGAAAAACTTGATTCTAGACATGGCAAATAGGTTGCACTAAGATGTGGCCCTGACATGTGCACATGGGAATGGCATATCACCCACTGATTGCAGCCTCTCTTTACTGAGGTTTGCTGCACCAGGTCCTGGGAATGCAAAGCAGCTCAGCTTCCAGCTTTCCCCCACCAGCAGCTTCCTGCCTTTTCACCAGCTGCTGCCTGCAGCTGGAATTGCACCACGCAGAGACATGACACACTCTCCTATGCCAGGCCTGGGCTTCTTTTCACCACCAGCTTCAGCCTTCTGTCCTGAGAGCATGACCAGCTCTATGGCCTCTTCCCAGAGCTCCCGTTTTTCCTGCTGTTTGGTCTTCCACACTCACATTTTGAACATCACCAAGGGTGTGCTGAAGTCAGTGAGGAATTTCCTTGCAATTTCTTTCTTTGATGGCTTTGGGCTGGTTCTGCTGTGGCCTGAGAATGTCCAGCAAAACATCCAACAACCTCCACATCCATGGAGATCTGCATTCTGCCCAGCTGCCTGACTGCTGGAACAATTCTGGGAATCAGGCAGCAGTGGCTGGCTTAGCCCTGGATGATCTACAGGGCAAGCACCAGACCCAGGGAGAACAGCCCTGCTGTCTCCACTCAGGCTGTCCAATTTCTGGCTCCAAGAGGATTGCCAGGGTGAAGGAATAAACAGCCTGCCTGAGGAAAAAGAAGCCTTGGTTAATGACTGCAGGACCCCTTAAACTGAGCCTCCTTTAGCACTCCACTTTCTTTGGAGAAAGACTACACTTGCTTTTCCATGACAGTTTGTGTCTCTTCTCCATGCTGCTCTAGCTGCTAGAAGATTGTCGCCTTCATAGCAGCTCCTTTCACAGGAAGATGAGGACGGCAGGGCCAGTGTGATGAAAAGCTGCTGAAATGTATTTTTTAATGAGAAAATGAAGTGTTCTCCATTGCGGTATGAGTACTCTCTTTTTTTTTTTTTTTTTTTTTTCTCTCAAATTCAGAAAAAAAAGAGGAAACAGAAAGAGGAACATGTGTTCATTTGTTGTAACTGGAGTTTGTGAAATGAGGTCTTCTTGAGAAAGCTACTAAACATTCATTTCAAAGAATATCTACGTTTTGGCACCCAAATATTGTAACGTGTCCAAAATATAATTAGCTCCTGAAGTGGTTTGAGCTTGTAAATATGTCTTTAGATTATAAACTGGTCCAGTAGCTATGCGAGCTTTAAAGCTGACTCTTGGAAAAACAAGACTTGGAAGGACAACTCAAGCCACAATAGATATACACCAGGACCTGAGAGAATTTTCTTCATGCATATGGTTCATCTATTTACATATTTTACTGTAACCTTTTCAAAACCCTTGTGCCTTGGGCAGTGGATGAGTTTACTACTAGAACAATATAGGTAACTGTGGATCGTTTGAACTGCTTAGCTGCCAGTATATATTTCATTCAAAATTTAGGCTTTAATTTTCATCAGGCAAGTGAGGAGGAATGAGAAACATCTGTATCTGTGTAGTAACTGTCAGAGGAACTTAGATGCAACATTGAAATTAAATTTCACCTCTGCAAATGAGGCTGGGAAAGACGTTGTCTGTTGAGTAAAGTGAGGTAAAAAGAACTGGAATGATTTCCTACAAATAGGCTCAGAGGCAAAAATTGAAAGAAGAACCCAAAAGACAAAGGATATTCCTCCTTCTCTTTTCTGACTACTCAAATATACTTTCCGGGCATGAGAGAACCAATTCAGATCAAACAAGCTGGTCCAGACCATTGCCCAAAACCTAAATAGTTAAAGCCTGCATAGTGCTTTCAAGCTATAAAGTACACTGTAAGTGCTAAGTATTATTATTACCTTGAATCAAACAAAACCCAAACCTGTTTGAGAGGTTCAAAAATATTTGCTTAACTTTTATGTATTTATTTTACATTCTGGCTTGACTCTGCACTTCCTGCTGCCTCCTGGGACTGAAAGTGCAGATACTCCAATGCCACAAGGTGGCTGTGCTAGCAGTATTTCTGAATTGGCTGGAGATGAGGCGCTCTGGAAATCTCACAAAAAAGCTGTCTGTGAGACTCTCTGCACACAGCTTAATCCACCTGGAAAGCGGTGGGAGAGGTGTTCACTGCGGGAAAAGCCCCTGCTGAAGGAGGGCAGGCAGGATGGTATTATACTTTCCCAGCAGGATCTGAAATTTTCAAGGTAGATCTTTCCAGACCAGGGAGCTTATGCAAGGGTTTTCAACAGGGCTGAGATGACTTAGGAATGTAGTTACCTTTGATTGGTCCCCTGGATTAAGGGTTTTAAGACTCTCACACAAGCTATGATCAATGACTCCTTTCCAGCCAGTGAAGGAGAGGTCTTGGAGAAAGGGTGGGAAGAGCACCATCTGCACGAGGCAACCTCTCCTGTAATTAGTCAAATCTTCACAGTCTTTCTGTTTTCCTCATTTGACAGCCGTCTGTTGGGCTCACCTCTGAGGCTCGTGTGTTGTTTGAGGTTGGATTGAGTCTATTAACCTCTTAACTGCTTCTGGGCCTACCTAGCAGAGTTGCACACTGCACTGACTCCCATGGAATGCCAGTAAAATGTTGGCAAGGGAACAGACGCTGTTGGGACCCAGCAGAGAAGTGGTTAACCACATGGATATTGTTCAGTGAAACAGCCTGAAAGCTCATACTGTGAGAAGCACTTCTCACCATGTGTAAAGTCTGACACATATTTCAAAGGAAAGCTTTTAATTACAGTTGGCAGGTCTGCCCCCACGCTGAAAAGTGACTTAATTTTTGACCCCAGCAACAGAAGGGTCTGTAAATTGGGCTGCCATTGCAGTACTAATTCAAATAAAGAGCTGCAGCTTTGTTGCCTGCAGAGAACTCCTATGTGGGTTGAGTGTGACCTACCAAAATGACTGTTCAGCTACGGACTATAAGTGGATTGAAATAAGTCATCTTGTGCCTCAGGTTCCTCATTTGCAGAATAGGAGGAACAGGAATGTCCCTTCTTATAATGTGGTGTAAGACCTAGTGGGGAGCCTGGCATCACAGCTGTAATTAATATCAGTGTATTCAGATGATGGGGGTCACAGACATGCCCTAACTTTAAATCTAGGTCCAGATTTGCATTGAGTTCAGAAGTGTTTCAACTCCAGGTTTTAGTTCAGCCCAGTAATGCCACAGCCAGGATTAAAATTGGGTCTGGGTTACTCAAAAAGGGAGAAGTTCAGAGAAGAAGAATTTGGTTCAGGATTTCATTGCTGTGGGACAAAGGACAACCCCTTTGCAACACTGCAACCCTGCAGCTGAAGTTTGAGCTGTAGCACACCCAGTCCTACTTGCTGTGTTGCTCAGAACAGCGTGTACTCCATCCTTAGGCTCCAGAAAACTCAGTAAAAACTGGAGACGTCATGATAGCACCACACCAATGATAACTCAGGCCTTTTTTTCCAGACATAAAGGGAAACCCAACTTTTTGCCTATTTCACTAAAATAATCTGAAATTGAGCTATTCTCGCTCTCTTTTTTTTTTTTTTTTTTTTTTTTTTTTTTTTTTTTTTTTTTTTTTTTTTTGGTGGTGGTGGTTTTGTTTTGTATCTCTGCCTTGTGGAGAGCACCAATTTTTTCTCTGATAAAATTAGAAGAAAGAATGCTAAAGAACTGAAACGATGAAGGAAGAAAACATTCAGTTAGGGGAAAAAGCCATGAAGAAGCAATTTCTGAGAAAACTCCAGGTGCCAGCAAGAACTTTTTTAAGGTGTCCACCTCAGCAAGACAAAAATTTGGGGGATTTTAGACAAACCAATCCACTGGCTGACAGCTTGCTAAAACAAGGCTATGGTGTGCAAGGGGTCTAGAAGCCCAGCCTATTGTGGAGCTTGCACCTTGTCCAAACCCAAGGAGATTTATACCTTAAGCGACTGTGCTTGGTGTTTTGTTGAAAAATAGAGGTGAGGGCCAACACTCTCTGCCTGCAGTCACAGCTGTGGTACTTTAGGCAGCCCAGCTAGACCAGTGCTTCCTTGAGCTGCAGCCTGGTGTGGGGAAGCCTCCTGGAAGTGTGTGTGCTCCTGGCCAAAGAATATACTAGATTTGGAGTCCTCAGGGGCTGCTGCCTGCAGAGCTGTGACTGGTTCTGCATGGCCATGAGTGCTGATTTCCAAGGGCAGAGTACTAGAATACTGGATAATGTAGTGCTGGGGATAGTTTTAGTTTCTCCATCTTTTTTTTTTCTTGTCTTTTCCAGGCCTGTCTGCCAGTATCTTTTCAGAAATGAAGACACCAAGCAGTTTTGTCCATCTGTGTTCTGTCTTGAATTATAATTCTTATGCAGTGGGGTCCAGGCACTGGATTTTTTCTCTCACCCTCTCACATTTATTTTGCGCCAGTGGAGGGATGTAGCAGGTAGACATGTAGAGACAAACCAGGTAAAAAAAATAATAACTGAGTGACAAGAGAAGGAGAACTAAAATTCCTCCTAGTGGTCATCACAGAAAGCTGGTGTGATTTCATTGTTATCTCAGGAAGGAAGTAGCAATGCACAGAGCAAGACAAACTGTCCAGCTGGAACACATGGACGCCACAGTCACTTCCACCAGTGATCAGATGGCAAAGTGAGCTTTCAAGCTATTGCCAAGTATCTTTCAAGCTGTTGTTCTTCCAAGACAAAAAACTGGCTTTGCAAGGAGCCTGTTAGATGATTTTGCACTTTGACTGTGGAGTATGTGTCCTTCAGTGTGCTGCACTATATGCACATATTCCTCAGACAAAACTTCCCATAAATAACTCCGTGTCAGCATTCCACTTCAAATGATGAGTTTGCACCAGAGGCACCTTAGCTCTCCACTATGCAGAGCAGGATGGGTAGCTGCATATGCCTGCAGCAGCACTCAGAACTGGATGGATTACAGCCGGTATTCACTTTACGGCTCCTGTGTTTCTTCTCTTTTGGCTTTTCCCAGAGCAGCCATGCCCAGAGGCACTGGTCCTGACGGATTTTAAAAGGTACCAGGAATGACTTAGGTAGATAGTGTGATTTGGCTGTGTCTTGGTTTTGAAAGAAGACAGGTATCTGCTAAAGAGAGGCAGGGCCTCTCTTGGAATGGATAATTCAAATCCCCTTCCCTCAAATTATTATAATTTAGAAAATTAAAACGGCTCTCAGGCAGAGATATGGGGATAGGAATAACAGTTCTTTACTAATAGGTATAACAAGGCAAACAAACAACAACAACTACAGCAATTAATAGTGAAAACAGAACCAGGGACCTTGACGGAGCTTGGTTTCACAAAACCCGGGGCAGTCTGGTCTCTGGGGACTCTAAAAAAAAAGGTACCAAGCTGGAACGGCGGGGTATCCCGGGCTGGTGGATCGGATGAAGTTCAGAGCTCCGTCAGTGGTCACTGGAGGGCAGGGGTGTTTGGCAGGGAGGCCAGTGCGGGCCCACGGTGCAGAGCAGCTCTAAAACAGTGCCAAGGCAGTGGGACAGGGCTGAGACAGCTCCAGCAGGGCAGCAAAAGGAGGAATCAGGGTCTTCCTGGGCACACAAGCAGATGATAGTAGCTCTCTTCAGGATCAGATCCCGGTGGTGCCAGTGAGAAACTCACGCAACAACGGCAGCCTCGTCCACTCCCGACACAGACCACACCAAAAGTGCAGCTGCCCCCCAGCCCCCGTCTTTCTCCCCCCCGCCCCCCCCCTCGGGGGGGAAACTCCCGGAGACAAAGGGTGTAGCCAAGTGCCAGCCTCCATGCTTTATTTCACCTGAGCACTGATAAGTACCCGGCAATTAGTTGCCTTGCAACTCTTGGGAAAAAATTCTATAGGTGAAAATAAAAAAAAAATTAAACAAGTCTAACCCCCAACAGGCTGTAAAAGGTAAAGAAATGCCTAAACCTGCAGATAGTTTTAAAATCTGAAGTCTGCAGAGAATTTTGGGTATATAACATTAATTTGTTTTTCACGCATATACAAAATTCTATTTCATGGTTGAGGTGCCAGGAAAGAATGCTGAAGGTGGTGTAGCATCATAGTCTCTGTAGGAGTGGTAGGTTTGTGTGTCAGAGGTGCATCCCAATTTCCTTGCCCAGGGCAGTGGGGCTCTGGGCTGCCAACAAGCATCACTGGGAGTGTTTTAGAGCTGAAACTTTTCTTTTTGTTCTTTTGTGTGGAGTCCTTATCAAAGACTAGGCACAGTTTAGTGGTCTCTCAGGAGAAACCAGAGATCATTCCTACCAATTGCTTGTGTGAATGCCATATGCAGGAGCTGGAGGACAAGCTGGAGGACACCATCATACGTATTTATGATAAATGCTATACAGTGACAATACATGAGAAGAATGTGAACTTAATTTTCTTAACAAAAATCTGCGAGTCCATGTGAGAAAGAAAAAGTCTTTTCAGTTAGGAAACTGTACCACATGGTACAGTTTTATTACCACAATCACCCTTTCACTGAGTTAATGCCATGGTTTACAAATGTGTTAAAACCCAAATAAATTATCTAAACCATATCGAAACACTTATAATTTGCTGATGCATTTGTGAAAAAGCTGACAACCAAAAAAACACCCGCTGAAGGGTTCCAATAAAAAATTCCACCAAAACAAGGAATTAAGGTTAGTGTGGACAGCCCATTAAATCACTGCAGCAAGAATTGCTGTTGTGATGAACACTCTAGATAAGGTGTGGGTACTAAAAATAAGTCAGAGTTCCTTGAATAGCTGTACAACATGTAAATGATTTAGGAGAGAGGCTACATATATTAACTTGTTTATTAAAACAAATCTGGCATGACTTCATGTTAAAATGTTGGGGGGAAGTAATTCTTCTCTAGTTGGATACACTGAAGTTTATATGAGAGGCTGAGCTTTTTGGGTTTGAGCTTTCATTATCCTGCAAGCAATTGTAGATATGCACTGACACCACTAGGACGATAGCAATGATTTAACACAATAGTAGTAGCAATACACTCAAAGCTCTGACAGAATTTCCATTTTAAACTGTTTGTTTAGAAATAATATTTCAACCAGTTAAAACGGCTTCAAGAACAAATTTGACATTTGCAGTCAGCCTGGATGCCTGAACATAATTACTTTCTTCTATTAAAAAAAAAAAAAGAGTGTCTTGATACTTTTTATTATTTTGAAAATTATTTTTTCTGTCATTGTTCTTGCTGCCATTGTCCAGATGAAAGAAGTTTAATCTTAAAAAACATGGCTTTGCAACCACACTGTCCATAAAGAAAACAAATTGCTTTTGGCATTAAAAACAGATGAGCGGTTTTGGCCTAGATGAAGCTGATCCTGGGGCCCAGAGATCAATGGGAGCTTTGTTATCCATGCCACGAGACGTAAGAGCAGCCTTGTGCTGTGGGAGATGGGAGATCTGAGCTCCTGGTATGCACCCCAGTTTTACCCCATCCACATGTCATTCCTGGGGATGGAAAGGAGCAGGAATTGCCCACACTGCGAGAAGATTTTTCTGCACATCAGTACTACACCCCTAAGCTCAACATACAGCAGATTCGGGTATGGAAAGCATTCCTCTTGCTCTTCCTGTGCCTATTGACAAAAAGATAATTCCAAATGCAGGTACAAGTTTGGAGATGGTGTGACTATGGGGTCCAAACCACAGCATTATTCATTATGGGATAAATTCAAATTCTGAATTGGAATTTGCTGAATTTTTTTGAAAACTTCAGACTTAGCCCAACCTTTCCAGGATATAGCTATGATACATTCCCAGACAGGAAAAAGAGCAAAATGTTACATCAAAATGAAGCCAAGATTGAGAACATGAATCCTTATTCAAAGGATAAAAAGCCCAGTGTGATCATACCTTAACTCAAGCATTGTAAACCCCAGTCAAGACTGCACTCACAGTAAATCCAAATGCATGAAGGAGAAAAAAAAGGCAAAACCACCCAGGCAACGTTAATCCTCTCTGAAATCAAGTCAGAGTGCTATTTCAGAGTTTATGACCTTAAATGAGAATGAATTGATATTAAAAGCCTCATTGCTTTTTAAAATGTCCCCCCTTTTTCCCTTTCCATGTGCCTGGAGTTCAGGGAAGAATTAAGGCTCTTCAGGTGCCTTGAAAGTATTTACTACCTCTGATGCATAACTTTAATTTTGATTTACCAGAGTTCAAAAAGTCAGTGCAGAGCTGATTGCAACAATCTCGTAAGGAAATACACAAACTTTGAGCTCAGATGACTCATTTTTATGCTTGATTGTGATTTAGCAGCAGCATGTTAGAGTGGTGATACTTCTAAATGCAACTGGAATATTTTCTTTTCGTAAGACTGTTTAATATATAGCAAAACACCATAGAAACAAGTGGGAAGCTTGTTCTCATTGATTTTAATGGGAATTTGTTTCCCAAGAAGAATTTGCTGTTTCAGTATTTTCCTAGTTGTGCAAAAACAATTTGCATGGAAAATAGATTTGACTTACTTGAGCTTTTGATGCTGCAGAAGGAGGGAAAAATATATTTGGGGATTCTTGTGGTGCTTCAAAGAGCCAGCAGTCCTTTGCTGTGATGACTGCAGCATTTGCAGGGTTGACAACATGTCCAAAAGCACGCAAGTGCCTCAGTTCTCATGGTGGGACAAACAGCAGGAGTTACGTTTTCAGGAGGAACTAACCCTGGCCCTTTCTTGCACAGCTGTCAGCCCAGGAGTGCAGGCACATGTCTGGAAGGAGTTGAGCTTGGGCATGGGTAGGGAGAGAACAAATGTCTTTCCATCCACCTCAGCCCCTGCTTGACCGTACACGTTGAACATGCAGCCAGAAGAGTCCTGAGGAAATCAGAGAGACCATTCCCCTCTCTTATTTCAGACCACCCTGACACACACCTACTCCAACAGTGCTCTAAGACTTTGGATTTGGGTTGAAATATTGACACAAACCACTGAAAAATTTCCGGGCTTCCAGGTCAAATTTTCATAGGGAGAGAACAAAGTTGTGCATCATAATGACACTGCATAGTATTGTGTAACACTCTTTGGAATGAAACCTCCTCTCAAGCCTGAATTATGTGGTTCCTGATGTGTTCGGTGAGAGTCACATCTTTCTTTGGACAGCTCTGGCAACAGCCACACTGCTGCCTCTTCTAACCAGCATGTCAGGCCCCATCCTGCTGATATCTGTGGACTTATGGCTTCCATCATCCCTCTTTCCCTTCCTGCCTCCCCAGACAAAGACACAACCTTGACTTGATGTGTCCCACATCTACAGCACATCTACGGCTTCCCTGGTGCCAGCTGGCAGCAGTTTCCTCCTTAGTGTATTCACTCATTCTTTAGCCAAGTAAGGACCTCAGGCAAATATCAGAGCCTGGTGGAAGCAGCCTTCCCTGGACATCAGCCCATTTGGTCTCCTCAATAACATGCTGGCATGATCTCTCACCCTTGCTGGAGTTGAGCAGGAGCCCTGGGATCATTCCTGCCCATTGCAGCCCCAATTGTGCCTGTGCACACCCAGGACATCCATGTGGTCCCCTCCTTCTGTTTTGAGGGCAAATCCACCAAGAGGAGTGATACTTCTGCCTGTGGAGCTACACTTCCCATCCACTGGCATGGCTGACGGCACTGCTCCCAGTTTCCAAGTAGTTGTGGTTTTAAACAACTCTTCTTTTCATTGTATCTTCTTTTATTTCATTTAAGACTTAGCAAATGACACTGGTGTCAGCAGTAGCAGAAGAGATGGGTAGAACTTCATAACCTTTGGACCTCTTTCAGATTTGCAAGTTGATGAAAATCCTGGGGGAGATTTTCCAATTTTGTTTTCATATTCTGTATAACTGGAAAAGCAAATTCTGAATGAGCAGGATGAGGAAAATACTTAGCTCTGACGATGCTGGGAAAATTCTGGGGTCATTTTTATCCACACATATAATTTCTGGTTGGGAAAAAAAATTGCCTCAAGTGTTCTGAATATGTGAATTTCTTATCTTCTGTTAGAAAACACAAGCACTGGCAGGAGAAAGCAGACTTTCTTCCTTAGTGCCAGAATATTTAACATAGGTTCCTCAATATGGAAAAAAGTAGTCAGAAGAAAAACAAGGTAAGTCATTATCTGGTTTTTCCCCTTTTAATCACCTTTTCAGTAGCACAATGCATTCAAAGCTAGGCACATTCTCCTCAGTGCAATATGGTCTCAAGACATGATTTAGATGGAAAATTTAAGTAAGATTAATGCAATTTATTATCCGCCAGGATATCCATACAAACCACACTGCTTGGCTGAATTTTTGATTCTCAATCTAATATTTCAGATGAGATTTCCAGATGGGTGTCTTATTCCTCTATTAGTTTAGTGAGGGTGATAAAGGGTTTGTAAAACAGGAGAGGCTAAGCTAGTTTTAACACTTGATTAATCATTTAAATTACTTCGTTACTGTTTGAATCCATTGACTTTTGTTTACCAAGCAACTCCCTGAAACTCAAAGCCAACAAAAATGGCAGGCAGCTTTCCAAGTTGTTAATTTATTCAATGAGTTCTTCAAAGGAGTTCTAAAAGAGTAAAAAAGGAGCAAATTTATAGTTGCATTGAAAGCGTAGAGCAATTCTTGTTCATTGCTTGATAAAAATGTCTAGGTTTTTATGACTCAGAAAAAAAGGCCAATATTCAAATATACTGGCCGGCTCCTGGAGACATATATTCTTTTAAGCAAATCAAACAAATGCTTAATAGAGCCTGACTGCATGTTCACGAAAATGCTGATTAAGATCAGCTTGTGTGACAAGTCACACATTTCTCTGCTTTTTATGTGCAAATGTGACTTCATTAAAGTAAGATTCTGTTCCCCTGCAGGAAAATTCAGCGGGAGCAGGATCAGGCCCCTAGGAAGTCAAGAGCACAGGGACAAAGCTTTTTCAAAAGCAAGTATGAATGGGTGATTAAAAAACCCCCTTCAGTTACACAATATACGTGTGTACAGTTTGCAATTGTCCTCTGGGGAAAGGGGAAAAAAAATCCCAAGCCTTAAATCATGGAAAAAAAGTCCAGCTTTCGATTCTGCGTATTACAAAGTCCGAGTTTGGTAAATTGATTACAATTTCTTTACAGAGACGTATCAGGAATAAACCACTAAGTCTTAGACATAAATTTGAATTCCAGAGTCTCCAGCTAACCCAGCTCATAAATGAATTCCTAAATGCTGACTGTGCCAGAAGACCCAGTGCTGCAAAACCACTTGGCAGAAACCATTAGTTTCAATGAGATGAACTACTCTATTTAGCTCTCATTCAAAACTTTACAGAAATGCCAGATTTCCATAAACACAGGTTTCCTTCAATTTCCAGGGCTTTGATTAACTGGTAGATGAGGGTGTCTTATAAATATAGATTTGTATGCAGAGTTCAGCTCAGAAAGCAAGAGAGACTGGAAACGGACTATAGACTTTTCTTTCTTTCTGACTTTTTCTCTTATTGAACTAACAGAAAGCAGGAAAACTCCTTTAGAATATTTTGGAACTAAGGCTTTAATAATTAATAATTACTCTGTGGTTTAACAATGTTGTAGATAATTTTCCTGCCATTTATATAATTGTGTGTTAAGCTTTTTATGACAGATTAATATCCTTCAGCTTTTACAGTATGGTTTTAAAGTACTGAAGCAATGAAAGATGAAAAAAAAAATCCTTATTTTTTCCTCTTAAAAGAAATCTATAGTTTGTGAAATCTATTAAAGGCAAAGGCTACCTCTTTTTTCAAGGGACAACATTTTGATGTTGCTTTTTTTTCTTCTTCCCTGTACTTTTGTGACCCACCTATCAGTCAGTTGTATTGAAACCAGTGAATGATTTTGATACATTTAAATTTATGTTTATGCAGGTTCAGTAAGGAGCAAATTTGGTGGTTGGGTTTGGGGTTTTTTTTGTTGCATTCTGGGTTTGAGGCCAAGTTACGGACCAACGACTTTTATAGCCTGGATGTTGGAGCACTAAAGATTAGAAAATCACGTCCCTCTTTCTCCCCCAGTTAATTTTTTCCCCTCCACCAGCAAATGTTCCTTAAAAACACATAATCTCTATAGTAGTATGGTAATCATCATAAATCTATGAATAAACAGCATTACTAGCAAGAGTGCAAGTGCAACACAGATAATAATATGCAACTATGGTTTTTAACCTTAAACCCTCTTAAATCAGTCATGGAACCATAGCAACCAAGAAAACTATTGTGGTTAAACGCCATGAGCTCCGGCTTGCTTTTAACACTAGGAATATTTCCCCTCTTCTCCAATTTTTCTACAGCATCTCTGCTCCTTACCAGAGTTTCTGTAATAAAAATTGTAGTTTATGTGCCTGTTTTTTGGTTAGGCTCTACAAGTCTGATTCAGCATTTTAAATTTTTTTCCCCATTTTTTAGGGAAAGCTCTGGCTGTGTGGGTGCTGAGCCATGGAGGCTTTGTGTGGCCCCGTGGCTTGGCACTCACACAGCCCAGTCCTGCTACAGCTGGCAAAAACTGCTGGGATTTCTGAGCTGCAAAGCACTACGTTGGCCCTTTGGTATTACCCCACCCTTCCTGAGCACTGCCTTTGAATAAGCCTATATCCTTTGGCCATCTAGGGATAACAGGTTTTCCAGGGCATTTTGCTTGGCCAACAAATGAAAAAGGTTGCTGAAGCTTGTACGTGCAGAAATAAATGTGGTCTGGCTTTCCTTTGAGAAGTCCCCTCATTTGCCATTGGCTTTTCCTATGGGACTTGCTACCAAGAAGCCAAGTTTGGGTGTAGGTGATTGACAGGGATTGTTGTGTTGACAGAGGTGGATTCAGCCAGTGAGGAGAATGCTGCCACCAGAGCAACCAAAGCAAGCACAGTGAAATCAACGGAAAACCGAAGGCAAAACTAAAGAGCATTAAACTAACCAAACCATGCAAAAGTTGCAAAGAAGCTGAAGACCTGAAAGGAACTGGGAAAACAATGAATGGACCTGCTGAAAAATGAGAGCTGCAATGGGAGGATTTCAAGACAAGCTCAAAAAATGAGCTGAGAAGTTTGATCTCAAACAGAATGGAAAAGTAATGTTTATAGAGCACTTAGAGTCATGACATGCATTGGGATACAAAATCCATGCCTCAAATATTCAGCCTTCAGGTTGGGATAAACATAATATTGAGTATAAGCTTCAATTTGACTATTGAAACTACATGATCCTTTTTACCAAGGAATGACTGGTAAAAGAAAAAGAAACCTCTAAACCCCAAACCCCACAGATAATTTACTACTGTTGTATTATTTCTCTTTACAGAAAAATCTAACAGGAACAAACCACTGAAACATAGTTTAGGTCTAAAGAACCATGTTTCTTGAGTATCTGTAAATTATGAACATCCGGCTACGTTGACTGGTTTCTGTGAGCCCTAAAGTCCCAGCTTTGATGAAAGGCCACACACAGATCACAGACCCTGCAGGAGAAACCTTGCCTTGGCATGGCACAGAGGCTGTCTGTCCATCTGAGTCTTGGTGTCTGAGAGCCAGCTACAAACCTGGTCTTTCCTAAGAGAACTGGACTGATTTTTCTCCTTGTGAAATAGCCAAAGCAATTCCTGCTTCTATAGCCAATGGTTTGGTGTGCAGAGAACTCAGGCTGGGGGATCTCCAACAGTGCCTTCCTCACCTGGGTAAAACACAAACCTGTGCTTTCTATAAACCCTGGGAACAACTTCAACAGAGATGCTGAGGTTTGTTGTAAGAGTGAGGGTGGGGGAGTTCAAGAGTTAGGCTGATTAAGGGCCAAAGAGCAGGGGCACATAAAAGAAAATTCTAATCCCCATTCTGAGAGCTGGCTGCAGGTTTTCCAGTGCAAGCTTTCCTTAAACTGCAGTGCTACAGGCAGGCTTGTGAGCTTCATCCATCTATTATTTTTAGCCAAATCACTCTCTGCATTTTGGAAGCAATGAGTATCGAGGGGCTCTTTGGAGGAGTTTTGAGAAAAGCTGTAAATTGTGCTCTCCACTGAGCAGAAACATGTGGGACGCAATCATCACATTATTTAGTACATCATTTATACCATCCACGTGGCATAGACACCACAGAATTTCCTTGACAAAGATTTGTGTCTCCCCAGGATTAGGAGGCTTGTGCAGAACAGAGGGAATGGCGAATAAGAGAAAGGCAGAATTCACCACATATACCACCAAATGAGACATTCATTCACTTTGTGTGTTAAATCTTGTGCCCTGCCAGCTGCAGACTCTCCCAAAATTAGGGACACATGACATATTCCTCTTCTTATGTTTGCAGAGAGATGCTGGTGGCAATAGATTATTTTTATTGTGCAAGTGCACCAAACCTGGTGAAGTCCCACAGATTATGGGCAGGTATGCAAGCACGTGCACATATGCACAGAGATGCAAATCCATCGGGGGGCATTTGTTTGAGAGGGGGATCCAGCTCACTCTTTTAGAAGAGGCATGTGGATGTCTTCACATGTAACTTACTCTAAATAAAAAACGCTTCAGTAAAACATTCACAAAAATAAAAATTTATGCATTTATAACTGGTTCCTAAAAAAAAAATAAAGAAAACTGTAATTTTCAGTTTTCCTCCACATTTGAGTACATGAGGAATTCTGCCAAGAATTTTTATTTCAGATAACGGATTCCAAGTCCCCATTATCAGTGTGGAGGAATTAATACCCTCTGTTTTTTCCAAAACCAAAAGTGGAAAATGCTCAAACCACACCTGTTTCAGTTCTACAGCACATACACTTCTGCTTGCCAGCTCCCTAGCTGTTAAAATTAGTTAGGGGATTTCTGACCCTTTTTTTTTTTTTCCTTTTCTATTTTGTTTTCTTTTTCAAGGCAGTTACAGGACAACAGAAGCGAGGATATGTGGTTAGCTCATAGGGATGTGAGAGGGAAAGCAGAAACACTTTAAAGCTCCAGCAGCAGTTTGCACAGAGGAAGATTTGACTCTCATATTGAATGCTAGTTCGTGTGAGGGTGCTATGTCTGTGCCGTGGGCGTCAGCAGGGGAATTTGAAGTTACTCTGCTGATCCAAGTGGGTTTGCTCAATTCTCTTTTGAGGTATGGCTTGATGGGGCTCAGCACAGCACCTGAGGATGTCCGTGTTGTAAAGGGCAGAGAAGGAGAGGGTTTTTTGAAAGAAATGCTCAGTGTAAGAGACAGCAAGGTTGATGACAAATGGTGCTGTCATGCAGATGCTTTACGGAAACCGATGCTTTTGGAAATGTAAACAGCAGTTCTCACTTCAGTGCCCTCCTGTCTCCTCAGGAATACAAACTTGATTTTAAAAATTACCCTGTTATTATACCCCCCAGGCCCCTGTATCAGTCAAGTGGATAATCATCCCATTAGCACCTTAGACTGCTGCTCAATTCTCCACCATCCAGTCTCTGGCCTTCCGTGCTTCAAGTGAGCAAGTGAAATCTCTCTGGTGAGCAGACTTGAACAAACTCTGTGCCACATTATATAACAACCAGGACTTGTTTGGTCCTCCACCTAAAAATTTCCATTAAATGTGCACCATGTATAAGATTTGGGCTACAAAGGAAGATTTTTATACAGCTAATTTCTAGTTATCTGTAAATATTTTTGTCCTGTTACACAGATTTCTTGTTTGAACTTACTATAATTCTGGTTAAAGATGTACTGAAATGCGCAACATCAAGGAAAAATATTAACCAATGAATTACATGTCATTTACATTACATTACATTAGCACAATACAACAAAATCAGTACTTCTGCTACAGAAATAATGAGTAAAAATAGCTTCAGAAAAAAATTAACAACTTTCCTAGCATTTTTTAAAAATTACTTTTAGAAAATTGCTGTCTTTAGTTTGCTACATAATGTCTGCTAGAAATACTGTACTCTCTTTCACTTTTGTTTATACTCATATTATTCTCAGAATTTCCACAATGGTACTGTGATTTACCCTCTCCTATGGGAGGGACCGTTAGCTATTTTAAAATTAAAACACAAGGTGCCTCATGCCCTCCTTCACAAAAATACCTTCTCGTTTTGTTTGCATTGTAAGCAACAAAAAATATAATGAAAGAACCTTATGATTCACAGGTTATTCAAAACTCTTACACAGAAATTTTCTCAATGTCTCATGAAAGAAACATATTAAAATGAGAAGTCTGCTAATTGGGAAACACTGAAGGAAAACTAGGGAGTATCAATACAACCGTATTATAAAGGCAAGAAAGACATATTTTTGCAGAATGGTTTTCAAATTTGAATTTGAATTCCAGAAATTCAGATCTAAAGAATGGCTCTAGGAGCCAAACACAAACTAATTTGTATTCTTTAATATTTATTTCTCAAACTTGCAGGTCTTTTCCCTTTTTTTATTTGAGAAACTGAATCCCACTGTCTCTTCAGTGTCCCCCCAAAATGGTGAATTTAGAAATATCCAAGGGATAGTTCAATTACCATTGTAGGCTAATGAGTTTGGGGCTGGGTAGGTGATATTTTTTTGCAGATATTTAATAGGCTGTATAAACACCTGGCTAGTTTTTTCTTTCCTGAAACACAAAGGTTTCAGCAGTCAGCCACTTCTGACAAATCAAAAGTGGAGTTTAGAGTACCCCACCTCCTGTGCCCATGCCCTTGATGGTGGCTGTTTTTAGGGCCCTGATGTTTATTTGGCTCCTTACACCATTCAGTATATCATATGCTCTATTATATTGCGTAATTTTTGAAAGCCTAGATGTCATGCAGTGGTAATCAAAAGCCTTAAAATGTCTCTTATATTTATGTAGTCATTTTTATCAAGTGAGTTATAATCTCACCAGAGGATGTAATCAGAACTGTCCAAGGAGACTGATGTTCATCAAACAATGTTGGCTAACATGATTTCTTTTCCAGGCTTTTACTTCCTCTTTGATTATATCTTGTGTCAGTGTTATTTCTGCAATTGGAAACCTACAATAACAGTGCTATAATGTTTCACAAATTGCTCATGGTCAGCTCTCCTGTTGATTCAAACTGTGAGTGTTTAGCTTTCTTATAATCTTTTTTTTCGAAGAATCCAGAAGTTATTTAAGTAAATTAGGAATCCTCTCAAAAACTGTATGTAGAACCAAAGCAGAACACTATGTGCTGGCATACAGAGACAAGTTATGGCAACAAAACAACTTACCACCCACCCCTTGATGAGCTGCCTGTGCACTGTGACTGTGATGGGGCTATCCTGAGGTCAGAGTTACACCACGCGAGGAGGATGAGTTCTCAGCTCAAGCATTCCAAGGTAGTTATAGTGCTTTGGCTGAGGAATGGCAACTTCTTCATGGTGTTGCCATGGCATTGTGCTGAATCTGCAATGAATCACTTATAAAAATGGGGCACAGGCTCCTAAGTCCTTTAGGTTCATTGAAATTGCATCCATCACCTCATTCAGTGATCCAAGCACATGTACACGTGCAAATACTCTTTTTTCCATTGACAGTCAGTCAGGCTGCGTAGCAGAAAGCTCTGGCAGCTCTGCTACTGAGCAGGTTAGTCCACAAGCCAGCAGAGCACACCCTACACTGGCTGTACAACCAGATGGTTTCCAGAGCTCGTCTGTATGTGTACCACTTTTATCAGAACTGTGAACATCACAGTGGTACTTTTTTTAAATCCTGTTTCCCTTCTTTCCTGGCTATTTATGTAAACAGCATTTTGAAAAACACACATACACTATTCCTTCCTGGCAAAAGTGTTGGAGTTTTTTGTGGCTTTTATATTCTGTTGGTTCAAGAATGCTTTTGCACTTAACACCTCTGTGAACTTTTTTGTGACACAATATCTCATCTGGTAGGTCCATTCTGAGATGGCTGACTGGCGTGCCAAATACAAGCTCCAAACCCTATCTTCCCCAGGTGCTAAATTACCTTTCCTGATAGTCTGAGCAAAATCCGGGGAGGTGTTTGGTTTATGCTTGAACAGTACACTCAGATCCCAGCCATTCCCTCTTCCGGACACCCAATAGCCCTGAGAATATTCCAAACAGATAATGTCAGTCTTGAGCGAGAGGTAGTCTGAGAAAGCACTTTTCCCTGCATTTTTCTCGAGCAGAGATCAAATGTGGATGTTGTGGGGAAAAAATAAAGAGCAGAGGTCTGTGTGGAAAGTCAAGGTTGTGGATGTGCTCAGGCCACAGCTGCCCACAGTGTGTTGCCTGCTAGAATGGGATAACACATTTTTGAGCATTCACTTGAGCCCAGCCTGTGCTCTAGCACTTCATATAGACCTTGTTATGACTTCCAAAGGGCACCTCACAGCCTGAATTGCAGCCCAGAGGCCATCCATGAATGTCACTAGCAGAGCATGAACTTAGCCAGGACAGTTTTATCTGGCAGCTTCCTGGTGAGGGGCCCAGCTTTCTGCCCTTGTACGACCTCTGCTCTCTGCCTCAGTCCATGCAATCAGCAGTGCTGTCCTTCTCCTCCCAGGCACAAGAATCTCAGGCCAAATCTTGTGCCAGGTACCCGGGGCAGCAAATCATCCAGACATTACCAGAACCCAGCACTGTGGGTCCATTCCCATTGTCTGGGTGGGAAGAGATGAGATCATTTCTCCTCAAACAACAGCTCATCACCAGCTACCTGGGCATCTGCCCTGATTCTCCTTGCAAAAAGAGGAGACTGCTGTGCTTTTATTCTTTGTGTTTTGTGCTCTGTTTCTCTTTCACTAGTGTTTCATGCTCTGATACAGATGTATTTCTCCGGAAAAGCTCCTGTGCATCAGGATTTCTGTTTTCATTTATGATCTTAAGGGAAAACATCTGTTGCTGTCTTGCCATTTGTCTTCAGCTTTCCTTGTAACTATCATTTTACTGGTGGTATCGTCCTTCTTTCTGTATCCCCACTATCTTTCTGCACTGTATCTCCCTGTCTCTGTGATAGGTCACATGCTGGTGTCAGTGTCTTCTGGGACAAAGTCAAATTCTTTATTTTTAGGAGGTGTTTAAGTTAATCTCTTGTCCATTACTGCCCTTTGGGTTTTTAATGTTCTATTACCTTGTTCCAGACTAAATATTCTCATCTGAAATAGTCCCACAGAGATAATGTGCCTCAAAATTTGAATTTTCTTGGTTTTCTCTACAATGGAGAATTGCTGGACTTTTTCTGGCTTGTTTTTTAGCTTTTTTAGTTGTATTGTTGGTGCCTTGGTGATGTTTGTTAACAGCTGTTGTAGGAAAATATTGTAAGCAAAACGGAGGCCCGTATTTATCTGATTAATTCTGTATCTCTAAGTGCCTTGTCATTGTTTTATAAAGCCAGTGGGGAGAAAAAGAGGACAACTGAGATCTTAAGTGAGTGAATTTGTCTTCACTTCTCTTTTGAATAAACCACCACCAAATTACATAGTGAGACTGTAGTGCAACCATGCTCCTCACTGAGGCAGTTCAGGGAAGGGTTAGAGTTAGATGAGTGTCAGTCAAACCACAGCGGAAGATACAACCCTCACAAAGAGTGCCACTGAGGGGCTCATCAGCACAAGATCCCCACAGAATCTCTCCTCTGTGTTTTATTCCATTAAAGGATGAACAGGGAAACACAAAGGCAGGAAGCCTAAGATCAGCAGCATCACCAGCTTAAGTCAGTTCTGTTTTATCTTTAGGTGACTTTACTTGAAATTAAATGGAGAATTCAACACAATTCCCTGACATCCTAGGTGCTACCATCAAGATGTGCACAGGCCATGTACATAGAGATATTGTCTGGGCTTTCAGTGAGTATCTCTTTTCCAAACATGTTATGAAGGGCTTAATATAATTAAGCTATAATAGTCAGTGCATTCTCTTGAAAGAATATAGTTATATTCTCTAAAGAGTAATGTGGGCAAGCATGGTGCTTCTCTATTCTAGACAGTAAAACATAGAAATTTGGTTTCAGGAAGTTCAGTGCAAACTTTTTAGATGCCCAGGCCTTAGCTGAGTATAAACAAAAAGACACTTGGAATAGACAACATTGATAGCACAGATCCTTAAGACATCAAGAGTAATGACGACAAGACCTTCCAAGACAGCTTATCTGCAAGTCTCTGCACATCTCACATTCCCTCAGGCATCTACCATTCTCTCAAACTAAAAAGGACACTTGTCCTTTTCTGATTACAACATCCTTATAAAAGGCAAAATTTACAAATGATGTGCCTGTTCTACAAGGGGAATTGTCAAATGTCACACTGCAGTGGCCTTTCACCTCTGGATGAGCTGTAGGCTAAGATTTGGATTTTGAAAATGAGCAGAGACTTTACATGGGGTTTGAACTCCTCCATGCTCTGGTTTCAGGGGCTCTTTCCCTGTGAAATCAAATGCTTTGCCAGGCTGGTCTTCATGTTATTTCCATCACTAGATGCTTCTTGTGCTCTGCAGGCTCCCTCTAGTTTTTAATTCCACCTAGAATTTTAAAAAAGGATTAGATTATAGTGGAAATCTAGAAATGCTGATGTCAATCTTTTTCTTCCTAGAGTTATGAGGAGAAAATGACAGATGCAATTGCTGAGACACAAGCCAGTCTGATATTAGTATAGAAAGTGCTTTCCTAGGGATCTCCCACAGCCTTTGTACAAAGAGTTTTCAAATTTCAAGCCTAAATTGTGAATAAAAATACTTTCCTAGATTTCCTGGATGGGAAAAAAACCCTTACTGTAAATCTCCTCTGGCCAATCCTTTTCTCTCTCATAGTTCAGCAAAATTCCACCTGAGCGGTGCAACAGAAAAAAAATTCCCAAATTTATCAAAACAAACCTATGAAATTCTTTTAAAGGTTTTAAAAATCTTTAAAGGGGAGAGACACCTGCATTGACTCAAAGACCCCCAGCTTGAGTTAAAGACACAGATTGTGTGTTGTGGAAGCTCAAGCCAAGCAGTGAATGATGAAAAAATCTCATTTAATTTCTTGGCTTCTGCAGATTTTATCAGACTGTTCTGCCCAGTAGAAATGAGCCCTGTGAAAAATGTATATCCCCAAGTTCAAATGTGCAGTGTAAAACAATATCTAAAAGAAGTTAATTCCATCACTTGTTCCTTAAATAGTTTTCAGTGCGAGAGATGGTTTTATAATCATGTGTCTATGATCAGAGTCTTTTGGAAAGACACCAAATCAAAACATCAGCAAAGAGAATGGGGTGATGTGGAAAACTGATTTATTCATTCAGTGTCAATAAAGTAAGCATGCAGTAGCTGGATTGTAAATAGCCCTGTGGAGAAGATTTATAAGTCTTAACATGGGGAGATAGGTTTATCCCGGTTAAAAGCACATTTAAGCACTGGAAGAACCCATCACCATGTTTATAAAATGGGGCCTTGCATGCAAGATGTAACCTTAGGCCTGTGTGAATTTGAAATGGGCAAACAATGTCATCTGCAACCATGTTTTTCAGCTCTAAAGTGGAAAGCTAAAATTGACCTGAAAATATAAAGAAGGAAGATAAAAATTCTAAGCAAAATAATTCTAAGCCTCAGCAGAAATATGTACAGTGCTTAAAACTTCCCTTTGCTCCAGATTGCTGTGTTTATAAATCAAAATTATATGTCCAGTGGGGAAAGGGAAGTAAAACTGTTTCCAAATGAAAAAAAGGACAAACAATTAATTTCTGTTAAAATCATAATTGAAAATGCAGAATGTAGAAATGCTCTTGGTTTACTCTTGTTTTTATTTGTAACATTTGCTTTGTTGCAGTTAATATGATCAAGAGACTGAAAAAGAAACCATTTAAAGAAACCATTTACCACTAGAAATCTTTCAACTGTTTGAAAAATAATACACATTGCAGGCTTTCTTCACCCTATAAAATAAAGCTTCATCTTTACCAGGGATAAATGCACTTCCTTCAATTTCCTGATAGAACAGGCCTTTCCAGTATTTCATTTATTAAACAAAAAATATCTTTATTGACTGTAGAGTATAAACAACTCTGAAGAAGCCCTAGTGAAATCTAATGAGGTATTTCCCTTTGCAGCATGACAAGGTTCAAATATGTGCATATGTGCAGTAAGGAAAATAAAATTGACAATCAGATACCCCAGCGATCTTCTATCTTTGCAACAAATGTGCTCTAAATTCCAATGTGCTTTGACAATCACCGTTTTTTTCAATGCATCCTCCCCAGACGCTCATTCTTGAGAGCCAAATTCCCATTTCGTGGAAGTCAGAGAGAGGCTTGCCATAGCTATTAGTGTTGGAAAGATTTGATCCTTCCTATGTTTAAAAGCAATCAGATGGATGCAAAATGAAAGGAAATGGATGCGTTTACCCCTTGAAGTTCTGAGGACGCTGAAAAAGCATATGTCTGATATTTTTATTTTGGAGCTCTCACATGCTGACAGGATAACAACTGCCCTTCACAAGTTAGCAAGATGCCTCTTCGAGGCCTTCACAGGCCCTTTAGGGGTGCAGACAATTATCCTCCAGTGCAATAAGTCAGATTTATCTCCCTAGGTAGGACATGCCCTTCTGATAGTAAAATATGGCTCCCAGGAGTTCATCTGTGCTAGAGACTCTCCTAGGGTTTTGGCTAGACATAGAATGGAGTTTCTTGGATTTAAAGATGTGCTGCAAACATAGCCCATGGCACCCAGAGGTGGATAAGGCTCCCTTATGTATAGAGAATACATAAAAGCAAAAGGAAAACCAGAACTATTGTGGGTATTAGTGGACAAACGGGGGACAACACTAACAGAGAGGTTGCATGTGAAATGAATCCTTTTGAAATTCAGTCACTCATATGACTCTCAATATCAATAATGAGAAGTTATTAATGATGGTAACAAAGAGATAAGGCAACAAAAAGGAAGATAAGGACAATTGTATTATCATAAGTTATTTTTAAAAAAACCATTTTAATGTATGTTGAAAATAAATATATATTCAGATGTTAAATTCATTTAAACATTTAACTAGATATCACTAGTCTTCTGAGACGGCTGTGTACATCAGCAGGCTTAGGTCATGGGGTGAAGATAAAGACTAAGCAACCAGATTAATGCCACAGAGCCAGTCATCCTACAACTCTGGGAAGTCATATCGGTGAAGGAAAAAATCTCCAACATACCCTCAAGTCCCAGTGACTTTGCCTTGCAGGATCAGCTCCTCACTTCCTCCATGTGACATCCATGACTGATCACAGCTCAGCACTGCAGGAAAAATTGTGGACATTTCCAGTCAATTCAGAGAACAAAAAAACCACAAAAGAATTGTGGTGAAACTGGGAACATCCTTCAAGCAATCCCACAAATTAGACAAAAAATAAAGAAAAAATGCTCACTGTACATGGATCACATAATCCTGGAGAAAAGTCAGTTTCCAGCAAGAGAACTTGGATATCTGTGAAGAGGTGAAAATAGAGAAAAATCAGTTCTTGCCTTTTAATACAGAAAAAAGGTTTGAGCAGCCCTTGAAATGCAGTGGTGTGCTGTTGATTCCTATTTCAAGGTTTTCATGAAGGGATGGTCCATTTGTCTACTGTTGCTGAGGTGTTCAGACAACATGTAAAAGAGTTACAACAAAGCAGAGTCTCCCTTTCTCAGATGTCATGTTAGTACCTCCAAGCAGCCTCTTCAGTTGAGGTTTCTTGTATTTTTATTTCTATTCCAGCTGTTCCTCAGAATGATTAGTAGAAAAGTGTGACTCTAAGGAAGGCTCAAATTGCTCCTCCAGCTGTTTGGTTAAGTATGTACATTTTAATATGGGCAAAGAGAAGACCTTTTGAAAGAGAAGACCTTTTGTGGCACAGCTCCAACACATTGGTTCCACCCAGCAGAGTGCTGGTCCCCTGCACTTATCTCTGACAAGCTGTGTAATTACCACATGCCTGACAACACTTCCCATTTCCTAGAACTGCTCCAGTTTAGAGTAAATTGCTTTTCTCTAAACTAGGAATACACTTGGTAACACTTTTACCAAGTTGTTACCATTCACCAGTGGGGACATGAGCTTATGGAGTGGTAGCTCAGAACCACGCCAGTTCTTTGTTGTACTCGCAAGTAGCTAAAAAATTTTGGCTGGGCAAGTTCTGGTTACTCAGACTGACTTATGCTGTGCAACTCATAGAGGGACATTAATAGGTGTGCTGTGGATCGGGATGCACTTGGCAGGTGTGACAGTAGAAATGCTTTTTCAGAGAGATAAACAGAATTTTTTTTCACATAGTCAAAGCAGAGATGAGGAACTGGGTGGCGGAAAGATTGCGTGACTTACCCAGGGTCATACAAGAAGATTGTGTCAGTGCTGGAAACTGAATGTGAAATTTCCAGCTCCCAGCTAGCTCATTAATTATTTTATCATCTTCTGCCACAATAGGAAGATTACTGAGAGTGCAGTCATTCCTCACATAACTGCTGGGAATGCTGAATGCTTCCAAGTGCACATAAATATGTAGGGAAAGAGTAGGTTTGAAAAAGATGTGATAAACATTGCACCCTAATCTGTATTTTCTCATCTATGTGTTCAAGTTGCCTAGTTGTAATGGTACTAACATTACATATCAAAACCCATGGGTGGGAATCCAAAAACTCTGGAACACTGCCTTCAATATGTTCATATTGTCCTATGTAGGTGGTAATTTCTGTCCTCATAAAATTGTGGCTTGTTTTTTATTTATATGTAGGAACAACCCCTCCCCCTGAAAATATCCTCTTACTTCTCATCTTCTACTAAACAAACCACTCAAAAAAGTGAGAATTTGTGGCTCTCACCAGCTTTGAAGGTGAAGCAGTTAGACTCCTACCTTAGCCAGCCTTCATATTACTTTTTACTTTGCATTTACTTCTTGGTGTTGCCACCTTTATGTTTGCTTTACTATTGTGGCCTATGCTTTTTTAAAGTTGAATGCATTTCAAATGTACTTGGTGGGGCTGTGCTTAACAGCCTTATTTGTCAGTGGTCTCAATAGATTTGAAGCAGATTTGAGGTGTCATAAAAGCAGAAAGGATGAGCAGACTATCTAGTCTGACTTTCTGTGCAGCCCATACTGCAGAATTTCATTTACCAGTTCCACGACACCCAAAGTTGTTAACAAAATCTTTGGGATTTTTGGTAAACCAAACAAAGCCCCACAGAGGGAGCCTTCTAGTCAGCTCTCATACCCAGCCATGTTGTGTCTTGCTTTACCTTTTATAACTGTCTATGCAGTGAAACAGTAATAAACAATGCACAAAGGCAGAAGAGTATCAGCTGGAGAAGGGTCACTAGTAGTTGGACTGTGATATATGATACTCCTGAAAAAAGTCAAAGCAATTTGGGAAAAAAATGGTATGATGAATTACAGGAAACAGTAAATTACAGAAAAGTGTATTCTCTGCTACTTTTTCATAAATGTCTTGAAACTATTGTCATGAGATGATGATTAGAAATTTCAGTAACACAGTGGTAGAAGCAGCCTGACTCAGAGACTATATTTTTGGTTTTGTCTGGAAAACTTCCATTGTTGATGTGTGAAAAATGCAAGAAGGAGGCGTGTATATGTGAATTAACATTAATTCATGCTAATAACAAATAATTTAAACATTGTAATTAATCTTCAGATAAATTATTTGTAACTTCTAAGCCAGATCCACGGAGCTGCGCTCTTACAGAGACCAAATGATGCCTCTTATTTTCATTATAAACAACCATTACTGGTAGCTGAATAGAACTGTGTAAATAATTTACACTCTTATCATTTCCCTTCAATCTGCCAATGTTTCCTTGAGCACAGTTTTGTTATAGAAGCACCCTCAGCTCCTTGGCCATCTAATTATATCTACCAACCAAGATTTCTCCAGTGCTGTCAATACAATCTCTCACTATTTACTAATCTTTTATTTATTGTTCTGCCCTTTTGTAAATAGACAGAGGTTTACAGTTCAGTATTTACTTACTCAATCTCTGATGCAGCAATGAACTCAAGTAGATAGTCCTTAACATGCATTTCTGCTGGGGTTTGAAGTGCAAGTCTGCTTTATTTATTTACAGGGCATGGATATCCTATCAGAGATGTGCGTTCTGCATGAGAGTAGATTCCTCATTTTCCCTTTGTTTATTTTTGCCCATCAGGATCTTATGCAGTACTCCCTAAAATGGACAGAAAAACACCTATTGATTAATTGCATTTTCTGTCATGCTCCAGGAAAATGAGAAAGGCATCTTGATTTTTCGATCTGCTGTTAAGACACGTTTTGAAATTCTGCACTGCTGCTGATACTGCAGCCTTGGCAGGGGCTTCAACCTGCAAAATTAAGACCTAAAATGTGCCACTTTCCCAACTCACTGCTGTTCTCATTGCTCGTACCAGGAGTGCTGTGGTTCTCTGACACAGCAGCCGTCAGCCACCTCAGGCACATTTTCAGCTGCTGTCGTGGCTCCTCCTGATCCAGCCCACTGCATGTCTGCCTCACTGCCTCCAACACCAGTTACATGGCATTCAAGATGATGGCAGCAAGCATGTGGTCAGTCACAGACAAAAAAAATTTCAACACATCTCCTTTTGTAAGGAAAGAGATCTCTGGTGTTTCTCATGTCAAAATTCCAACTAGCTCCCAGCTTCTCCTGAAACATTTCCCTTCACTGACTTTGGGAATGAATGACTGAGCACATGACAATGTCCACAACAGCATTTCCAAATCTAAGTACCAATGCTGGGATCCCGGGAAAGGCTGATGGGAATTATGCCCTTAACTTCCCCCCTCCAGTGGCACATCACCACATAATTTGAATTCCTACAACAATCTCACCTCAATTCCCTGCATGTCAGTTGTAGGCAACTAAACCTTAAATCCAGCACTTTACTCAAGCTTATGCTTTATTTATAATTATAGGAAAGTTCTGATTGCAGTTCCTGCCACAGCCTGAGTGTCTCGTATCACCTGATGTTTTTATTGTGCTCATGAGCTGGGTCCTAATTTCAAAGCCAGTCAACCAAAGAACTTAAAAGTACGATTTTCACAAATGCTTTAGCTGGTTTCCTTTAAAAATGAGGTTACTTGCAATGCATGTTTAATAAGGATTATGGTGGGTTGCTGTGGGCACCAAAATTTAGAGATAAATTACATGGATAAGGAGAAGTGCTTTTTACATGAGCTGTTAAATAAAACTCTTGAGTTTCAATAAATAAACACAGCTATTTAGGAAGTGATGACAATGTGTAATCTGCAAAAATGGGAAGCCTCGGAGATGCTGTGGTAATAATGCAGTTACTTGAAGCACATTGAAGATACAAATATCTCTGTGGTTTTTTATTTGCTTCCACTCTTTGAGTCATTCTGAGAAACTTTACAAAGCTGTGCACATTCCAGTTATGGCCAAGTATGATACACTCCTCACTGCATACAAAAAGCTTTACTTCAGAAGGCTACAGGGTGGGCTGAGAAGAAGTCTTTTCCAGGCACCGGAAAATGCGGATTTTAAGCACAATGGAATGGAGAACTTTGTTTCATGTGTATAAAAAAAGAAGAAAGGCAAACGTTCTTGTTACAAAGAGACAATTAAAAAATAGGGAAGTGGCTACTCTCAAGGCTGAAGCATTTCTATCACAGCATGTGCTGTTGAAGTCACCAAAATGTGGTGGTGGTAATGGTGTGGCTTTATCCTAGCTAGGAGAGACTGTTTGAGAGCAGTATTTAAAGTATTTATTACAAAATCATAAGCACAGCCAAATCCCTCAGAGGATTAGGGAAATTAGTTAATGAAACAAGTTCAAAATAACTTTGCATCCCCCAATTTTGAAAATCAAGGAATGGATCCAATTAAATTAATTTTCAGAAGTCCTCAAGAACAAGGCAGCATTGGAAAGAAGTTGATTCTGCTCTAGAGGATTCAAAGACAGGAGAAAAGCAGATCCAAATATCTTCAAACAAAGTAAACCACCAAAGCAATAAACATGGTTTAGTTAATATTACTTAAATAAAGACAGGGGTTTTTTTTGCTCTGGATGCACTGTGAAGCAGCTGCCTAGTTAGTGATCAGGATTGTTAGATGATAGATCCAGATCTGCACAAAATCAGCTGCCAAACGCTTCTTAATGCCTCAGTTTACTCAGGGCCACAAAAACAAACAAACAAACAAACAAACAAACAAAACCCCAAACAACCCATAAATATATCCAAGGATCATGCATAAAATAATCAGCACAAGCTGAGTTGCTCATGATCATTACTGAAAGACAGCATTTTTGTTATGATTCACTGAGGTCCACAGGATCCTTCAAGTTTAGTCAGAGTTTGCATTAGAGGTCTGACCATACCTGCTCCTGCTCCTGTCAGTTATTCGGGTTTTTTCTAGCTTTCCCAAGAGAAGCTGCTAAACACTTCCAACAAAGTCTGACTCTTCCCTCACTTTTCTCTGAGCCATCCATCTTCCAGCAGGGCCCACGCTGTTAGATCCCTGAGGTCATCCATAAGCCCAGAGAGAGCCATGTAGATACAGGAATCTGCCTGGGGAAGGTAGGGTGGTGTTATCACAGGATGAGAGTCTCACAGGTCACTTAAAAGACTAACTTGGGGGTCTGTCTTTGAGTCTAAATGGAAATGTACTCTTGTGTAGGCAGGTTAATATCCAAATTTGCAGAGGAGTTCAATTCCCCAAACCTTATTGATAGCAGTGCTAAGTACCACACAATATTTCAGTGGAAACCCATGAAACCTCCTCAGATAACAAAGCCCAGGCCTGGTTCTCAATGCTCACTGGAGCAGTCCCAAAGCTGAAATAAAGACCTGACTCCTGTGACACGCACATGTGACCCATTTCTCTGACAGCTTGTGGAGGAAAAGGCTGGAGGTATTGAGCACGTCAACACTTACCTAGGTTTGGAGAGCAGAGTGCTTTCCCATAATCAGAGGAAAGTGCTGGAATGTTTTGTTGCTATGTTTTTTAAGTACTATTGAAACTGTGGCCCTAAGGAAAGGAGGAAATACAGAGAATGAGGTTACATTATTATTATTATTTCACAATTTTTTGAGCCCGGGATTATATGGCTGGATTCATATTATATTAGCTTTCTAAATCTTTAAAAACACAGGGCCTACAGTGCACATTCAATGCTTTATTCATTAAATTAATGTATTTCTATTTTTAAAAAATCCTGCCTATCTAGCAAGCATTCCTTTTTTGCTCTCTCTTTCTCTCTCATACTCCTTGGAATATTATTGTCTGAAAACATACATGTGTAAATTTTATAAATAAAAATTTTAAATTTTCAGTAATAAATCAGATTTCTGTGCTTTCCTTAATTTTCAACTTGATGTTGACAGCCACACTCTGACCAGGTTTCCTAACACCCTCACACAGTGAGCAGCCAGTGCCTTAAAAACAAGTGGGAGCAGTCCCTTCAGATATCCAAGTGGCTATCCTGTTTTCCAGAGATGTATTTTCCACACAGGCATGTGTTTCCAGGTGCTTCAATCTCCATGTTTTCCCTGGGACGGGGAGCTAGAGCCTACATCCACATACATCAACTTACATGATTATTAGGTTTGTGGACTACAGTGGAATTGTTCCTGAGTTATGCCACTCTCAGGAAGATCAGAGAAAGGCTCATTAGGCTTGCTGTTCCCTAAATCCCAGCATAAGAAAGGTTATGATATTGAAACAATATCATACAACAAGAAACAATCTGTTTGCCACAATGACACTGCACTGTCTCTCTCCTTCTGGTTTGGTTTGGGGTTTTTTGGGGGTTTTTTTTCAGCTGCTAAAGCTTTCTATACTGATTTCTAAAATATATCTCCATATATGTATTTATTTTAAAAAAAAGTTTGGGTTTTTTTTTTTTTTTTTTAAGTGTATAGTACATAGCAGAAAAAAATTGAAGAATCATCTCACTAATGTTAATTAGGCAATCTGTCACTGTTCCTCTTCAGTGGAAGACCAGTGTTGGTTGACTGACTTAAAACACTTCAATGCTGTTTCTGTGTCTTCTGGTAGCTGCAGGGATAAATGGAAATGACAAAATACATCAGGTCTTTATTCTGACAGCTGGCCCAGGAGTTGTTAGAAATCATCACTTGTCTGCCCTCTGATGTACAGGTTTATATGGCAAGAAGCCTTGCCCCTGTGGATATCCCTTTTTCTTCCTTTCTGACTATTGTTTTATCCTCCTGACAGCTGTATTTGTCCTGATTTTACTTATTTTTTCCCCTTCTCCAGTTGCCAGGATTCTCTTTGCATCACTAGCAAATTTAAATTTTCTGACAGCTCACCATCAATCCCAGCAGAAACATTTACTTCAAAAATCACCTTTTTCTTCACCGATTTTCACAGATGAGTGAGAGAGTGCAAATTAGTTGACTTCTAACTGCCATCACAGTATTTCCTCAACAATCCTTAGGCAGCCACTATTTTTAAAACACTGTAAATAAAAAAGAAATTGTCAGGAATATTTCTAGATTTCAAATAACTGTCCAGTACTGTAAGTCGTGTCCAAAACGCCACAGTAAGATACACTCCATGAACTACATGCACAAGTCAATGCTCCTGCCCAGCAGAATTTCCTCCATAATACATAGGAAATTTCCCAACATCCAGAGGAATCACTTCTCCACTCTGCTCAGCTCACAGTGATGAGTTGAGGAGTTTATTTAGTGGCTATTCAAGGAGCAGCAAAGAGGACAGCCCGAGCAGCACTGGAGAGCAATGCTCTGCCAAGCACCCTTTACTCTGTGTCACAATGGCCTCTAGTGGATTAGCAGCAATTGACAGACAACTGTATCATCCACCCCCACCTCAATTTCCTTTATGGTTTCCTTTGGGGTAAAGGGAGGACACCATAATGACATGTGCACCTGCTGCATTTAAAGTCAGAGCTGCAGCAGGGTAGCAACAGAAAGAAAACTACTGTCTTCTCCCAGATGCTTTATCAATAGCCCCTCTTGCTTTATCAATAGAGGATAACTGGCTCCTCAGTGAAAAAGGAAAAAAAAAAGGAACATAAATGAATTTGGCTATGACTTCCTGCTGGTTTTAATGTCATCTGATGCAACTTCATTGGTATTGCTTCTTTGGGTTTCTTAAGAACAATGAGTACAAATTGAAGAGATGAGGACAAATTCAAAGGAGAATGTGTTTTGAAGTCAGCAAACGTCTTTCACAATACTGGCTTTTAAAGGTCCACTGTTATGTTTGTGTAATTTATGCCTCCTGCTTCATAGAAGACACTGCCTTATCACTGAAGATTTTGTGCTGCTATTTGTCTAGTAATGGCAGGGCAGGGAAAGTGTTGTCAGACACAGTCATCTTGAACTTCTACATGTTAATCTTCCTTTCAGGAGTCAGCACAGACTTGTTTTTTAATAGTGGTTCATCCCTCAGAGGCACATTTGGGCTAAAGTGCAAGGACTAGTAGTTCACCCTGGGTACAACCAGCACCATCCCCACTTCCAGAAAGTTGTCACAAGAGTAGCTGAGACTGGGCATAAACAATCTTGAGGAACTTTCTAGTATGGGTTAGGGAAAATAATGACAACTTTTCAGAACATACTTTTCAGAAAGAAAAGTCAAGTGAGCAAGCTCTTCTTCATCAGGGTCCAATCTGATCAGCTACTGCAGTGAGGAAGGTTGTTCTCCCCTCAGAATGCAGTCTGACATTCCAGTGTACCTTGTGCACTTAGAAACAGAGAAGAGAAACCCTGGTCTATTAAAAAAAAAAAGCTTTATCATTAGCTTCACTAAGGTTTTTAAAGGCATCAATCAGTCTTCTTGCAAGATAATGTGACTGAAAGGAAGGCGAACTAAGCTGCTGCTTCTGCAGCACTGACTCTTTTCTTTGGCTGCAGGTTCTCTCAGCTTGTTGTTAAAGGTTTAAGGTACAAGTCAAGGTGAAGTACTGTCCTCTGAAGAACTGTGTATGGTCCCTCCTACAGCACTTCCCACAAAGATCAACACCAGGGATTTCTTATGGGCAAATCGATCAGGAAACTGCAAGAGGGAGTAGCTGCCTTCTTTAGGAACTCGTGGAGCTTGGTGTAGTCTGTACCTTGTAGACACACTCAGGTAGAGCTCCATCTTATGCAAAGCCATGTGCATTGTTCAGATTCAGGGATTCACCTACAGAAAAAGGCAAGCCCTTAAGGAAAAATGGCTTTTATCTTGGCTTCAGGAGCATGGAAGGGCTAACGGTTCACCAGCAACTGCTCCTGCTCCAAAGTGGTGGGGATGGACACAGGGAAGGCAAGATAATTCCACTGTCTCTTTTTCTTGGTAGTTTCTTTGGCTTATAAAAGGTGATTTTCATTCCCATGCAACATGCTTAGATGTAGGAACCAGTATGAACACTTGTAGGTTAAGCATCTGATGTAAGAAACCCTCTACAACAGGTATATTGACAGGGAACGTTTTCACAGACCTAGGTCCCGGGGGAACTTGCTCTAGCACAGATGTTCTTCAGTTCCAGACATCTTGGGAGTCCCTAGGAGCACATGAGGGCCCTGGTGTGAGTCAATGCATGGACCAGCATTTGGACTTGGCTTAGAAGGTTGCCATGCAACACACCTCTTTTGGACACCTCAGACTGCTTGCAAAGGAGAGAAGCTTAACTACTTTGAGTAGTTATGCTCCCATGTTTGGCTGTTTTGCTATTGAGACAAGTTCTGCTACCAAGGAAATAAAAAACTAAAACCTTAATTTTCTATCAGAAGGCCTCCACAGCAAAAAGCTAGAAGAGGAGAAACAGAAAACGCACAATACAAAGGCAGGCTTGTATCTTTGCTGAGTATTTTCATTGTTTTCCCTGAGGGGCCAGTGTGTTTTTACACAGAGCACTAGCACATTTCATTTTGACAATGAGTCAGACTTTTCAAGTCACTACACCTTTCACAACATACTGCAAACTGTCAATATGGTAACTTCCTTAAGTTTAATGAAGTTACCTTATGAAATCTCTTGACAGAGCTGGCCAAAACCAAAAACAATCAAACCCAACAACAACCAAAGAAGAAAAGCTACCCAAAAGTTGAGAGGAATCTCTAATGAAATGTGATACATGCAATCTGGAAAACTTCTGAGAGAAGAATGAAGAGTTGTGCGCTGACAAATGGTGCAAACTTCAGGCTAAGATCAGGTTTCTGCAGGCTGGATTTAGATAACTGGCTCCATTTTCCAGTGGACTGAATGCCTGCTGGCTCCCATTATTGGCCCTGCAAGCCACAGGTAGATCACTGAACTTGTGAAATCCAGGCACTAAATTTGAGCCCAAATAAAGTTCTAGGATGGATATGCACTGGAAGACTCAAAGAACAGTTATTTGAAGCCTAAATCTCTGGGAGGTCTTTTTGCACAGCTGCAGGACTGTTTCTAAGCACCCATTTCAAAATAATCAAAGTCAGTCTACTTTTTTTTAGGGTAGCCACATGATGAGCATAGAGAGGTATCTTACCATTCACTGTACAGCTGAAGAAATTCCAGGATAAGAGTGACCAAAATGAAAGCATGTCTGTCGGTGACTAAAAGCAGAGACACCCACTTAGACCAGATTAAGAAAACATATATAATTTAAGGATTAGCTGGGTAGCAGAGTTGGAAGGACTTCAAGCTCTTTACTGGGCTCAGGAGGAAATCTCTTTTAATATTCTATGTCATTCAGAAGTAGTCAAGGATTAGTGGTTTCAGAGGAACAGGTCAATACTGATGCATGAAAATGCTGTGGAAGGTCAGCACTGATTGTCCTGGGTGCTGTGGAAAGAAACAGGTATTGCATCTTTGTACTCTTTGAAGCCAAAAAGAGTATATAACAGAGGAGACTCCTTCTGACAAGCTTTGTTTAAACTGGAACTCTGTTGGTTTACATATGTCTATGCTGAGAAAGTCTAGATCATTTTTATGTTCTCTCCCTTTTATTTTTTTTTTTCTGTAACTTTGTAGATTATTCCTACACAAGAGATTGTCTGGGGAAATCCACATTTTGATCACTTAAGGACCAATCCAGTGTGAGATCTCCTGTTGCCTTCAACAAGAACAGGTTCACGGCCCTGTTCATTAACAGCTAGATGAAAATTTTTAGTAATGAGTTTTAAAACAGACAAACTCAGTCTTAGGAACAGTACTTGAGGTTGCTAGCAAATTAAATATGGTTTTTGTTTTGTTTTGTTTGGAGGTTTTTGTTTTGTTTTCAGGAATGGAAACAGCAGGGCTTGGTAGGCTGCTTTTTCTGGTCTTTGACTGGGGCTGGTTTTGCTGAAATAAAAAAGTATGCATTTTTCAGAGAAAAAGAAATTTAATTTCCTGAACAGTTCTATAAATGATTGCAGATCCTGATCTGGACTGGAGAAAAGCCCTTTGAACTAGTCAGGCAGAAGCAGAGAACTGAGCCATCTTTCTGATAAAGTCCACTCAGACCGTGGCAGCTGGTTTGAGTACCTGGAAAGCAATCCCATACTCTCAAGTTTTCTATGTTCCAGGAAGTGAAACCAAGAATACCATGGTCTTTTTAAGGTCTTGTCCTTATATTTAATCTCTGTTGCTGTATAAGCCACTAGGAGGAGGAAGAAGAGGTTAACAGATGAGCACATATCAAAAATGCCTTTTAAGAAGACATCACTGAAGGCCTGAGGGGGTTGAAGATGGAGGCATTAAAATCATGATCAGCAAAGTTGAATTTCACTGTGCTCAGGAGGCAGAGACTTTATTAAATCTGGGGGAAAGGTAAGGGGAAGGACACAGAAGAAATTTTATGAGTTTCTGAATAAGATACAGCCCTCACTTTGAAGCTCTGTATTGCTTGAACCTATGTATTTATTTCATGTAAGAGAAAAGCTTTGAGTGAAAACTAGCTGAGAGAAAAGCTTTCACACCTGCAACCATCTGATGTCTGGTTTGGTCTTCAGCAGCTGCCTTTTGAGGAGTTTTAAGTCAGTTCTCAATTTCTAGTCTCACATCTTCCTTTTGATGCTTTTCTACAGCTTGCTGGCAACGACAGGCACTGAAAACTCCTGGGGGTTGGGATGAGTTCCCTTGGCAAGCAGTGAGTAAGATGGCTTTTGCGACCACAGCCATTTCTGTGAACAACTCTGACTTTCTGTGAGTAAAACGAGTCACGATTTTGCTGTTTAAGCAGCAATGAAAAGGCTGCCTGTGTACCAGCTGGTTGATATTTGAACAATTAGACTCTGTATTTATCTCCTTTACTAAACTCGATCATACTCAATATGATGATAAATAAACCCTGATGAAATATTGCCTCATTTGCTAAAAGCTTGTTTTAAGCATGGAAACACTTTTGTCAAGTGCTCTTTAACCATAGGGCTGAACTCCCAAGCTAGCAATATTTAAGGAACCTCACCTTCCCCTGTTTTTTTAAATCAATATCCTCTATTTATCATACTTATCCCCATGGGAAGGGCCTAGTTTTATAACTTCAATTTAGGATAGAAGGTCACTGCTTTTGAAGCCAATGTCAAGGCATGACAAAAATGTGACATGATCAAGCTGTTATTCCACATGACACATAATCATAACTGCTGCTGTGGCGATAGTACTGAAAACAAGGCAAAGAAGACAGAAGATAGCTGCCTGGGGACTATTTGTTATTGTGTGCAAGCTTCTCCATCACACAGTACAGAGCCCACAGATACTGCTCTGATGGAACTCTGTCAGGAGTTCCGCTAGGTAGCTACTGGGAAAAAATCTGACACTCTAAAATATGTTTTCTATTGACTGGCTCCAGACACCTTCAGCTTCCCCATGTTAATTTGTACTTTCCATTTTGCTTTACTAATCCTTCTATTTTCCTCTTTTGTTATCTGAATGAATCCAATCCATGACACTGAGATCTGCCCAGATGGATTAATTCAGGAGGACATGAAACTATGCATAGTTGTGTTTATTTGTGTGCAAAAGTCTGTCCATAAATTAAAACCCTCTAAAAGAATCATGTGCTCTCACATGCTCTCACACAAACTTATGATTTTTTACACTCTGTATAAGAGAATCTCAAGCATTTTACAAATTTTTAAGAGTGCATTGCACTCCCTTAAAATGAGTAATGCCTAAGAACACATTTGTAGAACCTCAGTTTGGCCTGCATCACACATTAGATTTCTGTGTCTGCTCCAGGAATTACCCAGTGGGATTCAAGAAGTTCATTTAGTCTGGTAGTCAATCTAGCCAATCTAGAAGATGATCAATTGGCCCTTTTGAAGTATAAAGAAATGCAAAGCACCAGAAATCTTTATTCCTTCTATTAGTTTTTAAAATCATTATTTCTTCTTTGTGTTTCTTGTATTAGCCTTTCTCCTCTAAACTGAACAGTTCCAACATTTTCAGCCGTCCCTATTTGGAAGTCTTCCAGTAATCATTGTACTTCTTTGAATAATGTATGTATGTTCAGCATCAAGTTTAAATTTATTATGATGCGAAGAAAAGATAACATTTATTTTAAAAAAATACTAAAAATATATTAATTTGGTATAGAAAGTCAATATTTATAGGGCATGCTGCAGAGTCCCGTAGCAGCCATGAACTGAGGGAGTGCAACATGAGCAATTGGATGTTGTACAAACCATCACTCTTTCAGAATCAATTTGTTAAATACCTAATTGATGACTTTTAAAAACCTGGACCTAAATGTTTGCCTATAGAGCAACAGAGGAAATATGCAATAGAGTCTGAAATAGATTCCCACTGTTTTCATCCCACTGCTGGCTGTTTCTCCAAAGCATTTGCAGCTCTCAAAGCCGAGATACAAACTCCCTCTCTCACATGGTAGCACTTGAACATAGAACTAGTCTCTTCAGGACAAAATGAAGACGGGACATGTTGGTCCAGTATATCTGAGCCTAAAACGGCACCTGATTCTTTATATCAATATTTTTTATCTCAAACAAAAGAACAAATGGAAGACTAGCTCAGTCTTTAAATACTTCCATCTCATCAGAGTTGGTGGACAAATTCTTAAAAATAAGTATGGAGTTAAAGTGACATATTTATGAGGTGAAAAAAATCAGTGGAGAAACTGTCACAGGGATCTCTGTTTCTTAGGTAAGTGTTCTCACGCTCTCATGGCACCTCACATTCAGGGCTCACTCTGGGGAAAACCCCGATTTGGAATCATGTTGCACTTCTGCCTATTACTAGAAATCAGTTTACCAAATCTTACATTCAAGATAAGCCTTTTTTATTCTTCTTCTTGGACTCAAGATGCCCAAGGGACTTCAGCAGGTGTTTGTTCCATAAATGTGAGGAACTCCTTTATATTAAATTTGGAGGGAAAGATCACAATAGAACCAAAATCTAGACAAAGTCAGGACAAATAAAGCCAAGGTTGACTTACAGGGGAAATGTACTAAGAAAGATTTAAGTGGTGTAACCCTAAGTACTAATGACTACACATTAACCAAATTAGAGTAGATCTAAGAAGTTGGGCAGCATGAGGGCTTTGAATGGCACAGATGGACTTGAATGTCAGGTTTTGATCCACTAGACCAAATGATGACATTTGTTATTGAAAGTAGTTTTAGTGAACAGCTTTGTAGCAGAGTAAAATTCAGATATGGTTTCTACATGCAGCTTCTACAGCAGTGTCCTCTGATTCCTGCCTACGTGTGACTGCTATCGACCTTCAGTGCAAGAACCATCTGTATATTTGTGAGATACCACTTTGGTTATGCACACCATGTTACCATGGTTTAGGGCCATGTAGTACAAGGTTCTAGGCACCAGGCCATTCAGCATTTTGTAAGAGAGAGTGCTAAAAGTGGAAAGTTAGGTTTTTGCCAAATGGCAAATAGTAAATCAATGTTAGAGAAGAAACCCTGCTCTTCTTGTATTCAGAAAACTCTGAAATCAGCCCTTAGTTATGCTACATGCAATATGCACTCACATTTGGATACTTAACAAAGCAAGATTAGGTAAATATTCATATCCACTGCAGTGCAGAAGTGTGAGTAAATTCTTACCCCAGAATCTGCCTTAATGACCCTTCTCATGTCACTTGCCATTTCTTGCCCTATTTCTTCATCCTACAGCACTGTAGATATTCCTTTCCATATCACTTGCATTGGTGTAAATATGTCATTTACCACAAAGGTCGGTTGCAGTGAGAGAAGGATCAGTTTCCTCATGCATTTGTAAATTCACTTTCTAGATTGTCTCTGCTTGCAAATTTAAGAGAGGAAAATGGTCCTTCATTTTTACTCCCAAGAAGCCTGACAAGTCACTAATGAAGGGTAAAGTCAAGGAGTGAAATTAAGGTCTTATTAGGAAAGATCCATGGGGCAAAAGTAATTTTTTTCCTAGGGAAAAATATATCCCTAGGAAATAAGGACTTCAGAGGAGTTTTGTCACTCATAAAGAAAGTGTTCCTTTCTGATGAAAGGTGATCTTTCCAGCAGATGTGCTATGAGGGTTGGTGAAAAGACTTCATATCTCTCTTACTTAACAGCATTTTAATGTACATGGACAGGTAAAAATACATTTTCGATTATGATGACCACATATCTTTGGATAAAACAGACGGATAAATCTCTTGAGTCTAAGCCTGATCTTCCATCAGATTCACACTGATATCAGCAGAGCTACTTCTGTTTTTTGCCAGAAACACAGTCACATAGCTGTAGCCAGAGGGCTGGAAAAAAAAAACCCTGAAAATTTTCAGACAGAAGCTAAATTCATTCTCTGGCCCATATTTCAGTTTTCTTAGCTTTCACAGTTGTATTTGGATTCCTCTTGTTTTCCATTACTCTTAATGCCCTACAGTTTGGTAGGTTGTAAGAGAAACCCTCTGTAGTCCCCTGGCCTGATGGCAGATCTGCCTTGGCAGTGCCCTCTCCCTTGTGAAGCAAATGAGCTGAAAGAACATTGTGGAAATGACAAGAGTGGATTTAGCCTTGAGATCAAGGCCATAAAACAAGGGTAAGGCACAAGATTATGGTCAGTTTATAAACAGAGCAGAAGCAAAGCGAACAGTGACTGAAGCTGAGCTGAAGAAGCTCCAGCACCTGCTCACTGCATTGGTGCCTTGCATGACTGTAGGGCACTCACAGGGATCTGCTGGAGGCACCCTGTAGGATTACCTACCCTACCTCTTAGGGCATTCTCAAGCCTAGCTTCCAGCCTAAGGCTTCAAGTGGATCTTCAATACTGGAGTGAGATTGTTCAAACTGCATAGAAGGAGAGTATCACAGCATAGCCAGTCTGTAGCTGGACAAGATAAATCTGGCCATAACATAAACCAAATTCGGTTAGCCTGGTTCTTTCTAGAAAAGAAGTAGAACAAGTCCCTGGGTGAGCAATGATAGGATAGATTTGAACTCAAACAGGGACCTCAGCCAATCATGTTCAGTCTGGAATGCAGATATATCACTGGCTAAGGAGCTGGGCAGTGTCAAGACCCCAGCCAATCAGCTGTCCAAGCCCCCAGAATTTAAACCCCCTGTATAAGAAGGTTCCAAACAACAAATCACACTGTTTGTTGATGACCCTTGGTGAATCCCATCATTTCTGTCTCTGACCAACAACCCAACATAACAGGAGAGCACCCATGTGGTGGGTTCTCTATTCTTATATCACTTCCCTCTTGGCCTGGCATATCCATGTGAGACAGTGCCACAAACTTTTGTTCATCGTTTTTGAAGTGGCAAATCTCAGGTAGCTCCACCTGCATACATACACACACATATCATTTGTAATGAACTCATATTTTCCTCCACCATAAACTTTGGTTCACTTATAGCAAGAACTGAAATTTGCATAATGCAGTCTATTTTAGTCTTCTTTTTCTCTATTAACTGTTCCCCTGTATGCAAGTTCAGGAGGAATAAATTCCACAGCATAAAGGAGCTATATTTTTATATGAGTGCAATTTCATATATAATGGTGTAACTCATTAAGAAGAAAAGATTCTTTAAGAAGAAGATAAAAGCTACTGCATAAAAGATTAATTTGCACAAATGCTTATCATCTGGAATATCATCTGCCTTTCCCTTTATTTTTAATACTCTCAGTGCAAACAGATGTCTAAGGAATCTCCTTTTTTATATTTTTCAGCAACATGTTATAGATATTCTATGTGCAGTGAATGGAAGAAAAGCAAAATTGACTTTTGGCAGCTTCAATCCATCAAGTTCATAAACTTTACTGTGTCTGTCTTGTCCAAGATTAGAGACAACCTGCTCCAAGTCAGTTTCCCATTTGCACTTAATTAGGGAGTTCATTTCAGAGGTCAATGAAAAATAGCAGAGCATATTTTCATAGTAACTCTCCACACAATAAAATTATTTCTCAGGCAATTTTACAATTTTCTCTGGAACAAGGGCAAAAAATGTGGGGACACAAAATAGAGTTACTGGATACCTTATCTGGAACTACCCAACACATTGTCCATTATCCCAGGAACACATAGTATATTCTGGATCTGGGGAAAGAAGCCAAACATTGCATCTTTGCAGACAATTTTCCTATCCACACAGCTTCATTAGCAACTAGGACAGATATTTTGGAAATGTTCTGAAAAGTAGGAGACTGTCTGCACAAAGAGTTCCTCAGTATCAACCATACTCACACATATTCAAATTGCTGTGGGTAACAAGGTGTCCTTGTGAGAAATGCTGGAAGGGTACTTGGATTCATGAGGAAGCAGCAGTGAAGAGAGAGTTGAACAACACAGGGCTGTTTCACACTGCATTAGGGTGCTGGCATTGTTGGCAGGAGGAGGAACAGCTGAAATGATGCCCATTAGCCACTTCATAAAGTTCCTCAGAGGCATTTTCAGCATGAAGTTACTGTTATCAAACAGATGAGATAGTGGCCAAATTTTGAAGGGGTGCCTGAACATCTGTAAAAGTCTAAGGGTGCATTGATCCTGGATTTTGAGCTGATGTCAGCTCTATTTTACAAGTTTTCCTGAAGGAAAACTATTTTGTAGAGTATGAAATGTCTCCCTAGAAGACATTCCCAGGAGTTCTTGGAAAGACAGATTCTACTCTCACACCATCAGTAGAAGAAACAACAGAGTGCAGAGGCTTGACATGAAGTACCTTGAATTTGATCTGGGTGTGGGGCAAGGAATAAGATAATTTGTGCTTTGTCATAACCAATGACCAAGTGGTTACAGATTCACATACATGGAAATATGATTCCTTGGGCCAAAATCTGGTCAAGTAGGTACAACCTTCATTTCTCTACTGTGGTTCTTGCAACCATGAAGAAAGAAGGAACAAACTGAGAAAAGCCTATAGCCTGTTGGTTAATGAAAATCTTGAGCAAAATTGGGCTATCATTTTCATACATGACATGCTTTGACATATGAATTATGGAGGTTTTTGGCATTACAGGAGATTTATTTGACCTGTCCAGAACATGGAATTGCATAATCACAGAGTGTGTCAGGTTGGAAGGGACCACAGTGAGTAGACTGGTACAATCTGCCTGCTCAAGCAGGGTCATCCCAGAGCACAGGGCACAGGATTGTGTCCAGAGGGTTCCTGAATATCCCCAGTGAGGGAGACTCCACAACCTCGCAGGGCAACCTGTTCCAGAGTTCAGTCACCCACATAGTAAAGTCAATTAATAAATGCTCAGATAACATGCACAATATCCACATAACTGACTTTTGCTACACTGAACATGCTACAAACACATTTACTTGCCATTTTAGACGACATTCTTTTCTTAAGAGCTGGTTTTTATGTCATAGGGGGCATGAATCTTAATTCATTTTGGGCCTCATTTTCTGTCTCTTTACAAAGACCTTAGCTAAAATTTCCAGTTACCTAGAAGGATATGAAGTGTAGAAATAAGTATAACTTGTACCACTGTCTCAAGGTCCTGTCTGACAATGGTTTGCTCCAAAACAGAAAAATAATTATATATACAGAAATTCAGCAGCAAAGACATCAAAGATAAACCATGTGAGGACAAAGGCAGCCTAATAAACTGTGGCCAGAAGAACTTACTTGGTGGTTCTTTTATTTTTCCTTTTATTTTTTTGGTTTTGTTATTAAATGGAACAAAACATAGTAGTTTTGTTGAAATTTTTTGAATTTAGGACACTGGCTCAAGGCAGGCCACAACAGTTGTGGATGCTTCCCTAAATCATGTTTAATTTTCTTTTTTGGCTCAACATAATTCCTTCTGAAGAAAGGAAAAAAAGATTTAACGAGTGGTTCAAATCATCTTGCAATGTTGTATCACATTTCAGATAATTTACCCTCTCAGTCATGTCAAGCAAACAGACATTTCAGCTTGATCAATGCAGTAATTGAAACAGCAAAAAAGAACTGGAGGTTATTTTGTCAGCAATAGCATTCTTTATGAGTCTGAACAGTGATGCCTTAAAATAGGATGTATCCAGGGAAAACAAACTTCCTGAAAATGTTGTAGCCATTACTTTAAAATAATATTATTTAGCCTTCATGCTCTGTTCCTTGTGGGTTTTCAATTCCCTAGAAAACTTTTTTTCCAACACATCTTTGATCCCAGTCTCAAAACCTTGACATTTTCATTTTGCGAAGACTGGATATACAATGGACTAGTCAAGAATAGAGCCAGGTGACCCAAATTGGTGCAAATTGGTACTGCTCCATTGCCCTCCACAGTGATTTAGAGAAGACAGAGGTCTGGCTCAAAGCCCTTCAAAGCCTGGCTGCTCTGCTTTGCTGTTTCATGTAAACACTTTACTTTTAGTCTTACTTCCTAAGGAAATGGAGTTTATGCAATTGTGTTCTCTGCTTGTGTTTGTGGGTGTCGATGCATGAGTGAGTATTTGCTTGTCCTTCCCATCAATTACTTTTGAATCTGGCAGTTCAATTCAGTAGAAACTGGAGAGGACAGCAGGCCTAAAGGGACAAAATTCCATGCTAATATTCTTATTGAGGAAAAGCTAATGAGCTGAGTCATTGTAGCATTCAAAAATTTTGCACTGGCGTGGACTCCTTGGACTTGATTCCATCAATTCTGGACCTCTTGGAGCCACTTTCTCAACTAAGAGGATTGGCCACATCAAAACTTGAGCATTCAAATCCCAGTTCAACCCTGTTTAACCAGGCCAGTGTTTTTGAAGAGCTTGATAAGCCTGGTTTTCTCTATTTGTATGAGAGCATATGTACACTAATTATCTCATCTGGCTGAATTACTTAATCCTCACCTGGCATTCACAAGTTTAGCACCACCATTGAAGCTGCTCCCTTTTCTTCCAGCTGTTGAGCAAAACAAAATCAGGCACAGCATTTCCCAAGGTTTTATATTATGTTGCACTCATTTGCTTCTGCTCTTGCCAAGGGTCTCAGACAGAGTGAGCAGATGACAAGGGAAAATTATAGATGATAATTCACAAACAGCCTCATAAAACTATCCTTATTATTCCTGTAAAAGAGTAATAGTATAAAATGCTAACTACTTCACTGTTGAATCTTTGTGACAGATGAAGTGGTCCTTGTGGGGGAGGCTATGGAGAGGTAACAGGCTCATTGCTTAATGGACTGGGGCATTTAGCAAGAGTGGAAGGGAACTGGAAAAGAGAACAATGAAAATTATGTGAGAAAAAAAATCTTACCATTTGCCAAATAAACAAACAAATAAATAATCTTTGTGGTTGTAAAAAAAGCCCCACACCACACCAAGCAAACAAAACCCATGCTGTTGGTTAACCTTTGTTTGATAAATGTGGAATGGGGAAGTTATGACAAAATACAAAAATTGAAATGCAAGATATACTTGAACAAATTATGATCTGGAACTGAAGAGTAATCTGGTGTGCAAATGATGTATTTATGAAATTCAAAAAGCTGTGGGGAGGAAAGCAATTTTTTCTTCCCCATTGAAAAGAGAAGAGCAGGTGGAGTTCTCCAGCAATCCTTTTTATTTACTTCATGAGATAGCTTTTGTGGAGAAAACACTGAGAGCACCCTGACCCACAGTAGTACAAAAGGCTCTTTCCCTGTGTGCAAAGCAGATCCTTTCTGTATGAAGCAGCAGGTAATGGCAAACTAAACTTACGACACTTTCACATCCTGAAGTGTTTTGCTGAACAGGGAACCAGCATCCTATGGAAATGACCTTAAGATCATGTGTATTTTCTTAACCTATGGACAGCATTAAGTTAAGACTGAAGTACAAATTAGTCCACTTGTGATGGTTGCCTGATCAGGTAAATAGGTGTGCAGTGGCCATACTGTGATCTTCACTATTGAACTTACCCCACTACTGATTTAAGCACAATTTGAACAGACCTTTTTCTTGCATAGCAAGACTTGCTGACTGCTCATGGTGACCTCATCCATTTGGCAGACAGTTAAAACTTCTTACAGGGCCTACAAGAATAGTTTTATGAGGTTGTTTGTGAATTAGTATCATTTCTTTGCCCTTTGCCCTCTGGTGTCCTATTTAGCTTGGGCCTCCTGTTAAGTGTTGGACAAAAGGAGCTCAAGTCAGCAGAAAACCCTGGGAAGTGCTGTGCATGCCTTTCCTGCTTTCTACAGTCATGGGTCTCCTGGTTGTTAGAGTTTTGTGGATGGAGCTGTTAATACCAGATAAAGATGTAGCCTCTTAAATCATGACGCAAAGTTTGTGAATGGAGATTTTCCTGTACCTCTTGACACAAACATAGGTACAGAGAAAAAACGTGTGATCTATACTGGGACGTGTCAGGTAAAAATTTGACTGAACCAGTCTCCTTGTTTCCATCGGTAATCAGTACTTTTACAGAACATTCATTGTTCTCATTGTCCAGAAATAGAAACTGAGACAGAGGAAGCGGAAATGACTTGTTCAGCTTGGTCTGTATGCAAGCAGTTCCTATTTCAGAAAGAACAAAAAAAGTTTTAAAATAAGACTGAATGTAAACAAACTGCAGAACAAGTATTCTATATCTCTTTTAAAAATAAAGGAATTCAGGGTGGAAGTGTAGTGCTTTAGCTTCAGAGCTTACTGGACAGCTAGACATTCTTAGGATGAGGAAGGTACAGATGATGCAGGTGTTTGCCTCACCTGAGCTGAGTGCTGAGAAAACCTCAGGTCACTTCTTTATTTTGCACCTGATTTTCTGGATAACTTTCAAGATCTATATTTTTTCAGCTCTGCAAACAGGGTTTGAATTTAAGGCACCAAAATACTCAAGGATGTGAGTTTTCAGCTCACTGAACCCTAGCTCTGCTCAGGTGTAATGGACATGGTTACACTGCTGTACCTCACAGTCATATCAAGTTCAAATATGTTAAAATACATTTTTTTACCTTAGATTTGAAACCTACAAGGAATTTCACATTGGTAAGAAATTTGCAGGAGTGAAGGCACAATTTTCCACAGTTAGCCAACCATGGCTGGATATCTAAAGATCTTTCTTCAGCAAATATTTAAATGCACATTAACAATGCAGGGGTGCTTTGATGTGACTGAGCACCTAAGGAAAAAAAAAAAGAATATTTGTCCAGATAATCCAAATTACTTGGAACAGCAAAACTTAACTATAAATTGTCAAGTTTGGTGGACAAACTTTCTTGCAAGATGCCTAATGCTCCCAGGAAGGGGAAGAAAACAGACTGTTTCCTGTTCTGGTTGTCCTTGCAAAGCAATGCAAATGCTGTAACAAAGTTGATAGCTTGCAAAGCAAAATAGTTCTGCAGGAAATCTCTGAGATTCTCTGAAAGGTCTATTTAGATGAGAAAAGATAGGGCTCGAGTGAGTTAAAAATATACTGTGGAATGGAATCAGTGCAATGTTATTCATTTTGATATTAAACGAGATTTATTTGACAGTTACACCATATGCTCAGTGGTGCTGTCCACAAGATGACAATTCCATTTTGTAACAACTGTTGAAGTTCAAAAATTGATTTCATTCAGCTTTGGAATAAAAACAAAAAAGTCTTCAGAGCTTTATGGAATGGAATTGCACTGAAATGGTTGATTTCAGACAAAAACCCCAGCCTTTTCTTTTGTAAGGACTTTTTGCATCTAATGGATTCCTTGGTTACCCAAAGGAGGACAGGAGGAAATGGTCTCAAGTTACAGTAAGGGAAGTTTAATTGGATATTAGCAAAAATTCTTCACTGAAAGGGCTGAGAAGCATGGGACAAGGCTGCCCAGGAAAATGGATTCACCATCCCTGGAGTTATTTAAAGGATGTGTAGATGTGATGCTTACAGACATGGTTAGTGGTGGTTGCTTTGGCTGTGCTGGGTTTATGGTTGGATCCAATAATCCTAAAGATATTTTCCAATCTAAACAATTCCATTATTTTAAGAGACAGGACCTTGGAAGAAGGCTGGAAGAGCCAGGGCATGGATAATTTCTAACTTTTCAGAGGCCCTGATACTATTCATGAGCATTGCTTAGTGAAGTATCAACCTGCTGAAAACATTTCCATCAGCACTAATATTTGGTTCTTGATGCTACTAAGATTTTTTTGTATTGATTAGGCATGACTGTAGTATGCAAGCTTTGTAGAGGATGAGACAGGAATCCTTTTCTGATGGGAAGAAGAGAAACTGAGGATTTTGACAACAGGAGAGCTCTGGAAGCAGCTGAAGTGAACATGGCAAAAGTTGGGTGCTATTGCTGAAATATCCAGCACTGAATATTTCACAGTGTCAGTGCTCAAAAACACTGTTTTAGAATTCAGTGAATTAGAGGGATGCAGTCTTTTACTCACTACACCTGAGGTTTTCTTTTACATCAATTGTAGACTGAGAAATGTAGGCACAAAAATATACAAATACCATTTTTCCATTTAAAAAATGTGGCAGAATAATTTTTTTCACACAGACAGTTGAAAACCTGGGGTTTTATCCAAAATACTGCCAATTGTAAAAACTTCATGGTTGGAGGGTCATGGAATGAAGGAAGTTTAAACTAGGAAATGCTGCTATGACATTTTGTGGGGATTAGTTGCCTCAGGCATTGATTCATGTGAATGGATGAGCCCATTCCCAACTGACTGACATTGCGAATTCCTCCTAACCTGCAAGCAGTTCCTGTCTTGAAGGAAGGATGTTATGGTGCATCATGGCAGTCCCCCCTGAGGATGATATTGGAGGAAGTGTTTAGCTGGGACTTCTAAATCCTTGAGAAGATTGAGGCAGACAAATTCCTGTTCTTGTTAGCTGACAGTAACGTTTCTTAGGAAAAGGTAAAACATCTAGCAGAAAGTATGCATTGTGACAAAAAAAAAGAAAAAAGAAAAAAGTTTAACATGAAATCTGCTACTGAAAAAATGTTTGACAGGAATAATCTTTTTTAACCAGTTCTGCAAATAATTGGAAGGCCCTTTGCCTGCAGTACTGTGCCCTTCCCCACCTCTCTGCTGCACTGGTGCTGCTCACAGTCAGAGACAGGGTGCCCTGTTTCCCAGAGCACGCATAGGCACACACAGTGCCAAGTTTTTAGCCAGACCAGTTTTACACTCTTGGCTCCAGCTGTCTCAAAATTGGGCACATATGGTTAATAGGCAGCAGCACCAGTGGAGGAGTGGAACTTGCTTTGAACTAGCCGGTGACAGGAGCAGAAGTATTTGGCAAGAAAGGCCCCTTGTGGTGGTCTTGTGTTGCGTGTGTGTGTTTTAATACTATGTTCAGTTTCTCAGCAAAGCACACAGACAGAGGAAGATATTTGCACAGCCACCACACCCTGCCGCTGCCTGACAGGGAGCTGGGATAATGCCTGGCCCGAGGGCATCAGAGGACAGTGTCACAGGTATCCAAGGAAGTCCAGCCCTTGCAGGTGCAAAGAAGGTGTGAAAACAGTTTGTCTGGTGGAGAATGGGTGTGTATGTCCCCTCAAACTGCCTAATAAATACGTCCTTCCAATTTAGAGGAACAATTATTCATTAACAAATCAGGTACTAAAAAACTACTCATTTAAGACAATTACTGCTACTTCCTCAGCTTTTCACTTCATTGCTGCTTATGCAAGTAAAAACAACAAACTAAATGGAGACCTTTTGGGCACCAGGGACCAATTAATGCCACGTGACTTCCTCCCAGGCTTCCATGAAAATAACTGTATTATAATGGTCTGTGATATTAATATCAGCTTGGGGAAAGTTAGGCAGCAGCTCCATAGGGAAGGATGTAGCATGAGCAAGCCCTCTGGAATGTGCAGTATTTGACAGAAGAGAAGTGGCATCTTTTTATACGTTGCATCTCTTCTTGCTATTGAAACAGGAAAGTCAGCTAGAAAAATACAATTGCCTGAGGGAATCTGAGCAATTTTTTGGGGGATACATTTCCAGTATCTGTTGGAATAAACTTCAGAGCCTCCCTGCTTTTAATACATTTGTCAATCTACAAATTAAGTCTAAGGATTAAATTCTGAGTTTGGCATAGTAAATTTATACAGCTTTGGACTTCACTTTTCAGGTTCTGCTGTCTCAGAGCTTAAATAATTTTGAGGATTTGCATTTAATCTCATGACTATATGGAAGCCCACGAGATTTTTGCTGCAGCATTTGTGGCTCATGGCTGTGAAGAAGCAGTACCTCTGCAGATATAACTGTGTGTGAGGACTGCTTCACAAGAGGAACTTATTTTGCCTCTTAGGCTGGCCTGGCTGGTTTGAAACACGATTCTGCTATTTCGAACTGCACCCTGCACTGAGACGTGCAAGAGATGGAATTTACTGATCTTCTTACATTGGTGATGTACAGATGTTGCAGAGAGGCCCTGGGCAGAACCTATGGATGCCAGTGGAGGCACTCTGGGGTAAAAGCAGTAATCTCCCCATCTCAGTCTGCCCCTTGGACCCTACACTTCCTCCTCTGTTCACTAGGCACAGTGCTTGTGTGCTTTCCCAGCCATGACTTTCTCCTGCCGGACTTTCCTTGAAGTGGAGGGACACACAGAGACCACCCTGACCCCCAGGTTGGCAGTAAAAAGGCAAAGGCACTTGGTAAAACCCAGTAGCAAAGCAAGAAAGCACCACATAGCACTGAGATCAAAGGCCTGGTGGGGAAAGAAGCAGCCACAGCAGCCTGGGTGAGCACAGCTGTCCAGCCCACATCCACCCAGCTGAACCATGTACCTGATTTCAAAGGACAGACAAAATAGTTTCATGTGCACGTCAAAATACTGAGTGGAAAGAGTACAAGAAAAGCAAGTGGGAGGAGAGTGTGTTTTAATGCCTTTCACTATGACTTTGGCCTCAGTTTCTGCATTCCCACAGCAGGAATATTAACTCCAAAGATGCACGTTAGTAAGCAAGAGCAGACAGGGTGAAGGCAGTCTGATAACTGAGCATGAAGTGGGTTAACTGAAAAAGTGGGTCTAAATAGCATCAGATTTGGAGGAGTGATTTGGGTTAGAGGTTCACTTCAGCTCAGCTCTGGAAAGTTCAGATACTGGTTAAACTTTGGATAAACTTTTGACCCTTTTTTTCTTGTAGAAAACAGACTGGAATCACACAAACACAGACTCTCTTGTGAGCTTTCCAATACTGCTTGTTTTTGACTGAGCCAGTCATAGAAGAACAGATTTCTTCATGATACTTCTGTACTTCTACTTCCAAACTCACCCAGTTTCTTTTTCTTTTTGAAACCTGAGGCATTTTTATTTCTATTCCATATAAGGTTTGGATGTTAGCTGAGGGCAAGTCCAGCTCTATCCTGACCAATTTTCTCATCTCTGGGAATAACTGTCATCTTTCCTGGCCTTTTTCCCATCCAGTGTTAAATATTTTCATTAATAACTGGAAAATTAGTCCAAAGACAGAGATTTTGTTTCCCAAACATCAACTCTTGCTCTCCTCCCTACCAGCAATGCATGGCTCTGGTGGCCCTCACCCTGGGCAGCTCTGTACCACCTGATGCTCTTATGATTTTTTATTCCTTCTCTCCTCCTCTTCTTCATTTGGAGACTGCCAGCCATCTTTTCTTGCTCTTTGTATCTTTTGCTCCTTTTTCTGTGCCCCTGAGTCCTTTCTCCTCATGACTCATGAACAGAAGCTCCCACCAGTTTGAAACATGTGTTTTCCCCCACCATTGCTAGAAGGGGAAGAGGGAAATATCTTCTGAAAATATCAGCACTTTCTTCAAACCCAGTCATGTCATCTCTTTGCTGATTCCTATCCTGTAGCCTGTGACCTCATCAGTGCCAGAGTTTTAGTTCTGTTTTCTTCATCAGACTGATTACTTTGTCAGCACTTAAAATAAACAGGAATGAATAACAGTAAAATTAATCAACACTTGGGAGCGTAACGTAACCACCCTTAGAATTGATGGAATCAACTGGTAGGTGATAACTAGAACCAGCCAGAAGCTTTTTCTCAAAACTTACATGTAAACTTCCTCCATATTAGAAACCACACATTAAAATACTCTCCTACAGCAAGCAACTTTCCTTGTTCTTTTTTATATTCTCACAGTATGGAAGGTCCTGTATAGACCACAAAAACAAAGTAAGAGTATCCAACCCTCACCAAATATTGCTTTCACATATTTCTGGCTCATCCAGACCTACAAAACCCCAGAAACACAACTAAGTCTGAACTTTGGAAATTCTGAAAACTGTTTTTCAAGCCCAAGAGAGGAAGAAGGAAACATATCTGAACTCTTGGATTCTTCTTCCAAATGGATGTTTCTGTGGTTTCTCTGCCAGGGAGTGCTGCATTGACTGGGACTGGATGCTGACATCAGTATCCCTTGTGCTGCTTTCTCCACCTGGGTGGGGAAATCAGTGTCAGTGCTCTCAGCCAGGGGGATCCAAGCCCAGTGCTATGCTGTGTACCCATCCCTGCAGCCAGAGGCCAAGTTCATCTGTGTTGGAGATATATTAAAGTTATTTAATGATTTCCATTGCATACAAACTGTGTTTGCCTTCAGAGTATCCCAAGTTGTTCAACTCCATAAAGGACCCAGATTTAACTAAGGGAGTTCCCTTGATGGAGGTCATGGTAGTGACTAGAAATGGCTTTGATTTCGTGCTTCTGGATCATTTTCCTTCTACTCTTCTTCCTCTCTTTAGATTAAGAGGGGTAAGGCTTTATAGTGCTGCTGTTGGTTGAAGTGAGGAGCATGTTCAAATCTTACAGGTAGAAGCAAGATGTGAGTACCCCAGCTCAAGAAACAAGTGTAGCAACCTTGCAGTTGTGCAGGGAATGTCTTCAGAATGACTCGGTGTTGTGGCTTTGATGATTTTTTCAGACACTGTAAGTAGACTGACAAATTGACTTTCAAGTGAAAGGTCATTGAAAAGAATTGTGGATAAAAGCATCTGGATTTACAATTGAAAAGCTACAGAAGTTCAGTTTACAACTCTACTGGGTTCTGTGTGTAGGAGTTTCTGTCATATAATTTGGCAGCTTCCTCTGCCTCCTGATTGGGGTTGCAGAAAATAAAAATTCTTTGTGGTTTCTTTCTCTTTTTTCCCCTCTTTTTAAACACAGTGGAGAGTTGTGCTGTTTTGGCAAGTCTGATACAAAGAAATATTGTACTGGCATTGTCTCATATTGTAGGTGACCACAGGCCTGAACTATACAAGGGAAAAAAATAGGTCTCTGTTGAATAGAGCACACATGTGCTTGAATCAGACTGTAGAGGGAGTGTGAAAAGCAGAGCACACACACACACGATACATTTATTACTGATGTTGTGGGTTTAAATGTAATGCCCAGTTCTCATCCCAGGATGCAAATCAGGAGTAGCTATGTGGTGTTAAATCCTGCACTGCTGTGCTGTATGAGGCCCCTCCTGGTATTCCTCTCCTTAAGCTCACATCTATAATAAAAGAGTATTTCCAAGACAATTAGGTGGCTGAAATTGCTTAATCTATTCAAACACTCACAACACAGTGAGTGGTTGCCTTTCAGAGTGTTTCTGACAAGGAGTTTATGGACCAGTTTTTTTTAACTTTCTCTTTCAGGAATCAGGATGGGAACATATATCCTGGAAATCCTTACCAATAAAAGCAAACACTGCATACAGAAAGGCTCCCTGGCACCCCCTCCTCTCTTCCCTTTCTTTGTGGGACATAAAACTAAACTAAACAGAGATTTGTGCCTATCAATATTGACTTGACTGATTTCCCTTTTCCTGACTTCTCTAATCCTGTGGTAGATTTTCTGTGACATTTGCTTCCAGTAGCAGATTCATATGAATGTTGTCTCTAGAAACAGAATATTTCCAAATGTCTATTAGAAACAAAACAATGTGGTTGAAGAAAATAAAGGGGAATGTTTTTCTGCGCAGTTTAATTTCAGCAGCTTCCGCTATTTTCTTCCTAGTTGAAAAACCAGTTTTTCTCCACTATGTAAGGGTTTCCCTGTATGAGAAAACTTACTCAATAGAGCTATTAAGCAAAACAGTGCACCAAGGCTCCTTGCACTGTCTTCTTTGCAGGAATTAGTCACCCAATAATGCCCTGAAGTCCAGACTGCAGTCATTAGCAGAAACCTGATGACCTAGGGTAGTACCTAGGGTGGAGCTGAGACAACTGCACTCATTTCCTTCTCTCCATCAACAGATTGCTTTGTCCTCAAGGAATAAGACAGGGAGCTGCCCTGGTTTTGCTTCCAGATGTATCTCTTGGTCTTTAAGTGACAGGAACTAGGCCTTGGAGCAGAACTCTGCTGTTGCATTAGACCTGTCCCCATCACAGTAGAAATCTCAAGCTGCAGCCAAAGTGCCTCCACTGGTTCTCTAAGTGCCTCCACTGATGGCAGAGGAAATTTGGGCAAGGTATTCTACAATCACTAGAGCTAGAGTGGGAGAAGTCTGCCTGCTTCCCCTTCCTCTCCCTTGTTCTCTCTCCTTTTGATACATCCATATTGCACAATGTGTCCCGCATCTGCACTGCACCCAGACTAGGTGAGAGGGAAGAACTGATGACAAAGTTTGGAATGTCAGCAAAGAACTAAGCACAAATCTTTTCTTTGTTTTGGGGGTTTTGGGGTTTTTTTAAGCAGTACATCCCTATTTTGTTAGTGAACAGTATAAATATGCCCAGAAGTAAAACAGCTCAAGCCCTCTTGTGCAGGTCCTACACTGATACAGCCCTCAGAGAGAATTTGGTGGTCACTGAGGGACCATGCTGCACATCCTTCTCTCTTCCAAATTGTTGTACACAAACCCTGGCTAAGCCCTTTTTTCTAGGGAAGCTAACAACTTAATACTCCCTTTCTGCTCTGAGCCAGCATTGCCAGGAAAAGACGGTGTCAGTCACAGGGCACATAAGCCCTCCTGCAATCCTTTCCAATTGCATGAAGATGTGTCCACTGTCAGGAGCAAATGATAGCCAGAACTTAGAGCTGGGGTTGATTCCTCTAGGCATGAAGTTGCAAAGGTCTCAGCTACCCCACAGAGAGGTGGGAGCATTAGGGTCATGTACTGGTCAGCGAGGCTGACACAGGACAGCTGACGATGAGATGCTGGTTTTTCTCCATGCCACTGCTCTGCAGATTAAAACTTAATTCTTTGTTGTTATACAGTGATATACTAAAAGGCCATGCTTTCATTAGGAATCCAAATATAAATAAAAATTGCAATGGTTTCATGAAAAAGAGTCCTGTGGGCTTGGAAAAATGCCCCTTGAGATGAAAGTGCCCCCTGGCAATTTGCAACAGGCTTTGGTTGCTGTGGTACCTGTGCAGGAGAGGAATATATGTTAGCACAGAGTCTCCTCTAGGGTTTGTCTCCTCTCCTAGCTTCTCTCTCTTTCCTGCTCTAGTCCCATCCTAAAAGTGAAGAGTCCTGGGAAACAAATCCCACTTGCAGGATGAGGGCCACAGAATGCTGAGAAAGCAGAATAAACTTGATTGTTCAACTGACTTGCAAACCTAACACTTTTTCCACACACAAATAGAGTATCACTAAAGTGAACAATCATTGAGATTTCTATTTTTGTTTGGTTTCTCCCCCTCCCCCTTTTACTAGTTTTCCTTCAACTCTGTTTTCCAGTGTCACTACATTATTATTATCCAGATACAAATGGCACAGTTTCACTGAAGGAGAACGTGTATTAAAATACCAGATCTATCAGAAAACATCTGCAACTTGCAAGTCTATTGTACTACTATTATATGAGCAAGCCATTGTAAATTCTTTTAAGTCTGTAACTTATTTCATGTTAACACATTGTGTGTTTTACAACACCATTTCAAAGTTTATGGCCTTTTTTCTTTAGCCACTTGTTCCTTAAAATTATAAATTGCATCTTATATTTCATCAAATTTATTCTCATGGTAAAGAAACCATGAGAATAAATTGATGCTCCATATGAACCCCTCTATAAATGGATCTTGCCAAATTGCTGTAAAATGGTTTTCGTTTTGAGCCCTCCAAAATTGTTAGTAGGTTTCTGAGGCTAAATTCTACAGGGATACGTTATGAGCATTTAAGGCCTCCAAATTTTATGCTTCAGTACAAAAGGCCTAAGGGAGAGGATTTAAAATGGATAAAGTGGAGAAATTTGCACTTCCTTAAGAAAACACAGAGCATTTCCTTCCGCGTGTCAGAAACGAAACCAGAAAATACAAAGCAATTTGTCAGGAAATTTTCCTTCCATAATTCCCTCTTCAGCCCTTCCTCTCCCACCGTTCCCTGCTCCCACTGCAGCCCTGCAAGCCTCATTTTCTCCTCCTCGCTGTCAGCTTTACGGCTGCAGGTCCCAGTTCCAGGCGCAGTGATAGACGGTGCTCGGCTCCTCACCTCGTGCGCCGGAGCTCTGCTGTAATGTCTCCTCGTGTTCATAGCTTGCTCCTGCCACCCTCCTCCCTGCTCAGCTCCCCACCCAGGCTCACGCCTGCACATAATCCTTCAGGAGATAAGTACCCTTCAGGTACACCCGCTCAGCCACAAATGATGCGGCGTCATTTGGCTCTAATAGGACGCTGGTGTAAAAAGAAAAAAACCACTTGTCATATTTATGAGTTACTGTGAGTTAATAATACACTGGGATCTATTACTTAAAGCACATTTGCTCCAAACATGTGGCTTCAGCTTTTTGTTTTTCATTCACACAACATTTTTTCAGATGAAATGCAGTTGACGTTTTTCTCCCAGGCACTCCATGAGCCTCAGGGAGTTACAGCATCAATTATTTTTTTCCCCATATGTGGAACAAAATAAAGAAAAAAACCTGAGTGTCCTAGCCAGGGAAGTTGGAATTATTATCCAAAATAATAATAAAAGAGTATCAAAACATCCAGAAATCAAAAACTGCAGCCAGCTGAATAAATGTAGTCAAAATTGAAAACATGAAGTCTGCAGAAGATTCTTCTGCAAATAAAATGGGCTCTGCTCTCTCTGTATTTTTAGCAATGTCTTGTCCTGCCTGAGCCAGTTCTTTTTCTCCCAGTCTGTCTACTTGAGTGATTTTTCTTTGACTCTATTTCGAATGATAAATTAATTAGTGTCTTGCAGGTGGATTTGCCTGAATTTGAAAACTTCAGAAAGGACTAAAATGACAGGTAAAAATAGAGCATGAACAGAAACTTCTTTTCATAATCTTGCTTCAGAAATGGTGCTGCATTTATGTGTAATAAAAATCAAGATGTTCATCTTTCTTCCTCTCTCCCTCTGCAATATTTTTTCAATGCTGAAGATGTCAAGAGCAGAATTTACCCTTCCCTTGGTGCCATCTTTTTTTTCCCCTCCTGCTTCATCACAGCTGTATGGACTGCAGCCAACTCAAACTGTACCTTCGCACTTCATTGCTTAGGACTGTGCTGCACTCTCTTCAATTTGACAAGAGTTTTCAATGTAGACAATTGAGCAGACAGACTGAAGCTTCAGACTGGTAACTGCACACCCCAAGATGCCCACACCTCACAGCCTTATCCTTACATAGGGGGATTTCTCTCACATCAGGAAGAGGTAACAGAGCAAACTCTATGTAGCTCTGCTTGCTCTCAGTACTTGTGGCTTAATTTGGAAGCTTCACCTGCTCTTAGGTTCAGGATGTATTTTGCCCACCATACCTAGGAAACATTTATGGAACATCTTACATATTGCTGCTGCTTTATTAGTAATAAATTTTCCTTTCATTTATAAGCTTGAATTAAGCAAACAGCTCCTCCACTGCTGACGCAGCCTCCAAAGCTGCACTTTATATATGTCAAACAACATACATAAATTTATAAGGTGAACAATGGTTGTATTTAAGTACTGATTTAGTAATCATGAACTTCGCTGGCAGTATCCTTTGGAAACAAAATCCATAAATTTTATTAGTATTAAATGTTTCTAATGGGAGTTGACAAACACTTCAACTGAGTTGCTTTTTCTCTGCACTTGGCAAAAAGAAAGGGACAAAAATTCTTATTACACAATGAGAAATGCATTAATACTAAAACCCATTCATCTCAATTTTCTACAAATATAATTTAAGACCTTTTACAAGCATTGGTGAAATTACAATGTGCTGTGGGGAAGTTGCAAAAATTTTATGAGAGTAATAAAATTGTCATTGTAATACCATTATAGGGTGCAGGGATAATATAGATATTTGGGTTACCTTTTGTCCTTATGCCAGGCTGAATATGCTACATGCAGGAGTTTTAGCATGTAATGGAGACAACTGCTGATACAAACCAGAGAAAGGAAATTCAGGTCCACTTTAGCTGGCCTCATTAGAAACACAGACTCAGAATATCCTTCCCACTTGTGTCAACAACAATGAAATTTAAACAGTAAGAATGTTTTACATTTGTGTCAATGGTAGCACAGAGACCAACTAATTAAGCAGAGATTATGTGCAATAAAACAGTGTTGCATCCAAACCCTGATGTTTTTAACTTCTGTGCCATACTTTCTAGGGTTTGCGCTCAAGCCTGACTGAAGGTAATCATGGTGGTCTCCCATGTTCATAGCCAAAAAAACTTCTCAGGTAGCTCATGGCAAAACCATGAAATCCTACCTGGAATTAAAATGGTGTTAACTTTCTAGACATGGAAATTCCTTTCTCTGAAGAACAGTGTTGCTGGACTCTACTCAGGGCAAGAGTCTTGCTTTCTCCCTGCCTGTCCAAACGACAAACAAAAGGAAAAAAGAGAAAGAAAACAAGAGAGGCAATTGCAGCCTTGTATGTTAGCAACATTTCACTGGCTGGATTCAGGAGAGTAATAAAAGAATTGAAATAGTTCAAGCATCTGCCCTTGTCTGAAGGACCTACAATTATACACTACAGACTCCACTCCCTTGAAACAACTGTCTTTGATTCCTATCTCTTCTTTTATTACAGTTGAAATACAAAACTCCTGATGAAACCATTACATTTCCATGTGAAATTCACAACTATAAGAGGAAACCTCTGCAAATTTGCCAGATTTTTGAAGGGGGGCAGAAACACATGGGCAAAGGTTGTAAAGTTCCCTTCCAAGTTTCAAAGGTCCAACTACTTGGGGCAGCCTGTTCTGGAGTTAGAGATTTATTCTCTTCATTTTAGTAAACATTTTGGAATGGGAGTAAGGAAGTTAATTTTATTTCCTGTTTATTAAGAGTTACCATACTGTGAACCCCTGAAGTTCAGCTGATCACTCTCCTGAAAGTTACTGGTTGTTTAATCCTCACCAGGATAATGAGAACCATGGCAAAATCACCTAGGAGACATTTTCAAACACTCAGAGAGTCAGTGAGATCTACTATGCTTTTAATACCCCTTAAGGTTTTTGTCCTAACTTTAGACAACACTCCTCCCACAGGTGAGAAAGACTCATAAGCCTTGTTAGGACCCTTAAGGGGAAAACTGGAGCTGGCTCTCTTTGCCCAAGTCTTCCCCAGAGGAGATGGGCAGGAAAAAAGAGGGAGAGATCAGTGGGTCCACACTGTGGCATCTATTTTGAAATCCCCCAGAACATATTTTGAAATCCCCAGGGTGCATAACAAACATGTGAGTCCTGCAAAGAGGGTTCTGGTCAGTGGGTGTGCCATTTGGGGTCTTCCTGGAGGGAGCACCCTGGGGACTTCATTTGCTGGTTTCTAAAAATGTCAGCTGAGGTAGTGCTGCTGCCTCTCCTGTGTCCCACAGGGAGGTGGCAGTGCCAAGATCAGCACTCACGAGGAAAAGCTGCCTCTTCACTGGCCACAGACAAAGCATCTAACAGAGCCCCCTCTGCCCATATACACACACTCGATCTTTTACCGAAAGCAAATTTAGAGCACACTTATCTGTGCTCAGTCAGCCTAAGCCTGCCCCCTCATCCAGGGAAGTTGCTCAGCAGCCCGAGCTCCCGTCACGCTTATTCTCTTGTTTCGCACGTTGCCAAGAGGCAAGAAGGTATTTCTCTACACTGCAACCTTTTATTTTCTGTTCTTTTTAGTCTGGCTAATATGTCTTCTTGGTAACCACAGTATAATAAATTTCATAGAGCATAACCAGCATACTTAGTTCATATTATTCATTTGCAGTAATTTATTTTTTCCAGCTCCTCTTCCACTCCAGGTCCCCTCTCCCCAGCGCTCACTCTCTGGAATGATAATAATACAAAGAGTGCTGGCTGGCTGAGAAGGACTTAAAAACAACAAGTAAGAGGATCTTTCTGTGCTCACACCTGTTTTAAGATTTGTTATCCTTAAAAAGAAAAGCTGTGGGGATTCACTCTCTTTCTTCCTTGTAGACCCCAATGGAATATACCATTAAACCACAGGGAGGAGAGAAAGCCTTCAGCGCACTTAAATATACTTATGTCAAATCCATCTCATTCTTTCTGCCTTCTTTCCTCAATCTAGCCACCATTCCCAAGGGCTGGAGAACATTACAACCCATTCACTTTATATGAATGGGCACAGACAGACTTTTTCACCATTTCAATATGTCTACATTTGCAGGCATATCCTGTAGGCCAACTGAAACAGCCTTAATTTCAATTTACTATCTCCCTGAGGAACATGCCATTCTCCTGAAAGTGGAAAAAACCCTCAACAGCTATTCCCTGCCCCCCTTCCCTCCACCTCAAGTCAAGATCTGAATTGGAGGGAAAATTTCTTGCAAGATTAATGGACTACCATTCTGATGCTTCTAACAGGGCACATGATCTTTATTAAACAAGTAATGAACAACTTTCACCAAAATACTCTATTTAGAAGGTTCTCAGTGTTACTAGACAAGACTCATCTAAATATTTTTCCAAGTCCCTGTAAATTTGTGTTATATTAGGAAAAAGAAAACATTCCTCAGTGGTCGTTTAACTCTGCCCTGTTTTTCAGCAGTGCTATCAGTAATGATAAAAACAACACTAATAAAAAAGTAGCCAAGGTCTTGGCTTTCTAACTTCAGATGCAGGCTAGGATCAGCTCAGTAAAGCCTAAATGGGAGATTCTCCCACCTTCCCAAGACAAGTGCTAGAGGTTAGCTATTATTGCAACAAACCAGAAACAAAACAGATAACAAATAAATATTTAGTGGATAGTGGGAGTATGAAAAATAACCAATACAGCTTGCCAGACCTTGTTGGTCACAGCTTTGATTTAGAGTAAAATAACATGCACAACAAAATAGATTTAGGAGAGGAAAAATAGTTTCTTCACAGAAGCACTGATGCCTTAGTGACATTCAGGCTCTGCTGGTACCTCGTATTACATGACTTCACTGGGGCTTTGGCAGATGTCTGGAAAACCCCCCAACATAGAAGCTAATATATAGTATTGCTTGGGTGCACAGCTCAACAAGTTTGTAATTAATCATTTATCAACTAGTAGTCACGGCACAAACCTAGCCCTATCTCCCAGTGCTGTAAATACCATGATATTCCAACAGGCTCCTTAGGAAAGTATCAGACACTGGAGCATACAGCCAAAAAGTGATTCATGTTATTACACTGAAGCCGTTCTAGCTTTGCTGATATATTGCTGAATACTTAATGTTTTCTGTGCAGTCTCTTCAGGGAGGGTGATAGTTCAGAGATTGCTGAGCCTGGTCTGAGTTGTTCAAGAGGTCTGATGCTGTAAATTTGTTCACAGAAGTGCTGCATTTAAGGCAGCTCTTTCTGGTGTGCTTGTTTTTGAGGTGTCTGGTTATGAGCAGCTATAGGTGGGCATAAAGGGGAGGATCTTCTGGTCAAAGGAAGCCTGGAGGATAAGGAACTGTCATCTCAGCCTCCCACAGATGGGCAAATTACAATGACATCACCCACCTCCATTTTGGAAGTTGAAGCTGCTCCTTTTCCTGTTGTAGGCAAGCATTTTATTTATTTTAGCTACATTGCAATTAAAAATAGCAGCAAACCAAGAAGTAGTTAGAGTAAAGGCACAGAAAAATTTCCCTCAGTGGAGAAATGAGCTTTGCTTCTCATAGTTACAAACGGCCTCTGCTTAGCAAATTGGATGTCTTTTCAGATTGCAAATTACTCCAGAAAAAACAAAGTCTCAACTGCAACCTGAAGGCCAGAGTTAAGTCTGCTGTACTTGACCATAACTGAGGAAGGAAGACACCAGTCTTAGACAGCATTTTCTTCTCTGAAAATGCTCGTCTTTTGATTTGCTTTTTGAATTTTCCCTTTATCATTTAATGGGAATGGTAAATCTTTCCAGGGAGTATCCAGAGAAATTCTTACACACAGTCAGATTCAGGATATGGCACAAGGTCATCTCTTAACCAAATTAAAAAATACTTTACAGCAAGCCATGAAAAGTCTTTGGATCCATTATTCTGAAAGTTTGTTCTGGTCATTGCTTCTGTGTTAGCATTACTCCATTGTTCCATTGCAATCACAGATGCTTGCATAAAAGAAACATTATGCTGAGACTAATGCTTTTCATACTTAGGAAATCTTTTTCTTATTAGTAGCCAGCAATGAGGAGAGTATTCCTCTTCCATTTTGTTCTGAATGTATATCATAGGCTGTTTTAAGATAAATATAGTTAAAGAAGGGCTAAAGCCTGACCTACAATCAGTCAGAGACAAGTTTCAGTGCTGCATTTGCTCCATTTGGGTTTGCCATGGGCTGGAGGTATTGGAGGCTGCACCTGAGAACTGCACAAGGAATGCTCTTTGATCTCACAGCTAATTTTAGTGACCTGGGTGGGAGCTGCCCTTTGCAGCTTCACTGCCAATGGAGCAAGGCAGTGTCATGCTCGTGCAGCAATTTGTACTGTACACATGACTTTACAGCTGAATGTAAAGCATTTGCTATTATTAACCAACCCAAGTATTATGTTAATTGTCTTGATTCTTAACTGAGGGGAGACTGTTTTTCAAACACCCAGGACAAAACCTGTTAAACCTCAATTAGGATGCAGCCAAGGAAAGTGCAGATGAGTCTGGAGTAATTACCAGATGGTGGCTGACAGGCAAGTTCCTGTATTTTCAGCCAGAACAGGTGATTTTGAAACCTGACCTCCAGCAGCTGCTGGCTGGGCAGCACATTGCTCCTCAGGGGCTGCCCAGGGTGGCCTTTGCTCTGCTAACAGCTCTCTGCTGCACATCAACAACTTCGCACTGAGTGGGTGAGTGGAGCTCTCAGCTTTCATACCCAGAGGGTGGCGAACGGCAGAACCCAACCACAGAGGCATCACTGCAGAGAAATGGGCAACCAGGGCTGCCATGGAGCAACCTCTGTGCTGCTGACCCACAGCCCTCCTCCAAACAAGTCTGCAGGATAAGAAAGAGTGATATGGAATTGGGCAATCTATTAATCTTTGTATTCATGAGTAGAGTGCCTACCTTGTCCCAAGGGATCATCATCCTTGTTTACCTGTTGCAAGGATTTGGCATTCCTGTGCGACACAGTCTGTATGCTCAGGGAAGGGAAGATGGGGTTCTGGCCTTTTGAGATGGGCTTTCTCTTTAATTGGAAATTAATTTTGTCCTCTCTATGATCTCCTGCTTCATGCCAGCGTGTGAAGATAGACAAAATATGGGGCTTGTAGGGAGAGGCTACATGAGTCCTGAAGAAAACATGTATACTTTGAAAAAATAGGCAACCTCTCCTGTGTGTTACATCACAGTCACTGACACGTTGGAGGACTGGGGATAATGTGTATTCTAACACCCTTACCCAGAGCTTTCACATGAGCTTGGGCAGTTTTTCCACATTATTCCCTTTCACATACAGAAAAATGAATATTGGCATAAGGGATGAACTTGCTGAAGTTCACCTGGCAAAGCACAGGGTATAGAATACATTTTGTGTACTGCCTGGTCTCTACAGCCAAGGCAAACATATTCATGAACATTTAAAGAGAAAGGATCCAGTGAGCAGAGCTGGAGTTACAGACTTAAACACACACTCAAAGAAGAAATCATTTTCAGAGAGGAAACTATACACCTGGAAAGCATACTGAGTTTTAATGGATATTAATGTCTTGCAAAAACAAAACAAACCCTGGAACTTAATAATTTGCCTAAAAAGTAAAGAACATTTTCGTTTTAGTGTTAAACAAGAATTAAATTATCCAGCACATTTGATACTCCTTAGCTGAAGTGCTTTGAATCTGATGCACAGACAATAAATTACAGAAGGCAGCATAGTGCAGTGGATGGAGGAGTTGAGGGGACAGGGGTAAAGGTGAGCGTGCAAAGTGTTCTGTACTAGAATATCACCAGCACTGGTTCCCGAATGAAAGCTGAAAGGCCCAGGTACCAGAAAGCAGATGGGAAAAAAAGGGAATGCAGTCCCATTTGCGGATACTGTTTCTTTTCATGGTTCTCACTGCCTGACCTCTTTTTCCCATCAGTTCCTCAATGAGGAGATCAAGGTAAATTACTCTGGATGGGTGAGTCTCGACAGAGCAAACACAGCTCCTGGTGGGGAGTGCTGCTTGGAGAAACAATACGGAGAAAGCAAGAGGTGAAGGCTTTTATAAGCCAGCCCCACTAATGACACCTCTCCTTTTCACTCTCCAAGGCGTAGCTCCTGTCCCACTGCAGTCAACGATAATTTTCCTCTTGACTTCAGTAGGAGGATTGAGCTTCTGGACGGCAATGGCTCCTGACCCAGTTTCTCCTCCTGTTATGTTAGGCACTAAGCCTGAACAGCTTCTCTTCTGCAGTCTTAAGGGTAGCTGACTTGAACTCCCTTCAGAACAATCTTCCCAGCCCTGATTTGTCTTCCCTGTCAGTGGGCTCAGACAAAGAAGCAGCTTTCACTATGCTGTGGCATTGTCCAAGGTGAAAGGAATCTGCTCTGCCCCAAGAGCAGGTTTAGGGAAGAGCCTCAGACTGAATCTGTGGTGGAGGTGGAAGACCCTTCTAGGAAAGAATTGTGCCTTTAATGAGAGCATGGGTGCACTTCTGTGCATGTAACCAGCCAGAGCGTACTTCAGCTTTGTTCAAGTCTCCCGTGTTTGTCCCAGCAGTTGAGTTATATGCATATTTTGCTATGCACATAATGCATAGCTTGGCCAGTAAAAAATAGGAAGGGTAAATGATGGTATGTTTACCTTAGCCAATGGGGATGTCTTAGTGGTTTAACCTTCAAATGTGGTGTGCCTAACTTTTCTCTAACCACAGGCCCAAGTCCCAGCTGGGCTGATTCAGCCTTTATCTTCCTCAAGATAAATTCAGCCCCATTCACTTCACAACGGGTGGGTGTTTCAGATGAAGCTTTAAAAATGAGAGTTTTGTCTGGTCTGGATAGACCCTGATGATCCCCTTACACTTTTCATGAGAAAAACATTGGTTGTGGGCCAGAATTCCCATTCTTTGCTGCAGCAGCATAGCAGGAACATGAGAAGAAGGCTCCATGAAGCTTGGAGTGGAAAGGCACTGACATGGTGGTGAAGCAAGGACAGTGAAGCTGCAAGCCAAGTTTACTGTACCCCATGGGCACTCTTGGTATGCCCTAAAAGAGCTGGGATTTGAGGTCGCTAGCTGGCTAGAAGGTTTTGTACAGCCCACTGAAATAGAATTATGTTGCAAGTGCTTTTCCCTCCCTAGGAGATTTAATCCTACTGTGGAATAGGAAGCAAAAGCATTCAAATGGCTGCGTGAGAAGCAGAAGACAAGGTATGGCAGGTCAGTTATAGGGCACTTGCACAGGGATGTAAAAGGCTGATTTGTCAGAGCACCCGCTGAGTATACGGGAAGCATAAGGATGTTCACTGCTCTGTGAGTGGCTCCAGAAAAAAATTCCATCATGTTCCGAAGAAGCCTTTTCAATGACACACGTCTGCAAGATCAGTGTATTCCTGCAAAATTCTTCTTTAGGCAATTCACCATTTTCCAAAGAAAAAAGAAAAAAAGAAAAAAAAAAGGAAAACAAAAAAATCCCAATTAGCCATACTTTTCTGACAGCATTGTCACAGAAATCCTGTAATCAGCACAGCATTGGGTTCCTTCCATCAGCTGCAAAGGGAGCAGTCCTTATCCATATGTGGCATACTCAGGGGAGTGGGTTAAACAAAATAAAATAATTCTGCACAATTTTGCCAGAGCCCAAACGATTATTTAAATTAGTCAAAAAGAAAACAGGTTTTCAATTGCATTTTCCCTCAGTTCATCCTTCAAGGCTTAAATGTCTCTGTCCTTCCAGGGCTAGAGGCATCACGACAGCACAAGAGAGGATAACGGCTTTTCTGTTTCTGAGAGGAAACGGTGTTTCTGTCCAAAGCGGAAGGAATGGAAAGACCATGAAAGATGACCAGTTTGTCTGAGATCTCTATCCATTTTGCAGGCACAGGTGGTTTGATTTAACATCTGAAACGCTGGACCCTGAAGCAGACCAAAGGCAACTTCCAACCTCTAGGGAGGAGTACAAAGAATAGGGAGTGCTGGCAGGTCATACAGAGCTGCATTTCCAGAAGAAGGCATTTGTTAGTGTAGTCAGCACACTTTTGATAAGGCAAGCACATCTCAAGCATTTAGGCTTAAATAAACACAATGATTAATGTCCTGGAGGTGGAACATAACTTTCCACTGAACTGAATCTCTGAAAGTGTTTTCTATTCTAGCAGGCAGATCTGTGCAAAACATTGTAAAATAAGATACACTGAAAATGTTGGAGATGGTTTGGAAGGGCTGCAATAAAAGCTTAAAATTAATAGTGTGGTCCAATCAATGTCAGGGAATTTTCTCCTTGGCTTCTTCACTATGTGGCCTATTATATGTGTGACTCAAACAAGGTTTCTTTCAACTCTCCTGGTATGGTGAGGGGATTGTAGAGTATTACTGATATGTGAAGTACTTTGAGAGTGTGCACTAAAGTGCTACAGAAGTGCTAACTGGTATTATCAGCTGTGAATAGATATGCTTATTATTAGGAGACACTCTTCAACAGTCCTGCTCTACTGTGCATCTGCAGCCAGCAGTGATCTCACTTTATACAGCAGCAGCCAAAGAAATAGGTTGGGTTGCTTAATATTAAAATGCGTTAGGGGTTAGTAAGCAGCTGCCTAACTTTTTTTTTTTTAGAAGGGACATGGCTCAGCACACGGATGAATAAATTTATAAACACGCAACATTACTAGGTTCTGTTGGCCAAGTCTATTTCATACTCTAAAGAGCTTAGTAATATAAATATTTTAATTTAGAAAATGCTCCTTCAGATAAAAGGGGAGAATTAAGTCAGTAAACTTTTTCATGCTCCAGGGCCCAACTGAGCCAATCATGTACTCACCTGTGCTGTGAGAGTTGGCAGAAATCTGGTACAACTTTCCAATGGCTGCGCACATCTCACCCGTGTCTGGAGTAATAACTCTAAGACTAACACATTCCAGACAGTATTGCAAATAGAGGGATATGTAAATAAACATTAAAAAAGCATAGGGCTTGGAAGGCTTGGCTTAATCAAAGGAATAAGGAGAGGAGGGAGATGCTGGTGGCAATGTTTACCTCAGCTCATTGATGAGAATCCCCTTTCTGTGCAGACTGCACACCTGTAACAGCTGGCAGTGTATCTTTAGATCAGGCAACCTGTGCTCCTTTAACAGAAAGACTTCCTCAATTTATGTTATTGGAAACCCTGTGTACAGAGAAACATCAGTCCCTGGAGTTCTTGATGCTTCAGTAAAAGCCTACAGCAACAGGAAAAAAGACTCTAAATTTTGTTTGTAGCTCTAAAGAGAGACTGAGATGAATAAAACCTGGGAACTGAATCTTCCTCAAGCTTCAGGATATTTAAAATTCAAAGCAGAATGTTGTAGTTTGGGCCTTTCTCTTGCTTTGAGCTCTTCAGCAGCTTCTTGTTGTGGAAGGACCATAAAAAGGAACCTCCCATGGGGTGCTGTACCTGTAACTTTAATCAGAGATTAAAACAAAATTTTTGAGAGGTCACAATCATCCACAAAGGAGCTAAGCAGTGAGCACAACAATTCTCTTAAAAGCATGTGACTTGAGCATGGTTCTCCTGAAATAACTGTCACAGAATGTTTCAAACTTTGAATCATAGGAATTGCCATGTTATTTGACCTTCTATGCTGCCTCCCAGGAAAGCCAGGTTTTAAAACAAAGCAGGTAAAAGGAAAAAACAAAAAAGGAAAAAAAAAAACCCAAAACAACCAAAAACTGGCGCAAGTGGAAAGACTGTACCTGCACTTTGAGAAACTGAACAAAATCACGTACACTCAGGAGTCTTCAAGACAAACCGATATTACAAGATATTTTCCTGCAAACATGTTCCTAGCAAGCAATGGTTGCTTCTAAGCCAACAGAAAGCTTCCTGAAATGGACACATCTCCCTTGGAGAAATCCTATAACTTGTAACACACCTTTTGCCTTCATCCTACAACACAAGACACTTAAACTTTGTTCTCATTTACTCTGGGAACATTTTCAATTCATAGAAAAAAAAGCCAACATAGCTGTGCTGCTTTACGGGAGGGAGAGCTCTGGTCCATCAGTGATGGCAAAGTTTAAAATCCTGTCTAAATGAATGTAGTGTAATTGATGTTACAATCCTGAAGAGCAGATTTTCAGTTCGCCTAATCAGCATACCTCTATGGACTCAACATTTAAGTCCTTTTCCAGTGTCCTTCCAGTGTATGGCATCCAGCTGTCTGTCCAGAGATCTTTTGCGCAGTTGCTTTTTAGTCAGACAAGGGTTCTGTCCTGGCTGTGGACAAACAAACTGAGGCAAAAACTGGTGCAGGTAGGAGGTTTAGAATTGATTGCATTGATGGTCAATGGGTAGAAAGCCAGAGAAGCTGGCTGGATTACTAACTTTTGGTCTTCATAATACTGGGCAATATTAATAAAAATGAAAACAGCAGCAAGCCTGCCTTGAATGAAGAGCTATTGACTTGGTCCCAGAGCATATTTAAATATTTTATTGCACAGATGGAGCCCCTACAACCTGCTTTCCTTCATCCCATAAAGGCCTTGTTTTACAAGGATGCTTGCTGGCCCTGGGGAGGGCTGGATCCAGTTTCCTCTCCATTTATGTATGTTTTTTAGGGGGGAGGGTTGGGCTCAGATAAGGAGAATCGATTACTCAAGTGCAGGACAGAGCAGCTTTTCCTCATGCAGGGCCTTCTCCCACTCACCACCATCAGGGCATGGATGTCCAAGGGGTGTTTGTCCGGCTGCAGATCTCCCTCCCACATGTGTGATGCCAGCTGTACCCGTGGGGAACCCACTGCCACCTTCCAGAGTGGAAAGTGATTAAAAACAGACTGGTTAAAAATTCTACACCCAAAAGTCATCCCTCATAGGCATTTTTATTTCTGCCCTGCCTGAAGGAAGGGTAGGAGATTGCAGGCAAAGTTACCATTCTGTTTATTTTAAGGTTTTCCTAACAGTAACTTTTCAGTCTTTTGGAATTTGACTGGTCTGCTAAAAAGCAGAGTGCAAAAGATAGGTCTCTCTTTCCCACACCAAAAAATCCCTCAGGTTTTCAGGAGCATCTTTCTTCTGTGTTTCTTGTTTGCACATTTCTTGCATAGTACAAGATCTTAATCTCGTGATTACATACATTCCACACTAACTTCATCCATTTGGTCTCCTTGTACATTACGGCCCTTCTGTGGAGTCTGGGATATACCCTGCTCAGGATGGAATGCAATAAAGAATAGAACACAAAACTCCCAGGCTTTTTGTTTGTTTGTTTTGGTTGGGGTTTTTTCTGTGTGTGTGTGTGCATGGGTGTTTGTTTGTTTGTTTTGTTTGTTTGGGTTTTTTGATAGAAAAGAGAATTTTTGAAATTATTGGGATGAAAGAAGTGCTCAGAGTCTGAATGGATGTGTTCCACAGACAGAGCAGGACACATGGAGGGTGATAAGCTCTAGCTGGCCTGCATAAGCCAGTGAATTTGGAAAGCTCTCCCCCAGCTTCTAGATAAGAGATTTCTTCTCAAAGGCAGTTACAAACACCATCCAGACTAACTGTAGCTCTTTTCTTAGCAGCACATCATTTATAGTGACAAGCAGCAGACAGAAACTCCTCCAGCAGGCATCACTGCTGAACACTGCATGTCTCATGACCTGCAGGGAATGCAGAGTCTGGACATAAATCATTAAAAAAAAAAAAAAGGTAGAACCACTAAAGGACTTCAAAAACCCACAAAAAACCCCACAAACAAACAAAAAAGCCAAAAACCCCCTTATGATTTACCTGATTTGTAAAAGTAGAATTTCTGCGGCTCAATTGCCCCATAACAGAAATTCTTAAACTACGAACAAGTCACGTGCTAAGAGCATAGTCCAGCAGGAACAGAAAGACAACCTATACTTAAGAAACCTCATCAAAAAAACCATCTCAGCAGCCACCAGAAAATTCTGCTTGATGAGGGTATAAACCCTACATTATGCATTCCAAAGCATAAGGATAGCTTTTCCTCACTCATTAATTTTTCCCTGCTTTTTGGAAAATAAAGCAGGATGTGTATTGAAGAATAGGAGTATCTTCCTTCTGTGTTACCTGTGCCTATTTCTTGCATGTTATGGGATCCCAATCTCATGGGTACATACATTCCATGCTAACTTGATCCATTCTGTCTCCTTATGGGCCCTCTATGGAGTCTGGGATACACCCTGCTCAGGATGTGATGCAACAAAGGATAAAAGTAGTCTAGGTATGCCTGAGCTTTCTATGCTCCAGAGAAAGACCAGATCTTTTCCTAGAGCGTCTCACACCATTATTTTGCATACATTGATATTTGTCAGTGAGTTCATATTAATGAACCATTTTTGTTGTCTCTCCTATTTAACACAACGAATCATGGTGGAATATGTGGTAGAGTAGGATTTCCACTGACAATGTTAGATGCCTAAATGTGTTGTGCTGTAAGGCATGTTGGAGGAAGAAGTGGATAAACTTCCTCCGTTTGCTGCTTAAAGTGGGTGATGATAAAAAAGTAAGCCCATTTTACCTATGTTTAAACTTGACAGTATTGCCTTAAAAAGTGTCTTTCACCTGGAGAGCAGGACAGTTAAATCCAGGCTAACTTATTTTCATTTCAGCCCATGAATTATGCCTTCGTTTCCACACTAACATAATTTCTTTTTTTTTGATGGTTGAAATCTGGGCACTGGATATGCCCCAAGCATATGCCCCAAGCATATGCCCCAAGCAAAGCTCTGCCTTTGAGTGTGTACAGGGTGTCAGGTAAACAGAACCACTCATGATGACTGTTCACATGCATGGAGAAAAAGCAGAGGTTATAGATAGTGATAGAAGAGCTATTCTGAGTCCAGCATGAATTAGTGTGAACACTACTGGCTGCCCTAGCCACAGCCAGGTGACATTCAGCATTTCTGAGAGCCTTGAAGCTGGAGAAAGGCACTGGCCTGTTGCCTTGTGGAGGCAGGAATTGTGCCGTATGCTGGAATAGGGAACGTCAGGAAACAAAACAAAACTGCTTCCTACTCAAACAGACAAGAAAAATGACAGGATTTTGAAATGCCTGGACATTCCCCACAGACTTTACCCAGAGTATATCAAAGTCTGTTTTGGAATAACAGCTACATGTCATTGAAAAATTACTTTTTCCCCCTTAGATAATTTACAGAGTATCCAGGAGTGACCTGTCATCATGATCTCTGCCTTGAAAGCAAAACAAAAGCAAACAATAAAGCATTTTGCGTGGATTTATGCTGAGATCCAGTCCTTAATTAAGCTGTCCAGAAGCTGATGAGTGTCCAGTCTGTTCTTAAGGATGATGGCATAAATCCAGAGCAAGCCTAGATAAGTGAAAAGTGCAAGTCCTAATGGGAGTGGGAGAGATTATTTCTAGAACTAGGAGAAAGTCACAACATCAAAATCTATTGGAAACCAGAGAACCTTGTTCATGGAGGGTGACAGTCTCACCCAGACTGTATCTATCCCATTTATTTGCTTGCAGCACTAACAATTTGCCTTTGGAAAAACTGCAAGCTGTCTATATACGAATCTGTCTTCTGGTCCTGTTCCACTTGTGCAGCAGAGAGCAATCCAGCAGAGCACGATCACCTTAACAAAGAACAAAATTATTGTGAGGAACAGCTTTACACAATCTCCAATTGACTAGCATGAGGAAGACAAGCAACAGAGACAAAATTCAGTATAACACAAGTGCAATGGGTTAATTTCACCCCCTGATGGCTCTTCATGCTTCAAATGGTAGCATAGATTTAGGCAGAGGTACTGGCTAAGTGCAAGATGTTAGTACTAGCTTGAGAGATCTGCCTTTCAGAGTTTGCAGTCAGTTGTGTAAAGCTCTTTTCTTGTTCTGAAGCGATCTCTATGCACATCCTATATTAAGTCAAAAGTGGTGGTTTTTGTTTTTTGGTTTTTTGGTTGTTTGTTTGGTTGGTTGGTTGGTTGGTTGGTTGGTTTTTGTTGGTTTTTGTTTGTTTTTTTTTGTAGGAAACCCATCAGGTCTACATTTCCAGGACTCTGGTACAACAGGTTGCACCCCAGACACTGAGTCTGTGTCCAACATCATCCAGCCAACAAAAGAGTCAGTGCTGGTTTCCCTGTTTCCTGGGAAATGATTGACAATGCTCAGACTGTCTCACTAGGGCACCTGCAGATAACCACCTGAGATAGATCAGCACAGGAAACCATTTCCACACAGTGTGAATGTGCAGGTGGTGAACAGTGTAAGGAGCATGATTATTATCCCTTTTCTAGCTAACTGTTCTGGGCCCCCTGCATGACGTCTGCATAGTTGAAATGTCATCACTTAGCCAGATGTTGAAGTCACATCTATCTAAATCCAGCTGGATATATGGAAAGTATTGTCTATTCTGACAGGCATAAATCAAGGGGCATTTGTATGAATAAAGGATTATTACTAAATCGTGCACTTTCTATTAATAGATCCCTATTAATGCTGCAGGTGTTAGTAGTAACTGCTCTTTGAAGCATTACTTAATCAACCCCTTTGCAAATCCCCATAATCTAGCTCTCATAAAAATACATGGATTATTGATTGAGAGGACCTCTGGGATCCCTAAAACGAGATTCAGCTCAGATGCCTGTGCAGCACAGGAGACTCACGACAGATCACTCCCTGGAATGTCTGCCAGGTGTTTGCAGTTTCATGCATAGTGTGTCTTGGAAATAATAAAAGAGGTGGGAGTGGAGGGGAGGTAATTCCCATACAGGAAGACCAGTCTCAAGCAGAGGAAGGAGAAGGAGGACCATTAGCAATAGCTGGAGAGGTTGAAGGTGCAAAGGTTATAGGGTGGGCTACTTCCCCCTCTCTGGGAAACTTGTGATAGTGAAAATAGAGAGCAAGCAGATCCAATATATGTCAAATTGTCCTCAAAACTGACACACAGCACCCAATCAGGTCTGCAATGTGCGTGTAAATACTACAAGCAATTGGGACAAGCCCTTAGAAATGTGCTGGGTAGAGGTAGCTAGGAAGTTAAATCAATGTTTAAGAAACATATGAAAGGCCTTAAATAATAGGTTATCTCCAACTGCCCAGTATTGATATTTAAAGATTACATCTGCAAAGCTTAGTGATGGTGAGAACTGAGCACGTGAAGCTAAAGCACACTCATTTTCCCTGCTTAGCAGACGTGTGAGGTTGAGATCTGTGTGGCTCAGGTCTACAGGAATTCAGGGCTAGCAAGTAACACACTCTGCAGAGCCCCCTGCTCACAACACTACCCTGCTTCCTGAGCAGCTTGCACGCTGCTGGCTGGGGCCCCACTCCACCATAAACAATGAGGAGCTTAAGAAACCTTGAAGAGATATCCTTGAAACTGTGGTCCACTCCATTTCATGGCCACTTTTGGCAGTCCACAGGCACAGATATTTGTCCGTTCAGTTCAGCTCCTGAATAAACTCCATCTCACTAGGCTGAGAAGAGCAGTGCCCTTGCATCATACTGCTGTTTGCTGGAAACTCTGAATGGGGTGTTCTGCAATTTCTCAGGCTGGGCCAGGAGGGACCATGGCTCAGCAGCCTGATACTATAGAGTGGGAGAGAGAGAGGATCCGCATATATTTCTCCTTTCAGAGAGGGCTGAAAAACGGGAATTGCATAAATAGGACATTAATCAATCATGTCAGAGTCTTCAGAAAGGTGAAGGTGAAGACATTTTCTCAACAGGGAAGAATAAGAACAAAAATCAATCCTTCACAGAACTGTATGATAAAGCACTATTTTCCAAGGTTCTGTTCTGTGTTACGGGGAACAACCTTGATGTTATTACATTACAGGATTATTAATATACAGTAGTGTGTTAAATCTCAACCAAATGTACCAAGTGCAAGTGACACACGTAATATTACCTGTGGCTGGAACAACAAACACAGTTCAGGAAAGTGCTTCTGTGGGGATGCAGGGCTTGTTAAAGGTGCTTAAAGGTAAACACATTCCCAGTAGGGGTGCTGAATGGACTAGTTTCTTAAGCTATGGATTCAAAGTCAAATTTTCCCACCCCAATTCTCCAGCCTTCCACAGGGAAAGGATATTAGGGCTTGATCTCTTGTGCCTCACCAAACTGTATCTGGTTCAGGAGACACTGGTGTCCTACTGACCATGTACAGCTCCTCATGGCTTTTTTCTTTCAAGAGGACCAGTCTGAATAAACAAGTACTTTCTACAAGGCAAAGAGCATTGCTGCTTTGCTGAGCACCTCTGTCGGGTTTCTGCACCAGAGGGGGAATGGAGAAGATGTGAAAGTGCTTTCATGCTGTACCCCAATATTATTCTTAGGAGAGTACAACTCATCATTTATATTACAGCACACACAAAACACCCCAGTGATCAACAGAAAAAAACTTGGCAGGATGCATGGCTGCCATCCTAATGTTTCTGGTTTTCCTTTCCACTCCTGATGTGGGATTTTTCCCTGTTCCCTTTCCACTTTTGCCTTGAACCTTGGAAGATGAACAGCTAGGCTTTCTCAGTGAACTTTCCCAAATCATCTTGGAGCACATGGAGGTTTTTCCCTTCACATCCTAATTAAGGGTATATCAGTGTCCCATTGGGACTGAGGCAGTTAACAAACACCATCCGGCAGGTCACTTATAAACTATTTGCCCTGAGATTGGGGGCAAACTCTGGTGAATTCCCAAGGAAAGAATCAAATGAACCTGTTAATGAGTGAAGCATTAAGCGGAAGAAAAAATAAGGCAGGATCTGAAGTCTTAAGGAAATGTAGGAAATAAAGGTTTGTTCATCTAATGGTTTTAGTGGTGTCAATGCTCCATTTTAAAGCAGTTGCAAACAAAAGATTCAGTTGCAAACAAGCTTTGGTACTTGACTTTTACATGAGACACTTGTAAACATTCCTCAAAGATGGAGAGGAAGAGGGACATGTTACACATTCATTTCAAGTAAAACCTGGCAGCCAGGTTTGCTTATATCATCAGTATCTGAAGCATCAAAATGAGCTTTAGTCTCACCTTATCCTGTTGTATCTCTCTACTTAGTAAATTGGATCCTCTATGTTTAATTTAAGGTCTTTACTGCAATTTTAAAAAATACCACTCTAACCTGAAAAGTAGCTCTTGGGACATTGCCAGCCTATAAAACATTTCGTAAGAGCCTAGTTTAGTGAAATTTTAATAGAAGATCCAGAGAAGATCTCCAGTGTTAGTTCACCTGTCTGTGAAATGACCCAAGGACCAGAAAAAAACACCCTTGTCCTTGGGAAAAAAGAAAAAAAAAAGAAAAAGAAAAGAAAAAAGGAAGTAAATCTAAAAAGGCATTCAAACATTCACTTGTTGCCTAAGAGCAACTAGACTGGGTTTTGTGTCTATGCCAGTGAGTGGGGTTAGCCTCCACTCTGAGCTGGCTTAGGATGAGGACAGTATCTTTAATTTAGAATTCTCTCATTTATAATTCTTATAATAATTCTTCATTATTTGCCTTAAAGCCTGACATAAAGCACAGCTAAAAGCTGTACTGCAATAACACAAAAATGGGTCCAAAACCAGAAAAAGTTTGACCTAAATACAGCTGCATGATTAATGATCTTTCAGATGAGAATGAAAAAAACAGATGCTTAAAAAACCCCCAGAAACCAGTCAATTTCTAAAAAGAATTAATGTTTTAGTTAAAGTATAGGAAAGATCACTTAAAATATTTTATCAGAGCTTGCACTACAGGTGAAGGAAAGGATCCTACGTTGTCCTAATGTTGTTTTCTGTTTATCCACAGAAAACTTGTGACAGGACCTCCACTGGCATTCTTTGTATTGGTTAGAAGACCAAAAGCACCATATACTGTTTTTTTCAAGCCTGAGGCAGCAATGTGGAGGGGAGGACTCTCTGAGGGTCAGAAGCTTTGTAGTGAGGCAGAAATGAAGAATATAAAATATGTTTTCTCCCTTGTCTAAGTTCTTCAGGCACAGAACAAAGGAAATATTTTTTGACTGCTCACAATTGTTACACAACATCTCTGCTAGAAAGCACATCTTGTCTTTTCTAAAGCTGCAGCAGGACCCATAAAACCTTTTGTTTATTCTTTTTGCCAAAACCAGAGGTCCCCAGAGAAAAGGTAACAAAGAAAGGCACAGAGGTCCCTGGAATGGCTCTCTGATTTGAAACAAGTGAGTATCTAAACTGTAAGACTGTTGTTTCCGCTAATTCTGGATTGATAGCCTCTTAGAGACAGGGCATCCTGAAAGTTTTCAGTTTGGCTCTTATCCCCTCCTCCAGGTGGATAGCATTGAGGTTCTTGTGTCTGCTGAAATGTATTGTCCATGACCTGCTTCTCAAAAGAGCTTCCTGTATCCTTTGTGGTGTCCATTAGTAGAGGGCTGACAGACACCGAAGGTGTCTCATTGCCTTTCAGCCACCCTGGGGGAGCATCAGTGACAAAGATGGAAATATAAAACAGAGGAGGGCCCCAAAATTGCAGTTCCCTGCTGGGCAGTGAGGAATGGGTGCAGTTCACGTGGATGAAGCAGAAGGCTGTAAACCTGGCATGCTTCACACAGTCACGAAGGGTCTCTGGAAGCAGATATGACTCGCCTCTGCTTCTGGGCTTTTGTGCTGTCCCGTGGGAGGTGAATTCACATGAAAGCTGGGAAGGTATCCCTCCATGATGATCTCTGCTCCCAAAATATGCCTCTGGGACACTGCTGTTGTGCAGTTCCTTCTGTCTCCTCCAGTCATGGCAATCTCCATGAACCCCAGGAGGCTTCACTGTCAGGGCCACTTCATAGACAACATCTTTACATGCTTATATTTGGCCCATTTCTTTCCCCACAACACATCTACAGGATATTTTCCACTTCTCCGAAGGTAAAGCCTTTCTTTTCTAAGTGGAGGACACTTAAACAGGAACATTAAGTACGTTATGGATGAGGTCAGCTAGCCAGCAACCAAGAGAAGGGAAAACTTGATAAAAGGCAGGAAATTGGAATTTAATAAGCACAGTAATAGGTTCCTAATGTCCACTGGCCCCTCCTTCTCAAGGCCTTACCTGAAGTACAGACAGTGCAGCACTGAGGTCCCTGTATTGACTTTGGAAGAGATGAGTGATCCTCGCTGGAATCTCCAATGCTGTAGCCAAGGGATCTAAAATGGCTAGATATTTTTGGTCCCTTATCTCTCAGGCTAACCCATGCCTCTAGTTTTCAAGCCAGAATTCCATGTTCAGCTCAAACATAAGTCAACTGCCTTGACAGAGAAATCAGTAGAATTTTCTAGCCATTAATCCCAACAGAATTGCTCCATATATTCTTACAACACTAACAGGACTATGCAAGTTGCAACACCAAGGTACAAGAATTAGCCAGCTGGCACCCACCAAGCCCCATCTTTGCTCAAGCTTCTTTGTCTCACAGTGACCAGACCCAGCTGCCCAGGAGGAAAACTGGTTTTTACCATAGTCATGGTATCTACCATAAGTTACCCCTACAGACTGATATACTACAGTGGAGGTTCAAGAGGATTTTCACTTCCTCACGTTGTCCTATACCTATTTCTGTATTTTACCCACAATTCAAAACATCAAGGGAACTTTCAAAGCAACATTCTCTGTTTCACAATGTCACAGTAAATCAAACATATGTAGACCAAAAACCTAATAAAAAAACTATGAGAAATTTTAATCAGAAGAGTATATTGAAATGTAGATAGTAAAACTGCTGTAACTAACTGCAGATGCTAAAGAAACTATAAAGCTGCAGTCAGCATTGATTTGCCACATTACTGTGTTAGAGCAAAGACTGACTATAGTTTTACTATTCCACTTAATAAACTGGTTTTTTACTATATAATGCATGAATTTGCTGTAGTTTTACTGTAGTAAATACAATTCAACCGTAGTTTAAAGAGATGCTGTTTGCATTTGCTTTTTTTAATACACACAGTAAAGTTGGGAGAAGTGCTTTTGTAAAACTTCTGTACCTTTCATTTACTTTTTCCTTAACTTTGTGTTTGAATATGTGGTTTCTGGTTTTTGCTATTTTGCATTTTGTTTGTGCTTTCCATGAAATGGGAAGTTGTCTTCAGTGGTTTTTGCAAGTTCAAGGATTTGATATTTGAGACAGAGAAGAGTGACAACATTTGGATTCCACATTCAGAGAGATATGATGGTTTCTGCATTTGAAATGCAAGGTATTTTGTCCAATTCTCACTCTGAAGTTTCTGTATGAGAGGTATATATTGCTGGGTAGTGGTCATTTGGTCTATCTGGAAATCAGCAAACTTAGAGACAGAAGGATGAGCTGTAAGGGATGCCTGGTTTTCCTTACGGTGTTATATTTGTACACTCAGCTTAGCTCTTTCCCTCTGTTCTTGCTTTCCTTTCCACCCACCCAGGGAGCAGCAGTGTGATATTCTCTGAGAATTATGTGCTGGTGCCAGACTGACAGTCATAGAAACCACAGAAACAGAAAAATATGTAGATCTTACTTTCCTGCTCCCAGAGGCTAGGATGACACAGCTCCAGCATGGATGGGGAGAAAACATGTTAATAATAATAATAATTTAAAAATTCACATTAATCATCAAACTACTGCCAACTGACAGCGATTTTCTCCATGTGTCATTGCTAATTGTATTCTTACTGCTTTACATATGAATATACATCTCAGTAGTCAGCCCCTGCAGCCAAGGAATATTACAATAAAACCTAGGCCCATGACACTCATTCAAGCTGGTGCACTAACGTGAGCATTTAAAGGATTCACTAAAGTTTATTATCACGTTGGGTCTCCCTGTTCTCCAGCAGCAATTCACAGCAGCTGCTGCGGTCCAGGAGCACTACAGACACCACACACCCCTCATCCTGCCACAGGACATGCCCTCTGTAGCATGGGAGATAGTCTGCTTGGGTTTCTTGCTCAAACATTCACAACTTGCAAGGAAATCCTGGCACAAACAGCCAGAAATCCAAGAGTGTCCTTAATTCCTTGTGCACTACTCCAAAGGCATTTGGATAAAAGTTGAGGGTTGACTTACCTGTTTTCCTCACTATTTCTCCCTAAAACTGTCACTACCAAATTTTATCACTGGCCAAAAAAATAAAGATTTGAAATACATCCATTTTTTGACCTTTTTTTTTAAATAACAAAGACAAGTGGGAGGTTGTTTTTTTTTTAATTGTACTTGATGCAACTTATTGCCAATGCAATGCCTGGCCAGAAGAAACTGAGCTGACTTTGTTTTGAACAAAGACAATTGACCTGAGCAGTCAGTGCTCTTGTAGGAAAGCTCTGGCCCAAACTCAATGTCTGCCACTGAAACCAGCTCTATTACTGACCAAATCGGAGCAAAGAACTCAAAACTCAGAGAAGTTTTGGGTGCAGGCAAACTCAAAGCCCAATATCCAGCTCCTGCAAAAAAGGAAGATAAAACACTGCAACAACCACTCCCCTCACTCCTTTCAGCTGAAATACTTAGGGGAAATTAATCTTCAGACCAAAATCTATGAATTTTACTTTGCATCTTGCATGTCAACTGTGATGCTTCATCTTCACATTTTCTCCACTATAAGCAAATGAATCCTTTGGCTTTGAACGTCATAGCATCAAGTCAGGTTGACTCCTGAGAAGCAAACACCACCAGCAGCAGAAGCAAAGCAGAAGCAGAGCCACTAAATATTCGGCCATATTCTGTCCATCTTTGTCATTTTTGTTTCCTTCCTCAGTTATCTTCCCCTTAACAGCTTGGAAAAAAGTGGCAGCTATTTTAGGTGTCCCACCGTTATCACTGAGATGCAGTCCCTGCTAAACCAACTATATCCAATGCATTGCCAAGTAAACTCTGGGCTGACCTTTGACTTCATCTTCTGAAATATGACCATAAAAATAATGAGCCTTTAAACTGCTTTTGGCAATTATGCTGCTGCTGGAATGAAAGGACGTTGTCATTAGCATGCAGCTTATGAACCCCAGCTTGCTGGTCCTGGCAGGCAGCCAGCCTGGGAAACCGAACCGGCCTTAAAGCTGACACAGGTTCAATGGGATAATTAGGCAGCCTTTTTGTTTGAGTTTGTTGATATAAATGTGGTAGAGATTAGCCTTTTCCCCCTCAGCTCTGGGTAATGGTCAGGGCTAACAGGTGTCAGGCTAATGGTGGTGTGGGAAATTAATACTTGGTTTCCTGGTACCTTCCTTTGTTGTTTTTCCCCACAGAGAAATTCCTCCCAATCTTCTAGCACTTTGCAAGCACCTTCCCTCCCTCCCTCCTTTCCCCTTCTTATTTATCTTTGCCCAAAACATTTTATCAAGAAGAGCATGCCATTGAGTCACATACAAAAAGGCTGGGAAGTGCTGACTGGAAAATAAATTACCATCAATCACATCAGTCAATCAGCCTTCCATTTATTAGGTTAAGGAATAAAACTTAAATTTTCAAATGGCAATTGACCAGATATTTTTTTGAAGTTCATGGGAAATGTCCAGAGAAATGAGCCAAAACAGAATAAAGGACACCCAAAATGTCACACAGCTCTGAAAAAACTACAGTACCACTTATAAAAGTGTTTGGGTCATTTAAACATCTGGTTATCTTAAGCAACTTGGAACAGGGTTCTTGGCACTCAGGAGGAATTGAAAATGCCAGATCACCTAACAGCTCTCTGTAAGTCCTTAAAGCAGAGTCTATCTGTGCTTTATGTCAAAATAAGTGAGACAGCAAGAGAAATGGTGAGCATGCCTCTGCACATGCTGTAGCCAGCCAATAGCCCATGCAGAAAGCAAGCTTTCGTACTCATTTTACTCATACACACTGCCTTTTATCTCAGGGTTTGCCAAAGCACTGCAAAGGGACAGTGAGGCTCTATACAAAAATGACTTCGTCCATCCCCAAAATGGAGCTACTTCTGGGGAAAGACCCGTTAACTTGTGCATCAAACACATATGGCAGTTTAGATGGGAGAGGTAAAAGCCATATGAAAGGAGGTTTTCCTGGTAACATGCCATTGTTTATGCAGGACATGGTGGTAGGTAGCCTTTCAATTAAAAGAAAATACAGCAGGGAGGACAAAACCCCCATTCTGTTAAGACATAGCAGAGACCCACCAGCAGCATCATCTGCTAAACCTCATGGTGGTCCAGTAATTGTGCAGGCTTTCCCTTCCCTTCTTTCCCTCTGCTTTTTCTTTTTCCCCATTAATATTTCCTTTTCTCAAGACCTACAACGCTTGTCTTCCCTGTTTCCCAGCCTGCCGTTGGCTCCACACTCTGCACCCACTTTCTGGAATACACAAACCACTTGATTTTCTGCTCCCCTTCTCAGCACACCGATCCGATTCTCTCCTGATCCGTGCTGTACCTCACCACTGCTCTCCCTCAAAGAGCAGCTGGCCCATGAGTCAATTCCCAGGCATAAAGGCTGTAGTGGTGCGTTGAGCTGTGCTCACAAGTTTTAAGTTTATATGATTAATGTTATTTAAGTTGGGAAAATGGTTTGTTCCAGACCCCCCTGTTCATGGCTGCATTTGCAGTTGGTTTACCCCTTCCAGAAAGTGCTGTCCCCCTAGCAACTCTCCTGTCTGTCAAATGTATTCCCTTCCCACAGAGCCTGTCAGTCACTTAGAAGGCCTCTCCCCCTTCTGGAAAGCTCAGGGAAACCCGACTCCTGATTGGAACAGGTTCTGGAAATCCCCTACTCCCTTTCAGGGATTGGCCCTTTGTGTGTCAATCTACCCCCCAACTCCTCCCTTTGTATCCCCCTATTGGTTGAATGTTTTTGTACACGCCCCTTGGCATCTGTTCCTTATAAGCTCCCGAACATCAGGAAAGATCGCTTTTTTCCTGAGGACGTCCACGTGAATAAACCCTCCCCTGTTCTACCTCAGAAAAGAGTCTCCTTTTCCTCCTTCGCCAAAGCTGCGTTTTACATCCAGTGCTTGCTTGCCAAGAACCCACCGGGTGGGCTTTTGCGGACCCGTCCAGCGAGGCCCTACCGAGAACTGTGCACGCTTCCAGCCAGGAGGGCTGCCGGGCAAAATCGGGAATCACTGGTCAGTGACCCACGGAGAGTGTCCACACGCGTGGCGCCACAATGTGGAGCCAGCCACTGGACATGAGCTTCTGCGGCACTTGGCCGAGCACAGCAGCACAGCAGCAGCGTGGCTCTCTACACGGGACAGTCCGAGAACACCGCCGGACCCCGTGGATTCGATCCTCGCCTGCGTTGGAACTTCCGCGCAGTGCCGCAGGATTTCAGACAGCCACGTGCCTACTAGATACGCTTCTGGTAGGAGAAGAGGACAGCTTTCCAAGCGCCCGGGAAAGTCCTCTTCAGGCGAAGGACCGCTGCCACCTCCTTTCGTTCGCCTGCACCAGACGGGGTGAGTACCTCACCTTTCATTTTGGGGTTCCTAGGGGAGCTGGATTTTCCCTCCCTTTAGGTCCCACACAATTTTGGGAGGCTCTATTAGAGCCAGGAACGCGTTCCCCCTGTAGAGAAGCCTTATGCTCTCCCAGGGTCAGGCAGTCTGAGTGCGGCAGTTTTTTTTTTCTTTTAGTTTCTTTCTCGTTTCGTTTTAGACGCGGGACTCCGTCGCGTGGGCACGGACTCGTTCTCCCGTTGTCGGCTTCTGTTTGAATTAGCCGCACTCCGAGGGCACGGGGAGTTTTGGTCTCTGGTCTCGGGTTTTAAGTTGCGGTTTTTGCTTTTCGTTGTCTATTTTCAGTTTTTGAGGTGTGCGCGCGTGACGGTTGATTGAGATGGGTGCAGGACTCTCAACCGAGGAAAAGGATGTTTATAAATTGTTGTTTTTAATGTTGAAGGGCTCCGAGTTTAATTTTTCGAAAAAGGAGCTCAAAAAGTTCGTTAAACTGCTCTTTCTACACTTTCCGAAAGTGCCCCCTGCGCAGATGGTACGCATTCAGTTCTGGAATGCCGCCTATTCGAAATTTTTACAATTGGGCAAGGCAGGGGACAAACACGCATCTAAATTAATCTATTGGACTACGCAGATTCGATCTGCCATTTTAGAAAAACGGAAAGTGGAGAAAGGACAGCGAAGGCAATCTCCCCCAGTTTCTCCTTCCCTTTCTACCGCTCCCTCTTTACCCAAAACAGATATCTTGCGGGGATCGGCAGGAAAAACCTCTCCTGTCGTTCCTGGCTCCCCGCAAGTATCCCAATCCCCCCGCTTGAACAGTCTTAGCCAGACTGCTCAGGACGCTCGGCATAGCCCTGGCCCGGCTTCCCGAGTTTCTACCCTTTCCCGCTCTTACCCAGTTCCCAAATCCCGAGTTCGTTTCGGTTTCGCTGGAAAAAATGTTGCGCCGCGGGATGGCGTTTCCCCTTTCTCCCCCTCTCCCCAAGCGCAAAATGGCGGCGGCCACGTGGCGCAGTCGTATGCAAATCTCGCGCCTTCTCCTTCTTCTTCCCAAGAGTCCCTGTTCCCTCCTCCTTCTGCCCCTCCTCAAACTCCTCCCTACCAAAGCTCCGCCCCAGTCCCAACCCCCCGAGTGATGTCAGCACCCGGAGCCACGCCCATGCCCGCGCCGGAACCACGTTGGTCTTCCGGTTCTCACAGTCCCGCATCCGGTTCCCACGGTGGGGATACCGGAAGGGGGGGGCCGGAGACCCAAAGCCCGCGCCACAGTGATATTCCTTCTCTTGCGCCTGTTACATATAACAGGTCAAGGAGTGGGAACGTCACTCAAGCCACCTGGCAACCCTTCTCACAAAACATCATCAAGGATCTATGCAAGGCCCACCGGGAATACGGGAGGGAAAGCCCGTACTTCCGGGGATTGTTAAAGGCCAACCTTGCCGGCACAGTGGCAGTCCCATTCGACCTGCGGCAGCTCTTTTCCTGCCTCATTTCCTCCACAGAGTTTCAGCTTTGGGAGGGGGCATGGAAAGCCCTGTTGCGGACTGACTTGCCTGGCTTGTTACAAGATCCTGAGACAGCTACAGATGAGGAGGGGGACTCGATCACCCTCGAACATCTGTGCGGGGAGGGCAGATGGGCTCGAGCCTCAGACCAGGCTGGTAAAATCCCGGCGCCGGTACTGGAGAAAATAAAACAAGCAGCCGAAAAGGCATTTTTAGGGCTGCAGGGAGAAGCGCCTTTGCCAAACTACGCCGACATCCGACAAGGACCTGGTGAATCATTCGTCGCCTTCATAGAGAAGATGGCGAGAGCCATTGAGCTGCAGGTGCGGCGAGAGGGAGCAAGGGAAAGCGTGCTGGAAGTGATGGTCCAGAAAAATGCCAATGACCTGTGCAAGGCAGCCATCCTCAGCTTGCCGCTGGACCCTCCGCCCACTGTGCAGGACTTTCTCCGCGTTTGCGAGGCAAAGGTTCCCCTCATGTCAGCTACAACAGAGCAGCCATCAAGACATCCGCAGCGAGCCAATCCGAGAGCTGCAGCATTGGACTCCGGGGGTTTCTCAAAGAAGCAGCCAGCAAAGAAACATCCCTCTCAGGCCAACAGAGACTGTTGCAGCCTCTGCGGGCAAAGCGGCCATTGGCAGCATGCTTGCCCGCTGCGGGCTGCTTTTCGGCAATTCGTGGCCACTCAAGGGGGTGGGGGTGGGGGTGGCGGTGGGGGGTTGCAGGGGAGCCTTCAAGCGGATCCAAAAAACTAAGGGGTGAGCGCAGGACCACCCTGCGTGAAGATACAAAACGGGTGGCCCGGGCCAGGAGGGGGAGGGGGGGAGGAGGAACCAAAACTAACCTTTCTTTTCCGTCTGTCAGGACTGACAACAGAGTCCCTCTGGACTCTAATCTACCGGACTTGACACCCAGGGAGATAGATCTCCCCGATTCAGTTTTAACCACCGACTCGCGGTGCGAGCCGTTCAGGTTAAAACTCACTGATTCGCTGCTGTTGAAGGACAGCGATTGGCATCTGGTTTCAGTGAACCCCAGTGAACAGGGCACTTGGTATCGGATTGGGTGCAAGTACATTGTACTCGGAGACTGTAAGTACACCCCGTTCGAGGTCGAAGTCGCTCCAGGGATCATTGACTCTGATCCCGAGCGCTTCGTGGTTTGGCTGCATTGTACTTCCCCACCTACCCTTCTGCCGAAGGGGCAGATAATAGCCCAGGTAATCCCCATCCCTGATTTCCTCATGGAAGGAGCTCCGTCAGTGGGGAGGGTGGAGGCAATTTCTACCGCGAAACCGCAGCTAGATTGCCAGATGCAGGTGGGGGGGAGACCGCTGATATCAAAGGACTCCTGGACACGGGCGCCGATGTGACCGTGATCCCGTCACGGGAATGGCCGTCACAATGGGCTCTGCAAAGCGTGGCCGGACACGTTCAAGGTGTTGGGGGCATTCAATTGGCTAAACAATCAAAGAGCGTTGTGCAAATTACGGGGCCGAATGGGCAATTGGCAAATATCCGCCCATTCGTTTTAGATTATAAGGAACCATTGCTTGGGCGAGACCTCATGGCACAGTGGGGAGTCACAATTGATATTCCCGACCCCTCACAGGATTTTTGTGCGGCGGCCACTGAGAGGCGCCCTACCCAAAAACTGAATTAGAAGACAGATGTTCCAGTCTGGGTAGAGCAGTGGCCGCTTTCAAAACAAAAATTAAAGGCGCTGAATGAGCTTGTAGAAGAGCAACTCGCCAAGGGTAACATCGAGGAGACCACATCCCCGTGGAACTCCCCGGTCTTTGTCATCCAAAAGGCTGACAAGACCAAGTGGCGGCTCCTTCACGACCTCAGACAAATTAACAATGTAATTGAGGATATGGGGTCTCTCCAACCAGGGATGCCTTCTCCGACAATGCTCCCCCGAGATTGGCAATTGGCAGTTATAGATATTAAAGATTGCTTCTTCCAAATTCCCCTTCATCCTGACGATGCCCCGCGCTTCGCGTTCTCGGTTCCCACCATCGACCGAGAGGCCCCGAGGAAAAGGTATCACTGGAAAGTCCTTCTGCAGGGCATGAAAAACTCACCCGTGATTTGCCAGTGGTACGTCTCTTCCTTGCTGTCCCCTGTACGTGCAGCCGCAGACAAGGCGATCATCCATCATTATATGGATGACGTGCTTGTCTGTGCCCCGAACGAGGATGTACTGTCCCATGCGCTTGACCTGACAATCTCTTCATTGGTTGCTGCAGGGTTCGAGCTGCAGGAGCAGAAGATTCAACGGGTGCCACCTTGGAAATACTTGGGCCTGGAAATTAGTAAGCGGACCATTGTTCCGCAAAAATTGGCAATAAAAACCAAAATCAGGACTCTTGCTGACGTCCATCAGCTGTGTGGGGCGTTGACCTGGGTGCGGCCCTGGCTAGGTCTGACCACCGAGGACCTAGACCCTCTTTTCAATTTATTGAAAGGGGGAGAGGAGCTGAGTTCTCCGCGGGAGCTCACCCCAGAGGCACAGAAGGCACTAGAGAAGGTCCAGATAAAAATGTCCACCCGACAGGCAAACAGGTGTGCACCTGAACTGCCTTTCAGTTTCATTGTATTAGGAAATCTGCCACACCTCCATGGAGTCATCTTTCAGTGGGACAAGGAGGTAAGCAAAATACCCCGTAAGGACAGAGGCGAGAGAGATCCTCTTCTCATTATAGAGTGAGTCTTTCTTAGCCATCAAAGGCCCAAAAGGATGACCATGCCACAGGAGCTGGCGGCTGATCTAATCCGGAAGGCCAGAACCCGTATTAGGGACCTGGCTGGCTGCGATTTTGAATGCATTCACATCCCAATTCGGCTGAAATCGGGCCAAATTACAAAACCAATGTTGGAACGCTTCCTCCAAGAGAACGAGGCTTTGCAAAAGGCCCTGGACTCCTACACAGGACAAATTTCTATTCATCGGCCTGCCCACAAAATTTTTAATTTGGAAGCCCATTTCACTCTAAAATTAGAAAGCCTTCAGAGCAAAAAGCCTTTAAAGGCCCTGACAGTTTTTACTGATGTGTCCGGAAGGTCACACAAGTCAGTTATGACTTGGAAAGACCCTCAGACTCAGCAGTGGGAGAAAGATGTCACCAGAGTTGAGGGGTCCCCTCAAGTTGCTGAGTTGGCCGCAGTCGTCTGGGCTTTTGAAAGGTTCTCTGAACCATTTAATTTAATTACTGATTCAGCCTATGTAGCAGGTGTAGTATCCAGAGCAGAGGATGCAGTCCTGCAAGAAGTGTCCAACCCTGCCCTCTTTGAACTGCTCTCGAAGCTTGTTAAGCTGATCTCCCACCGAGAGCAACCCTTCTATGTGATGCACACAAGGTCACACACGGACATGCCTGGGTTCATCGCTGAGGGGAACAGGAGAGCCGATGCCCTTGCTGCCCCCGCAGAGATGGCCCCGCTCCCAAATGTGTTTGAGCAGGCGAAGATCAGTCACCAACTCTTCCATCAGAATGCCCCAGGCTTAGTTCGCCGGTTCCACCTTACCCGGGAACAGGCCAAGGCAATTGTGGCAACTTGTCCCACTTGTCAGCAGCATGCGCTCCCCACGCTGAGCGCTGGTGCTAACCCCAGAGGGTTAGGCAGCTGCGAGGTGTGGCAGACGGACATGACACATATCCCCCAATTCGGTAGGTTGAGGTATGTGCACGTCTCGGTGGACACCTTCTCCGGAGCAGTCTTTGCCTCTGCCCACGCAGGGGAGAGATCCAGGGATGCGATTACACATCTCATCCAGGCTTTCTCCTTTTTGGGAGTCCCAAAAGTCCTGAAAACTGACAATGGGCCTGCGTATAAATCCAAGGAGTTCCGCAGTTTCCTGCAGCAATGGGGGGTGGAGCACAAAACTGGCATCCCCCATTCCCCCACAGGTCAAGCGGTGGTAGAAAGGACCCACCGGGAGATCAAAAGGGTCCTGGACCAGCAACAACAGGTCCTGAAATTAGAATCTCCAACTATCCGCCTGTCCAGAGCACTGTTCACCATCAATTTTCTAAATTGCTCCTTTGAGGTTTTGAACCCACCGATCGTCAGGCACTTCGGCAGCAGCGACCAGTTTTCCACCAAGGTTCGACCACCCGTCCTTATAAAGGACCCAGAGACCGGCGGAACAGAGGGCCCTCACCACCTGGTTACTTGGGGACGTGGGTATGCCTGCGTGTCCACCCCAAGTGGCTTAAGGTGGATCCCTTCAAAGTGGGTGAGACCCTATGTTCCAAGGGCCTCTGGAAAAGGAGTCAAAGTTTCACAGGTGTCCGTGGCTTCCTGGAGAAGGAAAAGGCACAAGTGGTCTAGTTGGGAAGAATTTGTCCTACCCCTACCCCACTGGTCTGTTTCTAATTATGTTCTTGTTTCATATTCTATTTAGTTCAGGTCCAGACCCACACAGAGCGATGGCCCCACTGACAGCAGCCAGACTTCTATCCCTGTTGCTGCTCGCCAGCCTTCAGTCTCTGACCGTGGCATGGACAGTGCCAACATCCATGCCACAACCAGCAAACTTGTCGGAGACATCCATACCACAATCTACAAAATTGTCAGGGACATCAAGAACAAGCTGTCCTCAAACATCCGACTGGCTAGATGGACTTTTTGAAGACTGGGGGCTATCTGGGTGGGCAGGGTCCATTTTAAAATCTGTTCTCATTGTTTTGTTAGTTCTAAGCTGTGTATCCGTTGCCTCATGTGTTGTGTATTGTTGTGTTAAAAGAGCAGCCTCTAGCTCCAATGCACCACATCAAATCAATCACCTCTCCTACCCCACTGCCCTAACCTCAGATACCATGGAGATGGCAAGTCTCCCGGAAGAAGATCTTGAGCATCAAGATCCAGATTACTGGGCTCAGGACTTCTACCCTGACCCAGATCCCCTTAATTTCTTCTCTCCTTCCTTTAACTAAAAAACAAAGGGGGAGATGTAGTGGTGTGTTGAGCTGTGCTCACAAGTTTTAAGTTTATATGATTAATGTTATTTAAGTTGGGAAAATGGTTTGTTCCAGACCCCCCTGTTCATGGCTGCATTTGCAGTTGGTTTACCCCTTCCAGAAAGTGCTGTCCCCCTAGCAACTCTCCTGTCTGTCAAATGTATTCCCTTCCCACAGAGCCTGTCAGTCACTTAGAAGGCCTCTCCCCCTTCTGGAAAGCTCAGGGAAACCCGACTCCTGATTGGAACAGGTTCTGGAAATCCCCTACTCCCTTTCAGGGATTGGCCCTTTGTGTGTCAATCTACCCCCCAACTCCTCCCTTTGTATCCCCCTATTGGTTGAATGTTTTTGTACACGCCCCTTGGCATCTGTTCCTTATAAGCTCCCGAACATCAGGAAAGATCGCTTTTTTCCTGAGGACGTCCACGTGAATAAACCCTCCCCTGTTCTACCTCAGAAAAGAGTCTCCTTTTCCTCCTTCGCCAAAGCTGCGTTTTACATCCAGTGCTTGCTTGCCAAGAACCCACCGGGTGGGCTTTTGCGGACCCGTCCAGCGAGGCCCTACCGAGAACTGTGCACGCTTCCAGCCAGGAGGGCTGCCGGGCAAAATCGGGAATCACTGGTCAGTGACCCACGAAGCGTGGCCACAAAAGGCTATATTTTTTCCCTGTTCCCCATGGGATGCTGCAGGGATACCATCCCTTTCAGCTAAGGAGGTCACCTTCCCAGTGGTGCTGGCCCCCCTGATTTGCCAGAGGCACAGAAGTACACATCTAAACTGGGAAGGATGAGGATTGCTGTAGTCCAGCTTCAGTCCTGCCTGCCTGCAGAAGAGAGGTACTCATGCTTTACAAAGCCTCTCAACAATACATATTGGAAAGTGTCATAAGAATGAGGTTTTATCTCCACTTTCATTAAAGGCATTTCTTGAAAACCTACTGGGTTTAGCTTGGGCCTTGGTGCAGCCATGAAACCATGGAACTCAGCCCAGGCCACGTATTTCCCAGCTTTGCAGGCCCATACACAGCACACCATGGGCTGTGCCCTGCCCAGTCCACTAGGCTGGAAGTCTGACATGGCCATATCCATCTGCAATGCGGTCACAATTTAAACCCACCTTACCATGAGAACTACAAAGAAGTCAATATATGGGGCATAGGAAAGAAGAAGCTAAGAGATCTCTTGCTGTCTGCCTTGCCCCCAAAGACCTCTGTGAAGAAAAGAGAGCTAATACAAGCCCCTTCTTCAACAGTTCAAAGTGAAGGTCCACTGGTTGGAATTTGCGAGTTGGCAAACCTTTCAGTAGGAGGTAAACTGTAAGCTTTTATGATGTAAGTTCCTTGGAACATATTACAATGGGAAATTCTCTATTTGTTGGAGTCTCTAACTGAAAAGCAAATGCATTTCCAATTTGAAATTTCCGATTGAAAACAATTTGTTGGGCTAAAAGCCAGAATCACTGCTTAAAATTCTGGCTTTTGTAATAAAATGGATCAGACTAGGTAATCACAAGCGTTTACTGCAACCTAAAAATATATTAATCTATCTATTTCAGAAACAGCTATGAAACCATATTGTGCCTCTAAAGTTCTGTTGCATGCAAGAGGTATATCTGAGTTTGTGTACCATAGCAATATTGGAGTTTCCTCAGCTTTGGGCTCATCACCTGAATATGAAACACTAAAGAAAATAAAAAGGTAATAATTAATCTCACTTTGTCAGATTGCCAAAGATTGCAAAATAGAGGCAGCAGCCATTTTACAGAGATTATGATAGACCCTTCCCTTTGATTTTCTTACTGTGAGTAGCCCAATAATGAATTTACCAGGAAAGTCAAATGGAAAAGGGTGATACTTTACCCTGATGAAGTCTGACACCATGAGAAGATGATACAGTCTGCCTTACAACGGTAAAATCACTGAAAAATCCCATCCCAAAAACCACACATAGCAGGCAAACAACATTCATTCCATCAGCAACTTTGATTAAACTAAAATCCCTGCAAAACTCAGCTTATGATTTTTCTATTTGTAGAGTGGTTCAAAGTTTTTAAGGCATAAACCTAATTTATTGACAAAGAAGAATGTAATGCCAAGACTTCTGAAAGATAAACATCTCCTTCAGATAATTGCCTGTGATCAAAGCAGCGCCCCAGAATCCAGAGTGACTGTTTTAATGCCTGGGTTGGTCCAAACTGGCCCTAGTTTTGGTTTGAGAAGGTGCAAGTAGAGCTCTGCAAGCTCCCAATCCAAGGCAGCAAAGGGCATGAGGAGAAACGAGCAAGGAAAACACCTTTGCCAAAGGACACCCAGAAAGTCAGGGGACAGCAGGACAATACTTCAAAACAGAAAAGTGACAGAGCAAGTAGGACTAAGGAGATTTACTGCTGATTACTAGAGGATGCCAGCAGAAGAGCATCAGCAGGGTAACATTTGCAGCATCAAGGCAGTAAGTGGATGAATTAAAGTGGCAGCAATAGCACAGCCATAATTTAACAATAGGCTGTAGCACAGAGGATCCTGACAACCTGCCAGCACTGCAGGTGCAGGCTCAGAGTTTGCAACATGACATTAATTCACATGCAAAGTCTTCCTGTACTAGAAATATTTCTTGCCCCATTCACAGAGTATTATTCATGTGCTGCACATGAATCCTTTGCTTAAGTTAGTGTCCTGGTCTGAAGGAGCCCTAACTTGAAATACTGCCTTCTATAAGGTCCCTGAGTATTTTCATACTTAGCATATAATTCTAAAAGTCAGTACCTACAGAGAGAGAGAGGCATATGCAAAGAACCCACGTGCAGACACAACCAAGTATCTCCAAAAAATAAAGAGGGGAGAGCAGAGAAAACAGCCAAAAACACCAAATAAAGATTTAAATTCTCATTTCTATCGACTAAAGATAAAAAAATTAAAAACAACAACACTAGGTCATCATTAAAAAGTGGATTCCAGGGAGGGAAAATAAAAACATTCAGACCCAAAATTCAAAACACCACTGAAATGTGGAATCTGAAGATGGGAGAGGTCAAAGAGGATTCAGGTCTTGCCCTGGAAAAGTTTGTTGTTACAGACAGAAAGAAAGAGAAAAAAAGGTGGATGTTTGCTGCTTCTTCTAAAACAGAGCATTTAAGAGATCTTTTAGAAGAAGGGTAGTGGGAAGTGTGGGATAGGATTTCACAGATTTTGGCAGCTGTCTTCTGCCTTCTTTCCCCATTCACAGTGAAAACACATTTCTTTCTAAAAGTATTGGCTAATTCCATAGGGAACAAGGATGCCTCAGGAGTAAAACATTGTTGAACAGTCATTTGAACCCATTTTGAACTGAGGTACATTCAGCTGACTTCATGGGCATCAGACCTCATCTGTACTGACCTAAAAACACCAGAACAAAACACACCAAAAAAACAACCTTGCAAAAATCTTTGTAAAAGATAAGCTTATCTAATGATTGGGGATTTTGTTTCTAAGTATGCAAGAAGAGGCAATCACCTGAGTAAGAACCCAAGGCATCTCCCAAGTAAGTCCTTATATCCCATAAAAACTGCCTCTCTCTGAGCCACTACACAATCTGCTTTTTCCTTGCACTAGAAAAAGTGTGTTTCCTTGCTTGCAGAAATCTTCCTACAGCAGTCAAGAGTGAATAGTGCATCAGTAAGGAAGGGTTAAAAGTATTTCCAGATGAGCTCTCTTGTGGGTAGCAGTTGAGAAAAATCTATTGCAGGATCCTGAACACAGGATACATTACATTAGTAAATTAACCGTCCCACACAGAATTCAAAGGCCTTTCCATGTTCACATCAACTGGGTAAACACAAAGACTTAAGAAAAGAAGCAATACTTGCTGCTGGGATTGACGTGGGACTAATGATGACTAACGCACTTGTTATGGAGCATTCTTTAATTAATTCCCCTGGGAGGCAGTGAATCTTGTTATCTAATCTTGCACACATAACCCTAACCTGCACTTATTTTCCACAAGTATGCTAAGCATTTTCTGTGTCTAGAGGAAGCCAAAACATATATGGCTTTCTGTGAGAAAGACAGCTAAGGTATTTCCCTCAGAGGATGGCAGGCACTCTGGAAGGTGAGAAGGAAATTCAAATATTGCTATACTGAACAAATGTGTCCAGAAGTCTGAAATGGGGTGAATTTGGAATAGGTCATCTCACAGTAACATCAAGACAGGGAAGGATGACACTTGGAAGGAAAGCTGAGAGAGCAGATTTTCAGCTATACCAGGAATAAAGACTAACAGTACTTTCAATAAAATATTCCAGCAATGGTTTATGGTTAACAGTGTGATCACAAAAAAAAAAAAAAAAAAAAAAAAAAAAAAAAAAAAAAAAAAAAAAAAAATTAAATTAAATGGTTTTCATAATTCTTTGAGAGGAAAGTACTGAAGTACTGTTCAGGCAGAATATTCTCTGAAGAGATCTTGGAAATCGTTACAGTTCATTTGATAATATATTGCCTAATAATAGTTTCCTCTTCCCTCATGCTTCCTTCAGTTGAAGTGATTCATGATGAACTCATACTACATGATGAAGTCATCCAACAATCTCTAAATAACAGTCAAAGATGTTAGTACTGTTTATTGTTCTGGCTCAAATGCAAGAAGGACCTAATAACATAAATAATAAATATGTCAATATTTCAAAAGTACTGTTCTCTGCAGAAAAAGATACATAGGTGAAAATATTGAAACCAGAGGAGGGAAAGGCTGTAAATAATAACACATCATAGATAAAAAATTGTATTGTGGAGAAATAACTATTTATTGCAGCTGCATGTAGTAACATCTGAAAGGCAATATATATAGCTTTAGACATATAGTCTTTATCTTGTATCAGATTTTAGTCATACAAGGCAAAGAAACTCACTAAATGCAGTTACCATTTGAGCAGGTAATGACAGGTTTGATTACATCTGGGCAAATCAAACACAAATGTCACATAATTGGTGAAAAATTATTACCACTGCTTACATTATGGCTAAAGTGCAGTGTTTAAAACTGGATGAATTCTAAAACCATACCTGCATATTACACAAGAGCCTGATTAGTTATTAGCTCTGATTTTGCTTGTTCCTGATGTTCCAGTGATTTTTTCCTGTGAGCAGGATTTTGGTTAGCTGGAAAATATCCACCTTGTAAACTTGTCCTTGCAGAAGTCCATCTGAAAAATGTTTGGGATCAAATAGTTCTAGTTTAGAGTCCTGCCACAAAGAAATATCAAATTGCCTTGATGTTGGCAGGTACTGAAAACTGAAAGAGCGGCAGATCCCATGTTACCAGACTTCAGTCATTTGGCTGTGACATTTAGACCACCCTTGCTTGTGTTTAGAGAGCCAGGGAAACCTCCACCATATTTCTCCCCTCCTCCTTCAGTGAGCTGCCAAGGTAGAGTCAAGAGGGTGAAAGCAGCCTTGGAGCCCAGGCATCCAGCCATATTTCATCCTATACAGATATTTGGGATCCAGCTCTTCACCCACATCAGCTCCACAGAGCTTCTGCTCCAGATGTATGCTCAAACTGCTCTTAACATTTAGAACAGGCAGTGTTGCAGACTGACACTCAGTTCCTACTGGCTTTTGCTTTATTAATAACAATAACCATACACTCAAACATAAGCAGAATAACTGTGTACATGACAGAGTAGGATCTAAGTACTCCTAGACTCTAAGGATAAGAAGGTTTATAAAAACAGTGCATACAGGCAGGAAAAATGTGAATTCCAAATGGCCTCAAAAAAAAAAAAAAAAGGAGCCACAAAGACAAATTCAATTTCCATTTTTTGTTCTTTAAAAACTCTCACTCTGTAAAGGGAATTCAATCTGGTTCTCTTTAGATCCCTATGTTAAAAGGCCTTATGGAGGGTTTCTCATAAGCAACCTCTTAACCATTTCAGCTTGCTGAAAGTATAATGTGGAAAAAAGTGCATTTATTTGAAAAACAAATCTTGAAACTTTAGCCATTAGCCTCAACACCAATAAAATCTTCTGGTTCAGTCCAGAGTCTCTCAGGGGTAAATGTACAGGTGCTAAGTGCTGAGCAGCTGCAACAAGTGATGAATTTAGGGAATGGTATGGAGTTTAAGAAACAAGATGACCAAATGAGATACATTTTACAATCAAAGCCCAAGCTTATGTTAAAAATTAGAATGCCTTTATAGATGCTTTTGTTCTTCCCCTGAGCCTTCTAAAATCGGTATGGCAGCTAATGCAGAGCTAATAGTCAAAGTATTGAGTACTTCTGGCAAGTTCTGGCTCAGTGAAAAGCTGAAGCAAAAAAAAATTGTGGATTATTATTATTATTTTTAATGTGTGCAGTAAAATGAAAAGAACAAGATATATGCTCATACCTTACTAATTTACATAAAAGTCTCTTCATCCTACTCCAACAGCTCTAAGAAACTACACAGAGAGCATGCCCTTTTTCCTAACAGCTTCCTTTTTGGCTCCCTTGATAGTGAAGTAGAAAGAAGTAAGGCTAAGCACACAGAGGAAGGTTTGGGTCCATTCTTGGGTTGGCAGCACCTGTTCTAAAGCCAGACAATCAAGTTAAAAGCACAAAGCTGTATCTTATGGTATTAGAGACCTTACAGATATTATCAGGGTCTTATCTTGTGAGACTATAGATAACTGACAGAGCTCCAATTCCTATTCTTTTCCAAATATTTTTTTTCCTGCTGATCCTTCCCAATTTTTATCTCTGCTCCTTTATTTGTTGTCTACAACTCTTTTTTTTCCCTATGAAATCTGACAGCCACCCAAGATGCAAAACAGAGCTCCTATTTCTGCTTTGCTGCAGGCCTCTACCAAAGGTATGAAAAGGACTTCACAAGCACTAGGTCCCTTTCTCTGCTCTGTGGGAATGAAATAATTTTGGGGTTTGGGGTACACGGCACTGGGTTTTTAAAACCGTGACTTCCATGGGCATGGAAGGTCGTTCCAGCATAGAGGAAACAAGGAACTCCAGTCAAACCACCATGCCATGTTCTAAAGAGGTGAATTGAACGGGAGTTCCAGCAGACACAAAGGCTTTCAAATCCCTTGCCTCTGGTCTTGTCTTGTCTATTCTTGTTCTTGTCTCCCATTGTTCCTGCAGAATATCAGGGTTGGAAAAAAACCCATCCTATCCTTGTTTTGAGAAACAGCCTTTTAGAACATTTCCTCTAACAAGACCTGCAGAACCCAACTGAGCATCTAGTTCCACTTACAAGGGGAGTAAACATCTTCTATTCCCTGATCTTCTTAGCAGGCACTGGATCCCTTCACCAAGAGATACCTGTAGCTGCTGATTGAGGGAGGAGAGCCCAGATCACCAACAACGTCTGCATGCTCATATTATGGATCCCATTCCAGTAAGGCAATGAACAGACTGCTTCATGGGAAATTCTTGTTTCAGAAGGAAAAGAAATGAGGTTAAATTTAAGACCATATCCTGACTATGCCTGCACTTGGTAAAGCTTGGAAGAGGCTTTCCAGATCTTCTAGTCCAACTGTCAACCCAGCGCCATCACAACCACTCCTAACACATATCCAGAGTCTTCTGAATTTGAACTTTTTCCTGACCAATCTTCCCCTTGCCAGAATGGCATAAAGGATCTTTAGCTTTAGTCACTTTTATAGCCTGTAGATAAGAAATTGTTGGATTCGATTAAGTGTATACTAGCACAGTATTAGCCACAAAATGATGTGGAAATTATCTGGCTTCCTGACCTGAAAATTTGCAGATGTAAACATTACATTATCACAATTTGAAGTCCAACTAATGCGTCAGTCCATCCACCCATGCAGAAGCCCTCTATGTGGAGCTCGATGAGTGCCTGCATGGGAACTCTGATCCCCCCTCTCTCTCTGCACTGCCTCTGTTTGCCTATAGAGGCTGCCTCGCTCAGCTTATGCTGCTGGGAATGAAAAAAGGCTCCTCAGCAGTCTTCTGAGTTACACAGCTTTTTTAAACTGGAACTATGATGCAGGGCCATGGCTTTGTGTGGAACAGCATGGCATGTGTGGGAGGGCAAGGAGCCCTGCCACAGCACCAGGTGGGGAAAAGGAAGATCCTGTACTTGGGTGTGCTGAGAGAACAGAAAGCAGCTCAAGAACAAGCCATGATGCTTTGTTAGAAAATCAAGCTGAGGGTGAGTCTTTCCTAGATGTCTCTTGAGGCAGAGTAACTTGTTTGTCTATTTGTTGAATAACATCCCCACAGTAGCTCAAATGGGAAATCTTACACCTTTTCCATCTATTTAAACACCTGCCTTTATTACCTACATGTCAGGCTTACCCTGAAATTTCCTCCAAGCTGTGTGTGGCCCCTTGCAACACCGCAACTTGGTGCAGTTGATGGAAGTTTTCCTTCCAGAGAAGCAGGAACCAGGCCAGTCTTGGAGCAAAAAACATGTATTAAAAACATCAGTCTTCCTTTGAAAGTGATCAATCTAAATGTACATATTGGACCAGCCATTACCGATGTTTTGCTTTTATTTTTCTTACAAGAAAAATTAAGCAGTTCATGTAATGAATTAGTGATTTTCTCTTCCATCATTAGGTAATTTTTAGAAAGAAAAAAAATATTCCAAGGCCAACAGTATATTTATCATGTTCAGTGCAAAATAAATCCCATACCAGGTCTTCCATCCTAGGCTTCCCAAACTCTTGTACACGCTTTACAAACACTATTAATCATCCAGAACCTGTCAGCAGTGTTAGCAGAGCACATAATGTATTTGGAACATTTGCAGCATAACAGTTTTGAATGTAAAGGTCATCATCTCTACATTAACTCCATCAAAATAATTGGGTAATTTTCCTTTAAAAGCACACAATACAGCTTCTCCCGGAGATCACATGTGGCAGCTGAATCTAACATCTGTGAAAGAAAGCATGGAGCTGCATGTATAGTATCACAAAGCTACATGGAGGATCAAAAGAATGTATTTGCTTATGTTAGCTCCCAAACAGAGGAATGTCAAACCCAGGAATTACACCAATGCATCCAAGTCAAGCCCATGCAAGCGATGCATTTTTTGCAGGAATGATATAGCCCTTCTCCATTGGCAAGTGGGATCCAGCTGGTGTGCAGAGCACGTGAGGAGTTACTGTGGCTGAATAAAGCTCCCTTCCTTCCTCCTCTTCCTTCTGCTGGGAGCGACTATGGATCTCCTCCACTGGGGACAGGAGCTGACCTTCTCTGAAGGCACCACTAATCAACTGGTGGGGAAGCTGTCAGAGTGTCCTCCTTGCCTCTCCTGCAGCACCTTCAGCTCTGCCTGTCCCACGACTCAGGGCTGCACCTCAGCCTTGTGCTTCTCTCTACAAAATTTTCCCTCTGACTAAGTTGATGGTCAGCCACAGACACACAGCCCTTTCATAACTAGAACAGTAAGGGACAGCTGATAAAAAGAAGAGATCATCTGTCTCATCCACCCTTGCTGGCATAAATCTCTGCCCTGGTCCTTCTGGACACACTATTGTCAATAGTGGCCTCCTTGGCCACGTGGACACATGCTGGCACTTGTTCAGCCACTGTCAACCAGCACCCTCACATCCTTATCCACTAGGCAGCTTTCAAGCCGCTCTGGCCCCAGCCTGTAGCACTGTAGGGCAGATTTGCAAACAGAAGGGTGCAAAGATCACCAGACAAAGTGGGTGATACCGCAAATGAAGAAACACATAATCACTTTTACCTAACAGCTAAGGCCATTACTGCAAACACCAAGATTTCTACAAATAAGATGAACAGGGAACCAGAAGCCTCACAGTACTGCAGAATTCTACTTGTCTGAAGATATAAGTGCTTTATGAAGTTGTCCATATAAGATACATTATTTTATGTAGTCAAATATCAACACAACAAATGAATTCTAGCCAGTGGGCCAGTTTTGAACTTTCCCACATTTGTTACCCTGGAGATTGGAAGATGACTCTTATTTGGAGCCTCCTACAGCAAACAATTTTCATGTGCTAGTTGCTTCAAGCAGTGGTGTGAATCCTGATATCTCCTTCACAATCAGACAGCCATCTTCCTCTAGCCTTATTTCCTTTCACAATGACATTTGAGAGGCCATGCCAACATACAACACACACCCCTCAGAGCCAAGTTAGCATATGTGTTACCATGGGTTGGAGCCATGGAGCAATATATCTTCCACTGTTTGTGCTCTGAACTGAGAGTTTTATGGCACTGGGAATATAAACCTGTCTGAATGAGCTGATGTTAGAGAGGAGAGTCAAAACATCCAGCCCATCAGGATGACCAGCACTACTGGTAGAATCTTCATAGAATTATAAGTTATAAAACCCCTTAAATCTGTCCAAATGGTAGACTGGAAAATTCATCAAGTCTGTTGAACCCAAGGAAAAATCCAGAAATAGATTCTTTCATCATCTCAGAATTCTCATCCAAAGGCAAAGTGGTGGTTTTGAATATCCTGGTGTCCTCATCCCTAGATAAGGTCACCATGTCCTCCTTGGCACTGCAATTCTTCCCTTCCTAGCAACAGGCTAGGCCAAGTAGTTCTTGTGCTGGCCTTACATGGCGTAGTGGGAGAAAAATTGCTTTCGTTCACTGACCTTTGATTCACTGTTGCCACTTTTAATGAGTGCTAATAGCTTAGATTTTGCAGAGGAAATAGCTGCCTAGTATAACTGGCCTTCGGCCACCAGTTCGTTTTCAAACAGCGCTGGCTTGCTTTGCCCATTAACCAAATCCAAATCCCAGTCTGAAGGAGGGATGAGGCTCTGCATTTTACTGTTCAAACCTTGTACCGTCCATGGACCACTCTTAAGCCATAAAACTATACCTTACAAAGAGGCCCAGATGGGGCAACAAGAGCATGATCCAACATACTGGGAAGGAGATAGCAGGAGCAACATGTTCAGGAGATATCCTTTTTAACATCAGATGGCAGCTCACCCTACCAAAGTCACAGTGAAGGGCTGCCATTTGGCCTCCCTGGCAAGCTTTACTGAGCATTAACACAAAGCCAAGGCACTGAGCTCAAAATCCTGGCACCAAGAAAGGAAATGGCAACCATTGCCTCCCAATATCCTCAGAAGCAGAGTTTTGGCTTTGGGCTCTTTCATTAGCTCAGCAAATTACCTCAAACCAGCAGGTCCCACTACCTTTCCCAGGTTTCCAGCTGCAGAGAAGCAGCACATTTCCACCCCTTTGTGAACTACTCAGAGCTGAAGTGCTCAAAAACCTGGCTGAGCAGCCATGACTCCTATTGTGCTCCTCTTGCCCAATGCAGAAAGGAGAATGCTGAAGCTGGGACTGCACAACAAGCTAGCACTTCTGATAAATATGATAAAAGCCGCCCCAGCAATTAGTAAACAGTGGTATAATTAGCAAATGTTTTTCTATTTACTTCCTTTAATATGCAATAGGGGGAAATGAAATAAAATGTCAAGGACTTCATCAAACAGATGGTTCTGCACTTATTATTTTTCTCTGCTGTATTGTTTGCGTCAACTAAAGAAGAAACTCCTTTATGAAGTGTGACTCATGGATTCCTGGGAAGCTGCATTCTCAGCAGGGGGAGGATAGCAGGGAAGGACAGGAAAGGGGAGGGAGGAGGATTCAGCTCATGAGGTTTTATTAGGAGCATTATTATGTCTCATTAATTAATCTGAGCACTGCTTTAGTGACGTCTCGATCTCATTTCACAGGAAAAAATTACTCTGGATTGCCAAGTTAAATAGACAATTACAGGAAGACCAAATTATGCCTACATTGCATTTCCTCAGGGCACCAGGCCAAGTTCATGTCAAATCCATAATAACTAGACTACCCTGACTAAAAACAGCTCCTGTGGACATACGTCATGAACCATTTGTAATTTACACAGAGGATGTATTGATCTTCCTTGGGCTTCCTTTCTCATAAATTCATAAAAACAAAGACAGGATTTTTTAAGTGTCTAGCTCTCTGCAGCACATATGCAGAGCATAAGCTGCGTTAACTCCAATAAAGCCTAATTAATGTATAACCATTAGCTGTTTAATTTCCTTTTTCTATCCCAAGGGGTAGTTGCTTAGAGAACAGGAGGAAAAGCTTAGTACATTTCAGAGGAGGAATGCGAAGCAAAAAAAAGCCTTGTATTTTCCCTGAAGACAGACGTAAAGGTAAAACCCAAGAAAGTTCTCTCTTTACCTGGTGAAAAAAACCCATCAACTTTCCAGATTTGCTTGGACTACAGAAGAGCTAGGAGATCCTTACGAAAAGAAGGGATGTGAACAAATGTGTTCAAGAAAATGCAATGCCCTTAAAAAACAGTTGACGTGAGAACTAATTCCACCTTTGAATCCCACTATGAGAATTCCTTCTCCCATCTGCAACCCCCAGTTCTTGGTCTATTCTTTCTCTCTTCCCCTCACGTGCGATCTGTCCTTTTCTCCTTGCCCCCAGCTGGAGAGGGCCACATTGTTCCCAGTCCTCATACTTTCCCCAATCAGTGCCCTCAGCTCTGGTGTTTTGGAGCCCCCTTTCAAGCACAAGTTTCCTTACTCAGGACAGTGAGTACTAGTGACTCAAAAAAACTGGTGCTGATTGAACCAGAGCACCAAGAGCCTGGTACAACCATGACAGTGCAAATCTTCCTTCTTCCTTGCAGTCCCAAGTTTTCTCAGCACTTCTTTCAGGCCAGTTACAATCTTTTGTTGTTGTTGTTGTTGTTCCCCAGCTTAGAGTTCATGTATGAAGAAATGATCTGGATAACAGTGCACCCCGTTCATCTACCAGGAGATACAGGTCGCTCTCCCTCCTCTGGTATGCGTCTCCTTGTCAGAAGAAGTGTAGCCTCTCATTCTCTTTTCCAAAAAGGTGGAGCTGAGCTGATCTCCATGTGGCTCTGTCACCACCCAGACCTGGCAGGTCACCACCACCGACAAGTGGCAGGTAAAGTAATCTGCAATGCAAATCCCAGCAGTTTCCAACTCAGAAATGACACCTTCCTCCTCCCTCAGCTGCAGCTACATACTACTAAGCACACCAGAGACTGCCCTTCTGCTCCACACTCTGATATTCACACACACATTTCTTGCTCTATGCTCCTGTCACCTCCCTTTACCCACCAAAGAGTTTATTTTGTGTTTTAGGTTCTTTGGTAAAACAGTGAGACAAATTTAACTGTATGGACAGCCCCCAAGGAACAGCTGAGTATGAGTGTGCCTGCCAGCCTGGTATAAATTTTAGTATGGTGTTGCACATCTCTTCCATTGTTATTGGCAAGCAAGGGTGACACCTTTGCCACATGGTTCACGATGGTCACATCTGGTGATATGAAAAAGAACAATCAGCCTCTTCAAAATGCCTTCCAAACTATTGTGGGTATCCTGGAAGGGGCTTTGTTTTCTCCTTCTTGCCTTAATGCTTTACAAATGAGCAATGAGTGTTATTAAATCTCTGTTCCTTCCTCAGGCAGCAATGCTCTTTCCCTTTTTCTCTTTATTGTCCCAGTTTAAGATTTTCATGATCCAAGCCAAGCTATTCAAGTGACAAAGCGGATTGCTTTGCAGCATGGCCTCCAGCCAAAACTGTGACCTTTTTAACAGTGAGGTGAAATGGCAACATTTTGAGTATCATAATGCTTTTGTTTTTGAGCAAGGAAAATTGTTTTTCATTCTTTAACAACCAAGGAGCTTTTTACCTTACCAGAGGTTGTTTGGTCTAGAGAAACAATTTTGCAAAATTGTCCAAAACCCGTGACAAGCTATTTCATGTTGCTCTCTGACATTTATTAAATGTGATGTCAATTTCTCACAATCCTGTTAATATTTCCTTTTAAAAACTACTGTTGGATTTTTAAATAACACTGCTGAGAAGTGTAAGAAAGCCTTCAGCACCCTATGCCATATTTTTACATGCATGAAGCCTGTTTTCTTATTATTTTTAAAATCTGAAAATGCATTAAAAAGGGAAAATCCCAATGAAAAATGAAAACTCCAAACACAGTCTTTGTGGTGGAGACTGCTCTGCAAAGGGCTGCACACTGATAAAGGCTTTCCTCTGAAATAGCAATAGGTAGTGGTGGAAACATCAGCTTCTTGTTTGGTTCTCACCTCCAGCTCCAAGCAAAGGCAGTCTGAATCATGTTGCCCTCTCCACTCCTAACTTTTGTAAATTTAACCTTGATTTTTAATTTTTTTTCTTATAGAGGGTCCACCCATTCTGCAGTCAGTTCCTCACAAAATAACTGAGGGGTCATTAGTGAAAGGAGATTTTCCAACAGTAAGAGAGGAATTTTGAGGCAAGAAGAGAAACTGCATGTAGGATGGAGCTCTGCATCTTGATTGCTAATGCAAATATTAATTTATAATCATCTTTGGAAAGATTTCTTCTAATATTGAGATCCACGGAAGAACAGAGGGTCACATGATACAAGTGCTCAAAATGCTAACTTTCAATCTGTAAAGTCAGACTCTTCTTTTTTATACCAAAAATAAAATAAATCTCTGCTTTGTCTTCAGCACCTACCAAGGATTCTGTACATATCTTGCAATAACTTTACAGGGAATGCAAAATCTAGAGTAGTTAGGGCAGCAAAAGTTTCTTACAGCCTAGGGCTTTCCTTCTCTTGCCTTTTCCTCCAGAGAGATTTGGAAGGGTGGAAGAAAGGTTTGTGAGTTTAGGAAGGTGCATGTTACCCATTTTACCCATTTCTTAAGGCATTTACACTATTTACTAATGAAGGTGTAGACAAATGCACCAAGTCCTGACTCTCTAGGAAGGTGAAACCCACTTTGCACAACCTCATGTGAAACAGAAGAGCTCTTTTCTGCAGGTGTGGACATCTCTCTCATTTTCTATTCTGGTCAGATAACCATGGGTTCCTCCATTATTTACAGTGTCTTGCCCAGTGGAGAAGGAGTTTGTAAGGTGGGCGTTGCCAAGCTTCACAAGTCAACAGGGTAATCTGCTGATGCATGTTTTCTCCAAAGGGCCTTCCCTCTCTTTATGGTCCCTCTGTCACTGAGTGGCTCAGGAGAAGGTGTTTACAGGCAGAGGTGCTGCAGCACTTCCCCTCCTCTGGCAGCATGAGGCAGTTGTAAAAGTCATCATGTAACGTCTCACTTCTCTGAGGCAGGAGATGTCACACAGCATGATGAAGATGCTGTGCATACTGGTGCATACTCCTCCAGTGGGCCAGAAAGAACATCTGTCACCAATATTTCTGCTTCAGCTCCATCTGCACCTGGTTGCTCTTTCTGCAAGTTCCTGTGTTAATTTTCTTCCATATACTCAGACACCCTGCAGTGAGTTTGTTATCTTACACGGATTGCCATGGACAAAGTGTTTGTCCAACAGACGCAAGAAAAAGCAGAGAAATTAGCACCAAGTAACAACACTTCTTCCAGAACAGAAAATATATGCTTTTGTGGTTCTCAAGATATTCTATGTATTGTGTGTCTTGGTGTTTTCTCTTTTACGAAGGTACAGCAGGAAAGGCTCAACTTCTGGCCCACTAGAAAGAGCCATGGCAGCATGTTTCAGGGTGGTAGGATAGCATGAATACACATTTGTTCCAAATGCTGTCAAATAAATCTTAGTACTGAGGACAGGAAGGAACCACATTGCAAATAAATTGAAAACATGGAATCCGTAAGAAGACATCAGAGTCAAGATGAGATAACAGACTGGGCTTGTGATGCCTACTGCACAGAGGACTCATCTTTCTCTTTCACCTCCTATTTCAGTATAACATAAGGTTTGAAAGACCTCAGTCTTCCTTGGAAAGGTGGAATTGTTAAGATGTTAGAGAAAGAAGGTATTGCCTTTAGTTTACCTGGTCCCTGCTTGCTTAACTCACAAGAGAAATCTGCACATAGAGCAGTTAATGCTTTATCATTCACGTCCCTTATCATGCCCTGAGGGCACATATTGTGCTTGACTCATAATTAGTTTGTTTGTATAATAATAAAAGGAAAACAAGCGGCCCCATATCTCTGTCACCCTAACAACGAGCTGACACATACTTAATCAAAATAGAGGATGCTGAATTAATTCAAAGAGGTTGACTTTCAGGAGGGACATTTGGAAAATTCTCCCAGAGCAGTTAGTCACTCAGGCAGAATTTAGCCAAACACATGATGAAATCTGTCACATTCATTCCAAAATTAATAATTTCCCAGAAAATATTCAGTTGCTTTAATGTATTTCCAGACATTACCACAAAGCAGAGGATGAATGAAAGAGTGATGCACCTAAATACGAAGAAGCTCAGTGAGAAGAAAAAATCTGTAGAAAGTTTGCTCACACTTTTGACACTAAGCCAAGAGCACTTTCCTGTGCCCTGGCAAAGCCTCCTCCAGTGGAAAAGTTTAGGGGAAAAAAAGACACCCAGTTAACCAGTTGTCAAGAAAAAAAACTACGAATAGTATCATTTATCAAAGAATCTAATTTTCACAGCTGGCCCTTTGTGAAAGCATTACACGCAGAGGTCGCTGGAGCAGGAAAACAAAGTAATTGCTGGCCCTATGGCTGCTCTGCAGGTGCTCAGGATGGGACTGGCTGTTCTGTTCAGCTTTAAGTATTCCAGAAATACTACATCATCCACTGAAGCAATACAGTACATTTTGGGTGGACTCTAAGCAGCATTGTGAGCTATAGAAACAGGGTGAACAGATCCAGACAACCTTGTCAAAGGATGACCCAGCTCAACAAAAGCCCACTCTATTTACCTGCATGAGACAAAATCAGAGGAAAGGTCTTCCATTTACAGAGCAGAAAGAGAAGAAACACGATTTGGTGTTTCATCTGTGATGATATAAGTTCATCTGTGATGGCTTCTTTTTTCCACTTGAGCAAATATATGCCTTTCTCTAAGGCTGTGCAGGAACCTCGCAAATAGACATCTAAGTTCAACATTAAACATGGCAAAGAGAAAACATTTCCTCACTCTATATTCTAACTCTATATTCTATATTGTGTCCTCTTTTCAGGCTTATACCCATTACTTGCTTGCCCAGAAAATAATAATTTGTTACACAGCATCAGATCAACATAGGTTCCTAAAGGAATATATGAAAAAAGGATAAATATGTAGAAGTCTGATGGAAGTACCTTTGATTTATCACATTATTAATGCACAGGTTTTCTCTTGCAGGTAACAGGAAAAAAACAAAGGGTGGTGGTTTTATAGTTTAGCAACAGTCACTCACATGTCTCCTGAATTAGGTGAGTAATAAAATTGTTAAGAAATGTATTTGGAACAAGTCACACTGCACCTGCCTGACAGTCTTTTCTGAAGCTTAATGTTTGCACTCCTCAATTCTGCTTCCTTTCAGACAGACTGGCTTTTTCCTGCTGATTTGCTCATTGAAGTTCTGCTTACGTTTACAGCACCACAATGGAAAACATTCAGGGACTGAATGAGAAATGATCCATAGGATATTCTTAAGCACAGACTAGCCAAGTCTTTAGGAAAAAAAAAATCAATGTCAGATGATGAGTGATGTAATTTTCATTACTCTGAGCAATTAATTACTCATGTTATATTTGCAGAAGTAGGAAAAAAATGCAAGTCATGGCTTAAATTTGTGTCTCTTGGAGGAGGTAAAGGTACAAATTAGTGGAAGAATATTGCAATGTCATGGACACTGATGCTTTCATTTCAGAGGCCACCACATTTTTGAGGGATTAAATGTGATTAATAAAGAGTCTTTCCCAGCTCTGCTTGAAAAGCTATGGCAACTAGAGTGTTAATTCACATTATTTGACTTCTCCAGCCTACCAGGGAGCTTCCTGGGGAATCCAGAAGGAGGCTTGTGGCAGCATTCAGACTGACCATCAGTCCAGCTTCAAGACAATTCATTTATCACCAAAAGGACATGTTGACTTTTGGTCAGTAGTTTGGTGATTTATGCCCAGAGTTCTCTGCACACAAATCATCTTGTCTTGTGGCCACCTGCTGATAAAACCAGGTAAGCCACTGTGTGTCTGGCCACCATTCAGAAAAATTGAGGGTGTTCTCCTGGGGGTTATGCTCTTCACTATAGAAGTTCAGGTGTTTCCAAAAGTAACCCAGATTTACTCAAATGATAACATGAAACAGAATTTAAAAGAAAACTACAATTTCAAAGCTTAATAAAAATGAAAACCTTAACCTAAATCTGTTTATGAAATAGCTACTAAAAAAAGAGTACGAGCAAATTCAAGGAAGTTTTACTATGTGACTACTCCCCTCATCTGCACCACAAGTGTTGTAACAGCCGGAGTCTTCACGGTCTTTTGTCACACAAGGACCACAATTCAACTTTCATACTCAGCAGAGGAATGAGAGCAGCAGGCACTGCTCCCCAGCAGCCCCAGCTCTTCTGTTTGCAACTTCCCCCATATGCTGTGCCCTCACCACCTGGCTTCTCTGGGTGCCTGCAGTGACACTGGGGTTTGACCATGGGCTGACGGCACTGGGATGGATGTCCTTCCCACTGGTGTGACTGGTGCCCCGCAGGCAGCCCCGCTTGTAGCAGGGTCATGAGGCTGGTGCTGGATGCCCGAGCAGCTCGGTTCACATGTGTGCCTGATGGTGGTCCAGGTGTCACCCTTGTGCCATCTTTGCCTGAGATGACCATGAATGACCTGGTTTCTGCATAAAGCAGAGTCCTCTCTCTCTCTAGAAGCTCCTCTGCCATCCTCTGTGCTGCCTTTTGAGATCTCCTGGTGCTGTGAGCCAGCTGCTGATGCACATCAGAGAATCCATAGGCAGAGATGGTACAGAGGTGTCCACTTCATCTGTACAGGCACCTCTGACCGTGCCTCTAACCAACCTGTACCCAGGGCAGCACCAAAACTAGGCATGGCGTGGTGAAATGCCCCAAGAAGAGGATGCTTAAGCCACATGCAGTCACCAGCAACAAGCAACAAGCAGCATATGGCCCAAGCAACACCAGTGAAAACTCCCCTTGGTTTCATATGCTCGCACAGCCCAGACTGCTTTGGTACCCTGTCCAACATTCCCAGGTCCTGAGCCTATGTCCCAGGTTTTTGCTACCAAGTCAGTGTAAAGCAGTGAAAACAGTGCTCTCAACCTGAGCCCAGTGCCAAAATCAGTTATCAGACTGCTCTTGCAGCAGTGAACGTCATCATTTACACAGCAGCTAGTGAAGTTCATCCTCAGTGCAAATATTTATATGATGGACCTATGGCAAATGTCTCCCTTCTTGACACTTCCCTGTATTTACATGCTTAAATAAAACTCCTCAATGACTCCCCAAAATGAGGCATACCAAACACACGGTTGGTCTCACAGTTAATGTCACTTGTAATCCTTCTCCTCTGAAGCAAATCCTCAACATCCATTAAAACCACTTAAACCATCCATTAAGACCAGTCTTCAAAACCTGCCCTCAAACATCCTGTCCCCCCTAACTAATCATTTCTCCTGTGGTCATCCCTCCTCCTGACCAGCAGGAATCACTTGTAAGACACGCCTCAAACCCTGGCATACAATTACAGCAGTTTCCTACTGATCCCATTACTCTTGTGCACACCCCAGCACCACCACCTGGACTGCATTTCAGGCAGATGATCTTTCCCTTCTTCTACAGTCATCTCTGATTAGAGCCAGTTAGAAAATCCTTGGAGAAGAAAGAAGATGGGGGAAGAATATTGGAGCAGGGTCATGTAATAAGATGTAAAGTGGGATAAGCAGATTTCAAGGCTACAGAAAGCAGTGCCTCTTTAAAACATAGCCGCACACTAGCCTGTAGTGAAATTCAAGTGGCTGGTAACAAAATTGTGGATGTTTACCACCTCCAGGATTTCTAGCAAAAAAAACCCAACCCAAAATCATACACAGAGAAAGAGAACTCTAAGAGATGAGAAAACAGTGAGATGAGAAGAAAAACCCTTGGGTTCATAGGCAAAAAGTCATACACAGGTGTTCCCTGGGTGGCACTCTGGTGGCCTCATCCACCTGCACAGAAGATCTTCTGTGACTGTAAAAAGCCCACAGCTCTGAGAAATAAGGACACAGCAGCAAGGTCACAATAAAAGCTTGAAAGAAACCAGAGGATGGTAAAATGTCACCAGAACCAATGCAACACCAGACTGGTGGCTCTTGATCCAAAAAACTACTTGCCACAGGTCTTCTCAATGGCTTAGACTGGTTTCTGCACTTGGCCACCAGACAGTGAGATTTAGCACTCAAAAAAGAGGAAGAAAGAAAGGTGTTGTTATGCTGCGTATTGTTACACAGCACAAAAGCAAGCTTGGCTCAAGAAGTATAAAAGGTATAAATCACATCTACATGGCAAGAATTCATTTATGACTAGTCTGTGACTCCTTCAACTAAAAAACTACTCTTGCTCAAAGTGGACCACACACATCTGGAATCTCCTCTTTTCATGTGGGCCACTCAAGAAAAGATACAGAGGAAAACATCAGAAAAGAGAAAAAAATTGAAACAGGTCCAGATATTTATTTTTAAAGGTGATTTTAAACTTTTTTTTTAAGAAAAAAGGCAAATGGTTGAAACCTTAACATTTTTACATCTGTGTAGCAGTTTCAAATCAATTTTGGCAGCAAAATCATCATATTTCCAGGAGCGAAACAGCAAGTCAAAAGGAGAGAACCAAGGTTTTGGGCACTAACCAGGGACAGAAGGGGCTCCCTTTAAGCTCCACCTCAATGACAGACTTGCTGTTGAAGAATCAAGCAGCATTTTGAGGTATTCCCATAAATGATAGAAGAAAGACAGAGAAGGGGCTGGCTTGAGACCCTGCAAGTACAAGGTGTTCTTGTGGTACTGTTAGCAGTCCTTAGAAAGGGTTGGTGGCAAAGACATGATAACTGAGAGCATTTATCTCATTTCTCTCTATCTCCATCTCTCTTTTATTTTTATTTTCAACAAAGCACATGGAAAAGTTACAGCTTTCTTCCCTGGGTAGAAAATGAACTGTCCTAGGTTACAATGTAAAATTGTGCCCAAGTGTCTTGGTTTTGAAAGAAGACAGGTATCTGCTAAAGAGAGGCAGGGCCTCTCTTGGAATGGATAATTCAAATCCCCTTCCCTCAAATTATTATAATTTAGAAAATTAAAACGGCTCTCAGGCAGAGATATGGGGATAGGAATAACAGTTCTTTACTAATAGGTATAACAAGGCAAACAAACAACAACAACTACAGCAATTAATAGCGAAAACAGAACTAGGGACTTTGACGGAGCTTGGTTTCACAAAACCCGGGGCAGTCTGGTCTCTGGGGACTCCAAAAAAAGGTACCAAGCTGGAACGGTGGGGGATCCCGGGCTGGTGGATCGGATGAAATTCGGAGCTTCGTCAGTGGTCACTGGAGGGCAGGGATGTCCGGCAGGGAAGGCAGTGCGGGGCCGTGGTGCAGAGCAGTTTTAAAGCAGCGCCGAGGCAGTGGGACAGGGCTGAGCCAGCTCCAGCAGAGCAGCAAATGGAGAAATCAGGATTTTTTTCTGGGCACACGAGCAGATGATGGTAACTCTCTCCAGAATCAGATCCCAGTGGTGCCAGTGAAAAAACCACGCAGCAACGGCAGCCTCGTCCTCTCCTGACACAGACCACACTCAAAGTGAAGCTGTGCCCCAGCCCTCGTCTTTCTCCCCCCCCCTCGGGGGAAAGCTCCCGGAGACAAAGGGTGTAGCCAAGGGCCAGCCTCCACCTAGCCTCCATGCTTTGTTTCACCTGAGCACTGATAAGTACCTAGCAATTAGTTGCCTTGCAACTCTTGGGAAAAAATTCTATAGGTGAAAAAAAGAAACAAGGCTAACCCTCAACACCAAGGTATGTATTCTATCCCCATGAGCCGTTGGAGCTAAGGTGGGGCAGTGTTTTCCTTATCTTCTGTTAATGAGCCTAACAATGCCTTGCCACATGACTCATAGATAACTCCCTCTGGGAGTTATCTCTGTTTAATGGACCATCAAGGACCCACTGCATGACTCATAGAATGAGATCATCCCATTGTGAGATGTTCCGCCCAGGGGGAGGAGCCAAGCATTCCCACCTGGATAAATCCAGGGTTTGGGACAGCACAGGCAGCTTTTATCCACTGGACTCCCAGAGGAGACAAGAGCTACCAGACGTTTCTACAGGAATCACTGCTTTGACAAGACCATCTCATCTGGACTGCCACTACCACCCTAACTAACAGGGTGTCAGGTTGTATTCTGACTCTGTCAGTGGGTTTTTTTTGTACTATTACTTTTATTTTATTTTATTTTATTTTACTTTATTTTCTTTTCATCTTATTAAATTGTGCTTTTGACTTGGAGTCCTTCACTGGTTTTGCTTTCAAACCAGCACATGAATATATTCTGAAATCTCAAAGTTTTGCAGGACAAGAAAATTCCTCTCTGCCCAGCTCAAAGGAAAAACCACATCACCTGCAGGACCTGCACTGGTACACTCAGGAAATATGACCCTACCTAGAGCTTCCTAATGCTACCATAAAAGAATTTTTCAGCCCTTGCAGAATTAATGTACTTTTCTTGGCTTTATGAATTTGGCAGTTTCTTCCATATTCCAAGCAATAAGTCTTGTCTGCTGCATTTCTTTTCTTGTATGGCTGCTTTTATATAGCTGAAATATTTTCCTGTGATCATTCTTTGTCATAGATATGTGTCAGACTTCAAAGAAAGAGTCAGACTACTATATTTGCAATTTTTCTTCCCATATCCCCTGTCCTTGTTCAGCAATTGCTATTTTCCACTCTCAAACTTTTTCCTATTCTTTATAGATAGTTTCTATAATATTATTTTAATTCCTCATACATAAAAGTGGAAAACCCACAATAAACCCTTCATCTTTCTCTTCCCAAGAGAAATAGTCTAAAATAAGAATAGATATCTTTTTATGTAGTGTCCTGGATTAAAGATATTTTGAACTGAGAAATTTGGTTGGTAGTATTTGATTCCTGTTTTCATAGCTGCAAAGGAGAGAGTTTCTACACACAGCACTGAGACGACTGAGACCCTGAGGGTAGAGTCTGAATAAAATCACATGAAATGTCTCTGCTGCAAGACACAACCCATACCAACACCACAGATCACACTGGCATCCACGACCTGACCCATCCTCCCTGACATTAAATCAAAGCTGGCAATGTCCACATGGATCCTGCCAGGAGACCTTTCCACCATCACTCCACTGCCTGGGGTCTGATCAAAGCACTCACAGGATCCTGGGCATGGTATCCCAGCACCATCACTCTATGAAGCCACACAGAGCTGGCGAGAGGGGAAAAAGCATCTTCTCTGCATCTTGTGCCCAGTGATGGGCTTTCCACACCCTTCACCTGGGCAAGGCAGCAACTGCAAGGAGCAATTTCCCTTCCCATGCAAAACCCCAGAGATTTGGGCCATTATATGTCCAACAGGATGGAGAAGTCCTGTAGATGCAAAGCAGGCACTGAGAGCTCCCACCTCCACATCTCACAAAAGGCAGGAGACAGGAGTCTTCCTCATGGCCTTGCTCACAAGCAAGTCTGGCTTGCTATGGTTGGCCAAAAGTTGGGGGATGAAAACTCCCAGATCTGCCATCACCCTCTTCTTCACAGTCTAGGGAGGGAAGAGAGGGAAAAGGGTGGCTGCCCACCTCACAGGTATGTGATGAGCTTGGCTCAGCTCTCCAGGAGGTTCTGTGTCTTTGTCCCACTTAGGTCCTGCTTCAAGCCAGAATTGCCCTTTCTCTGTCCTTTTTAGCTGATCATGATTGTCTCTTGGGTGTCATGGAAAACCAGCTTGTCAGGGCGTGTAGGGTCAGCTGGTGGTTCAGAAGATACAAAATGAAAGGGCTTCAAACACAAGCATCTTGGTTTTGAAAAGACAGTTGTCTGCCAGGGGAAAGCTAGAGCTTCCCTTGGAATGGAGAATGTAAACCCCCTTCCCTCCAAATTATTATAATTTTGTAATTAGGGGTTTTCAGGCAAAGATATGGGAATAGGAGTAACAGTTCTTTTCTAGGAATATAAAGAAAAAGAATACAAATGTGGTAGTACAAAAAAAACAAACAAGCAAACAAGCAAAGAAAAAGTCCTGGTAAACCCTGACAGGGTCAGGGATACGACCTGACACCCTGTTGGTCAGGGTGTTGGAAGCAGTCCAAATAAATCCTCCTGGAGTAACAGATGTGGTTCTGAGGAGCAGAGATGATGGAGCAGAGAAAGTCCAGTGGTGGTGAGATGGATCCGGTCTTCCTCCTGGAGCCCAGAGGAAAGGCTGGATTCCTGGAATGCCAGCTGTTCCTGAGTCTCAGTTTTTATCCAGATGGGAACGGTTGGCTCACCCCACACTGGGTGGAGCGACTCACGATGGGATGACGTAATGTGTCATGTCATTGGTGAGCCTTACTGGCCCATTAGCAGAAGATATCCCCCGGAGGATGGATGGGTGGTGAAAGAGATAAGAAACACTGCCACATCTGGTTTTAACTGCTGGCCCATTATCAGAAGGCATCCACCCCGCTCCCCCCTGGAGTTACAGGAGATAAAGAAAATACTGCTTTCAATTGATGAAATAGAATACACATTTTTTGGTTACCTAACCCACGACAACAAGGCTCTTGGGCTTGCAGCTAATTTCTCTTCCCCCTTCCCAACCAGTAGTACTGACAAGCACATTAGAGGATAGTGTAGAGTACTTCCTCAGCACATTGCGAAAAGATGCCCAGAAGAGGCTGCATTCAAGAACAGAAAAGCTGCTTTATGACTCCCAGACACCCACACATACTAGGACTTCTGCACCAGTTTATCAACCTGTAGTTCAAAGACAAGTAGCAACAACTAACTCAAAAATACCCAGTGCCCCTATTTGCCACAATTCACGTGTGCACAATAAACACACAGCCCCCATAACAAATGCAAAGCATATAATCATAATTCTCTGCTCTACCAAAAGAAAATTACCCCAGACAACATCCCAGATAAATGACGTACAACTTGAGCTCTGCAAACGCCCCATGAAGAGCCAACCTCCAGGTCTGTAGGTCTGCAGCAGTATGCAACCTACTTTGCTTGGCAGATGAGGTCTTCTGGTGTGCCACCTGCACACGGAACCACCACTATCTCCAGTGCTTTTCTGGCCACTGATCATGCTTAATCTGCTTCATTAGTACTTGTCAGGGAAAACAACATTTCTCATTAAAATATTCAGCTGAGCTACTCTTACCAGAAGTTTTTGGCTCACAAAAGCCTCACTGTGGAGCTGAAAAGAGAGAGGGGAAGGGGGAAACACACTGCAGGCATAGATCTTGTGGTTGTCTTTAGCAAAAAAAGAAAAGGCAACCATGAGAATCTGTTCCTCAGCAAAGACCAAGTTCAGGGCTGCTTTCCATGCTGACTTCACAAATTAAATTTGTGTAAAAGTTACAACTTTTGGGTTGAAGTATAGCCAGTCAAATGGGTAACCAACACACAGCTGAAAACATAGATACAGAGAAATCTCTGCCCATGGCAGAGGTTGCAATTAGATGATCTTTAAGGTCACTTCCAACCCAAAATATTAGATGGTTCCATGATTCTATGAAGTACCTATGACATCTTTGTTGAAAGCTGGAAAAGGAAATGTTTGTCTAAAAAAAAGTCAAAAAATATTTAAAAAACCATCAACAACTAAATCAACTGGGATGCAGTGTGGAATACATCTTGAAAAAGAGTCTAAATAATAATGACACTGTCTAAAGTAGCCAACAACTAGAGCAGAGACCTTCTAAAACAACTCTGCTGCTTATCTGCACATCTGCAGTGAAACAGAAAAAAGAGAAGGCAGATTTAGGTAAGAGTAAAAACAGAGAGAAAGAAAAAAGACATTACTTTGCCTGTTTGTGCAAGGCAAGGTGGACATGGCAGAAGAAGGGATGAGCTTTGGCTGACAGTGTCATTAGATAAAAATCATTCCAAGACAGAGAAGTTGGTGATGATTAAGAGATGGATGGACTGATGGAGGCAATAGTGAGACACAGCATATATCCAAGTCAAATGACACCATGATCTCAACAGCCTGAGGAAGATGATATGGTCTGCATCAGTCCAAAATCAGAGCCCAGCCTATTTTACACTGCAGTTTTACTTCTTTGTAAAGACCTGACAGTATTGAAGTCTAGGTTGAAATAACACACTGCAAGTTTTCCTTTCCAAAGGGGAGGAAAGAGAGGATTTAATCCAACCATATAGATTGTCTTTTGCCTTAACACAGCTCTCTTAAACTCCCAGTCCTTTTTAATGTTTTGAAAAAAAGAGATTAGGTAGAGATCACTATTATTGTCATGGGCAGGTGCAGGGGCCCAGCCTTCTGCTCAGGTTTGCTTGATTGTACCCATGAGACCACTCTTGAAGGCAACTCCCTACAGCTTGGGAAAGCATGGGGACATGGCATTAGAACAAGGTGACAGCAAGGGATCGGGGGGCCACCATGGAGCTGTGACCAAGTGTCACTACCCAGTTCAGTCTATCACCAAGGTCACAAATTCTGCAAGTTATGTAAAAAATAACTTCTAAATAGTTAAAAGACCTACCTCCTGACAATTCTTGCATGCTATTTAAGACTCCTATCAAGGAAGAAAAACAGGAGACTCAATGCACAGAAATACATCCCCCCACCTGGAAATAATGCTATAAAAAGGAAGTAACTTAAAATAGGAGCTGGGCTGCAAAGACATTCATCATCCAACTTCCCAGGCTCTGGGATCCTTCCCAGGCTTCCCAGAGGATCCAGAGCCTGGACTGTAATAAGCACTCCTATTTCAGCAGCAGGAAGAAATAAGACAGGCTGGTGTGTGATGGCTTGTCAGTGGTTGCTCAACATTTAAAGGCAGAGCATCCCCTGCATTTTGGGACCCTCCAGTTCCACCATGTGCATGTGATACAGAGGCCAGAACACCCCTGGCCAGTCAACTGCTCCTTTTGTGCTGTTCAGTGACTACCCTCAGCATCAGAGCAGTTTCAAACAAAGATCTCCTCCTGAGCACTGCCCAACTCTTTGTCAACTGCACAACAAGGGAGAATACACAACAAGAACTTAGCAGGCAGCTTTGCAGGTGCTCCATACACTGTGATGGAGCCAGAAGGTGAATTAAGGTCAGTAGTGTTTTGTTTCTATTCGCATGCCCCTCCTCTCCCTATCAGCCAAAACTGACTTTGTGGCTGTAGGGATGCAAAAGGTCCCCCTGTCCTTTTGGGAAGCTACTTCTCCTATTAGCACATGGCAGGATTTGATGAGCAAGTTATCTCTGTCTGCAGTATTCCAAGGGGTGAAAACCTGACTGATACTGGATCTAAAAAATCAAAAGGTGGCCTAAGAGTCTTTTAGGCAAGTCAGATTTCTTGAGTCCATTTCCACAAACAAGAATCTGGAATGAGGCAGGAGATCACTGGAAGCACGTGAAAGAAAAGGGACAAACACACCATTTGGCTCAGCTCTTGTAAACCATCATATTACATGCTTGAGGTTAGAGGGAGCTGTTTTATTGGAAAAAATGTTTTCAAGCAATTTTTCTACATAAAAATAACTCATTAATGGAGAATAACCCTGGGAAACAGCTGGAAATGTCTGCAACTAAACCTCAGTGCAAAGTGAACCAACTAAACCCCAGAAGAGATACTATGGCAATATGGGCATGTGCTCATTGCATGGTTGCACCTTCAGGTCACTCATCCCTCTTCAGTGTTCACTGAGGCCATGCTTGTAAATCCTGAGATATCAGAAGTACAAAAGCTTGCTATACCACATCACTAGTAGTTCTGCTAAGAACGTTTAAAAAAGTATTTTGTGCCTGATTAAAAAAAAAAAAATGTGGCTTGAGAAATGGAGATGAATGAAGTTCCACCAAAAAAAGACTGAATATTGAACCAAGGGAGCAAACAAGAACATGGACTTAATTTTTTTTCCAAGCAGTTAAAAATATATGAATTCAGTAGGGAATCCTTTAATTTTCCACCTGTATTTTATTTTAACTTCAAGTTGTCTTCCTTACTCTGGTCTTTCTTCCCCAAGGTGCAGCAAAAAAACCTCAAAAAACCCATAGTATTCCTCTGTATCATCTTTTTTCTCCCTTGGCTGCCTCTTTTAGCAGAAAAAAAATTCAATAAGATCTGTTTGAGGTGGCCTGGTCATGTTGACAAGCGAGTCTTTAATCAGAAGTAACACAAGTAGAATCAAAACCACATAGGACTATTTCAGGGAAGTATGTGAGCTGCTGGAGTGAAGGATCTACTGTACATGGGCAAACTGGTGTCTCTCTGCTGTATTCATCCAAAATGGCACAAATAATCTTCCAGGGTTTTAGGACTGAGGTTTGCTGGCTTGGATGGTTTATTTACATTCATTATTTATTACATAAAATTTATTTTAAAATAATTTTTTTAAATAATTTCTTTTAAAATAATTTATTTTATTTTATTATACATTCAGCCCTTGCCTACATAAGAAAAAAATTTGACCATCCTTCACCTCAACATTAGCAAGAACATACTCCACCTTCTTTTACCCAGCTCTCAGAGGTAGTTTCTCCTGGATAAACACAGGAAGAAATAGCAAGCAGAGATCTCATATAGCCTCTAGGCTACAAATGGATCATTATCTACACAATGCTTTTCTTCCTATAACCCACACATTGTCAAGGTTATTTATAGGACTTTTCCTAGCAGTAGCAGCTAGCAATACAAACAGCCAGTAAATTTCAGGGGTGCACTGAATGCAAAGATAATTCTGGTTTTGTACTTTCACTGGGTATTTTGGGAGGTTTTGTCTATGAACTTGGAGCCTTGTGGGGCCCTCAAAGCCAAAATAATAAAATTCACACTGTCAAACATTATTCATTGAGCTGAGAGGTTGCAGCATCATGCCTGGAATGGTGGGTGGCTTTTCAACAAACAAACACCCTTCGCTGCTGAACAGGGGGCAGATCCCAAACCGAAAATCACCTTGTGCTTTTGTGAAGCTAGGGTTTAGTTAAGAGAGATTTTTCAAAGATGTTGCTGAAAGGTAACAGCTTAAATGACCTTAGTGCTTTTGAAAACCTCATCTCCTTTATGAACCAGTTCACAGGTCCAGCCCCTTTACACTGCTCAGGCAAAGTGATGCCTTGATTAAATATTTAAGACTAAAAGTGGTGCCAGGAGCTCCCGTGTCTGCATCCACACACTTTTCTGGACGTGCTGTCAGGCTGAGACAGCTTTGCACCATGTGTGGGCAGCTACCAGAAGGCTTCAGCACTTCCTCTCTTAGAGGATACCTTGCAATAAGGTCTAGAACTAGCTCCAAGATCGCTTTTCTCCATGTTGCCCAGAACTTCACATGGGTTGGCTGCAAATGCCTAGTGTTTCTTTTCCTCTCTTCCCCCAGGTCTTAAATGGGAATGAGCCTTTTTTATTTGAACACTTGGCCTTCCTTGCAGTAGTTCTCAAGAATAAGTCAGCACACTTGCTTAGAAGATGACTGTGCAAGCAGATAGGACACAGGACTGGGAGTCAGAGGTTACAGCTTTCGCTCCAGCCCTGCTTTTAGCTGGGTATTACCTGCAGAAGGACTATTTACTTCTCATTTCCATGCCAAATATTTGGACTGCAAGCACTTTGGCTTAAGGATAACACCTTCTTACATTTTTGGACAACATCAGCCTTGGCAGAACTCTGCTTTCAGGTGAATCCAGCCTCAGCAGTAAAAGGCAGCCCATAGACAAGGCCCCAGGTTAATGAACATGATAGTTACAGTACACAAATGATTTTCAGCTGAAGACGCCCATAACTAACCCTACTGAAGTTAAAAGTTTCATTTGAAGACACTGATTGCATGACTCGATGAAATGAATGATCTTGTGCTACTCTACAGCTTGAATTTTCCCTACTATTTTCACCAAGTCATTCCCGCTAACCCTCCAATTAAAGTTTGCTAGTTACAACAGCTATACAGCACTGACACTAAGTATTCCAGCTGTATAAACACTTGGACAATTGCTTTTGACCTAGGCAACAGATTTAATTGCTACTATAGGGCTATTTAAAGAAGGCACTCTTCCTGCTAATGGCTAAAATAAAACAAGTTGATGGATCTGTCATCATTCCTGATGGGTGGACGCCAGCATCACAACTCAATCTCATACAATTTGCTCTCATTAGCACCTTTCTGGCAGTCTCTCCCTGAAGAAAGGTCCATGCCTGAGTCAGGGGGATAACAAGCTTTCCTCTGTCTTTATCACCTCCAGACACTGAAGCTCACAGATACTGCAGCAAAGTCAGTTGGCCTGGGAGTCTAAAAAATTTATTTGGAAATTATGACTCCTGACATTTCTTTGAGTACTACAAAAAGTGCTGTGTTAACTCACCACCTTGTTCTTCAAAAACCTGTGGTGTTGACTGAAAAGGATGCAACAAGCAAGGCTCAGAACAGGAAACAGAGAAAGGCAATATGGGGGGGATAATGAGGCCAGGCAGAAAATCAACAAGAAACAAGCACATTTTCAAACCATCATGTGAAGTTTTTCACGTTAACTTGGATTCACCTTTCTTCCCTGATCTCATATCTTCAACTTTCTTCATGACAGCAAGTATTCAAGATTGATATACAGAGTCATTTGTAAAACTGTGCAAGTAACTTGCTCAAGAGAAGTGGCAAGAAGGTTACAACTCTGGTCCAAGACAGTACACAGCAAGAAGAACAACTATGTTAGTTCCTGGCAGGGGAAAATGAGCAGGGCAGGGCCTGCAGAAACACAGCAATATGTAACTTTTTCCTGGGGCTGATTACTGCTATTACTGCTATGGTGCTATCTATTGCACAGACTATACACTTATAAGCTTGATTTTCCTCATGAAACTTCTGGGCTTTATTTGCAGAGTGAGCAGAGATAAAATAAAAGAAAAACAAAACGGAGCAACTTTCCGAAAGAACAAGATGTAAAAGTAAACTCACTTCAAAATTTTTAATGGTCACCTACCCCTTGAAATTGAGAAAGTATAGAGTAAGATGTGCAAGAGTAAAATACTTCTTATTTAGGAGACACCTGAATACATTCCTGCATAATAGGTAGTGATCAGATTTTAGCTTAAATAAGGGTATACAGACATGGAAATCCAACAAAGGACTAGATGTCAAATGCCTCTGTGACATGACAGGAACATGGAAAATTTGGAAGTAATATTTAGTCAAGCTGCTCATATGCTTTTCACAGATGAACTGAGAGCCTTTTAGAAAAGCACAACTATGTTAGAAAGAGTGATCTTTAATAAATATTTGGCTCCATGGCATTGGTAGCAGCAGGGAAAAGCAGCTTGGCCATAAGGAATCATTCAAGACCTGTTGTCAAATAAGTATTACAGGTGGTTGTCCTCTTCTAAGACAGGTCAGTTTTGAGGGGTGCAAGTGTTTGTAAATCAAGAGATAGACTGATTCTACCTGCATTGAGAAGCACAGGAGGGATATGCTCCCAAATGAGGTACACATCTGTTTTTGATGGGAATCCAAATCTGTTGAAAAGAAAGGACTTTTTGGTTGAGTTCCCAAAAGTGTTTTGCAGCCTGCACAGTGCTTATAGGGAGAGGTAAAAAAGAAAAAAATCAAAACCAAATCAAAACAAAGTCCCAGAAAACAGTTAAGTAGAAGCCTTACAAGATTTTGCTCAATAAATATGAAAACATATTATCCAAAATGAGATTGCATTTGCCAATACCCTGGTGGGGACACCAGTCTGGTGGTTGTGCTGGGGCAGGGTGGGCTCTGAAACTCAATTGAAACTCTGTGAACCCAGGTTTGGGACACCCACTACTTCTCAGTGACAGACAGTGGAATGAACTGCTTACAGATATTTGGTTGCTCCACTCCTTAACTGATTGGGCTGGGATTTACTGTAGAGTGAATTTTACCGGATGTCCTTAGTTGTAACGGCATACTGCCTTTTAATTTGGTTGCTTAAAAGCTTTGACCAAGAGCGAGCAACATGCTGTAGGAAGAGAAGCAGATAAATCTAATTTAAGTACCTTCCCTGTTTTGTCAGGAAAAGGACAGGTCACCATTCTTTGGGAATAAAAGGTCAAAGTCCAATCTTTGCCCAGTCATGCACAATCATCACAGAAATCCATTCCTCACTGTCAGCAAGAGACAATACAGAAATAAGTGCATGATGACATCTACTTGTGTTAAAAATAGCAAAACAAAATAAGCAAAAGCCCACCAAATTAAACAGCTACAGCAGCCTGTTTAGTTTAAACATCATGGTATCGGCCCCTTTAAGGAGATGAGATTTGAGCCTCTGGGAGACTCTGGGTTGAATCTCCCAGGCTCTTGCAGCAAAAGGGTCTTTCCGTCACTTGCTGTTCTCTCCTTTTCCCTCCATGTGCAGTCTCACACTTGCCCCAGGTGGCTGAGCTCCAAGGCACCACTGCTAGCCAATTGCCTGTGCTGTATTCTCCTGGGTGGAATAAAGATCCCTTTAAAAATAATTGTGTTTCAGTGAGGAGGGAGGCAGAAGGGCATGCTTGACCTGAGCACAAGGCTAGAGCTCCAGCTAGGGAGAAAAGCTGGTCTGATCTGTTTGTTTGCCTCTCTAAAGGGCTGCTTTAGGGTCTGACTCCAAGTTCAAGATTTTCCACGCTGAACCTGATTTGAACCTGAATCAGAGCCCAAGTTTCCTTTGGCCATAAATCAGTTTAGGGACAAGATCTGTCCAAAGACACATGTGAGCAACTCCTGTTGAAGTTAAAGGCTGGTGTGTGCGTGCACATGTCTTTGTAACTGGAGGAAGGTCATGACTACGTGCCTATTTTATAAACTTTGGGTGCTTATTTGATGTGGTTTTTGCCTTTCATTGTCTCTGTACTCAACAGAGATTCTTGTTTCTCAGTGTTTGGAAAGAACGAGGCTTCTCCTGACACTAGCTATTCCTCACAGAATACATCATATGTAATTCCTGCTTGATTTTCATCTCAGTCAAATGTTTAAAAGCAAGTTCTAGAAATGAAAAGGTCCAGGGCTATGTCCCTCTGCCTGGCATGCACACATTGGCTCACTGTGGCTGATCGGAGTGAGCCAAAGCTATTTAAGATGTCCTGCAAGACTGAAAATTTTGAACCATCTTCCTTGTATCTTCTACTCAGCTTTGTGCCACCTCTGGGCTCTCTGGGGCTTCACCCAACACACATGTACAGCAAGAGGTTAACTTGGAGTGGGTAGAGGGTTTTATTTTAAAATAAAGCCAATAAAAGAGCTCTTCCCCCTCAGAAGAGCCATCTCCCAAAATTCTTATCCATTCTGAGATGTCTTTTTCTCCATCTGGAAAGAAGGCCTCTGGATTTGAAGATAAATCTAAAAGTGTTAATTAACCTGTAGGTATTACAAGGTAGGAAGAAAAAAGTTGCTGGGGGAGCTGTGTGGCATAGGCAGGGAGCACACAGAAAGTTTCTTACAAAATATTTTTCACTCTGTCAGAGGAGACTGCTCAAGAAGTAAAAGCCGGCTTGAAGTGAGAGTGGCAGCCTCACAACTTGAATGATGCAAAGATCCTCGACAAATACAGACTTAATTACTTCTCTGAGCATCAGATGAAGGCTGTGTATCACAGGCATGTCATCAAGAGTGTAGTCTTGATAAATAGGTAATGGCTGTTCTATTCTGGTCCCTCTCTACAAAGGGTCAGTACTGTTTCCATGGCAGATGTGACATGAGTTTGCTTTCGGGTTATGATAACCTTAAATACTCAACAACTGCCTTTGTATACTGCATTCAGGAGCCTTCTTTGGTTTTCTTCTGATATTTACAGCAAAAGTCAGTTCAACATCAAGTATAGAGTTGCTCTGTGTGTGGAAAAAAGCTAATACCTCCAAGAACAGCACAGTATGAAGTGGATCTCCATACCTTCCAGCTCTCAGGGAGGAGGGAAAACAACACTGGATCATATTTACCTTTGGCATAAGCAGGTGCCATTCCCAGAGGGATTTGCACCTGCTTATGCCAGGACTGAGTAGGGCTCATGGACCTTGCAGGGTGGTCGTGTAATTAAACTACATGGTGGTTCAGTGTAGTTCTACAATGCCAAATGATGCAATATTTTTTTCAAAAAGGACAGCTCTGCATTATTTAAAACAAACCAATTGATTTTCTTCATTACCATTTTGCCCTCAATATTCAGCAGATTTTTAAACTATCATTGAAGCATCTTAAGCTTTTGTCTTTAGACAGGAGCACTGACAATCTGAATTATACACTGCTTCCTCCTTATTAAAAGTTACTTATAAAAAAAATACTGCCACTGTGGTCTACAGTTCAATGAAGTCCATTGTAAACTCCCCAGTATAACATAAACCTCCCTAAAACACATAAAATTATTGGCTTCCAAGACCAATCTCACTGAAAGAAAGCTCTGTATGTAGTCTTTGCTTAAAACACAGGTATTTGGTAGGATGGAATTCAAACTCCCAACTCAGTTTTAAAAGGTTAGGTCCAAGGAAAGTTGGCACAGACCATGTAATTTTAATTAAAGAAAGATTTTGCTCCTTTATGGCCAACAGGGGCATTGTAACATTGACATATTGATGCTAAATAATTATGAGTCCATAAATAATTCAGTATATAAAAATGTTGTATGGCTGGTGCCAGGTAGCAAAGGGAAATAGCACTGAAATAGCTGCCGTGCCAGGTTACTGCTACAATGCCAAAGGATAGACAGGTAATGTGATCTAACAGCTATCCAAACAGGGATCCACAGACTGCACTACCCACAGAGAGCACTTGGAAGTGGAAAATCAAGGGCAGTCCAGTTTTGTCACCTCAGTATTTTAGCACCACTGTCACAGATGAGGACAAAGCTTTAGGAGAGGTACCAAGGAGAAAGGCAGTAGAGAAATCACACACAGAAATATTAAAAGCAAATTGATGATGAATTTAAGATTTTTTATTATTATTCTAGCAGCTAGGAAAATACCACAAACTTATTTCTATGGATAACCATCCACCTTTAAGACAGAATTCAGTTCAGATGTGATCCTGACCTTTTGGTTTTCACTCTCTGTGAGCTTTCAGAAGTCAAATATTCATTGGCACGCATAACTGAAGAAAATAAACTTTAATCTCCTGCTCTGCAGTATTGATGTCAGAAAGATGGTATTTTTAAAATTTATTTATTTTAAAGTTTGATAAGGAGTCTTTCAGCTCTGGACCAAATGAAACATATCACACAACTATACCCATGGGGTTTCTCAAATATGTTTCTGCTTTGTGCTATTTGCTGTGATAACACTTAAAACTGTCCACAGCTGCTTTGAGATCAATAAATTTTTTAAGCGATGAAAATGAGGATGATGGGAAATCAGAGGCCTCAGGCACGTACAATCAAACAATCTGTCTAAAGCTTCACAGAGAGTTGCACACAATTGAACATTAAATTGGAATGTTCCTCATTTATTTAACTATAAGATAGTAACCACACGCCCAAGTTTCCTAGGAATGCTCATCACCTACAAAAGCTCCATGGCTTAAGAAACACTTTTCCCTATTTGTTTTTCGAGATTATCCTTCCAGGTTAATCTGCTACTTTTTTGCTCCTCTCCCTTTGGAAAGGCTCAGTGGCATCAAGTACCTCTTCATTATGAGAATTATATTGATTATGAGTTATATGGTCCAAAATGAAGGCAACTGATCACATGTCATCAACAATGAGTCAACCAGCACAGCTCAAACATAAATATCTAATAGCAAACACCTTGCATTGGATAAAACTTGTTTATTTTATCCAAAGACAACAGTGGTACTAGAAGACTTTAACAAGTCAGGACTTGAATAACAATTGGTAAAGAGGAATAAAAAGGAAAAATTTTAACTGCTCCTTGCATCTGCCAGAACTAAGACTACTGCAATCCAAGAAAACCCTTGCAGCCAGCATACTGTATGGTTTTAGTAGTTTACCCCTGAAGACTTAGTTTTCTGAGACTTAGCTTGGATTTGGTTCATTGCCCCTCTCATTACTACCTTCAGATCTTTGTGCACACTCCAAGCTGTCCCTGTAAGTACAGTCATGTTTGATTTTCATTAGTGTATTAGAGCAGAAAAAAAGAAGAAACCTTTTCCCTCAAGGAAATAGTCTTCAAATACCTCTGTTCCAGATCAATGTCTGTACATTCGGTGCCAGTGAGACACAGCCAGTCCTACACACGCTGCTGGAAGGCCGAGCAGGACTAGGGCTGTCAGAAACCCAGGTCTCCTCCAGGTTCTCACATGCTGGCTGTCAGGATGAGGGCAGCCACCACTGCCAGGTCCTGGCAGCTGCAAGTGGTTTATGGGTAGCAGAAGTGCAAAATAAAGCCCAGGAGCTCTTCCATGTACCAAAGTTGCTGAGGGGGTTGTTTTGTTTTGACCCCACTCAACTCCTGTCACAGGCTGCAGGTGCAGCCTTTTTTCATCTTTAAAAATCAAGACATTGCCTTTCCCATAGTTTGGGAAAAGAATGGGCTGCTTCTACTCCAACCAAAAAGGCACTTCCCACTGAATGATTTCTTCCCTCTCATTCCTTTCCTCCCCCAAGGTGACAGTTGCCTTGTGGATGCTGTTGCAAGAACCAGTGTCACAGGCAGACCTGGCAGCTTGCTAGTGCAGTTTGCTCGACTCAAAACCTTCATTTTTCCTTTTTTAAAAAAGGGAATATACTGAGATCCCTAGTCTCCTTTCACAGGTGAAACCCACACTTCAGTTTTGGAGAGATAGAGGACCCCAATGTCTGCCTGTGGATTGGCTTCACAGAGTTAGGGAGTGGTGTAGACAAGAGGGTACCCCTGAGTCTTCATGATGACTCACAAGACCTTGCAGTGGTCACTTATCACCAAATTTATTTAGGAGGGGAGCTTTGCCAAGGCCTCAGCACTGGCCAAACTCTATCTCATCCAAACCAATTAGGCTTTGGGTATGTTTTCAAGCCCAAGAGGACCAGAGCATGTTCAGGACAGAGGGCACAAATGCTCAGTTCACTGCAAACGAGACACAAGCCACCCACCACAAACTCATATGAGCACAAATCATTGGGAATTCTAATAAAATTATTACTTTACTTTTTGCTGAATCCTCCCAGATGATAGAAAACCAAGAGAGAAAAGGAGCATCTTGTAAGTAAAGGGCCTAGGGCATTTACTACAGAGAGGACTAAATTGTGCAGAGAGGAGGCAGAACAATTCATTGATCACAGTGCACAGGCTCAGGAGAAATGGAGACACAGCCTAAAACAGAGAAACCTAAACAGGTCAAAAGGCAAGCTGGATAACACAGTCCACAGTTTACTGTTACAAAATAAGCCTGGGGTGGCAGAGAGGCACTGCTGATTTCTGGGTGGCTTTTCCAGCAGTTCTAGGATCCATTTCCCCAATGAAGCAAAGGCATCCCTGTAGGGAAGCCACCAACATGGCTACTGCCACCTTGATGGAGTGTGTGTTGACAATCACATACGTTTGTACATATATTTTAAATGGTCAGAATTAAGAGTTTTTACCTTCTTTTATACCACCCTTCCTATGAAGCTCCATGATCCCCTAAAAATAAACCAACAAACCCCCCAACATTATTCCCATGGCCTGATACACTCACTCCAAAGGAAAGAGCAGTGTGTGCCTGTGCAGATGGTTTGCTTTCCAAGAGGGCTTTGTGATTTGTCAAATTAACACCTGGAGAATGAGACAAGGAGAAGTTTCATCCCCAGGCAGAGTGGGCCGTGCCCCAAGTTTCCTCACAACCTCTTTTGCAGAGGCAGTTTCCAGAAGAGGGAGAGATTGAGCCAACATACTCTTGCTGTGTGTGGCCTAGCTCCTATTCCCAAGCTCTTAGCTCCTTAATTACCCTCCTTTTGAAGGGTCAGGCTTTGGCTAAAGAATACCCTGCACTGAGCTATGCCTCATCCTAATGAATGCTAATAAAAAGCATTTAGATGACTAACGCAACATAAAACTCTGCCCTATTTCTTTGCATCTGCTTAATAAGAACCTCATTTAATATTAAATTACTGCCTGCTCAGCCAAGGCCTTGTATTTGTGGTAACAGGGCAGTGAGGCAGGAATATCAAGAGCTGCAGTATGGAAATTCCTCACTAATATTCTCTGCAGGGCTGTGCAATTACTTAATTCATTTAGCTGAGCCATTCTGATGGCTTGGCCAACTGTTTCACAACACGGAGCCCAGTGCTAGGCAACTGGCCTCCCCATGGGCCAGTCCTGCCGGATTGCTTTTCCTGGGACCCAGCTATTAACAGTTGCTTGGGCGATTTCAAAGAGGATCACAGACAGTGTTACCAAGTGAATGGGCTTGTAGTAGTGAACACGAAGTCCTGCTTCCTCCCAGTCAATCAAATGCCAGCCAGAGGATGCTCGTGAGACAGCAGCCACAAAGAAACAGCATGGCTGGGTTTAACCTCGCTTACCTGTACTGGGGAGAAAGAGTGCATGGACAAGGCATCAGTGCATTTAAAAATATTCCCTCTTGCAGTTTTAGAGAACACTGCTCCAAAACTCCTCCCTACGCTGTCCCTCCTCCCCACAGCTGCTTGACTCAGCTGGCTCCTGTAGAAACTAAAGTTCTCCATATTGCACCTCAGACCTTTTGGGAAAATTATAAAAAATGTAAACAGTGATGATTCCCAGCTCCCATGAACAATGACTTACCAGAAGTGCTTTCACACACATTCCTCACTGCTTTAATCAAACCTTAGACAATAATATTTTAGGGGAAAGGATTTAGTCAGTATACTTGAGTTAGGAGAAGGAACCATTTTAAAAAGAATGCCAAGTGTTACTATTCATAAGCCCTGAGTGTTAAAAACAATTAAATAACATCCTATCATTACTTTGACTCTGTATACAGTTTTGGCAAGTCGAAATACTGAAACGTTTTGTCCAGTCCTGGTTTACACTTGTGAAAAAAAAAAAAACTATTGAAAAAAAATGGAGAGTGTGTAAAAAAACCCCACAACCCACAAATGTGTTTCAGCAGCTGCCTTATAGTGGAATTTAAAGTGTTTTATATACTTAGCTCCGCAAGGAGCAACAAGATCACAGAATACTTATGTCTTCACAGGACAAAAGTGGTCTAAAAAATGTGATGAACAGCAGTAAAAAATTACTCATTACACTCAAGCCAGGCTGACTCAGGGTATACCATGATAACAGGCTAACAAGTAAAGCAATAGCTCTGCCAGTATTGTTTTCAAAACAGATGTCTGTCTCAGAGATATGGTTTCACCAAATAAGTTATCAAGCTCAGGGAAAGATTTGGGTGGAAGGCAATGGGTCTGCAGCAAGTCAGACTACGAGTGGTATTGGATGGGGTATGGTACAAGGGCAGAGAACAGCAAGAGAAGAAAAAAAACACCCTGAGAAATCCCACTGATGAGAGAAACCTGCCCAATTCATGTGAGAAGCACAGCTGGGCAAACTCCTACTGTGTAGGGACTCCCTCCATGCAGGGCATTGCCCTTGAAACAAGAGAGCTTGTCCCTACAAATCCCTGTCTGAATGGTCTTTTTTTCACCATGACTTTCCAGCCTTGCAGGCACCCTTGCAGACAATGCACACATGCTAGCACCGGGAAAAAAAAAAAAACCCACTGGAAAACAAACATTCTAGCATATATTTCCCTATAAGAGGAAAAACCTCACAGAGGGCCAGGAAACTGGCATTGTTTCAAGGCTCTCCAGGGCCAGCAGATTTCCTGAGGGCTGCGGAGAAAAGTGTTTGTGAGAAAGGTCAGCGCCTGCATTACACACTGAGGCTGCTGCCTCCATGCCACATCCACCTCTCTGGGAGGCAGAAGGGAGGTGGATCAGGGGCTCAGGGTAGCAAAGTAGCACTGGGAAACTGGGAAACACACTAATAGATCTGAGTGTCTGCATGTAATAGGAAACAGTGACCCCCATCTCTTCCTGCTCCATAAAGACTTCTGCAGATGGCTTTTGTGCTTCCAAAGTTGGAGCAATGAAAATATCCCTCGAGCCCGGCTGGAAAGCGGCTTCTAGCTGTTCCTGGCTAGCCCTGGCTAGGAATATTTCCAGACTCGGTTGGTAGCAGCAGGTGGACCGGCTACTACCCCCCTGGTGGGTCAGAGCTGCACGAGAGATGTTGGTGAGGCTTGACGAAGGTAGGAAGTGAGGAGGCTACTTTGTGGCTAGATGGTTTTTATTGTCACTTGCTCTTCCCAGGGGAGCCACGCGTCTCTCTGAGCCTCTCTCCCTGCCAGAGGCGTGGTTACAGCTTATAAGGGGTTGGGAGAAGGGGGTGGACACAAGAGGGAAAGCCAGTCAGGGAAATGGGGATGTCACACAGACAGCGAATGGGAAACAAGGGGTGGGGGTTCCCCAGCCTGCTCCAATCCGGGACCAAGTCTCTCCGAACACTCTGGAAGGAGAGGAGATGTTTCCCAGAGAGTGACAGGCTGTGGAGAGCAAAGGCAGGGGGGAAACCAAATGGGGAGAAATACAGGGGGGAACTTGGGAGAAACCATTACAGAACTTATTAATATTAACAATAAATAAAAAGATATAAAACGCGCCGCTACAGAGCAATACAGTTCTGCCTTCACCACTGCTGTCTTGTACAGGTTTACCACTTGCACAGCTTTTACACTTCTGCTCCTCATAAAGTGCTTGGAAAATAAAAATTTGCCCAACTTCAGTAACTACAAAAAGCTGTTTTGCACAGTAATCCATTGCTTTCCACATTCACCTCTTTCCACTTTCTCCTCAGAAAGAAAAGCTGGATGATTTGAAGAAATTTTTCATCCTCCCCTGCACAGAAAAAAATCATTCCCCTTGTATGATCTTTCACCCCCAAGCCCCCATCTACTTTCCTGCTCTGCAACCCATGGATTGACACCAGCAACATGCCAAACAAAAAATTCAGTAGCAACCTGGGGGTCTATCAGGATTCAGCCTTTGAATCTTGTCTGATTTTCCTTCCAGTGGCAGATTTCAATGGATTTCTGGAAGAGACTTGAAATAGTTCAGATTTGACTTAAAGCTGGAAATGCACTTCATAGGAAGGACAGCTGGTGGGTTGAACCCAACCCTTTTTATGCACGGATACACAAACCATGCCCAAGCTTCAGACTGGAAGAGGAATCCTCCTTCTCCAAAATGGCCTCATTTCTGGTTCAATTAAAATGAAACAACCTTGCTCTACTGTCAGATATGTCTTCAGATTCAAAGCCAGGACATGTCTTCAGCTGCAAGAGGCTCCACAAGACTCAAAAATATGAACCCTGCATCTGGGCATCTAATGTTGCTTATACACCTGCTGACAGGGGACCACTGTTATGTCCAAAACTGCTGCTGGAGTTTATCATCCTGGTAGGGGGACCCCACTGTGCCCAGCCCAGAACATCACAGTCTGGCTCTGCTGGTGAGTCCTTCAGAGGAGTCTGACAGAACAAACAATCTGGAAGGGACTTGCAAGCAGGAGCAATGTGACTCCATGAGACCTATGGCATCAAAAACTTGAAGCTGTTTAGCACCTCCCTCAGCAGCACTGCAGCTGTATTACGACACACTCCACTGGCTACTTCCAAGTAAACTACCACTTCCTGATCAACCACCAATACATTTTAAAAGTCATTCTGCTAATGTACTCCGTAAGTTTTTTGACTAGCACAAGGTATCTTTACAAGGGAGTTTCCCTACTGTAATGCAAAATACCAGAATGAGCAAACAGGGAAAAAAAAAGTCTAAGCCAGCAAAGCTTAGGAACAGACAAGAAAACAGATGAAAACCTGTTCAGTCTTCCAGTAAGAGATGACCTCCCTTTGCTTGTGTTCAGCCTGGCAGCTTCTCATTTGCCAGCTATCATGGGTGTGGGGAACTGCAATGGGATCAAAATCACAGACCCACAATGAAGAAAGTCCCATAAGGAAGGAGGTCCCCACAGTGTACTGAAAAGGCAAAATCCAGGTGACTCCTGGACAGATGTGTGCTGAGAGCAAGATGTTTTCGCACACCTACAAAGCCCTTCCAAGTCCCTGCCTCACCCTGTCCTAGCCCAGAAGCCAGCAGGGCTTTCTGGGTTTGTAGCAGTATGGACAGAGCAGGTGAAGAGGGATAAGTGACCCCAACACACAGCAGCTGGTGACAGAGCCACTCAAACCTTCATGACCACCCTTCCCAACCTGGGTACGATGGTCCCTGCCCACCACAAACTTGTGCAACCCCTGGCAGGCTGCCACTGATTAGGGCTGATGCCTCCAGAGCACAGCAGAAAAGTGAACATATAGAAGGACACAGTGTCCTCTAGAGGTGGAAAAATACCTTGTAATTTTGTCACAGAGCAAGTGCTGGACAGCAGGATTGCTCCACAAGACCAGGAGGGATTGCTCCAGACTGGCAAAGGACAAGAATGGAGGACCACTGCCGGCCAGGGCAGGGACAGACAGGCTGGGGTCACACCACCTGGTTCCATTGCAGTGCCCCCAGTACAGTGGAGATGGCCAAAATTCACTTACTCAGATCCAAGCTGCATCCATAAAACAGCTCCTCAAGGCTCCCAGATGTCAACCCCCAAGTCTGGCAGCTTTGCTACCTATCACACCTCTTCTACTCCCGGAGGGGGTTTATAGCCATTTAAGCTGCCAAACATAATCAGTCTGCTGCTGGGTGGTCACACAGGGAGGTAGCCCCACACAGAGGGGTGGCTGCTTGATCTGGGCTCTTAGATCAGGTAAAACAATCCTTGTGGGGATAAGGAGGAAAAAAATACATGCAAGTGCTCTGTGAAGTACTGCTTTGGGCCAGGAGCTGTTTCTAGTGTTTCTAAATAAGAGGAGCCGATGAGTTTAAGAAGTCCGTGAGACTTCATACGGTTGTGGAAAATGAAGCTCTTAAGTGCTCTAAACTGGCTTTCAGCTAGAATCCTTATAAAACCGGGAATATCTTCTACATATCTTTCAAAAGTAGCCATGATTTTAATAAAGCATTTGTTGGGAAGAGGGAGGAAAAACATAACATTGCTGAAATAGCCTCAACATTCTTTCCAGAGGCACTGTTCCATGAAAATAGATGCTCATACAGAAGATCCAGACCTTTCTCCCCTACCACTGCAGAGTAGCTGGTGATAAACACCAACCACCAAAGGAATGCAGGCAAAAATCCCTGCACAAGGAAGAGCATGCTGAGTAAAGACACAAACCAAGTACCTGGAGCAGCACAAAGGCAAGACCAGTTTCCCTGACCAGTTTCTTGCTGCCCTCTCCTATCCCTGCTGGAGTCAGCAGTCAGCCTAAACTCAAAACCCTAAGGGGGCTCTTCCCATCAGGAGGATAAAGTCAGATTTGCAAGTACTGTGTCTTAGCACACTATTGCATCCACATAAGTAAGAAAGTCTGATGTTTGACAAACCAAAAATCAAAAGAATGAAAGACAAACCCACACACATTGCCACACCATTTTCCCTCCTTATCCTCTCTTAGCTGTTGGCTGCTGCTGCTATTCCCTCAAAATAGGTATCACAGAGAGTGTCCTGCCATTGACTCTCCTCAGGAGTCCAAGCAAAGCATTTCTTGGTCAGCCGGGTCTTGAAGGTCCATCTTTTGAGCACCAAACTCTATTATTGTGACTATTACTAAACAAAAGAGCATTCAGCAACTCCCTTTAGCCTGAGGAGGAGGACAGCTGTTCTTCCCACTGCTCGTTTGGCTTGGCTTTAGACAACATAAGGCTGGGGAAGTCAACCACAATATAAAGAATTATTTATAAATTGGTAATGGCTGCAGAGCTACAGATACCAAGGAGCTCTGCTCCATGGAGGGAATGCTCAGCGTGCCGATATCCTGCTGGTTCACCAAGCAGCCACTGAGAAACCAGATGTCCACAAGAGGACTGAAAGCCTTCAAGGGACCTATAAATGAATACTTAGTCTCTGCTAAACCTTCAAATTCTAGCCCAGGTGAGGGAGGAGAATGAAAACTGAATTCTGGTGGGTTTTTTAACCAGCTCTGACCCATGACCAAGCTTGACCATGTATGACACTGGCTGAACTGATGGGAGGTGTCATCCCATAGCAGAGGGTAACCTTCCCACTGCACCCCAAGCATCTCCAGTAGGTCCAGTGGGGCTGAAACAATAGATCTTCTCGCTCAGGGAGCATGATCAAGGCAGCCTGTAGGATTAGCTGTGAGCTCAAAACCCTGGGCACCACATACTGCTTATATTTTTGAGTAGCAAAATGTACCAAGAAGTAAAAAAAAAAAAAAAAAAAAAAAAAAAAAAAAGAAGAAGAAGAAGAAAAGATTTTGTGCAAATTCTACTCATACTGGGTTTCCAAGCATGAAACTACAAACAAACAGAAACCAAAGTCCCTCAGTACTAAGTTCACCCGAAGACACAAAGCTCCATTTTTCTGGAGTGATCAAGCCAATGGATCTAGGCTTGGTAGAATATCAGAGAAGTTTCCAAGTCAGGAGAACCAGTGGCTCTCTCGGGCAGGGAGAAATAGCCTTACTTGCAGGATAGCTGGTTGGAAGGCGCACTGCTGCGGCGTGCCCAGAAGGTGACAGTGTTTGTTAAAATTTTGTCACTACAGCCCCTGGACAGCTGCCGTTCGCGCTTGAGCGGGACCCAGCAATTCCAGTACTTGAAAAGAGCATTATTAAAGGAAAAAAATAGAAGCTATAGAGAAATAATTATGTCGGTTTGGTTAGTTTTCTGCTCTGTTTTTGAAGAACCTGTCTCTGAACCAAGCAGAAAATGCTGCCCACTGAAGCAAAATTCATTTTTATCTTGTTTTTCATACATGTTTAAGGCCACAAAAGATAAAAAATTTTCCTTGGAGTAAATTAGGATCTCATCTGAAAATGGCTTTGTATCTGTCCCTACCTTTCTCCATTGCTAGGGACAGATGGTACAAATTCATGGCTTTTTTCTTTTCTTGTCTTTAGATTTCTCTCATTTGTGTCACTATTCATTGAAATTATTTACTATCTAATAACTCAAGAACTTCTGAGCTGGCAAAAAACAGCCACTGAAATGATCTTCCCTGAATAGCTGCTGTGTTAGACAAGCAAGCAAGGGCTGTGTGAACACACATGGGAACATCTCTTTCTGGTCCCTAAACTATAATTAGAGCAAGGACATTGCTCATGCAGCCACATAGCACCACTCAGTGCAGCGGCAGCAGCAGCATCCTCATCGGGATTTGCTGGTTTGGAGGTTTTGCTCTGGCACAAGTCACCACCTGAAACACCAACCAACCAGGAACCAACCCAAAAACAAGTTCTTACCTTGTCTCAGATGGTTTACAGACTCCTACACCTCATGAGGATCCCCTGCAGAGGAAGACCACTTCTCTCCTGGATAGGTTCCCTCTGCAATTTTTAAAGAAGTGGAGGTCACAAACCTGTCTCACCCCTCAGAAAAGTATTACTGCTTTGGACAGAATAACTCAAGGAGCAGATTATGGTCCAGTGAAGGACAATTGGTGAGTGCTCCAGAACCCCCAAACTGGCCATGTTTTGCACACTAAATGCTGATATTGTTTTTCATTTATCTTGGCAATAAATATGGATTTTTTTTACTATTATTATCATTAGTGGCAGTCAAAACAATTTCCTTGGAGATTTCTACCTCCTTTCTAGGAATCTAATATGCTTAAAAAAATATCCAAGAGAAGACTAATGCTAGTACACATTTCTGTGTTTTCAGACTTTTTTATATTTGTCCACATCAATAAACTGAGAGTACAAGCACATTAGAGGTGTCATCTCAATAGTTTCACTTATTTTTTTGTAAGTTCTATATTCCTTTACTCACATTCTTGGGGAGCTTGAAAACAACACAGCCTTTTTTAATTTTTATCAAGACCATCATGTTGTTAACAACTTTGAGACCATATTTCAAGACTAGAGAGGAGTATTAGTGTGAACTGTCACAGCCTTCCCTGATCGTCTGCGTAATACAAGTTTAAAATTTTCCACTTTTAACTTGCCCTAAATTGTTAGTTAGTTCTGGTTACTGTTAGCCAGCCAGAAAGAGCCATAAGGGTACTCTTCTAACCCATACACATAGATCCCAAAGTTTCCCTGAACAGCTTGATTTGATAGCAACCACTTCCTTCCTGCCACCACCTAAAACCTTTTGGGTATAAAAGTCAAATGAACACACTTTTGGATTGGAAGTAACTCAATAATTTCCCTTTATAATAGCAGAAAAAACAAGATGGCATCCTAATCATAGTCTATAAAATGGGGCAATTGTACTCCACCCTAAAGTACAACTTCTCCACTAAAAGCCAAACCTGATAAATAGTACTCCTTCTCCAAACTCTACAATCAGGAACAGCTTCTCCAAAGAAAGACACATGAGACCAACTCTTTGAATCTCAGGAGCCTGAAAAACTTCCTGAACAGCAGTGAAAAAGAAACAGCAGCAACCAGCCATCTTCTTCTAGCATCAAATTTCTCAGGTGTTTTGTTTCAGACACACCTACCTCTATCTTGTGACCTATATGATAACCTACAGATGGCTTCCCACTCCAAACAGCTGTACTTCACTACCTTGAGCTTTTTCCTGATTGTACCAATGGAATGGGTCTTCCCTCTCCATGAGAAGCGTGTCCCCATGGCAACTCCTGCAGCACTGCAGGAGTTGGATGACTTTCTTAGGAACAAAATGATCTCTTAACTCCCTCCCACTAAAGCTACTTCAAAAAAACCACATTTTCCCCACACTGTTGTGTGTTGGTAACAGTTAAGCTGTGAAACTTGTGTGAAAGGCATTGGGTGCACTCTCTCTGTGCATGCACTGGCTGTCCCTACAAACACTGTGCCTCCATTCGGTATTGGCAGACTTTTCTCCTCTGGAATGTTAGGACTCCATATGTTTCTCTTTTCCTTCCTGAAACAAGAGTTATTTTCCTTATGATAGGATGGGAAACAAAGCCTGAAAGCAGTATCCTGCCCAAAAATGAGGGTGTGATCAGCAGAAACAAGGAAACAGTTCAGAAGAGTTTTCTCCCATAGGAGCAGCTCTGCCTTGAACAGGCTGTTTAAATACCTCTCAGATCAGGCGGCCATAACAAGGATAACCATGTACCCATGGCATGTGGGGCTAGGGAAGCCCTGGGATAGACCACTTGTGGTGCAGGTTGGTCAATGGTCCCTGAGATGCCTCCTTGAACACCACTATTCCTGCTCTCTTTGAGCTCATCAGTAGGAGATGAATTTATATCCTTCTCACACTAAAAATTTGGCATTCAAATGAGTCTGTGAGCTCATGTTGAGCTCTCTGACCTAGTCAGACATCCCTCCTCTGATTCTGGAGATCAGTCTCTTGACATTGTTCACACTTCCAGAGAAATAATTATTCATACAAACGGGTTCAGGCAGGCAGGAACAACTCTGGGCTATTTACACATGGAGATTATGGCCCTTCAGAAAGGAACCTTTAGCCTCCTGAGGAGATCAGGAATCCCAGACTTTCATGGGTGATGTGGTGAGAGAAGGACTCTGATACAAGGATGAATATCCTCCAAGGGAGCAGATGTGGCACACGACCTTTGGAAAAGACCCAGCAATCCTGCCTGCTAGTAGGGGAGGGGGGAAAATCCTACTTACAACATGTTCCTTTTTGCAGAGGAAGGTGATGACAGCTGGGATGAGGGAAGGAGAAAGAAAGGCAGGGCAGCACCCTGTGTGGGAAAAGGTCACTCCCCTGCCTGCCACAGCAAATTTGCGCTCAGAGCCGCCAAACGGGTCACTGGCTCCAGGCAGCCCACGCTGTGGGAAGGGCTCACAGCCCACACACCTCTGTCTCTGGGCAATTTTCATCTACCTACATTCAGGGCTGGCTCTAGGGATGAAAAAACAGCAACTCCTTCCTTGGAGGGGTGGGCAGAGGATGCAGAAAGAAGTGGGGAAGGCAATGGCTGCATCTGCCAGCTCCCACTGCTTCTGGGCCATGGCTGAGCATGGCCCATCTTCTGAGCATCATCAGGAGCCACATGAGTGGGATGCTGCTGCAATTTCTTGGTTCAACTGAGCTACTACCTCTACAGGGCAAGTATCACACCTGTTTTGAATAGCTTCCTTGTCTCCTTAATTCCCTCCTCTTCAGTCTTTCTTGCCCATTCCCCCTAGTTTCAGGGAAGAAAAGAGAAACACAACAGAGGGAAATATTAATGAATCAATGTCATTGCTGTTTATTAAGTTTTACCTGTTCAGCAACAAATCTATGCTGTGCCTGTTGCTTTAATTAGTTGTCACTCAATCAGGAAAATCAGGGCTGTGAAGAGCTGATATAGTGCTGAATAATTGTTTGGAAAATAGTGCTTGGGGTTGGACCAGGAATTTTGTCACTGCTGTTAGCAAATACTTCCAAGTCACCAGAAAGAAGCAGGGCTGGGAGACCCAGCAGTGGTATCCTGTGCCAGGTGATGTGGGAGAGGCTGCCACCAGCATGCAGCGTAAAGTGGCTCAGCCCTCCCTTCCCATGCTGGCAGTAATGCCCATAAGGAGTGGGGAAACCAGGGCCAGAAAGGACAAATTTGGCCCACAGAACACGAAGGAGGGCCAAGAGTAAATGAATGACTATCAGGTTGCTCTATTTCTCTGCTCTTCCAGCTCATAAGGAGAAGGAAAACCTTGCCCAAGCATGACCCAGCACTGATATTGGAGCCTTCTTTCATCTGTTGTCTCTCCCCATACACAGGCAAAGAGCAAACCATACATCTTCCTTCAATTTAAGGAGAGAGGAGAAGAAAGACACATTTATTTCAGAGGGAGATGCCAGACATAAGGACTCTGTCTTATTTCGTGCAATGAACACGTAACATCAAATAGTATTTGCCTTTCAGCTGGGTGGGTGGCTTTTACCTTTACGTGCACAGCAAAGGCTTTTGTCACACACAGGGAGACACTGATCTTGAGGCAAAACCTTGGAGCAAAATGCATGGCAGCTGGAGCAGCCCAATAAGTAGAGCCTTCACTGAGAGGTATGAGAAAGGAGCAGGCTGTGTATCAAAAGGGTAGATGTTTCATCACGTGAGAGAACGGCCCACAAGGAAGCCAGGAGTAAATCTGTTGTTGCTGGGTGGGCTTAATGGCTTCTGGAAATTGAATTGTGTATTCACAACTTTTTGGAAACTGGAACAACTTTTGAGCTGCTGTGGGTTAACCCATTTGTGCCCCCCTGGCCTTAGCCTTGTGCAAACACCCAGTTTTATTTCCAGAGTAATTACAGACACTAATGTGAAATGCTTCCCAGGGGACAGCCAACCCAGTTTTTCAACCCTCAAAGCTCAGAGCAATTTAACCAAGCGCAGGAGATTTCAAGTACCCATCCCAGACCTTTACCCCTGGGACATTAACCAGGAGATTATCAGCATCCACTGATAACTCCTATTTAGCACCTTCAGAGGACTTGTCCTCCAAGTGATTTTCAGCCAGACACGAAGGATTACCCACAGAAGTGCAGTGAGCAGAAAAATACTGTGAAAAATACAGGAGACTCCCTGAGACACTCATAGGTGGTACCTGTAGGACTGGTGACAAGGGCCTTGAGATGCTGGCTGCAGCCTGACTGCATGTTTTGAAGTTTCTCAGCTCCTGTGGAAGATGCACAGGCAGAGAAGGAGCTGTGAGATGCTCCCAGAGGTCCCCTGTTGGTGGTTGTTGAAGCTTATCCCTACAGCAGGACACGTTAAGGAGCTCACTGACTGTAATGCTTCGTGCAGCCAGGCTGTGCATGCTGTAAGGATGCCATGGGACACATCTGCCCCACAGAAATGACAGGCAGAGGAGCCACTCTGAGCTGTGGTCATCTGAGAGCTCAGAACCACTGGGTGTCATGACTGTCCTGTCTGGAGCTTGCTGACTCAGGTGCTGTGACACAGCTCCCCTGCAGGTACATCTCCATCACCACACTAAATCTATCTGCTATGCACTCCCCAGGCCTGAGATCCAGGCTTGATTTCTGGGTGTGACTGATTGTCCCTTTAATTTATCTCTGCTTAGGAATTGGTTCTTGCATGTTTCTACACTGCAAATAAATGCCTTTAGTTGAGGCTTCCCGACCTTGTAGGCTAATGCTTTGACACAGCTCATCCCTTGGTGTCTGCCAGGCAATGAGTTGGCATGTTTTGCAACAAGCAATAAAAGGCAGCACAAGGAAACCCCAAGCCAGGAAAGGTGGCAACATACCCAGCCTGAAACTCACATTGTTCCCAATTTTAAATATGCATTCAGAGAATATTTTTTTTTCAAACTCTTGTAGCAAGACCCACAGGGTGGGTTGATGTTAAGAACCAAGTCCTACTTCTTAAAATAAAATAAGCAGAAGGAGACAGCATCTCCCCTTTGTAATCAAAACCTTAGTTCATCTTGCTGGTTACATTGTTCTCCAGAATTCAAGCCAAGAAGAAATCTCATAGTATTCAGAATAAAGATTAAATTTAAAATCCACAAGAGCTGGCAGGTTAACCCCAGCAGAGCCTGGAGGTGTGTACTTAGCCTGTGTAAATTTTAATTCCAGTGTTTGACTGATACCTATGGGACGGTCATTCCTTCCAGCTCACTGATGATTTCACAAGGGATGCTGCCCTCCATTAATATTGCAGTTTTCCTTTCAGGAGGCAGATGATTCACAGCACTTAGTATCTGATAAATGTCGGCAGCATCAAGACACACATACTAGTGTGTAACAGATGAACGGCAATAATAGAGAAAAGGTTAATCAGAGGCCATGTTAGAGCCAAATTCATGTGTGTGCACACATCCCAGGCAATATTGCAGACAGGAATTAATTAACTCCACAAAGAGAGTACCCTCACCCAAAGACCCCCTTCCCAAGGCACAGGGAAGTGCCAAGGCATTTCTGCACTCACCCACTGTCACAGCAGAGTAAGCCAACAGCCTGTAAGTGACACTGTGACTGCCCTTGCTGATCAGCCAGCCTCTGCACACTAAGTCTTGTCTTCTTTACTGGAAAAAAAGAGAATTCTGACCCCACTTTGCAGTTGTGCTGACTCAGGGCTCTGGTAACATTCTCACACATACTGAAACTTCTGCACGTCTGTTGGGGCCATGAGGCTTGTGGAGCTGTACCTTCATGCCAAAAACCTGACTAATTTCAGACCTTTTGGGGTCTGGTGGCTTTTACAAAGCATACATGTTGAACAGAGTGTCAGGAAGAACTGTGGGAGGCAAATGTCAGCATTTCCCTTGGTCTCGTATGTGCCTCTCAGCCGCACAGCTCAGAGTTCCTGCTGGCATGATTACCTGATCAATAGGTTGGGTGTCCCCTGGTGCCACAGTTGCAGGTCTGGCAGCCTGGGCTCACTGGTTTTTCACCCTGCTGCTTCACCAACAAAGCCTTCCTGACCTTTCTCTCTGTAAGTCTCACGTCTTTCAACTACAGTAATATATCCCATTCCCAAAAAACAGGGAAATGTATTTGTCCGTTTTGCAGAAACAGCTGAGTTTGTTTATTCAGCTGAGTCCATGTGTGAAGATGAGGAATTGAATTATTCACTGCGTGTCTCAGACATTGATGACTAAGTTGGGATTTGCTTCTTTATCTTCCAGGCAGTAGGGGAAGTGGAGGCTGAGGCAGGGGAAAAGTCTAACAGAAAGAGGCCATGCTGTGTCCCTCTGCTCCAATGCTGGGAGCCCTGTGGATGCTATAATTAACTGTCTATAGCAGGCAGAAGCTGGATGGCACCATGGGAATTACAACCTCACAAACCTTATTAATAAATAGTCATGCATGGTGCTACCTCACTTACATCTCTCAGGGTTTGTTTACCTTTTTTAATAAAAAGGAACAATAACTCCCAGGCAATTTCCACAAGACTTTAATACGTCTGTGTTAAACATCAGACTGGAGCCTCTGGATTACAAAACAAAAACACCCAAGCTTTTTATGCTGTTGGAAAGGTGTTCAGAAGGGAAAGGTCTGGTTATGCACAGGCTGTGGAATGTGCAATGGCAGTCTGTGCTCTCCACAGTGACTTTGGTGTGCACACAGAGACATCCTTATGGAGATCACCTGGCAGAATGGAAAAGATTTGGAACCTTTAATAAACTGACTTCTGTAGGATATCTTAAGCTGAGTATGCACAGATGGAAATGTCTACATCATCCTAATGCCCTCTGGAAGCTTTTTCATCTTAAAGAAATGAATCATGGAAGAGGTCCCATTGGGTGCCTAAACAGTACCTAAACTAAGCAGTTTCTCACTCCTTCCCTTTTGCCCCACTGCTCAGAGTGAAATGGCCAGGGTATTGTGAGAGAAAAGGAGACAACCCTGACACCATGTAGCTACTTGCTCACTGTACAGAGAAACTGGGAAGATTCTGTACTAATTGTGCAAGCTTGATGTGCATCCTTCCATTTCTCCACCCTTACATAACAACTAATCATTGGACAGAATGGATTGAACTTTATTCTTTAGCAGAAAGACAAAGAGCCTGGAGATACATGCACTAAATTGTTTTACCTAGAGGTGGAGCAGTCCTTCAGGATTTGAATGAGGCAATTACCTGAGAGAGTGTTGAAAATTTTCCAAGACAAGAAGTCTTGGCCACAAGATATTGATTTTCAATGTATTTTGCTTCCTCCAATATTCCCTCCAAGTGGGATTCAAACAAACTATGCTAGGAAAAGGAAGTTTAGAACAGATCAGAAAGAGAAGAGAGAAGCTGAGGAAGAGAGAGCCTCAGGAGAGCCAGAAGAGAATTGGGGCAGTCGATGCTGTGGCTGAGGACTGACAGGAGAAGGTTTTATAGAGCTCCTCTCCTCAGAGCTTTGCTTCTACTACCAGGCAATCAGGCATTGTGACACCCCTTGGAAAATCTTGCCATGGTCAGCACCTGTGTCTGGGTTGTCCCCAAGTCCTTCTCTCCAGCAGTAGAAGGGTGCAGGTCTCCAGTGGTCCAGGAACTTCATGACCCATGAACTTCATGACTTCATGACCACTTACCCCAAGGCTATCCCACAGGCTTCTTTCAAAGTTTACCTGTGGGGACTGTGGAACACCTTCTTTTGGACAAAAAATCATGGAACACACTGCATGCATAGAAATGCACATGCCCCAGCATGGCAATCAGAGAAAATATGAACAAAGTTGGGTAAGAAAGGTGAAGAGAGGAACAAGAGAAACCAAACTGACTTATTCACATTTTCCTACCTGAAGTACAATAATCAGGAAAGCATTTGTTTTCTTGCAGCATTAACAGATTAAAAAGCTTCACAAATCCTCACCATGCTGGTGCTAATTCTGGAGTGATGGATTGGAGTAAACAGAAAAATAGACATACTAAAGAAGCCTATTTGATTCTGGGTTGCTTCCAGCAAGTCTGCAGCGCACTATAAGAACATCATTAGAAAGTGTTACTCCTTCACTTCTATAAGACTAGAGACATTCCTTCCTTACTCCAGTCCGAGCACTAATAAGTCCCACGCCAAACCATTTCATTTATTGATAAAATAAATAAAGTTGTCTATTTTCTCCTTTCTTCCCCATATACTGAACATAAACCAGACTGAATTCTCAAAGCTACAAGTGCAACAAAATTTACAGGTTGGCTTCATTACTTTATTAACACACACCCAGTTTCTCTGCCCAGGATTCTTGGATTTTGTTATTTTTGTGTTTCAATATATCTTGAAAGTTTAATGAGTATGAGGAAAAGGCATACTCTGTGTTTCTTGCTTGGACTTATTTAGATTGCAGTAATCCCCATTTCAATTTTACACAAGGGCAGATGTGTACAACATCCTGGAAGGACATATCATGGACAGAGAGAGCTTTATAAAATAGGTCCCATGTCAACAATGCTGTCAGCAACTCTGATTTCCCTGCCTTTTATTGCTCCTTTGCTAGATCCTCTCTGTTCCACAATCTGCAAGGAGATTCCCCCAAGAAGGAAGACAAGACCTTGCTCTCCCCCTTCTTTGCTTCCCTGTGTGAACTTTTACAGCTGTTTTGGAGCTCCATGTGTCACACTAACACACACACTGCTGCAAATAATTTGTGGTGTCATGAAGAGAAAGCTAGAGGAAAAATGATGGTGAGCTGGAAGGGGATACCTGGGAAGACCTCGTGAATAGGCTTGTTCAGCTGAGGGGAGTTCCATGGCATCATAGGTCCCACCTGAACTCTCTGCAAAAACCAGTTCCCCTTCAGATCCCACAGCAGTTCCCAGTGCTGACTCAGTCTGGAATGTACTGACCTGTCCCAGAGATCATATAAAGAAGTTCCAAAGAATTCACAGCAAAAGCACAATCCAGACTGCACAATTAAACTTCAAAGTTTCCTATCAAAACCTTTTTCCCCTGTATACAGCTGCTAAGACCTGCTACAATATGTGGTACATGTAGTTTGCTAAATTGTGCTCTTTTTTTTTTCCCTCAAGGAAAAGGAATTAAAAGCTTTTTCATGTAAAAGACACAAATTAACAAAGCTGCCCAAGCCTGTTCACAGAGCTCAGAGTTTACAACAAGGACGTTTCTAAGGAAGGCATTTCTTAAATTACCACCAGGACATTACTGAGAGAGAGCCTTCAGCAGGAGCCACCATTCCCTTCAATCCCTGAATCACGCTCCAGTTCCCCAGTGTGTGCCATACCTGCCCTCTTCCAACACTCGCAGTTCTACTACTACAATTGCTGGACAAATGAGCAGTCTGGAACAATGAGGCATGTTTGTGATTCATTCCTTTGTGCTGCTCATCGACTTCCTCCCCCGTGCATCCATCAGTGGTTACATCACTCTCCTGAGGCACTATATCCCTCCCAGGCTAATACCTCTGAATGTAAAGCACATCTTGAGTTAAACATTAGCTGCACACCAACTGGGACTTGCTTTCTGACTGAATAGTCAGCTTTAAAGTAAAAGGTTTTCTACAGTCAGACGAGAGAGCTACAAAGGAGCTGCTTAGCAATCCTCTTGAAAGCAAGTTTTCAGTATTGGAAACCAAATTCTATTTTATCTATTTATACTTGTCACTAGTAATTACTTGAAAGCTCCATCAGCTTCTAACTTTATTGATGTACTACCTGCTACAAGCATTTGGGAACAGGGGAGCAGATAATAACGAAAACAAAGTTATTTTAGAGTGGGTACATATTTCCATAAAACCCATGCAGAACAGAGTTCCAAGAAATATTTTCATGTACATCTTGACCAGCTACTGAGATGACATTTGAAGTTATCTCCCATTTGTGCTAGGCTGAGTTAGCTTGAGTACCACCGCTGGGGCAGAGCACCTCAGTGTTTTGTCAGAAAGGCACCATTTACTTCAAACATGGTCCTCTAGAGGCAGCTCATCAAACACAAGCTGACAGCAGAGACAGTTATATGTAAAATCTGGAAGGCAGGTACCATGTATTTAATTACATTACAGTGAAAGGTGAGGTCTGGCCCCTTGATGATGCCTGCAACTAAACTTCAAAATCCTGCTCCAACCCAGCAGCAACAAAAGATAGGCTTTAAAAGCTGTTTTTTTGCAAGGTGCAGCATCAAAAAAGGCCACACACCCTTAGGAGTGAAATAAAGGACATCAGTTCTAGAGAGGTCTGTTGTCCATACTTACTCACAATATATTAAGACTGCCTGGCAAATACTTGTTTGCACAGCCTGATCTTCTTCAAGGAGCCAGCTCCAAGAATTGGCACTTAGGAAGCAATTTTGAGGACAGCTGCCTGATGGGAAGCCAGCAAGGAGAACAAAGCAAATCTTTGGAAGCTGAGGATGGTAAACTCTGTCACTGAAAAAGGAAAACACCTATCACTGGAGTAGACTGTAGCCAACATCATAATCTCAGAGCACTGCTGAGGCTGCATTGGTCTCCCTGACCACCAGAGGATCAGAAAATGTTAAAAAGAAATCTAGTTTATCTAGCACAACTGGTCCCTTCCTATGTCACTTGGTTACAACACTTGGAAAAACATCAGTATGTAGATTATTTTCCTTTATACCTTGGAGTACCAATATCAAGGCAAGCAGAAGTCACCCCCCATTCCCCAGTGTTTCTGAGATGTGGGTGAGTGACACAGCCTCTCACCCCGTTTAGCACAGGGTCCATGTCCTAGGGTGTGGTGGAGGAAGTTCTCAGACTTGGAGGATGGGACTTGACGTACACATGAAGTTTTTGGGGCTGCAGAGAGGTCTTCTGTGCCTAACTCCTAAACTGACTGGCTGATGGCAAGGTGGTCTTGGATATCACAACTCTGTGACTCTTTGAAGCTCTGGCAATGAGTATCAATGCTTGGGATTACTGCAGCTAACTTAATACTGTGCCTGAATGGGGCCATGATCCATCAGAAACTTCCTGGTGGAGTCCATCATGACCTTAGTGCATTAGATACGTGGGGCTGTGACCATGCCTTAGTAAGCTGGGTGGTTCTGGTCACATTTTTATGCTGATAGTTTGACATCAGCAGCACGAGGGGAGTGCTGAGGATTTTGTGCTATCCTCAAGCAAACTGATTTTTCAAGGGGCTACACAGTTTGCTGTTTCACATTCTCCTTGGGTCAAGCTCTCTTCAAGGTGGATAGTGACACATGTCACAGAAGCTTTCTGAGATCAGTTAGGAATGAAAATATCTCAGGAGCCTTTTACACAGTTCATCAACTCGGTGAGCACAGTCTGTGCCTGACTACCTTCCCTCACCGAAACCAAGGCTGCTTGAATGGGCCAAGTCTGGAGGTTATGTAAAAGCTATTAAAAATGTTTGCAATGAGAGAGGCAGAGTAGGATTTTTTTATTATTATTTTTTCAACGTGGCAGTTACTTTGCCTTCTTTCACAGCAAACCAAATGTTAGAAACTCCTGCACAGATGGTCAGTTTTGATGCATTTTTTTCTGTCCTAGAAACAGGATTTGTCCATTAAATTCTCATCTGCTCTCCCTGTTTCTGTGACTTTTGTCTCTGTTTCCTGCAGTTCCACCCCCAGCACAGGCATTCAGGTGCCATTTCAAGATACTTTTTCTTACATGTCCTTCTCCTGCAGAGAAAGAGGTGGTGTTGTACTGCCCAGTTCCACATTCCCAAACAACGCAGTGCTAGATGATCCTAAGAAACAAACTACTGGCAATTCTAGTTTTGACAAGAGCTGGGATCCCAGAGCAGAGGAGAGATCACATGTCCTCACTACTTCAAGGCTATGAGGGCTGAGAGCAGCAGTCATTACAGGTAGAGCTGATCAGACCTTATTCCACAGTCACCAACTCCCTCCTGTCATGCTCCCATCCTAACCTTGGCAAGGAGGAATTCTGCTTCCTCAACCTGTTCACTATTCCCATGTACCTTTATGCTGTTTATCCCCTTGTGTTGCAGCACTTGTCTCTTCCCTTTGTTTTCTGATGCTTTGCAGGGACTAAGTTCCTGCTGCTGAACTTGCAGGCAGTGTTTTCTTTGTAAAGCAAACCTGTCCTCTGACAACAGAAGGCAAGGGGAGGTTGCCCTTCAACCACAACTACAGTGTTGCTTCTGCCCTTCCAACTACAACCAGGGTTCTTCGGGGCCTCCTTGCACACTGGGGGCTGCAATGCAGTCTTAGATGTTAATTTCCCCCATTTGATCCATCTATACCTCCCAGTGGGGACCCAGAGGGGGGGTTTGTCCTCATGGTGTTGCTCTCCTCAGGCACTGGCTACAGACGGCAGGACAAGGAGCGGGGTGGGCCAGTGAAGTGCTTTGGTTTTGCTATAAGGAAGGCCAGACAAACCACTGATGTTTTTGTGGGTATCAGGTCTTGTCTTGAAACCTAAGGCAAGTCTAGTGCGTCTCTGTTTTCTGTCAAAGTGCTGAAACAGGGTGTCTCCTGCTGTACTCTGCACTAGGGCTGAAGCCCAGGGAAAGAGTGGTCAGTCAGGTGTGGCAGAACAATCAAGCAAGGTTTGGGAAAGACATGTATGTATGGTGGGAATTGCTACCTGAGGAGCAGCACAGATATTGCACACACTGACCAAAAAACTGACCATGAAATAGGTCAGTTTGCCTACTGGGTTTTGTTTAAATCAGGCTTTAGGATGTTTTCCACCTAAAGTGACTAAGCAGGTGCTTACCTCCTCAGCTTTTTAAGCAGGCTGTCAAAATGGTGGCAGCCAGGCAAGGAGAGCAAAGGAAGGACATCACAGACCATGCTCACCCATCCTCAGGCAGTCTTTCTGCAGCTTGGCATTGGTGCCTCCATCAGAGCAGTTTAGTGCCACAACACCATCCCAGTAAGAGTAAATTCTGGTGTCCAGTGGTAGCAAACCCCTTTTATTGCTTGTGCTTGCACGCACGACCTCCTTTTCTCAGCTCTGGGTGTGAGCACTGATTTAAAAGAAGCAATAAAAGAGAGGGGGAAAAAGCAGCATGGAAAAGCCTGCAGCATGCCTATGGAGGTAGTAGAGCATTGAGGTAAATTTATTGGAGGGGTTCTGTAGCAAGGGTGAGACAGGACCTGGAATTTATGTGATCATTAGACTTCCATGTGCAATGGCCCTGTGAATCCAGAGCAGTGACACAAAGCCATCAACCCCAGAAACATCACTGCTGTTTATCAAACTCAGTTTTTTCCCCAAAAGTGAGTAATGGGGCAGGGAAAGAAGTTCACATTTATTCTTGTGTGTAGTCCAAGCAATTGCAGGCAACAATTTCATTGTTCACCAAATGTTATGCTTCATAAAGAGAAGAGAAGAGAAGAGAAGAGAAGAGAAGAGAAGAGAAGAGAAGAGAAGAGAAGAGAAGAGAAGAGAAGAGAAGAGAAGAGAAGAGAACTGATCAGGCATGAAGATGCTATTCAACCACTTTGAGAGGCCTCCATATCTTCCAGTACAAATCCACTGATTCCCAAGTACAGCCAGACATGGCATGGCACCAGCTGAGCTGAGAGCTGAGATGGGACAGGATGGAAACCCCATTACAACTAGAGATTCTGCTTGCAAGACAAACTGTCATCAAGCCCAGCGTGACCAGGGAAATGTCTAACTTTGCCAAAGTGCCTTTGACAGTAAGGATTCCTTTATATTCCAAATGTTTTATTTAAATGACCTGCCTACCTAGTTTTACCCTAACTACATTAGAGATTAAAGTGCTCGGGGATAGAAGCTAATTTTATCAAATTCCTGAAAACAATGCATAGATTTTTCTGGAAAGGAGATGAACTGAAACACACATATTTTGGCTCCATCTGAGTGTCCCCAGCATGCCTTTGGAAATGAGGAGCTGAAAGCAGAAGTCCATTCTGGATCCTCAAAATAACTCTCACCCCTATCTGTAAAATGGCATGAACTATCAAGAAATGAAAGGAAGCTGGTGGGAGAGAACAGCTGAGTAGACAAAATCTGAGCAAAAATCCAAAGTGCATCTAGAGATGTTGCTGAGTAATCAGGTAGATCCCAAAAGAGCAATAGTTGCCAGGGAAGAAACCTGAGAGGGTATCGAAAAATCTCTGATCTACAGCTGTCATCTGTATTTTTCTAATATCCAGCAAGTATGAAGAACAAAATTAAGAGATCAAGCTTGACAGTATTGTAATAAACAGGGCAGGAGATTTTTCTCCTTTTAAAAGCCATTATTGTGATCAGCTCAGGGTGGGGGCCCGACAGGTCGAGTGCACGCTGCCGCTGCTCCCAGAAGCATCTCGGACAATGAGGTGTGCAGCAGCTTCATCCACTGGGCTGCAGGCTGCTCTCAGAAGCAACTCGGAGGGGGAGATGTGCAGCAGCCTCATTCACTGGAGTGCAGGCAGGGTCGGGTTCACAGTCCTCATGGCCAATCCCGAAGGCTTACTTGGCTCTGAAATTCCAGGGGGTCCCTCTCCGGGCAACGTCTCTGAGAGTCAGGGTGAGGGGTGAAAACCGCTCAACCTTGGGAGGAGGCAGTCTCACTCCTTGCATGGTCCATCCATGTGTCTTGGTGGTTCAGTCTAATAATGTTTTTCTGGTCCGGAGCAATAATTTCTTCTCCCAGCTGGCACTGCATCACTTCTATTTGCATGTCTGCTGGATTTCTCCTCCCCCTGGCTTTTTTGGTTCCTATGTTGGGTGTTGGGATAGCCAGGGGGCTCGGCTGGAAGGTGCAGCAGAAAGGGAACAAAAGAGATGATTAACAGGGTGAAGGTGAACATTTAACAAGGAGCACTGGACTAACAATTACTTCATTTGCAACAAAATTACCTTGTTTATCTCAGTATCTCTCTTTGTTGAGGTCATCCATTTGTCAAGATCAGCTGATGTATGTGTGGGTGTAACAAAACACCTCTGTTAACAGGTGAGGAGAGACAACTTCCCATGGATGCATCCAGTGTTAACAACTGTGTTCACCAGCATTTAAAGTTGCATCACTAGGGTATATATTTAGGAAGTGTCTCCAGGTGGTTGCTGGTTAAGGAAAAGTCAAGGTTATAATTTAGGAACCTGCATTTCTACCTAGTTTTGTTACATATAAATGTGTCTGTGCTTAACTATCCTGCCTGATAGTGTGAAGGCAAAAGGCCAAAATTTACAGGCTTACCACTTCATGCCTATCCCTTCAGCATAGCCTCAGGCTCAACTGTTCCCAAATGTTTTTACAGACTTGTGCTCCTGTGGGTGCTTTGACTGAGTTTTAGTTTCTGTTCCAGATGAGGCAGTGACAAGGACGGGAAGGTAGGGGATCATTTTTCAACTTCAGCACTCCCCATCAAGAGGGGGTACGAGGAGCACGTTCTCCCCAACAAAGCCTGATGGAAAGGCATCCACAGTCAGGCTGGTTTTCTGTCTTGGTATTCAAAGCTGAGGGGCAGGGTGGTGTCAGAAAGAAGAGACATGAATTGAATCAGTTGTAAGGGCACAAATGATCTGGTTTCAGGCATGATTCTAAACAAGGAGGTCCTAAAAGAGAAAAAAGTTCAGCATTATGCATTTGCAGTTTAACAATTTGGCTATAGCCTGTTAACTTGCCATATAACTGCTGATGATTTGTTCATTATATTAGCTTAATTTCTGTAAGCCTAGTGCGTCCAAATCAATCAAAGTTGAAACAATGGAATTATGTTTTTACATAATCACTTTTGACCAGAAAGCAAGCTGTGCAGAAGGAGGTTCCACATGATGTTCTCAGATATCTTTTGAAAAGAATGATAATTAATTCTGTACTACTGCTTCTGAAGGGATAGAAGAAGATGGGAAAAGATAATAGGCAGCGGTGGTTGCATAATCCCTGCCCATTCAGTTTGCTGCAATACGCTGATAATGAACAGTTTGAAGGATAAAAGCTACTGTGAACCTCAGCCCAAGAAAAGCTTAACATACACATCAGGACAAAATGTACATCTCCATTTTCTGTGCAGGGGCTGGATCACTTTTATCCTGATTCACAATGACAACTCAGAGCCATTTACAATTGTTCTGTGAGGCTGAGTGCCAGCAAGCAGATTGCCTTGGAAAACATGTTTGAGTGCAGGGTGAAGACCATTTGCCATGCACAGCAGACCAGAGCTGAATAATCAGCTCAGCATGTCCAAGCCCAGGCTTTAAATTCTGGCTAGCCACTTTGACAAATTGACATTTATTCCCAGTTCTAGTTTGGAACCAGTATTCCCTGGTTAATCTAAACTAAAGGTCCTGATGAGGAAGCTTCTCTTTACCTCGCTCATTCTTCTCCTCCCTGTGAAGTTTTCCTTGCAAGGTACAGAGGTCTTATCACCTCTGCTGAGGTGAAAATATGTTGGAGAATATCTTGCTTTGCATTTAAAGGCACATGCCATGTTTGTTCTCTCTCTCCCTCTGAGCTCATTCTTAGAAGTGGAAGGACATTTGTAAGGAAGTAGCTGCACACATGGAAGAGCAGGTCACATGTCACTCACCAAGTGCATGTCAAGTTTCAGTAGACAATCAAAAGGTTTTGGAAATTCTCTGCTTTGCAAGATTTCTGAATTTTGGGGGTTTCTGAGCAAAGCAAGATACATCCTTATTCAGGGAAAATGGTAATTTGACAAGGCAAATGAAACACCTTTGATCAGTAAAAATTATATGCAACTCTAAGCTTTGTCCCAGTGCAGGAGTGGTTGGATACAAGATGCCAGAGAGGGTTTGGGAGATACTTCTATTCAAAATAACCTAAGACTTGTATTTTCAGACTGGCTCCAGGTGGAAAGCAGTGGTTATAACTGCTTTGTTACTACTATGATTTGTTTGACGCTACATCTTTTATACTAACATGAAATAGAAACTAGATGATGATCCTAAGCCTTGAAAAATGCTGAGGTTGAATGAAAGTCCCAGAGTGAGGTGTGCCCTGCTTTATCCAAGTTACTTCACTCCTTTCCAGAGGTGTTGCCATCTTTCCGGTCTTACCATGTGGTATTGTACCAACAGCAACAGCCTGCCTTAGCTATAGAATGAGCAAACTCTAGAATGAACTCACATATTACCCAAATACCTGACATTAACTCTAATACAACCTAATTATATCCTTGGATAGCTGTTTCTTGAATCATGGAGAGAAAGTGGTTGTTTCAAAATATATGGAAAAATCTTGTGAATCTTCATTGTGTAATATTACAGTACTTGCCTATTATTAATTTTAATTTATCCTTATTGCAGAAGCTGGATAATGAAATGCCTGTATTTTATCTTGTAGAAGGTTCCTCCACTTAAAATAATTTTAAACAGAAAAATGAAACTGCTTTAAAAAAAAATCAATTGTGGGGGTGCTGGAAGTACTGTGAGCATGTCCAAAGGCTCTTGATGAAAAGGACTCCCATTCTCTGACTGCAACAGGTTCAAAGAAAAAGCTGTGGTGATTTCACAGGACTTCAGAAAGTTGGAGCTAATGCCTTTAGTGACTGGGTAAGGTAACCTAACAGCAAAATTTGACCTGAGAGCCATCTCAAAACTGTGCATTACTCCAGCAGAAGAACAAAACACAGAGGTGCAGCCAGGGACCTTGCTGTGGCCAGGAGCAATGCATAGAGAAGCTGAGGCAAGATTAACATTGATGCTGCCAGATCCATGTGCTACAAAACCCCACCCAGTGCATTGATAGCAAGCACCAGCACATCTCCAAGGAATCCACAAAAAGACTGTGTTATCTCAGCCTCCATTTTAAGGAAAGGAACACAAGGAAATTATTTGCCTAAGCATAGTTAGGTGATACCAGGAAGAGAAAAACTTGTTCTGCATCTGTCCTATGCTGTTCCATAAATTCCTTGTCATGCTGAAGGTATATTAATGCCCCAAAGAGAACCAGGATGGTAAGAACCCCAGATTAGACCAGACCCAAGCGGGTTCTGTCCTCCAGGGGAGTGCAACACTTTCCAGAGGTGCCAGTTTGTGTCCTTTCAGGAGAGTTTTACCATTTCAGCTGTGGTACTGTGTGAGCAACATGCTTTGCATGGGACACCCACAGAAACCTGGGGTCTTTAAATACTACAGGAATCCAAATAATACTAACAGCATGGCAGCTGAAACAAAGAGGGGGTCTTGCAAAAGGAAGGATGTTGCCAGTTCCTTTGTCAGAAGGAGATATTTTCATTGAACCCAGTAAAGCTGACTGAATTTCAGTAAAAAGGGCTTGACACATCATTACAGCCACTTTATACTGTTACACCAGATCATGCCATGAAATAGTAACAAAAGACAGAAAATATTTCACCTCAAGCAATTAATTCATTCAACATCTGATGCCACTAAAGTGTAGATAGAGCCCTGGTTACCCCTGCACAGATTTCTCCCATTGTTTTTGCTGTATGTCACTAACAACTTAACAAGCAGAATAACAGCCACACCAGAGAAAACATTGTTTCTGACTAAGGACTCCTGCTACTGGCTCCATATGGAAAGTGCACGAAGAAATGAACTAGGGAAAGCCATGGTTATGGCAAATGAGCCATATCCCTCTTTTGTTTTCCTTTTTCTCCTTCTCAAACTCTTACAGGGGTCATCTCTTTCTGGACTTTCCCAGGAATGCAGGAACCACAAATGTAGAAATGTGTCACATCCTTCAGTCAGTGGGACCAGAATTAGGATGTCTCTGGGAGGAGTCCAGGGAATCCAATGGCAAATCCCAATATCAATCTAAATAAAGTCACTCACATCAGCTTTGAGGTATTTTAAAATGTATATATTCTTTGCGCCTGCAGTCACAAGGATTGAAAGAGGCTAGGGTGAAATGACTCTCAAACACACTGCTGCAGGCCAGGAGAAAGGAATGGTGCAGCAGCCCCAAGCACGGCCTGGATTTGGCCTGGGTTACAGCATTGGAAATTTACTTTGCTAACCTCTTAAAACAGAAAAACAACCTTTCAAGTCCTGAGGTGTCACAACACCTTCCAGACAAGAGTCAGCTAAGAACCCAGCCTTGGGATGATTTGGGAAAGATTGAAGGGAAGCAAAATTGATGTGTCAAGCTGGCAAACAATACAGAAAATCTTAGTTTGCTCTGTCCTTTGACATATTTTCAGCTTTTGGGACATAAAACATTAACAGTGATTAACGTGCAGCTGGCACAGGCCGAGGCAACTTATCATCATTCAGTACATCACTATTAAGATATTCTCCAGGGACAAGTGGATTGAAGACAGCTGGCTTTTCAAATTTACACCAAAACTTGTCTCGGTACTATGAGGAAAATAAGATATTCATAAAAGTATTCTAGAATGCCCAGGTCTATACGGAGTTGTGCCAAAAACCCATACAAAACAAAATCATTATTCAATACTTATTACTATTCTATTTATAAAGCTTCTGTCACTCCCTGGCAAACAGAGGTAATGGCGTTTGACTTGGAAGACAAATCACAAACCATGAAAAGCGGAAAGTGGATTGCAAATCATCAGCCTGAGCTTGTTGCAAGCTGAAAAGTGTTGGTCCAAACTATTCTGAGAATCCTTATGAATAACAAATACGTTTGAAGAAACCCAGATCATTTCATGCACAGGTCAACCAGAGAAAAACAGGCTAAACTTATGATTATCACTCACAGTGGCCAAATTAATCATCTCTGCAATATGCTGCAACTGCAACAACAGAAAACTATCTAACATCAAGCATGAGTAAAATTTCAAGTGGCGTTCCCCAGCAGCAAACTGCAACCCCTTTGATTTAGTTTCAGGCTCATTTTCTTTCCCAGGGATGGAGTGATGGAGATGAGTTGTTTCAGGTTGTCAGTATGAACACACAATACCTCTGGTGTTGGGTGGGTTCTCGAGAGCGTATGCTTTATGAACAAATGGCCAGCACTTGGGAATGTTGGCAGGACATGATGCAAAGGGCTGACCACTCTGAGAGATGAAAATGGCATCAGGACACCCATGATTTATGGCAGTGACTTTGGCGCTTCTGTATCTCTTTTAGGTTCTTCTTGATAGGAGCACACTGACTCAGAGGAGCTAAGAGCTTTGAGTTGGAAAAGACACTGGATGTTTGGGGTTGGGCTTGGCAAACTGGTTATGACCTTGGCAACGAGAGTCAAGGAGAAGAGGTAAAATTGATGAACTGGGAGAGGGAGACAGCAGCCCAACCAGAACCCTTGTAGTGCCATGAGTGGAACTTTGTGCAAACTGTTTCCAAGTCAAAACTTCACAGAAGTATTTATAGAGAGAACGTACATCTAACTAATTCATAATGAAGCAAATAAGAGTCATCACAGAAAAAATGCTACCAAAAGAAAGCATCCTGCAGCCTTGCAAGACCCTGCAGCTTGGGGTTTTCTTTTCACTCCTGTCCCTTATTGTCTTCACATGCATGGTCTCTCAGATCTCTGCCTTCTTGTATAACGTCTTCCTGACCTGGAATTTTCTGTTCCAAATTTCTGCAAACTCTCTGGCTTTTGTATCACCAATATCTGTCTTCCTGTGTCTAAGATGATCTTGCATTTTCCTGCTTCATTTCTGTGGTCAGTGTCTACTCAGGCTCCTCATAATGCTATTTTTTCTGTGACATGATGTCATGGGTTTGAGTCACTGGCCTAATGCCAGTGCACCTATGAGAATATAGTTCTTCAAAATGATGCTGTGTGAGAGACTGGGAATAGAGCAGAGCAGGCTCCAACTTAGAAATGGAAAGAAAAACTTTATTAACTTACACTATATAGGAAAAAGGAAAAGGAAGAAACAAAATCTAAAGTGAAAAGAACTTCCTAAACCACTCCTCTTCCCCCCACCATAATTCCTGCCAAAACTTTCTGAGACAAAACCTGGAACTCCCAGCTAAAAATACTAAGGGAGAGGAGATTTCCTTGTATGCTATAGAAACTCCCACAGGAAACACAGCCTCTTGTGGCCTGCACTCTTCACAAATGACCTACCCCATACAGAGGAAATGTACATTTGAGAAGCCCTCTTCCCACGGATGGTGCTCTCACCACCACCCATGGACCAGAAACTGCTTGTAGGGTTCTTTTTAAGGATGTCTCTGAGACACAAGCCCCCCCCCCCCCTCATTTCTCCCTCAGGGCAAAGGGATTTGAGAACAGAAGCCTCTTCTGAAAGGCACCACCCCACCCTCTTAATCCTCTGTTCACTCACTCTGGCACTGGCATTTTCACCACACAATGCCCACCTTGCATCCCCCTAGACACAGTTTCAATGAGTTACAGGAGCATTAATGCAGTCTCTATAGTCACTATAAGGAAAGTCCGGCCAAAAGCCACTCCATCATCTCTTCTTCTTATCTTCTGCTGGCATCACAAGTCCCAGGCTCTTTCTCCCATCACTTACAGAAGCCGCAGCCAATGAAACCTCTTAGATCTCAGATTTAAAGCTGCGCTGGTCGAACTCTCTGGGGAAGGGGTGGCTTAGGACACAGAAATGTCTCAGTGATAAATCTTCCACCTCTCCATTCTCAGTCAGCCTGGTGGGCTACACAGTCTTCCTTTTTTTCCTTCTGGTCTGAAGGAGGGGCCCAGCCAAGGCCAGAGCTCACAGGCAGCTGTGCTGGCCCAGATCCAACAGCAGCGAAGCTCGGACAGCTGTGCCAGCAAGCTGGCATAACTGCTGTCCAGGCACAGGCCGCATGGCAGGCCTTGGCCTTGGCCAGGGGAGGCCTCCCTTTCCCCTCTACAGCCAGGAGGAGGAGGAGAGCCTGTTCACTCTCTGAAGGCCGGAAGATAAAGAGGACTACTCCACCCCCTTCCTAGCCTGAAGTGTGTGTTCACAGATGGGAAATGGCCTTTCATTGGTTCACAGGGTGCTAACCTCTGAACCAGCACTCTCTCACTTCCTAGGGTGGATCAAACCATGACACATGATCACCTAGAAGCTCTGGTCACGGCAGAGTTAAGTCTGGCAGAGTTAAAGAAGCGTTTGGACATTGCCCTCAGACGATAGGTTTTGGAGTTGTCCTGTGCAGAGCCAACTCTGATTCCTGTGGGTCCCTTTCAACTCAGGTTACTCTACCATTCTACCTCTAAGGGACAGATTCAGGAATTCAAGCACCATGAGGAAAAAATGTCAGAGCCTCTTCCCTCAGACAAAGCAAACCATGGCACGCAACCCAACAGAGCCACAGTCAAGGTTAGCCTTGTAAAGACCATCTGGTTAGTTGTCTAAATGAAGATGTGCGTTTGGGTTCTTTTGTTTCAAATTGCATCATTCAAAAATGATCCACCAAGACTCACAAAAATATGCTCAGTCAAATAACCCTGGGAAACAGAAAAAGAGACAGATGGAGAATCTGCCTAGGTCATTTTCTCCCCTGTGGCTACTGTACTGTTTCTGCTAGAAAGAATGTGGAAGAAGGCAAAGTGAATAAATATAAACTGACTTTGTGGGATGCATAGATAACTGTAATATTTCTCTAAGTCCACATGAAAAACACCAGTGAAAAGAAAATGGATTATCAAAAGCCAGCAAAGAGACTTTATAACTCATACAAACAGCAAAGAGGAATTTCTTTTTTTTTTATCCTAGTAAAATTCCTTGTTCAGTTTTGCATAAGGAACACTTTCTGTCCTTTATTTAATAACTTTAGAGGGACCTTCCCCTACACTTGAAGGAAAGTTCATGAGAAAGCATTTTACCAACAAGAAAGGAGTTCAGTTGTTGCTTCAAAGCGGACCAATGAGATTCCTTATATTTGCAAAATGCCCACCTGTGAGTGAACCCAGGGGTTGCTCTGTCTCCCTTTGCAGAGCTGGGAAGGTGCTGCTGAGGGGCTGAAGCACGCTAGGATGCACAGTACCCATCAAATTACCTCTGAGCCACAGTGTTACCTCCCAGTGCTACCCAGCAATGGACAGGAGCTCCATCAACACTCCAGAACCAAAGAATGGTAATGAAACAATAGTGGCCAGAACCAAGGCCCCACACAGTCACGGACAAGCCCCTTTTCCACCCTGTGCTCTGAGTCAGGCAGCAGAGCCGGGGGATGTGGGCCGGGCAGGTGGCACAGACGAGAGTGGGCTGGGGGCAGGCAGGGGCATGGGCGGTGCCCAGAGCAGCCACCGAGTGCAGATGGCTGTGCCAGTGCCCGGGGGGTGCTGCATGCCCTGCTTCCCCTAAGTGACATTCAGCAGGGGGACATGGCAGCTGCTCACTCGTCTCCCCCAGAGATGTTTTGATCAGTCCTCTCTCCTCGCAACTCCCCCTTCCCCCTCCCCAGGCATGGCTGCTGCCTACTGTTACCTCCAGTGATTCCCAAAGGGGTGGTTCAGCCATCTGAATAATTTACTGCCTTTTTCCCAGTTCCCCCCAGCCAAGCCTGTGTGTTTCCGTGTTTCTTTGGTCCTTTTGAGCAGCTGCAGTGACTGCACCTGGGTCAGACAGAGAACTGTGAGAACAGGGGCTAGTAGTGTGCTGTGACAGTGTGTTCACAGCAACATGCAGCTTTGGACTTTTCTCTTTTTTTCTGCTTGTTTGCTGGCTTGCCCCATCGCTTGTTCCTCACTGCATTATGAAAAGGCTAGTCATAAAATCTGGAATGTATTTTTCTTAGCATCTCTGGGTGCTTTGTCAAACGTCGAAAATATAACTATTTCAGAGATCTGGTTTCCTTTTATGTGCAAAAAGTGAAATGCAGGGAAAGGGAATTCTGCCTGTGTTAAGTATTTTCTTTGCGTTTGTTCACAAAGGGAAGGAATTAGGGACTTAGAATAATAATAAAACCTGTAACATTCATTTTGAATGTTGTTTACAGTGGGGACTTATTTTTAGGGCTTCTGTTCTTGCTCCTCCCTTTCTTCCTCTCTCTGAATAGAAGGGAAATTGCCTAATTTAGCTGGGTTGCTCAGTTGGCCATATTAGTGCATCTCACTCAGAAGAGCATCCCTGAGAAAAATAGCGTGTTTTGAATGCTCACTTATGTCAGTCTTTGCATTTTTGCTTTGTGATAATTAGTGAAGTCACTCTGAAGACAGGATTTATAAGCCATTCTCCTGCTCTCCATAAGAGTGTTAGATATTTCTCAGCTGGAGAATTGCTGTGCTACAAGCTTGACCTCCAGATGTAAACATCTGCTCTGTTTGCCCGTTGTAAGGGTAAAATCAGAATATTTTCTTATATGCTTGTTTTTGCTCTCCAGCTGCATCTGTCCCTAAAAGTTATATATACTGAACTCTGAAATATTAGGAAGTCCCCTTATGTGTTATGTGAATCTGTGTTAGATGCATTCTGTCCTTTGCAGGTGCAGTCACAACTGAAGGACCAGTGATAGGTGGTCCTTCCCATGTTGTCAGCAAATGTCTTAGGAAAGCGGTAAGAAAAGTGACTTTGCAGAGCTCTGCAGTGTCAAGGAGGCACTACAGTTAAACAGACCACTTGGAAAGCAAAAATATTTGTATTTAAATGATCTCCATCCAGAAACATGGTTATTGTCACAGGATGATTTTTCCAAAATGGACTGTTAAAGGGACAAGGTTTTAACTTGGTAGGACTGAGGAGGACAACTTGTGGGCCACATAAAACAGCATGTGGCTACTGGCACAGTTCAAAGTTTTCCTGATTTCATCCCCTAGCACAGGTCAAGCACAGACACGCCCTTAGACTCTGTTTCAGTTCTGGGCCCCTAAAGGTATTCTGTGCAGATACAGTGAGGATGATGTGCTGGAAACCAGAAGAGACTTGACTATTTTCAGCAAATCACATATTCAGCACAAAGTCGTCCTTTCGCATGTTTCATCTCTGTAAGGAATATAATGGATAAATTTGTGTATATAATATTGTATTACGGATTTGGTTTACTAAAAAGCTACCCAAGGGCGTCTCCAAGATTCCAGAGTCCATTGTGCAGGCAAACACATTTGCAACTGAAACGACAAGGCCGAGCGGGAAGATGGCCCATTCATCAAGGGTGGACCCTCACTTCACAGCTCCTCAACATCTGATATCAATCTTGGTGGAGATCCTGGATGATCATATCACCCCTCCCAAGATGAATTCCGGGAAAGACTATCAAGTAATCTTTTCAAGCAAACGGGGACTCATTTTGGAAATTGAGAAACACACGCATACCTGGACTTTCAATGGACTTGGCCTTAGGGTGAAAAAACTGTATAAAACTCACAGGCTGAAGCTTGGCAGACGTGGTCGAGTTTGGAGGGTACCCTTGTACTGTCACTCTGTCCACCCAGCATTCGATCGATTGTTGTCCCGTTTTTATTGTGGCTTTTAATTTGGTGTTGGAAATTTTGCTAAATAAATCTTGTTATTTTGAATTGGCTTCTAATCATTTATAACAATCTCTCAGCAATTACAACACTTCCCAATTGCAGCTGTTTTTCACCAACCTCAGATGTGCTTTCTCAAAGAGTGAGACACTTTTTGAAAGCCTACGAAACCACGCTGGTGGAAAGCCTTGTCTGACAGCTCCTGCAGAGGAGGAAGTGAATAAAGTGAGCAGCACATTAAATATCTGTCTTCAAAGAAATTATTTTAAACCCATTTCCGCCCTCTTCTAGCAGAGTTCTTATGCTGATATGGACACTGCAGTCATGTACTGCTGTTGTTGCACAGGGCAAAGCAACTGTGGAGAGGAGTCTGGCACCTCCCTGAACACATAACCTGCCCCCCCCCCCCCCCCCCCCCCCATCACTTACCTGACTTACTCTGGGGACAAAGTCAGCCCTGACATACATGGCTGTTGTTTCAATTACAGCTGTTCTGCAGGTATGAGGGACCAGAAATTAAAGGAAGAGGGCTCCAGAGCTATCTTTCATCCTTCTGTAATCTGCTACTGCTAGTACATTTGTTGGATTAGCCTGCAAGGCTCATTCCTCATCAGAAGAGGTGGTGCTAGTTTGCCACTCACACCCATTTCATTACAAAAATATTCCTAATATGCAATTTACTCCCCCAGTTATAATTACAGCTGGAATTAGCACAGAGACTTCTTAGGTATTTCTTCTTCAGTGTTTTGGCAAGCTCCTGCTGGGCTGAACTTGGCATATCCCAAGGAGGATCCTTCCAGTGAGACAGAGGATGAACTGCAGGCTGCACTGGAGACATTGCGCCAGTCTGAACAGCCCCAGCCTGTGTTGATGGTGGGGAGGTTCAGTGCCCAACACGTGCTCATTGGAAAACAGGTTCCACTTGCCTAGAGGAAGTGGTAAGGCACAATACAGGACAGAAAGGTCATCAGTTCCTCCAGTTCTCTATTCTAGTGTTCAGCAGGAAAACACTCTTGAAAACAAAAAGATTGCTCGTTCTCTAAGACAATGGATAATGGTCCCTAAACACATCTATGTAGCTCTGAAGTTTAACTTTACCAGCTGGGGAAGGGAGGCATTCAGGTTTGGTCTAGCTAAAATCAAGCCAACAGGTAGATTTGTGTATCAATTGCCCAAGGCTGGTACTAGCATGAGCACTTATTCTGTTCCTCAAAAATATTCCTTGCAGGTTACCAATAAACGCAATGGGTTTGCAGTGTCAGATTTCCATATCTGCTGCTGCAGTCCAGAAAAACAACCCAGAAGAAGACGACTTGCTCTGTGCTCAGGTCAGGGTGTCAGGTCAAACTCATCTCTCACTTCATTTCTTCTCAATTCATTTCTAAGTTTTGAGACTGATTTGGTATGAGTTTCTGATATTTTTCCTGGGCAGAAGTATTGTAGCAATCAATGAAATTTGCACAAAACCAGTTTGTTCATTCATCTTTCACTTCTCTGCTTCTCTGAGGAGCCATGATCTCCTCCTCTGAGCTGCCTGAGATGGAAATGCAGGGGTGAGCAGCAATGGGGATCCTCAAGCACTGTGCTGGGATAGAGACACTACCAGGGCAGGGGCAGGCAAGATCCACCTGCACATAACATGGAAAATCTGGCCGGTATGGAAACTTCTGTTTACTCTTTTATGAGAAAAAAACCCCAAAGTTGTCCAGTGTGGGGCCACAGCAATGAGGCAGAGACAGGAGCTTTCCAAAAACATGAAGACATAAGAAGAGAAGAAGGAACTGTATTTTGTCTCAAAATGAGACACGAAACATGAAAGCTTTCAAACAGGAATATTTTCTGTTATTAACGACAGTTTCCCCAATATTTTTTGTTTAAGAAATTTATTGGGAAAACAACAAAGTGATAAATCGAGTAACAGCCACAATCACCTATACAGTCCTGACCCGGGAAGTCCTGGGTGAACCGAAAAAGTGTGGAACACAAACTCTCCGGTTTGCTGCCCCTTCCCCTGGTTCACGATTGACCATCTTTTGGGAGTCCGCTTTATAGGGAATATTCGCCTTGTGGCTATGTTATTGTCCAGTCCTTTCTTTGAATTATGCAGATGAGATTACAGTCCACAGTGTGTACACAAAGTAGATTTCTGGTAAATCCATCTTTCTGAATCTGTCCATGAATTATTCCTGAGGTTCCTTGTCAAGGAACAAGCCTTGAGTTTCAGGCGTCTCCTAATTCCGGGAAGACAGAATGATTGGATTTTCAGCTTGTTGAATGAATTGAATGAGTTCTGATGGGTGTCTGTGATTATCATCAGGGTGGTGGTTCCTGTAGTTACTGTTATCAGTTTCTGCCTGGTGTGATCTGCCCTTCATTGAAGTGGAGATGTCCTCCTTATTGTTTTCCAAAAGGCCAGGCATGCCGGCTGCCTGCCTTCCTTGTATGGAATCCTGTACATGGGGGTGCTTTTGGATACACTTTTAATTCATACAAAATAACAACTCTTAATAAGGAAAACTCAAATTGAACCATATATTTATAACATTTTCCCTAGCCTTCCCTGCTGCCTTTGAAGCTTTCCATTGGGAATACTCCATTTTCCCACTCCAGCTACAGCTGCACAACCTCAGTGTGCTGGTGCACTCCCATTGGCTCATAAATCTCATGATTTTCCCCTTGATGGGCCCTGACAGGTAAGTGAGTGAGACTGATCTCCCCACTGAGACTCAGTGTGTGTGCTATTCGCGCTCTTTGTCACTGCACGTCTCCCGGTGCTGTCCCATGCCATAAGGATCGGCCGTAGGATGGATGGAATTGTCAGGGCAAGGAGAAATGGGGCTCTCCAAGGCAAGGAAGAGATGAGATGCCCCCTGGTAGGAGCAATACACTTTACACCTTACCTCCAGGTGAGTTTATTCTGTAGGCCTTGGGTTACTTCTCTGCTGCAGATTATAGACAAAAAGAAAACATCTCCCCTTACCTACAAGAGTCCCCTGCAAGCACAGTTGTTCAGTGCTGGGTATATGATAACCTAAGGATCTGGGCTTAGCTACTAATAAAAACAATCCTGGAAAATTTCCATTTCCCTACAATTTGTCTTAAGTCAATCTAACAGAATCACAGAATTATTGAGGATGGAAATGTTATAAATATGTAGTTTAATTCGAGTTTTTTTATTACTGTTATAATTATATGGTTTGATTTGAGTAAAGTGTGCTAAAAGGTACCCCCTTGTACAGAAACCAACAAGGGGGGTAGGTAACTAGCCTGCCAATAGAACAATAGAACTCTATTCTCCATATCAATGAGGGGTGGACCATAATAAAGGAATGCCAGATAACGATCACTAAGGCCCATCAGAACCGATTCAGCTCTCAGAAAATCCGATCACTCCATCTTCCTGGAATTCTGACACTCGCTGAGACCAAACCCAGAAACCAAGACATGTTCGTCTGGTGGGAGCTTCAAGAATAATTCATAGACATGTTTAGTGAAGACTTCAGGAATAATTCATAGACAGATCCGGAGATGTGATCAGATTTCCCGGAATTCTATTCTACTCTCACTCCAGGTGGACAGAAATCCTATCTGCATATTCAGACTGGACAGAAAACTAGCCTCAGAGCCTAAAAACCTTATAAAAACTAGCCTTCGAGAGATAGTTGGTGTGAACTATGGGGGACCCAGTGCGATAGAGGCTGGGGTCTTAGTTCACCTGGCAGCTTGAAACCCGGGCTCAGAGCTGCCGTTTGATTGTGAGAATTGTCTCTTTTCAATCTCATTTTGTTATTTTCCAATAATTGGAAATTTATTGGAAATAATTCTAAAACGGAATATTGGAGAACTGTCATTTATAACAGAAAAGACCTCTAAGATCATCAAATCCAGCTGTCAACCTATTACCTCTACCATGTTCACCACTAAACCGTGTCCTCAAGCACCAAATCCATGTGGTTTTTTACCACTCCCAGGCACTGTGACTTCACCACTTCCCTGGGCAGCTTGTTCCAATGCTTGATAACCCCGTCTGGGAAAAAAAATTTCCTAATGTCCAAACTAAACCTTCCCTGACACAACTTATGGCCATTTCCTCTCATCCTGTCACTTGTTAGCTGGGAGAGGAGACTGATGCCTGCTTTTAAAGACAAATTCTCTAATGCTAGAAGATCCTGCATTAAATGGCCCATTTAAAACCTTATTTTGCTCCTTTTTGTGCATTCATTATAAAGTCTTTAATTACATCCTAGACTTTGCAAAGAACTTACATCTCTTTCCTTGAACATATTGGATGTAACAACGGAATGACATCGAATTAAAACAAAGATTCCTGGCAGCAAAGAGTTTATCCCAAACTGCTGAAGCCTGACAGACTTCAGTAAGAAACTGAATTTGGTTTTCCCACTGCAAAGTATCTGGTAAATTTAGCTGTGACAACAGCCCTAACGATAATAGTGCATGACTCCCATGGAAAAACAATTAGATTTAAATATACTTTGCTCGCCTCTAAACACTCTGCTTACATGACAAAGACGTCATAAACACATGTGAAGTGAGACAAGTAAGGCTTCTGGGGAGGGGGGAGATGGCGAGGCAGGGTGGGAAGACTATAGATGCTTTTAAACATGGGGAAACAAACAAAATCTTTAGGAAGTTGGCCAGTGGGATTGCCAGATAATACTTCCTATAAGCCTTCTGGAAAAAATGTATTTATGCAGGAGATACAAACAGTGAAATGGCAAATCTGCTTTAAATTCTCAAAAAGGTTTATTTGCTTGCAAATCTCTCATCAGCTGCAGAGAAGATACCAGAAAAGGACAGGACTGAAAGTCAATTGGCTTGCAAATCCTACAGATAAAGACAGCACTGGGATACAATCGAGGAAACATGTACATAATTTTCCTCATTTTGTCATTTAGAGCTTACAGAATCATTCTGGAGCATATCAGCAAGTGAGTTTTAAGAGGTTAAAAAAAATGACAGTGTTTATCTGAAGAAAGTTTAGATAGCAAGTTGTCTACACTTCACCAAAATCGTTGCTCTCTGGAAGAAAAAATAAATGGTTTAATTTTGCTTCCAAAATAATAATGAAAGATGATAAACTGCTAGAAACAAGAGTAGTAACTATTGTAACAGCTTTTGAAACAGTAAACTTTGGCCTAAGTTATGTCCAAATCCCAACAACAACCAAAACTTAATATTCATAATAGCTATGCAATCTTCCCCAATTTTCTTTTTTTCTGCTTTTCTTCTTGTATTTGTTAATAAAAGCTCACAGAAACAGAAAAACATTACATTTGCTTTGCAGATCATATGCCAAGCAGACAACTGTGTATAAGAATTCTCTTCTCTACATGCAGATGAGTTACTTTTTATAGAACACAAAGGATACAAATGTAAATTACCCAGAAGCATTTTCATCAAGCGTCTCAAAAAAAAAAAAAAAAAGCTTTCAACAGCAAGATTAGCAGCTGCTGTAAATGCAGCTCCACGTTTCCCTTTTCCTTCCGTCAGACCAAAGTCTATCTTTGCTCTGGTCACAATCTGAAGGGGCTCCCCGCCCCAAAACCCAGAAGCAGCTCCCCACTTTCTCACACTGTTCCCACAGAAGATGGGGACATGAGAAGACACCAGCACTGCCATCTCCCAGTCCCCTTCTCCATGCCTTGTGTTTATACTCACTGCTCCCATGGCAAGAGCAGGGACCTCTGGCAAGCAGCCTGCCCCACAAAGCACCCACATATTGTCCCCTCACACACACCCATCTCCCACAGGGTGTTTCTGCTGCTGGCTCCAGAACACCTTCCCTGCACAGTGAATGACACCAATTCTTATGATAAGACCCAGCAAGAGTTGTCATTTGGCTTAATAATCCATGAGAAGAGCTCTTGCCTTTGGGGTCAGTGTACCCACGAGTCAGAGCCTGTTGCAGTGGCTAAGGCTGGGGAAGGGGGACGCATTTCTCACAAGAAGCAAGGGTAAATGCAGTCACAGCCCAGCTTGAAGAGCCTTTGCAGCATTTTCCTCTTTCCATGAGCTGTCCCCAGTCCAGGAGCCCTGCTGGATTGAAACTGAAAGCCCTCATGTCATTGACAGTACAAGAGAGAAACTAAATCTAATCTGTTCTTCTATCCAACCATAAAAGTAAGTAATCCTAGCAAATCCTTGAGCAAGGAAAAAAAAAAAGAGAGAATGGCACAAACTCCATGAAACCCCTACAGAGATGTGGCTGTTGCCTTTGTGTAAGAAGTGGGCAGATACTCAAGTGAATGGCCCCCAGCAAAACATCAGAGACAAGAGGCAGGGCCATCTTCTGGCCCCCTTCAGCTGGCAGCCCTGTCCCATCCCCACTGGCTCAGGCAGACCCACGCCTATGCCTGGCTGGAGCTGTCAGGCGTCAACAGGGACCAGCACAGACCCTGCACTTCACAGTGGCTTGTTTGCATCTCGAGTGTATGTTTATGCTGCTAACATAAGAGTTAGATTGCCTGAAATGTTGGGACTGCCTGAACAAATTTTTTTTCTTCCAGCAGCCTCCAGGACACTGGCAGCATCAGCTCCTGAGAACATTTGTGTCCAAGCTGCTAAACCAGCTAGGAATCCAACAACAAACCTAACCAGTGGGGACTGGTATTTAGGCTGATAGTGTTTCATTAAGCATTCCCATTGGTTGCAAAACTACTCCAGGATGAACTCTAGCAGTCATGGCTTAGAGTGAAGAAGTGTGAAAAATTACTGCAGAATGAAATCCCAGGGAAAAAAAAAAAAGGCTGATTTATTCTTTCTGTGTGAAAGCACACAGTCCATGTGGGTATTTTAGGAACATTCTATTTTTCACAGCTACTACAGCGGTCAGTGTGGCCTGAAGAGACACCTGACAATTTATGTGTATCTGCTTCCCAACAGAGCATTACTGATGATAAATATGGCATCTTGTTTACTGTTATAAATGTATGTTTAATTCGAGTTTATTCCCTATTAAAATCATTACTTTGTGTAAGTTAAAACTGTGTCCAAGAAACAGGATTCCAAACTAAGCCAGCTAATGGGTGACATACCACATCTAAGGAACACATTTTCACCTCAATGGAGGGCGGACCAGCTACCGAGGACACCGATAACTAAGGGCCACCTGGACAGATAACAATCACGAAGGCCCAGCAGGACTCAGCCAACCCACCCGACAGACAGAAGATCCAATCAACACATCTTCCAGAATTCAGAGGCGCCAGGAACCAGGATTTGTAGCCCAACAAACAGGAATAATTTATGGACAGAAAAATCGGTTTTACCAGAAAACTGCTTTACATATTATGGACTGTAAAAATCGGATTTACTGGTAAAACCACTTTACATACATACTGTGGACTGTAATCCCATCTGTACAATTCAAAGAAATACCTGAACAATTGAAAATATCCCTCGAGCCCGGCTGGAAAGTGGCTTCCAGCTGTTCCCGGCTAGCCCTGGCTCGGAATACTTCTAAACTCGGTTGGTAGCAGCAGGTGGACCGGCTGTCACCCCCCCGGTGGGTCAGAGCTGCACGAGAGATGTCGGTGAGGCTTGACGAAGGTAGGAAGCGAGGAGGCTACTTTGTGGCTAGATAGTTTTTATTGTCACCTGCCTTTCGCAGGAGAGCCACACTTCTCTCTGAGCCTCTCTCGAGAGTGTCCCTGCCCGAGGCATGGCAACAGCTTATATGGGGCTGGGAGAAGGGGGTGGACACAAGAGGGAAAGCCAATAAGGGAAATATGGATGTCACACAGACAGTGAATGGGAAACGAGGGGTGGGGGTTCCCGAGCCTGCTCCAATCTGGGACCGAGTGTCTCTGAACATTCTGGAAGAAGAGGAGAGGCTTCCCAGAGAGTGACAGGCTGTGGAGAACAAAGACAAGGGGAAACCAAATGGGGAGAAATACATGGGGGAACTTGGGAGAAACCATTACAGAACTTATTAATATTAACAATAAATCAAAAGGTATAAAACGCGCCGCTACAAACAATAACATAGCCGGAGGACATTTTTTCCCTATAAATGAACTTAAGAAAGATGGGCAACTCATGAACCAGGGAAGGGGGATGCAGGCCAGAGAGTCTGTAGTTCAACCTTGTTTTCGGCTCACCCAGGACTTCCTGGGTAAGGACTGTATAGGTGATTGTGGCCTTTTCTCAATTTGTCACTTTGTTTTTGTTTTTTCCAATAAATTTTCTTAAAGGAAAATATTGGGTAAACTGTCGTTTATAACATTTACTTTGCTGAATTTAACATCAGTAAAAACTTTACATTACAAGGGCTGGATAGGCAGATAACCCCAGAAGAGTTTTGTCTTTCCCAGTGGAAATCTCACCCAGGTATGTAGGAGGGAGAGGATGTTTTTAACATCCTCTGGCTGCGCACAGTTTCTTCCATTATCTTTTTCTCAAAGTAAAACAGGCTATGCCCAACTCACAAGACTTCACCTGCACGGCTGGTAAAAAAAAAAGTCATCCCTCTTCTGACAGTCAGCACAGGAGATAGCACGCAAACAACTTTGCATCCTGAAGAAATATAATCTTCATGAAGAACGGAACAGATTTGTGGCTTAGTCATTGGGTTAAGATGCAAGAGGGTTGAATTTCATTCCTGACCATTGCCATTGCCTGTGCCTTGCAGCAATTCCTTTACTCTTGGTGTGCTCTAGCTCCCTGTCTGCCCTGACACCAGTCACAGGGGTTCTGCAGAGACAAATTCATAGGGATTGAGTCCCAGAGAAAAATAGTGGCATGAAAAACTTCTGCAGCTTCCACTTGTTTTTTGTACATACTCCCAAATGGAGTGAGCAATAATCATTGTTATAAATGCATAGTATATAGTTGGCTTTTTGCAAATATTAAAATGAATACTGTATGTAGAATGTAGGAAGATTGTACTGTATTTTCTTTATTAATAGAATTTAGAAATATGATGACATCTCTGTGTGAGAACACTGGGGTCTATTGTTTTCTTGCATGAAGATCGCTGACCAAGGAAGCGATTAAACTTCTGTTATCAGTATCTTGTCCAAGTGAAAATGACCAGAACCCCAGGAGAAGAATTTATGGACCTGTGTTATCAGATGGAATGGAGACACCCGAGGACGGGTCTGCCAGATGGAATGGTGGGGGGGGGAGTTGAGACTAAACAAAGGGATTCATACTCCAAAGGAATGTTTGAATCATGCATGTGAATTTTTAAATATGCATCAAGCTGATGTTTTTAAAGGGAAAACTTTTGTTAAGCACATGCTGGCTGGTTCTGTGCCAGGCACCCTTGGCCGAGAAAATGTATTTTGCTTTTATCTCTCCTAATTGTCTATTTTCTTAATTGTTTTTTTAAACTTCTAAATTTTTCCAAAAAGGTGAACCTCATTTTTCACAATCATGATAGAAAGTAGTTAGGCAGCAGATTAAAAAAAAAGTATGTTTTCACCCCTGAAATATAAATCAGATATTGTTTAAGCAGCAAAATCCTAATTTAACTGCAAAATTGGCCAAATGCAGATTTTGGGATGAAAACTCCCAAAGGTTGGGGTGTTTACCTCTGGGGTTATATACCTGGCAGATGTCACGCTTAATCTATTTTGTCAAACACACAGCTTTAATCAGGCAGTGTTACAGGAAGGCTAGGCACAACCAGATCACAAAGGAATTACTGTCTCCAGAATGCTAATGAAAGATTAGCTCTTCAATTCAGCCTCTGAATTTTGAGGAACCTTTTCTTTTGTTTTCAGGTTAAACTAAGGGCAGAATAAGGAGTAAAGCATGCAAATTAGGCAGCACTGTCATGAGAAAATAATAATTTGTTTCACTGCAATAAGAAATCCCATTTACATAAAATGAGAAATAATTAAATTGAAGCTGAACTGTGTGCCCTATCAATTTAATTGAATCTCAGCTACACATCTATGGCTGATTTACTGGGGCTGGTTCCTGGAAAGCATTTGTTATTAGTCAGTTTTGCAGCAAAAAGATGAATCAACATTTCACAACTGCCCAAGAGAAATAACTCCTGAAATAAACTCCTGCTGAGCACCACAGATCTATACAAACAACAGCAATGTGCCTGCAGAGCTGTGGAGAGTTCAGTCAACAGGGAATTTAATACACTGGTGAAGAATACTGAGAAATATGGCTATAGTTATCCACTCTGATTCTTTTAGCAAGCCATATGACTTCACCACACAACTATCCTCCTTCCTAACTACATGAATGAACAACATTAAGCCCATTGAGAGCCATTTGTCTTTCAGGACTTGAGTTTCTGCTCCAAGAGTGTCCCTCCAGCCGATTTCTTTTCAGAAAGTATTCCAGATCTTTCTAGCATTAAAGGCTGAATTTCTCTTCTTGTTTGCTTTTAACTTCAATATTCCCTGACTGGATGGCCTCTTTTTTTTCTTCTTCTTTTTTAATTTTCTTTTTTGTTTTGTTTTGTTTTGTTTTCCTGTTAAATTATATAAGGTATTGACTAGGAAAAGAAAAAAAATCAAAAAACCAGTAACAACTTGCTTTTCACTCTTTTCTTAGAGAAATCTAGTAGAGTGAAAACTCTGCTTCCCTACTGTAAGGAACATCCCTAGAGCTTTACACTTTTTTACAGTTCTTTCTGAAATCCCTCCAATTAAGTTCAGACACCTTGACTATACAATGTTTGCAACTGTGACTTGATCTCACCTCTTTTGATACATGTGTTTCTTTCAAAGCACCTCAGCTTTTAGGGAAGGTTTCCGACATGTCCTCCTACATGGTAACAAGGTTCCTCTCCCTCCACCGCTGCTTGTGAATAGACATTTTTTCACTTACTGAGCTGAGGAGCTCTATTGATCCTTTCAATACCACCATTTCCAACCAGCTACATGTGGAAAATCGCATTTTCCCTGTCTCTCCTTTACATGAGAATTCTTCTTTCATTAGTCGAACCTTTCATCAACCAATTCTGATGAAAAATACTCACACTGTGAGTTGTGTATGACTCAGCCCTCTCAAAAACGTCTGATATACATCAGTCATCCGGATCACATGGTCTGGTTTCAAAGCCATGATGAGACCATGAGTTCAGGACTCACACAACTGCCTGGTTTAGGAGTGACTGCAGAAAATTTATCCTAAAGAGGGATGAAATCACTGATCTCCTGCTGTACTTCAGCAAGCCTTACCAGCTGCAAACATGCTGTTTGTTCCAAACTTGTGCTGTGCTGCTTCCAACACATCTTTGGAACTACATGCCTCAACCTCCCACTTGCAGACCTCTGCTTCACGTGTGGTCTCCTCTCTGGGCAGGTCAGAGCAAAAGCTGAAAGAGCAGAAGGAGCCCCTGCAACACTCAGTATCTGTTTGAATGAGGAATTGGGAATCACAACTCTATAGTTTGTACAAACCAAAGCACTTGTGCTACCAGCTTTTTGGCACAGCTCAAACACATGCTAGGAACTCAGAGAACAGCACAGAAAAATTGTATGGTGTGCTATCACCACCATACAATAAATGCATTCGTCCTCAAAAGACAGTGCAAAGAAGCATATGTGATGTGCCTGAAGTACTCAAAGTCTGAGTACCCTGTTAAAACTAGAGAGTATGCCTGGGCAGAGTGGGAAATAGAGTGTATACCCAGTCAGTACCAAAGCCCAAAATGTCATGACTGCAAGAACAATATTTCCAAAAGATCACAGGTGTTCTTCAAAATCAGCTAAAATCACAGTCTAAGAGCACAAACACAAGTCCCACGTCCACCAATGGACATCTTTATCTTGCTGCTTAAATCTAGACAGATCCTCAGCGGGATTGTGACTTCACACAAGTGGCCAGCCTTGTTCCCCACAAAGACTGAGGTCATAAACAGACTTATGAACTCTTGGCTGCTAGTTTTAGGATTAATTCACCATCTAGAAAACATGACACCATTAGGGAAATTAACATCAGGTTCACATGCAACCCAAGACATTTTTTGAGGCAAGAGTTTGAGGAAATTTTTCCTTTCATGAATTTGGGAGCAAGTTTAGCAATTCTGCATCAACTTGAATTCATTTTACTGAATTATTTACTGGAAAATATCTTCACATGTTTCCCATAAAACATGTACCTTTCCTTAGTGAAACATTCAGAATTTTTAATCTGAAATACATTTTTTTCAAAAGTTCCCTTTCCTTTTAGTTAAAATAAGAAAAAAAAAATTTTAAAGACCTGTAAAGGACAAATGACCTTTTCAAAATGCATTTCATGAGGATTCTCTGGTCTTTGCCATCCTAACACTACCAAGGAACAGTTTAGATCCAAAATTCCAAGAGAAAAGAATGGACAGCTCATTCAAGTTCCAGTTTCCTCTTGTAGAGTCATCACCTCCATCACTACCAAAGTTTCTGGCAACCTTTGCGGCAAAAGAGAGCTCAAAGCATATGAAAATTACATTTTAAGAAGTCAAAGAGAACAAAAGAAAAAGAAGAGAGGCTAGTGTAAAGGTCCAGTTCCCTATTGTTTGTCCTTTGTCATATTCTTGGGAGAAGAAAAAAAAGGTGCATATTCCTCATTCCTTAGTGAAAAAATACAATGCAGACAATGGCTTCAAAGAGTACATGTTTACTGTCTTCTGCAAACAAAGTGACAAAATGTCCAAGAGCTACTTTTGCTTCCTTAGTACTTCCCCAGATTCCATTTCTCATAAAACTTAATTTATTTAGGGAATAACATTTGTGACAGCTATCTTCTCTATTAAATGAAATTGATAACGAGCATAGCTTCAGAAGCAACAGTGAAAAGGTAAGGAAGATTAGAACTGTCAGGCAGAACTCTCAAGCCTCATTTCCTATACCAACATATTAATTTAGAAACTCATGAAAGAGTAATGACAAGTGAATTTGAGGTTGAAAGGGGAAAAAGGGAAACCAGGTCAAAAAAGAGTGGTAAGAAATGTGGGATGAAGACTGATGACTTCCCTTCTCCTCATGGAGAAGGGTTTCTCTGCAAGGGAAGATGGCTAGAAAACAACTTTTCCAGAAGCTGATGTGTGCAACAGATGAAATACTCCTGCAATTTCTCTACCTGATCCAAATCCAAGCTGACTGTAGCCTTGGGAGAATGAAAACTTACTTTGGTTATCCCCTGACTTGCTGTTCACCCTATCCTGAAACAGAGAGGACCTCCTTTCAGAGAGGACCTGTTCGTTCTTTGCATACGAGAATCATTTCCTCCTCCTGTTGCACATTATGAGGTTAAGATGCTCCTGATCTTAACAGTATTCTTTTGCTTATCTTTGTATACACTATTATGACAACGTGTTCTAAAGGTCAAAGATCCTCTCTTCATGGTAGATCTTGCCCCTCCTCCCGCCCCCCTCCAACCTGTGCTTGTATCTTATCAGAGTGCATTGACAGAGAACTGATTCTCTGCTTTGGCTGTACCTCCATGCAGTCACTAAAAGAACTCTTTAGGAGCGTCAGTGTTGTACCCTTGCAGAAGATTTTTTTCCTATGAGATTTTTGAAAGTATCTGAAGAAGGTGGCACCATTTTCTTCTCTACTGAAAGCAGCAGAGAAACCATTTTAACTTTAAAAGTACGTCTTGGATGAAATACTACCCATTAAAGCAACCTCCTGAGAGCAAAATGCCTTGTAGGGCTGGGCTGTAGATCTTGCCCATCCTCCTCTTGATAGATACTTATTGATTGATTGATGAGAAATCAGATTTGCTTTTCTGGGCTCAGCATTATCTCCTTCCAACCCTTTCTGGATAACTATTCGCTTGAGCCAGGTGGGAAGATCTGGAAGGCCAGACAGACCATTTGGATTACTGTGATATTTTACAGGACATTTCTTAGTACTGAACAGGGATCTTCACAAAGAGGCATTTGGTCTTGGCTAGATTTTGCACAATCACTATTTTTACCTTGATACGTACAACAATTCTGGGAGAGGGGAGTGAACAGGACCATGGGCAAAGAGAAGAGATTGGGTGGATTCGCAGAACAATTCCGGGTATAGAACCACCCCATAACTCCTGCTTCTCATTTCAGTGGTGCTATAGACCCTGCAAGGCTCCTCATTCAGGTCCCCACCAAACTGTCCCTTGCTAGTGGCACAGCGTGGCAACTCACAAAAGCTCTGTTATTGTTATCAGGGTATTTTTATCTTTCTAGGTCACAGACACATTGGAGGCTCACTGACAGCAGATGATGGCAGCGCATCAGATGCCAGGTTCCTGGGTGGGAGGAGCAGTGCCAGCAGTTCTGGGAACAGGTAACTCACCCATCCCCTGCAACAAAATACTTTTATCTTTTCCTGCTGCATTATAATACTTGGGAAAAGGGTTGTAGAGGGTCACCTTCATATGCGGAATGGCAACAGGCAACTGAAAGAGAGAGATTTTTGCTAATTTGTTCTGAACAGTGAATGCTTTGGTCATTTTGGCATGGTGACTTTTTGGAATCACTTGGTTGGGAAATGCCACATGCCAGCCATGTGCTTCTCAAGGAGAAAATTATAATTAAGCCCAAAGGTATAAATTTTAAATGAATTTTATTGCTCTGGGAACCTGACTTAGAGGCTATTAGAAAATTCTTGTTTTAAATTAAGAAGTAGCAGAATAAGCTTGAGCACATGTCCTTCCAAAACAAATATTGTTTCTATAGGATGTGGAAGCTACCATCTTCAAAATGATAGCCTCCATTTTCCAATCAGTACATTTTTTTTAGCATAATTATGGCTCCAGAAAAGCAGGAATTATTTCTGCTCTAACCTGGATGCAGCCCTCTGCTTACTCCCACTCCTTAGCTGCATAACCTGAGCGTGAACACGAAAGGATTAACCTGTCAACCCACACCCATGGAAGTGCTGGGGGAAAAGAGCTGTATTCACACTGAAGTCTGCTTTGCAGTGAGGTCACAGTTCCGTAGGAACTGAGAGGGCTCTCCCCGTCATCTCTCCTGCTTCACTCCAGTTTGGCCAGCCCAGCTCCAGCCAAAAACCATAAACAAGTGAGTTAATGCAGCACAGACCGGGCAAGATACATCATCCATCTCTTCAGCCATGCACCATTCACACATTTTTAAAGGTGAGTGAATGGAACTTATGTTCTCCTTCTGCCACTTGACTAAGCAGAATAAGCACTGTGTATTGCCTTAATGGAGAGAAAATACAACCTGCTTTTGAAATCCATCCTATGAGATATAAAAAACTGTTAAGCCAAACACATCAACCACATTGCACTCATTTGAATAAAAATATGACTCAGTTTTCCTTTGCTTATGCTGCTACCATAAACTTCCTCAAGCTCTGACATACTGCTGCAGGAGGGACCCAGGTGTCAGGAAGGCCCCCCGCAGGACACTGGTGACACCTCTCCAGCTGTAGCAGAGGAAGGTTCTATGTCCTTGGGGTATTCACAATTCTGGGAAACTGTGGAAGACATGGCTCTGATGTACCCTTCACTTGCTGAACAAAACTTGTATGAGTTATCCCATTTGAAGTCCCCTTTTCAATGCAATTGCTCCACTGCAGGGGGACACAGCAGCTCAATAACCACCACCACTATCCGCAGCTTGAGGGAAACCTGTTAGCATCTCTGTTCTAGTTTTGCGTCTAAATGCTGTGTGTGGCAGCATCGCAACACTCAAGAGCAGACCAGAATTTAGCCTATGTGTGCCTCTCCCCCAGAGCACTGGCTCTGGGAGAATAAACCAAGCAGTGCTCTTGGTTAATAAACCAAGATTAATTCAAGTGGGCTCAATTAATTCAGAGTGCTGAAGCTACAGTGAATGAGCAAAAGGGCATAACCTGCTCTGCTCTGCCTGGGTACTGTCCTAGGTTACAATGTAAAATTGTTCCCAAGGTATGTATTCTATCCCCATGAGCCGTTGGAGCCAAGGTGGGGCAGTGTTTTCCTTATCTTCTGTTAATGAGCCTAACAATGCCTTGCCACATGACTCATAGATAACTCCCTCTGGGAGTTATCTCTGTTTAATGGGCCATCAAGGACCCACTGTATGACTCATAGAATGAGATCATCCCCATTGTGAGATGCTCCGCCCAGGGGGAGGAGCCAAGCATTCCCACCTGGATAAATCCAGGGTTTGGGACAGCACAGGCAGCTTTTATCCACTGGACTCCCAGAGGAGACAAGAGCTACCAGACCTTTCTACAGGATCACTGCTTTGAAAAGACCATCTCATCTGGACTGCCACTACCACCCTAACAGGGTGTCAGGTTGTATTCTGACTCTGTCAGTGGTTTTTTGTACTATTACTTTTATTTTGCTTTCTTTTATTTCTTTTCTTTTCCTCTTACTAAATTGTGTTTCTGACTTGGAGTCTTTCACTGGTTTTGCTTTCAAACCAGCACAGTACAGAATTTTTCCAGTAGGCTAGAATTACCATCTTGAGTGTAGCCTGAGCTTCATCCAAGGCTTTCATGCCTGCTAGGGAAACACAGGCCAAAACCTTAAAATTACAGCGGCAGGTCTTCCTTTCCTCACTCATACCATGCCACTTGCCGGGGTGTAAGACACTATTGTCCTCGCAAATGCAGGTAAATTCAAAGCTCTTTCTGTACACCCTGGAGAGCCTGCACAGGCAGAGAGCACCAGAGTCTGGAACAGTGACTAACACCTTGCACAGAGGAACAAGGCAGTGGATGACTGTTGTGCCTTCCTCAACCATCCTTTCATTCCTTCAGGAAGGCTGGGCTACACTCTGTCCCTACAACTTGCTTCCTGTATTCAGCCTTGCCTAACACCTAGCAACTTCACTATTACTTTTCCCTCACTGGATTGTGATAAAAAAAAGGAAGCAAATTGAAAAAAAAAAAGAAATCCCAAAGGGGGAATTATGTATACAGTGCACAAATACTCAAGACTAATTTTTATTATATACTGGGTTTGTCATCTAATTACACACCAGATTTTTCTGCTAGAGATATTTTCAAAAATGAACTGGTATGAAAGCAAGATTGTTTTCTGGTAGTGCACAGTTTTGCAGAGACTTCCAGTGTGGACTTTGTACCTACAATAGAAGGTGAATGGGACTTCAGTACCTACGGGCTTTTTTGACCTCTCTAGACCTCAAGTTCCCCATAAAACAGAAATGTCAGAACTTATTTATGTTTTCAAAAGGCTGTAGGAAAAGTGCCCTCGCTTTCTCTGATGGTTCGTTTAATTCAGTACGCTCTTTTCAACAGCAAAGCAATCATCTTTCACTGCTAGAGCTGTGAGAACTAATTAATAGCCTTGCTTTCAAATGTGTGAAGAGCTATGTATGTGTCAGGTCCAAGATTAGGCATTATCATTTTAATATATTGCCAAGAGCACTTGGTCCTTATGTCTGAAGTGATCAAGTCTTTATAGAAGTCCAAAGGAGTGGCCAAATCTGTGGAAGAGGCAGGGCAGGTAGTCAGCAGCCCCCACCACGGCCTGGCTCAGCTTTCGTGCTCCCTATCCATATCCACAACAAAAGCCCTGCAAGTGCCTCACTAAAGCTGTAGTGGGAAACAGTGAGGATAGAAATAGCGGGGAAGGAGGCAGAGCAGTGGTCACTCCAAAGTAACCCTACAGCTGGGTTAGGAATAGGACAGACACACATGACTGGTGGATGTTGGGCAGCCAGGATTTCAGAGTACCTCCACTCCAGTCAGTACAGGGGCAGTGCTGAAGGGAATATGTTCACATTTGAAGTGCAATGTCACTTCAAAATTCCTTCACACAAAGGTCAAATTAAATTATAGCTGTGGGGAAATCCCTGTGTTTTAATTTACAAGGATGCCCAGAGGATTGGAAGAAACAGAAATAGATAAATAGTAAAGCACTTATACCCAAATAAACAAAATATTCTAACGTTTCCTTTTTGTTTGCTTATAGTAAGGGCATGGTTTAGATAAAATCTATGGCTCTGAACATTGTTCTATCTCTTTTGCTCTGAGCAGAAAACTAGAATCTTCCTACTGTAGACTTTCTATTGCAGCATAGCCAAGAGTTTCTCCAGAATGGATCCAAAGCTGTACTGCTTTTCTTCCCAAGCCAAAGCTGTTGTTCATTCTTTCCCCATCATAAATCTCTTCACTTTTGCAAAACACTTCAGTAAAAAGTATCTACACTCTGCACACAAACTCCCTTAATTCCATATGTCTCTCTTAAAACCGCGTATGTGGGAATATTGACTCAGTTGGGGAAAACAAAACAAAACAAAACCCCTCAAAACTCCACACTAAGCCCTCTTCTGCCAAGAAAAATGGGACAATTCAGGATGAAAGCCATTTGAATGTAAAGAGTCACTGAAAAGGGGGACAGGAAAGCCATTTCCCCAGACCAGGTCAGGCCAAGAACTGGCAGTCTAAAACTTCAGGGAAATAGAAAAAGACCTCTAAGGCCAAGCCCAAATGCAGCATTACAAGGATGGCAGCAGCTGGTTGCATCAGAATTCAAAAGCAGATAAGACAATTGTTTTTCAAAGACGTTCTTAAAAAGCTGGTTCCATGTTTTGGCAGCATGTGACATTTCGGAGTTCCTTCCACCTTCTCTCTTACACTTTCTATAACAGCTGCACTGAAATCAGTCACACAGGCTAAGGATCAGGCCTGGAAAGCTAAAATAACATTGCTCTAACTTCTCTCAATACACTGTGTAAAACCTCAGCCTAAGGCCTCACTTCAGGCTTTCTTGTCCCTGTTACATGTTCTCCACCTCACGCCAAAACCAAATTCTCACTCTAGCCTCAGCGCAGGTCCCACTTCTCTTTTATGTAAGCAAGAGAACAAGCCAGCTGCACCAGTGAGCCAGCAAAACCCACTTAACACTTCTCATCACGATATCCACCTGCTAGCAGTTTCATGCCAGAACTGATAGCCTGCTATGACATTTTCCTAAACTGGAGTTTTCCCACAGAAAAAATTCTCCGGTGATGGCTCAGCATCACTTCCCTGCAGATCAAAGTATCAGCTTCAGCAATGCTATACCATCTGATGTTTCAAAACTGTTTAAAGCAATCTCCTGAAAGCTGAGTACTAGAGAAATGTAGGGGTGATTGTTCCTTTAGACTGCAAAAGCCTGCAGCAGGGCACTCCCAGGTGTGTTTGCAGCTTGGTCTCACTCTAACACCAACGATGGAAAAGTTTTTGACCTCAAAAAAGAAATGCAAATGTTCCAGCTCTCCAAGAGCCTGAAGGAGGATTCTTCATCTCAACCTCCTCTCCCAGTCCTCCCTCCTCTATCCCCTTAACTTAAAATAGACAAAAAAACGAAAAGTCTGAAGCAGGGGGTCAGTGTTAAACTGTGCAGGTTTTTTGTTGTTCTTTCTCCTTCATATTAAGAGATGATGAGCACTTATTGATGTTGAGCCTCAGGAAAACTCAGTCAATCTACTGCTGTAGGAATCTGATAGGTTCATGCCACTGTTGCTTGAAGAAGTACCTCCCCTCGTTTCACTACATCTGAATTATGGAGAAAGGAAAGCTTAATGGTCGCTCTGCACCCACACAGAGCAGCCACGTGGCCCAGTGTTCCAACACCTGCTGCAGGGGAAACAAGAGGCCCTGGATTTGGCCAGTGCTATTCAAACTACAGGATGCTGCCTTCCACCCCATGTGGCCCTCCTCTCCTGCCCTCAATTTCTCATACTGGCCACCGAAGAGTCATACAACAGACATCACTTTCTGTTTTGCTAGTTAAACACACAGCTGAGCAAGCTCAAGAAAACTCAGATTTCTTGTTTTTCATCTTTGTTGAAAAATCACCACCAAATGTTTAGTGCCTGGGACAAAGAATTCTATCTGCAGCTTTTCTTACCGCTCCAGAAATTCCAGTGTAGTGCAGCAGCACTATGAGATGGGTTTAAACACTCACCTAGGGAAATGTTGGTCATGCTGTGTATGAAAACCACCATTACCCACAGCTGAATCACTAAGCAACACTTCATTGTTTCAAGACTTACTAGACTAGACTTTCAAGTCTAGTCAATACTTTGACTATGAATGAATTTGATGTCTCACAACTGTAAACAGAAAAACCCTTCCACTGGCAGGGTCTTGCCTAACAGCACTGTTGTAAACATGTTAGTGAAAAATGCCATAAAATTTTCTCTTCAGTTCAGCTGTTACTTACACTTCCTTGTTTTATTTTTTCCCAGTAACCCAACAGTACATTGCTGCTAAGGCAGCCAAGTCATGCCCTGGATCATTATTTAAGCCTGCAGAAGACTGCAAAGGATGTTGCAGAGAAGACAAGACTTGTTTTACAGCACCTTGGCTGTTCTGTGGAGGAACATCAAAATAGTCCCATTTTACGTGAATAATTTATGCAGACAGACAGACATCTCCACAAATATACTCAACACAGCTATATTCTCTCATACACAGGAGGAACCTCAGAGCCAGGCAGGATTTACCATTTGAAAAGTGAATGCTCCCAAGCGCATCACCTCTGTAAGCACAAGCACAGTGACTGCAGCATCATCAAGCCTCTGTAGAGGGACCCACATGTTCTGCCCTGACAGAATGAGATGTGGAGGACTGGGAGCAAACACCTGACAGTCTATGAGCTCCAGCCAGCACACAGTCACCACGTGTCAGCCTAGAAATTCTTTGCTCCTTGCAATCATTTACTTTGAGCTAATGCGTGGCAGGAGGGCGCTGAAAGAGTTAATCGGAGTGCTGCTTTGCCCCAAAAAAAGCAACCCAATATCTATTCTTACTCAGCCCTCAGTGACTGTAGAGCTGTTCATCACAGTGTTTTAAGACCTGGTGATTACAAAAAATAAAATCTATTTGTCTACTAGCCAAGCTACACTATTTGATCTAGAAATTCCTAAAAGACCACAAAAGAAATCTCCATTAATGTTTTCTTTGCATACCACAGCTATATTAGAATAATGATCTAAGAGCACATTCAGGTCCAAAAAGGTAGCTCCTATTTTCTCCTTTTATGATTTTAAATAATGAAGGATTTCCTATTTTAATAAACATTTTAGTCCCTTCTTACTGGGAGAAATGATGCAGCTCTTGCTCAATGAAACAACTGATATGAGCCGACAGAAAATGGTTTGGTTGGAGTTTCTCACAGATTGAAGGTCTCACTGGAGGTGTGAGAGGGAATGGAAGAATCCTTACACTGGCTACAGACAATGTCTCAAAACAGGTGCAAAATAAAATAGACAATGAAAAACTGTGTAAAAAAATCTAATTTCTTATATTTGAAATAACAGATGACAGCACTGGAATATGCTCACACTTTCCAGTGGCAGGTCTGTGTGTTACACATCAGTTCAGCAAGTACCACAGAGGCGTGCAAGGTGTGCAACACTGTCAAGTCTATTTTTAAAATATTCATTATGTAAAGACCACTGGGGAGCATGAAGGGGTTATTTGGGTTCATTTTGAAGGTTGAACTCCTACCTCTCATATCTTCCACTGTAAGGTAAAATTACGTACCAAATGCTGTCAGGTTCTGTTCAGTTCTTAGTCTGCTTCAGCTTTTATTTTCACTCTGTGCAGCTTTTAACTGAGAGGTTTGTGCAAGCCCAGGTCCTTCAAACTCTCAGGCTGCTCCAGGCACACCCATGCAGTCTTTCTTGCGAGCATTTGCTCTGTCAGGACCTCCGCAGTGAGGGCAAAGCTGGCACAGACAGGGTCTCACCACACCTGCTCAGCCTGTACTCCACCAGTCCTGCCACCAAATCCTACAGGATTGCCCTGGAATCCTGTAGCTGCAAAGAGCAAGATTTAGCTGTAGAGGAGGCATATGCCATTGAGACAAATAGCTTGTAACACCTTCCCTCAGAGTAATCCCTGGGCAAACACATCTACAGCACTACCCAGGGCAGGAACAGACCAGTAATAAATGAAGGACTGTCTCAAAAGAGAAGAGGGAAAAGAAAGTGGGAAATCTTTGGGAAACACTTCCTCTTTTATATGGAATTCAAAGGGGAAAAAACACAACTCCACTTCATTAAATGGAAAACCGATGTGCATTTCAGATGTAAACCCTGTTTGACTTTCCATCCCATTTCTTGCCTTTGCAGAAAGATCTATCACACACAGGTGCCACTTCACCCCCAGCTGATCCCAAGTATCCAGGTGCCCTGAAATGTTGGACTTGCACAATGAATGTTGCTATTTTACTCTTTTGGTCATCTATGACCTATTTTTAAGCCTCTCCAACAGCCAGCCCTTCCAGCACCTTCTCCATGGAGGCTACTTTTAGAAAGCACACTTCATGCTTACATTTACATCTGTCATCAGGAGAGCTACGGCCAACATCTTATTTATGTTACTGTATTTTCACACATTGTCAGACCTGCATTTCAGCTGAAGTTTGATGCAGTGTTGGAGGTCATGTCTGTGGTAGCATTTGGACAGGCAGTCTTCTAATGCAGGCTCTGCACAGCCAGCTCCAAGTGCACTGACCAGGGAGGGAGTCACTGCTACTTTGCCAGCCCCCCACCACCAGGAGAGGTGGAGGAAAAGACCAGGTTCTCTCTTTGAAATGTGGTGGGAAGGGCTAGAGCAAGATGGTTAGGAGAACTAGAACTCACCTTGGATAGCCTTTGAACAGCTAAATAGGAATGATCAGACATAGAGATTTTTATTTGCAACTAAGGGCATATTTTTAAAAGCCAAGAACACAAAGAGCAAGCCTATGGGAAAGTTACACAAAATTTTTTGGTTTTAAGTAGAACATTTTCCCTTCTATGGAAAGTGCAGTCTCACAGAAGCCTCACAAGAGGCAGAGGGGATCACTCATCACAACTGAGAGACACAAATCTGACTTTTCTTCAGGTAAGGTTGGTGAAATGTGGCTACCCATTGTTATTTGCATAATTTGGAGAGGATCTGGACTACTCCCTCCTTTATATTTTGCTTTGAGATTGGTCTGTATAGGCCAACAGGTCACATAGGAGAACAAGCAGATCCTGGGACAAGCCTGGATCTGGGACAAGGAGAGCAGGCCTGGGTTACTCAGTCCCAGAAGCCTCCTGTGACATGTGGGATGGCTCGAGCCACAACCTCAACTGCTGAGCAGACCCAGCCATTAGCCCCATTTCCCAAGGGAGGAGACAGAGAATAATAGAAAAAGCAACCACTCTGTGTCAAACCAAACACCTACCTAGTTTTATTTGGTACTCCCTACAGTTCTGGTTTTGGCAATTTTAGGGCAGCAATAAACCCATAGGATCTTTAACCATGCTGATAATTTCAATTCAAATTAGCAGGCTTAGGAATCAGTATGGAAAGGTGTCCCAGTTTTGAAAGACAGTTGTCTGCCAGGGAAAACTAGATCTTCCCTTGGAAGGGAGAATGTAAATCCCCTTCCCTCCAAATTATTATAATTTTACAATTAGGAGTAGCAGTTCTTTACTAGGAATATTAAAAAAAGAACACAAATCTAGTAGTTAAAAAAAAAAAACAAAACACAAAAAACAAACAAACAAACAAAAAAAAAAAACCCAAAAAAACCCCAAGCAAGCAAACAGAAGTACTGGTAAAAACCCTGACAGGGTCAGGGATACGACCTGACACCCTGCTGGTCAGGATGTTGGAAACAGTCCGAATAAATCCTCGTGGAGTAACAGATGTGGTTCTGTGGAATAGAGATGATCCTGTAGAAAGGGTCCAGCAGTGGCAAGATGGGTCCAGTGGTCCGGTTTTCCTCTGAAGTCCAGTGAAAAGGCCAGGTGACTGCTGTTCCTGAGTCTCAGTTTTCATCTAGGTAGGAACAGTTAGCTCCCCCTGCACTGGGTGGAGTGACTCACAATGGGATAATGTAATATGTCATGTCATTGGTGAGCCTTAATGGCCTATTAGCAGAAGATATCTCCCTGGAGGATGGATGGGTGGTGAAAGAGATAAGAAACACTGCCCCACCTGGTTTTAAGGACTGGCATCTGCCCCCTCCCCCCTGGAGTTACAAGAGATAAAGAAAAAAAAACCAAAAACATTTCCTCAATGGCTTTCAACAGATGAAGTAGAATACACTTTTTTTTTGGTTACACAGCCCAAGACAAAAGGACACCAGGAACTGCCTGTGAAACCCCAGTTTTGTTGCATTGCCCAGGATTTCAGAATCAGTTCTTATCAGACTTAATGCCTGTTCATTTTAAGCAGCTCTTTAATTTTGCTCTATCCTGTGTATGGAAACAACCAGACAGCGTATCTCTAACCCACAGCATATCACTGTACATGAGCCTGGTGCTGCTGCTGGCTGCTGAGCAGTGGATATGGCTGGAGAAAGACAGCAAGATCCCCCTCTAAGCCCTTAGCCCTTTTTCCTGGTTACTGTTGTTGAATCCTTACGTCCCCTCTGGATGATGGGTTATGGAAACTATCATATGTAGGATCCTCTAGCCTGCGACTTAGTGTGGGTTGCTGCTGTCATGGTAGGGATTTTAACAGCTGCAGGATTACACTAAATCTTCATGTAAATCATCCTGGGTAAAAATAAGGGTGTTTCAGCCAGTTTTTGGAAACAATGCAGCCCATTTCAGGCATTGCAATTGTTTGGATGGCTGGGAGGTTTCTTGTGCCAGGCTTGTGGGTGGAAGTGTGGGCAGAGGTGGAATTACAGGGCATTGTTTCCACTGTTCCTGCCTGCCACGTAACTGCACCGTGGACATCCCCTTGTGTGTGAAATCTTGGCTGAGCAGCATCGCATGGGGATCTTGGTTCAATCCCTCTGAAATGCTGATTAAAGACAGCAGGCATTTGTGCTGGCTTAAACCACCTCTCCTCTGTTCCAGTCAGACAGTTCTTCATCAAAATCCATTCTCCTGAAATTTACAGGCAAGGCTCTGTACACAGCAATCCATCTCCTGCCTGCACACTGCCCCAGGAAGAGCTTTTGACTATTTTCTAAAGGAAAAAATGTTTAGGTGCCAGCAGACCAGGAAAAACAATGAGAATGTCAGAGCTGAGCATAGAGACTGTGTTAAAGCTCATCAAAATTTTTGCCTGTGCCCCCTCTTTCTATAGCATCCAGCCTGCAAAAGCTTCCTCATCCCAGACACATTTTGCAGGCAAGAGGAATTCACATCATTGTAGCACCAGGCAGGGTCCCATGAATTACTGCCCTTTTATGACATGTTATGACACAGTGTGAATATGATAAGATGTGACATCACACCTCCAAGAAGCATTACATTTTCAGTGATTCCTTTGTCTAATTTGAAAGGCTGAACACTATAAGAATATTCACCTGGAAAAGACATCACAGTGGAAAAAGGAAAAATCTGCCTGGTTCAAAGCCTGGGTTTCCCTTTTTGAAATAGAATTACATCATGCTAGAAAATAACACCAGGGTATTCAAAGGCTAAGACACAGGGTTACCCACTGGAGACCCCTTTGTGAATCCCATGAACACTTTCCAAGGTGGGAAAAACTTTTTGTTCTCTTCTGTTGCACGGAATTCCACAGCTACATTACATCCCCAAATATCCACCAAAAGACATCGAGGCTAAAAAGTCAAGCACTCAAAAAGTTGGTCAGAGGAAGAAATTAAGGTGATCTTGTCTATTACAAGAATTCTTTAACTACATGATGGCATATTACTTTTTCCCCTCAAGCCTCCATTTTATTTAATAAGGAGATTTTGAGGCAAACCTTCATTTTCTCCCACATGCTGGATGTCCCAGGTCCCAAATGTTGTGACTGTTTGCCTGTCACTATTTTGCCTGTGGGTCCCTGGAGATTTGGCAGGAGGCAGGGACCCAAAAAGGAGGTCTCTGCCCTTCAGCTGCAGAGGGGCTCAGTGGGTTGTCCTGTGCCATTCAGCAAGCAGAGGATGCTGAGGCCCAGGTCCTCACTCCAGGCTCTGCAGCTGCTTTCTGGTAGTGGAAGACAAAGGCTCAGTGCTTTTTTGGTCCTGCACAGGACATGCTTTTGTTCTCAGGTCCTTCTGCCCTGTTCTTTCCTAGACCTATCCTAGAGCAGATTTGTGCTCAGGTCCTTCTGCCCTGTTCTTTCCTAGACCTATCCTAGAGCAGATTTCTTTACTCTCTGTCCCTCACTTCTGGCTCTTTTTATATTGGCTCTTTTTCCAGTCCCAATGCACTTGGCTCCCTGTCAAGCTCCTCCATTTTTTCAAAGTTCATTGCCTGTGCCATTGTCCTCCTTCCCCCACAGCATCTCTGTCTCAGTGCTTTCCCCACCAGGTCCTTGTCCCAGACTACCTCAACCATTCTTCTTAGAAGAAGCCTTTGCCTTCTCTTGAATTGACACTTAGCCTGAAGTCTTGGCTTATGAAAAGATAAACCAAAAAGTGTTGGTTTGGGGTGCTTATTTTGAGAAGCTTTTCTTAGGTAATGTAGCAGACACAGGCAGCTGCAGCTGTCCCTCAGCCAGCACTGCATGAAATAGCCTCCCCTTTATCCTCAAAGGTTCACATGTGGGATGGCCTGGCCTCCTTTCAAGTCACTGCCAAGAATAGGTGTAATGTATTCCTTTCCCTAGGGCTGTACCCACAACAGGAGAGTTGGATCAGCTGTTCCCAGACCAGAGGGGCTCCCAGAGCACAAAAACCATCACACAGAGCATGTGCTCTGAACCCCATACCCCAGCTCACACAAAGTATGTGCTGCTGGGCATTTGGGAAACCTGTCCCCACACACAAAACCTGAGTGTTTCCTAACCTGTTTGTATGGCATATCTCACCTAAGAAACATATGAAATAATTGCCTTTCCAATTAACCATTTTTAAGCATTTCAGGAGCCACAAAACAGCTGTGAAGGCATCTGCCTGAACTAAGCAAGCCCATACATCTGGTGTTCGTTCAGCTTCTGATCCACAGATATGATATGAAAGAAGCAGTTGAGGAATAGAAGGAGCATATTACTGCAGACAACAGAGAATTTCCTTTAAGTGGCCAGATCGCATCCTTTCCTCTCTCCCTCCACTTGGTTTCCCTGTGCAGGCAGAGATAAAAGACTTCACTTCTCCAAGCTCCAGTCTCATCTGCTTCTGGATAAAACACACAAGCAAGAACATTCATAAGCAAACAGTCCATGTTTGTTTGCGGGTTTTTTCCCCAAGACTAATTTTATTTGGGGATTTAACTCCCAAAGCCCCTAGTATACTCCTTGTAGGCTAGAGTGTCTTAGGAAAAACTTTTTTCTTTTTGATGAACTCCTATAAGCATCCACACAGCATCTCCATTGCAGTGCACTCTTGTCAATTTACGCACAGACAACCTGATGGCTTGGAGGTTGCTGATTGCTCTACATCCTCTGTCTGTGGTGCTGATTGTCATTTTGCCATTTCTTTGTGGTCTCCTGCCTATCTTGAACCATTTGTTTCAGACTGTGGAGTTTCTTGGAGGCGAATGTTCCTCCCCACAGCACCCAGCACTTCCATTGTCTGGGTAGGAAGCAGAGAGTGATATTGCATCTTCCCCCCAGGTTTTGCATGGAAAAACTCTCAGGGAACATTGCAGCTGCTCACTGCTGCAAAACTGACACCTCTCCATCAATATATTTCATCTTTTGTAGTCTATTCCAGCTGGGAGCTCTCTGGCACAGAGGAGCAGGAAACAAACCACTGTCTAAACATCAGATGGTGCAGCAGAGACAGGAGGGAGCATTCCACAAAGCAGCTCCCACCTTACCTGTGCTTTATTACCAGAGCAGTCTGCTGACACTGCACCTGCTGCTTCTAAAAAGTGGTAGAGGAAATTTTATAATATACCCAGCTATTACATTACCACCCACATGGCACAGAGCAAAGAACTGCACAAAGCCCCCAGAGACAGATTGCTAGGTTATAAATAGGTTCAGGACCTACATAGCTGGAGTGACTTGTAGCTACAGAGCAGGACTCCAAATTAATGACATTTATGAAGTTTCTAGCTGCAGCTGGTTTGATGGCTGGAAATAACTGGCTCTGCAGAGTGGGCAGCAGGAGCTTCCCTCTGAGTGACAGCAGTGAAAGCGAGCCAGAACAGGCACATCCAGTCAAGGAAGCTTGGTGGAACATGTGCAAACCAAATCAAAGGCATGTGGAGGGGAGAAAGTTATTTTATGGAAAATGATCCACTTTCAGGGAATTTTACATTCACAGCACACCTGTATGCAATCCCAAAGCCCGTACTGTTCATCCACAGAAAGCCAAGCAGTGAAATAGATCCAAGAGCAACGTGGACAGAAAATGAAGATGTTTGATCTATTTGCTCAATCCAATCCTCGTCTCTTCTGCCTGTGCAAATGGTTCTGATGCCTCGTCATAAGTAATTTAATTTTAAAAAAGTAGGGGGGAAAGTGATTTTCCCATAGTTTTAACTATGTTTATGCCATAAAACCCCTCACCTTGTGCTCAGGACACACATTCCCTGAATCACTGCTCTGAGCCACAGCTCACTACCCAACTTTAGACATTCCTGGGAGAAGCACATTTGTCACCCACTGTGTGATGGCTGGGCTGGGAGAGCAAACCCATCCTCTGTGCCTGGAGGGGTATGTTGGACAGGAAGCCACCTACTCCCATCCATTGGTTTGTTTGCACATGAAGAGTCATTAGAGACTGGGCAACAACTGCTTCCACTGGATTAGTTGGGGTGGTTTTTTTGACAGAATGGCAAGAACAGAATTGTTTTTAAATACCATTATTTTTGCATTTCAGAGTTTATAATCTGCCAAAATAAAGATTATTTTATGCCTGATGAGCTGCTCCCAGCAGCCTGTGAGCTCCAACACAGTGCAGTGTGTCACCCTAACTTTCCTTAGGCCTGTTCTCACCTGAAACAATACACAGTGACTGAACTAGTTTACAAAAACCCAACCACAACCCAAAACCCTCCTACACTAACTTAAATCAGCTTGTATTTGCAATGAGACAACAGCAAACCAGCAGATGGCTATGACAGATTACCCGAGGAGAGGCAATCTGGACTTTTCCAAACCTCATGTAATATTGCTTCATCTTTTGACTGAGGTTTTAACACCTTCCTAGCTCCAAGAGTTTGCAGTAGTATTTTCCCTCCATGGGATACATCCCTTGAAGCCAGCTCTGATTGAGGGAAGCAGACATTTGTACTGACATAGCGCTGGGAGCTCTCAGATGGGATTCAGTCACATTCTGCTGTGGCCATATATATTTATCCTCCTGGCTGTAGTCCGTATCTCTATATTCTTACCCTGAAATACTGGTTGTCTAAATAGCATGGCAAGTATACTCTGGTTTCTAAGAAAGTCTTCCTTAGGCATTTAAATTTTACATATTATGTAGGAACTATAGATAGCTGGGTTGCAGACATTTCCCATAAGCCATGGATACCAGCACTGGAAATGGAAGATACTTGAGTACTTGAGCTTCTCCAAGATTATTTGCCTTACTGACTCACAAACAACCCATTTCAGGACCTTCTAACCCCTTAAATATTTGTATTGCATTTTACGTAATCATGGGTCTTCTATCCTACACATGCAGCCTCATCCTTCTTCTTTATTAGCCCAAAGTCTTGAGTGAAAGTCCCTCCTTTAGCAGGAAGTGCCCTACAATGGACAGTATCTTAAAAACAAATTCTTGGTTTCACATCTAGTCAAATATTAAAGAGGTTAAGAAACAAATGGGTCTCACATCCCCAGGCTAACAGAGACATCATGCTTCTTTTCCTTTTCATAGCTCCCTCCCCAACTCCAGCTTTTCTGGGGGCTTTGGGTTGGTTTGTTGGGTTTTTGTTGGCTTTGGGGTTTTTTTTGCCGTTTAGCCCTATTTCAGTGTAAAATCCCCTCTTCTCCATAACCCTCCTCGCTCACAGTTAATCCTTTTAACATCCTCTGAATCCTCCCATCACTACCCTATACTATTTCTCTTTCTGATTCAAATTCAGGAGCAAACACATGATCCTCACTCTTTCTGTCTCTTTTCCTTCTCCCTCCTGGAAGTCCCTAAAATGTTTTTCCTCTCAGTGGATCTACTGCTTTCAGCTTCCCAAAGTCCCTACCACACATGGAATCTAGAATCTCAAAGTGGTCTGGATTGAAAGGGATCATAAAGATCATCCAGTTCCAACCCACTACCATGGGCAGGGACACCTTCCACCAGCCCAGGCCACTCAAAGCCCAGTCTGACTTTGAACACTTCCAGGGAAAGGACATCCCCAGTTTCTCTGGGCAACCTTTGCCAGTGTCTCACCACCCTCACAGTTCAGAATTTCTTCCTAATATCCAACCCAAACCTACTCTCTCTCTGTTTAAAGCCATTCCCCCATTAGTACTTTTTCTTGGAAAAGGTCCCTCTCCAGCTCTCTTGCAGACCCTTTCAGGTACCGGAAGGTGCTGTAAGGTCTCCCCAAAGCCTTGTCTTCTCCTGTCCCCTCCAACCCACCTGCCTTTGCTTACTGAAGGCCATAACAATTTTATTGAGCATTTTGAGTTGCCAGCCAACCTGGGCAGCGTCCAGCAGCGTGTGTTGGAGGAGATGGAGCACAGCCTGGCATCAGATGCAGTGAAGGTGCCCGAAGGAGCCATGTAGTGGGAATGTTTGGCCAACCAGCCTGGGACCTGGACACACCAAGCCGGGTACATGGCTGGGCTTGTAAAGCCAACACACCACTGGCTTCCAGAAAAGCTTAAATGCCTGCTGGAGAGCTGAAAGGCTGGAGCTGGTAGTGCTAATGGCAGGCCTAAAAATACTTCCTCCTGGGAATCCAGAGTGCATGGCACTATCGCTAGGACTTCTCATTTCCAATGGAGTCATAAGGTGTGTTATCTATAAAAAACACCTGATCTCATGAAAGATTTCAAAGAAATCCTCTGGAAGTTCCAGCTGTTGCTAAAGTGCTTCTGATTAGGTTTCATACAGAATGTAAGTATAGAAATACACAGACAAGCCCCAGCCCTTTCCATGGAAATAGCACCTCAGTGTCCTGTGATACGTGCTGCCCTTCAGCAGCTTGAGCTTCTCATTCAGCTCCTGCACATACAATACAAGCTGGGACTGGGGACTTCGGAAATATAACACAAAGCAAATTTTAGAAAGGTTAGGATGGAGCAGGTAGAGTTTTGCGCCCTATCTTTCCCCACACCTGGTAACATTGTCTGGAAGAAGCCAAGAAGATTCCCCAGTGGACCTTTCTCTCCCTGTAGCTCACCGGAGAGCAGAATGAGGAGCTGAAGATAACATCAGGCACATGTTAGGTTAAAAAAATACCTTTTAGCCTGCTCAATCAAGCAGTATTTTAGACACCGGGATTTGAAAATCTGGCCCTGTTTCCAGCCCTGCCACTTATCTGCTGTCTAAAGCTGTGACTTGCTTTCCCACTGGTGACATTTCTCTTCTCTCTGGAAAGCCCTGGAGTGCTGATAAGAGCATGCAATGAGAGCTAGTGTGGTGTTAACTGGAACGAGTACCAGAAAGAAAGAAAAAAAGAGGAAAGAAAATATTTATTTTATTACTATTTTGCCCTGTTGCTTTTAAGGCAACCTCATTGCACGCATCTTGAAAAAGATGCAAAAAGGCTGAAGCAAAATTGTTGCCTTAATCTGCAGCTAAAATATTTTGTGGGGAAAACCCCCAGCTGTTTCAGGAGTGATTGCTGCTAACATCTCAGTGAAATCTAAAACAGTCCACCTCAAAAATACAAATTTATAATCACTTGGGCCTCAGGCAATGCAGTCAAGAAAATTTCTAGCAGGAGCTGACAGAAAATGTCATGCTGCTCTGTATAGGGAGAACAACTAAAAATAAAGTAATATCAAAGCTGAGACTACTGTGTCATGCTCTTTGGACATTGTTTTGATCTTTCAGTGCACCAAAAGTAAGGCTTATAAATTATAGATGTTATTGGGAGCAGCATGTAAATAACACAAGACAGAAACAGGCTATTAGAGAGAAAGCAAGGAATAAGGAAAGACAGGAAAAAATTTGAGACATCAGGGGGAAACCAGTGAAATCTGTTCTTGGCTACAACTGTGTATATAGAGAGGTTTTAATTGGAAGAAGCACCTTTTTCTGTCAAATACAGCCCTGTGTTGTCATTGACATCCCACCAACAAACACAAATACATGAGTCAATGCTCTGAAAAATGCAGGGCAGACTAATGTCTCATTATCTCCTACAGATCTCCGAAATCATGCAAGTGATCAGAGAAGATGAGATCTTGAAGCCTCCCTCTCTAACACAGCTTTCTTTTTCAGCATCATCACCACCATTTCAGCACTAGGATCTTGCTTCAGAGGTGTCAAACTGCCTCAACTAAAATATGCCCATATTTTTTACATTATCAGCAACACTTTCAACCATTTCCTGACTCAAGGAGGCTGATAGCAAGGAGAAAGAAAATCAAACCAGAAATCAAGCAGTGACACTTTGGTACATGCAAGTGCTTTGACTCATCATTTTGAACACCACAAATGGACAGCCCAAACTGCTGATCTAAATCTACTTCCTGCCATTTCACACGGCTAAAAATATTTGACAATGACACCAAAAAAAGGCACATAAGATTATGAGCTATCATTATTTAATAGCATTTTACTAGGTAACCTAGTAATGAAGAGTCCACATTATAAAAAACATAAATTCTAAAAGCCCTTGGCTTCAAAAGGAGAAGTGAGCAACTGTTCACTTGAAACGTTATCAAAACCCCAAGCTGTAACACACGGCCAAGTGCAGAAGTTGCTAGCTAATAATACAAATTTAAATCTCAAATAACAGTTGATTGAAAAAAAAATTAAATTTAATACTAAATAAAGAGGGTTGGGTTTTCTGAGGAGGTTAAGGAAGGAAAACATTACAGAAAAAATGGAGATATCTATAAAGTTAAGAAAATACGGTATTAGTTTATAGATTCTTCTCTGCTACAGAAATTGGTAAAAGAGCACTGGCTCCTATCATACGGTGATGAAATATGGTATCATATGGTGATGAAATACCCTGTGTTATAAAAATAACAGGCGAAGGTTAACAAAAGCTAATGTGGATTCAAGTTTTTAAAATAGTTGTCTGAAGAGTTGTTTAGATTACTGAAGCCAAATCTTGAAACTTCTGAAGCTCCAGGAGAGGGCAAGAACAGGTATATTGTACCAGAAAGGCACAGTTTTGACCAAGACGAGAGGGTGGCTCTGTGCTACTTGAACAGAGGTCATAGTTCTCACCCTTCTGCAATAACTTCTCTCCTGGACCAAAGAATGACCACAGAAGTGACCCATGTGGCACTCACCAAGTGGCTCTGAACCTCGGGCAGACACCAGACCTCCAGCAGGCAATAAAGGATCTCTTCCAAACAGAGGTGGGTTATTGTGGCATTCTGGACAAATGGTCCTCACCCAGTGTTATTTATTGCTTTTTGTCAGCTGTAGCACAAACGAAATCACTCTCAATCGAGGGTTACAGATGACAGAGAGATCTGAGGATCAGGAAGGAAGGAGAACAGGCAGTAATGGTTGCTGGCCTGAATTGCTGGTGAGCCAAGAACAACCTCCTGCACTGGGAGAGGTGACTGAGTGGTCCTGTACCCCTAAGGGAGGGACCCAGGCCATGTTCACAGGGAACCAGCCACTATTAAAAAGGGCTTATGTTGATGGCAATTATCAATCCACTGTGACTTATTGTGATCAGCATAATCAAAGCATGCAAACAGGGGAATATCAAGAAGCCAAATAACCTCTCATTTGGCTCTGTTGCAGCTACTGCTGTGCTGCATTCTGGTATCCACATGCCTAGAAAGCAGTCGGGAAACTGACAGGTTTGGTGGATAATGAAAACAGTTAAAGATGGAGGGATGCACAGCTCAGTCTGGACTATTTATGGGAAAAAAACATTACAAGAGTTTTCTTCACAGTTTAATCACCAGTTTCTACAACTGCCATAACTAATGGCTCTTACATTCAGCAAACAAAAAATATAGAGGGAATCGACTGATGGAAGATTAATCTAGGCCAATTCATCCTAGAAATAAAACACAGCAAGGTTGGAATGACTGGCATCAAGATCAGGTATCTCATACCTTGTGATGGATCTTCAGCAGAGAAAAAAGCCTCATCATCTGAAAGCTATGCTCTAGACCAGTTCTGAAGTAGACTTTGTGTTATAGTTAAATCTGGGGAATTTTTCTGACCTTTGCAACACCAGAGCTAACCACTTCTTACATCCTTATTTTTCTCCAAACAATTATGCTTGTAAACTTAAACTCTTGAAATGGGAAATTGGTATTGTTGCCCCAAATACGTGCTTTCCATTCATTTTAAGGCTTCTGTGTTATCCCATGACCTCACAGTAGCTCCATATGGATATATGTTTGTCCATCTGTTATGCGGATTGCTGAAAGAGTAGTTTCTTGTAAGTAAAAGATGCACACCTGAAAGCCAGGCTATATATTAACCTGTCTCTAACCTATGATATTCCTCAGTGGGATGATGAAAAGAGCAATTTGGTTTCAGAGCTTGAGAAAATGCTGCAGATGTTTATCAAGCCTTATCCATAATCACCACTGTCTGTAAGTGTGGTCATCCTGAGGAATGGGTGGATAAACTACCATTCAGGAGGAAAAGAGCTCACCACCAGCCTGCTGCAGGTGGACTGACTCTGAGAAAGGTACAGGGAAATGAGGATCATTTTGCAATTCCAGACAGGCAGAGCCCAGATTCAGGTTATAGTCAAGAACCAGAAAACACACCAAAAGAAACCAAGTAGGTGAGCATCTATCTCCAAAAGTGCCACAAGGATGTTGACAAGACACTGTTGTTTCACAGTTACAGATTTGTCCATGCAAATTTGCCCATACTGCCTCCATGGCAGACCAAGTCCCAGCCACAGTTTACCCCTCTTTGGGTCTGATTCTCTGCTGAAATAACTCAGCTGAGCATTTGCCTTTGGGATGCTGCAGAAAATAGGAGGCTAAATCTACCATATAATTGTAATCTGCAAAAAGAATAAAAAACTTCAGGATTATTACTTGCTTCTAAAGGGATAATTGAAGATCTTAAAAATCAAGGGTTGGCGGGCAGGAGGAATAATCTAGAAAAGAAGACTCTAGCTGCTTTATTTCTGTATGTGGAAGGGAGAGCAGTGTCTTAAAATGCTGCCAGTTTAAGAGGGGTGTGTTCACTGATACGTACAACTCACTGCTGCCATGGGTCAGGTATGGGCAGTGTGAATGTCAAGGGCAGAGATTTCATGTGCACACTCAGCCTACTGCACAAAAGTCTCCTTGGACACTGCAAACAAAGGGGAAGGGACAGTGGAAAAGTAATCACTCTTGCACTACTAATTCAAGAGCACACATTATGTTGGTTTGTCTTAATGAAGTGCCTCTATTCTTTGTGCCCACATATGTTGTTTCTCCTTTTAGCAGGTTGAATGCCTGCCATTCAGTCACTGGGAGGGATTTGCCAGGACAGACCCAGCAGACATTTCCGTAGTCTGAAGAGGGAGAAGATCACAATTCCAATCCCCATTTTATAGTGGGGCTTCTACTTTTTTCAGAGACAAGAAAGACCTATATGATTTTCTAAGATCACCACAAACAGAACTCTGCTCCAAATTTTTGTGGAGTCCTTCTCCCTGTTCCAGCTGCAAAATATGCATTGTATATCCTCTGATAGTTCAAGCAAATTAAGTCCCATTTTACAAATGGAAAATACAGCAGTCAGCAAAAAGGATGAAGCATGCATTTTTATATAAAGCTTCATTTAATGTCCTTTGAAACCAATGCAAAACTCTGGATTGAAGTCAGTAAGCTTTCAGTCAGACTCATACCACTGTAAATGTAAATTCAAGCTTTCCAGTATTAGAACTCATGTAATAAACCCCATTTTTGATGTACTGAACAGTGCAATCAGGCTCCTCTTTGATCATCCACAGCAATCTCCTTCTGTGGGTTTTAAAGCATGTTATGGAGGGAGGATAGCATCATCAGCCTCAATTTACAAGTGAGAAAAGATGCAGGAGGAGACAAAATGATTAGCAAGGCTGGCTGCTACGTCAGTACAGAAATGAGAATATAGCACACGCTTCCTGACACCAAATTGGGCTCTTATTAGATAAGTCACACTGATAAGAGGTTCTAATTTATTACTGATATATCAAATTCTTCCTCTTTATCTTCCTAGGCAGAGCTTTCTGCAGGAACAAGCTCCAAAAGCTTCTGACACAGATTCCAGTTGATGCAGAGGTTAAAAATCCCACAACCAAGCAAAGTGAACCAAGAAAAAGGGACCCACCCCAAGTCATAAACAAAAATGAAATGGTGCACAAGTCATAAACAAAAATGAAATGAAATGAAATTGTAAAATAAAAATGAAAAATTCGGTTTTGAAATTGAAAATTTCCATATTGCTCTGGCCAAGTTTAACACTTTGTGCTGGCCTTACACAGTACACAGGCATAAAGAGGACTAAATTTTGATCCATTTGTGTTAGGTGAAGCAAACACATAATTATCCAGTCCTTAAAAAATCAGATTCATTCAAATAAAGCCCTTATCTAATACTTTATGCATTATTTCCCCTGCTCAAAACCTACAGCACTGTCTTGCACTGAGAGTGATTTGCAAGAAGTTTGCTTTCCCTAGATTTCAATGGACAGCATGAAGAAAGCAGTATCATATTGCTTGCCAGAGATCCTCATCATTTATGCAGAGAAAAGCCTGATTAATTAATCGGTCTTTATTTAAGCACAGAAGAGGGAAAGAAAGCGGAGATACACAGGCACTCCAAAAGAGACTCTGTAAGGAAGTGTTATTTTTAATATAAAAGATTGGCTCACAGTGCAGTGTTCAAAGTCAGAAGAACTTAAAAAACACCTTCTACTTCTGTGAACAGAGCAGTCACAGTCAGGAGAGCTGGAGCCCACTGCTAATCGTGCATCTGCAGCAAACCTGTTTAGGTAAGCTGCCAAGCATTAGTGTACACAAAATCACAGAGCACACAGTTTGTAAACAGGCAGGGAGGGAATGCTGTGGTGCCAGGTACACGCACATGCACATCCTCCAGCTCCTCTCCAAGGCAAGTGGGAAATGCCGTGCGCTGAACTACCTGAACTTTGCATTCAGAGGCGCCTCCGCAAGTCGAATCCAAAGCTGCCAGATAAATGTTCCCTCGGATGTGTCTCTGCACATCAGTGTGACATCCCCTGGCAGGTTCAGTTAGGCTCAAGTGCTGGGTATTACCTGTGTCCTGCCCCTGCAGCAGCACAGCTCCTGTCCTTCCCCGTCTCCCAGGCCTGCCTCATCGCAGTGAGCTGCGCTCGAGGCCAGGGCAAGAGATGGGGTTTTCAGGTCCTTGGGAAATTAACCTCCTGGGTTAACTAGCATCTCTCTTTTCTTGTTTGGTGGGCAGTTGTACCCCTTTTGTAATCTCCCTTGCTGGGGGATGGAGGCAGCACACCAAGCCCTCCCACTTTTTTCTCCTGCTGCGCTGCCAGGACCCAGGTTCTGCCCGGGGACACGGGGCACTTCCATGCACATACCAAAACAGCGGAGCATCTTTCCATGTTATAGGACATATAGCATAGGGTCAAGCTACTGCTACAGTCCCCCTATGTCTCCAGCAAACTGTTTCTCTAGGGTGCTGTTATGTTTGTCCCTAAAATCCAGTCCCTTTCCTTAGCTATTTCCTATTCATCTAGATGACCACAAGCAATAGCTTCCCTCTGTCTGAAGAAAACCTTCCTTTAGATTTTTTTGTGCCTTGCCCCAGAGGGGGTCTCAGATGGCTCAGAGACCTGGCTGACAGCTTCACTGGCATGAAACACATGAGGATCCTTTATAGACGGCATCTGAGATAACACTGTCTGTTTGGACCTAAGGAGGTCAAAAATCTTAAACTGTTTTAAAAGAGGCTATTCAGATGCAGCTAGTGGACTAACAAAGTCTGGGGAGCAGGCCTATGTCCCTTTCTTGCTGGATGATAGTGATGGGGCCTGTTCACACCCCACAGTTCTTACATTAAGTGTGAGAACGACGGGTCAATCCTGATGGACGGAGATGAGAGATCTCTGGAGTCAAGCCTAGTTTTGAAGTATGCAGTTTATTGTATAGGGCATGGGTGAAAGGGCCCTGCTTCGAGATGCCAGCCGCAGCTCGGAGCAGGTTTGAGAGAGAGAGAAGATAGTGAAGAAGAGAAGGAGCAAGAGCCAGAGCAAGAGAGCAAGAGAGCGAAATTCCCGTTACAATACATTAAATCTTCTTCTATACTGAATATTCTAATTTACACCAACCAATTTAGTACAAGATACAAATCCTATAGCATTTACATACAGCCTATAAGAATCACTACATTACCATACAGTGTTACATTTTAAACTCTAAAAACTACTCTTTGGACCCCTCCTGCCAAGTTGTCAGGGTATGCTCTGACCCTTAGACTTTCGGTGAGGAGAAGGGCATTGTTTCATCAAGGGGGATTTACTTTCAGCTGACCATACCATTGTTTTCCAGTTGTTCAGTAACTAAAGCTTGGCATCTTAGATATCGAAACTTGCCTTCAACTCTATTTCACTAATATGTTTCATATTCTCTACAAATAAGCAGTCATATTTATAAAGTTTTCCTGTTTCATCCTCCCCAACAATTAAGATAAAAAATATAAAGGGCATCTGTATTTATTTGCAGCTGTGCTTTTGCAAGAACTGCCTGGAGCAGTTATATTAGGATTATATATAATATATATAATTATATATATATAATATAATTGTAATAATAATAATATATTTAATTATAATAATATTATAATAATTATATTAAATTCCCCAGAATTTACTAATCATCCATAAAATACATACATTTCTCCCCTGAGACTCATTAAAAGGGCTGGGGGTAGATGGAGCTGAGCCTGCCCTTCGTGGTGGCAGGTGGGAAAGGGAGCTTTTGCCTACTGGAAAGACTTGGAAATCACTGCCAGTGCAGGCTGTGATTTAATGCTAGGAAAAACTGTATCCCCTCAGTAAATGTACTTGGACTAGATTTTATGTAAGCAAACTCAGAAAAACCTTACTCATTCTTATGTCACTAATCCAGGCACCTCATAATTTGCAGAGGGTGGGGGGAGGAGAGGAAAATCGACACATTGCAGCTTGCCAGCCAAAACACAGCACTGCTCGGATTTCATTAATTTTCTGTAAGACAACAGCAGAGCATTTACCAATACACAGGAAGCCACACACATCCCCCTGCCGGCATTTATTGCCTTTGCTCATCAATAACTCTCTGTTCAACTGGAGGTCTGTGCACAGGCAGATGAAGAGGCACAGCCTTCTTGACATGCCATGTTTCAATGGTCATAATGAAATGAAAGCACGCCAGTGACAGCTATTAGGGACATCATCCCTCTAATTACTGTGTTGTTGAAGCTCAGACATTTTACAGATCAGGATGTAGTGTCTTAATGTATCCTAGAGACAAGTCAATCTTCCTCTGCCATCTTTGTGCCTTCCCTGCTCTTGCCAACACAGCAGAGTCATAATCTCCTCTGCTTTTCCATTCTTCCCTCTACTCACAAACACTCCAGAGGCATTGAGTAATTCAATCACCGATTCTCAGAGCTGCCTCCTTACCCACTGTGAGAGTGTCCTTCTGAAGAAGAGCAACTTCAGAGTGTCTTGGAGGAAGTAGGACAGCCTGAGTGCACGAAATGTAGGGTCTCTTGATCAGCAGGAACACACCTGGACCAAGCCCCAACACAGGTCAGAACAACAGAGTCTCCCTCAGGGATTTGGTAAGCTTCAGCTTCATGACAAAATTGATGTATCCACTGGCAGGACCCAAAAACCATCTCTGCTTAAGCAGAAAAGTTAACCAATCACTAAAACCTTTCCCAGGAACCACTTTACCCTCAGACACAATGACCTCATCATGCTGGTTGCTGGCTTTGTGGTTCTCCTGGTTCTCTCACTCCTCTTTCCCTAGGAATGCTGCATTTCTCACACACAGGCACGTAATTGTCAAAGCCAAATTCTGACATCCGCTCTGTCCAAAGTTAGTGCTCCACAAGCACACCACAGTGTCATGAAAAAGTCCCAGCACCCACAAGTCTGTCTCGCTCCTCCTTAGTCAGGCCCTACAAGACTTTAGGACCACAGACAGCAGGAAGGAACTGAGCAAACACATCCACCAAGCAAGCCCAACAAATATTTGCCAAAAAGTTTCTAAATGTTCTCATCTTTGGAAACCTTGGTATCAAGCTGGACACTTTGCTACCAATTGTGGAAATTAAAAGATAATGTCCTGACCTTTCTGCACCATCACTTGGTGTTCGGTCAGATCTCCCTGCCTCTTCAGCAGGGAGTAGTCACCACCCAAATCTTGCTTTAGTGACTTTCACAGAGCGCTCCCTCCAACCAGCATCTCCCTCATCCATCCAAGGGTGGGGAATGCCTGTACCATCAGCCCTGACACATCCTGTGTCACAGCTGAACTTTCACACAGCACCCTCAGCTTTCCAGCTGGAAACAGCAGAACCTCCTCCCTCCAAGAAAAGGGGAAGAGGAAGGTGAGGACTCCTCACTCTCTGGCCACATCCTCTTGTAACCCTCCAGGAAAATCCAGTGTAAGCTCAGAGGAGCTTCACCCTGCACATTTACCTGTTTGGTCTCCACCAAGCAGGGGAAGATGTGGACTTGGGATCATGAGAACCTGAAGGATGGTGACAAATGCTCCCAGTTCTGCCTAGCCACAGTCAGAAAAAGAAGAGAAAAAGTCAGTTTGGAGCTCTTCCCAAGGAAACCAGGTCCTTGTTTTCTGGTGTATTATCAAAACCTCGAACCCAGCCCCATGTAAGCCACCCACCCCTCTCTGTCAGGAGTGTTTCACCACAGCTGCTGCTTTACCCACCTTCAGCAATGAATGCATGAAAACTGACACCAAGTTTCATGAGCTTTAGCTGTGCTATGATTCACACTTTCCTGCAATTATTGTAATCTAATGATATTGTTATATTTTGATCCTATTACATCTAATTAGATAAGACAGGGGATTAAGATGAGACAGTACCTCACACCAGTCGATGACTAGTTTTACGTGACACCCAGCATTTTAAGCATTTTAATTCCCATTTAATTTAATCTTTACTCCAAGATCTTATCACATTTCTAATGAAAGGCTGGATTCCTGTCTGCCTTTGGGCCTCCCAGTCTGTAAGCCTGGGGAACACAGGCTCCTGAGGGTAGAGGCAGCACAGGAGCCACGTCTCACTATTCTTAGTCACCGAGGTTCTAGTCAGGAGCGTCTGCAAACTTGGCAGGGGACAAGAGGCTGAGGACATGGTAACATGAACAGACTTCAGTAACTCAGTATTGGCTCTTCATATGTGCATAAAACAGTGTCTCATCCTCACTGAGCACCCCCCTTTGCGAGGGAAAGCATTGGGAATGTCAGGATCTCTTGGGAAAACCCACCATTATGTTAGGATGAACTAGAACATTTCTCACAGTATCTGGTGCAGATATTTTTGGGCAAGGTACTGATATCCCAGACCCAAGGCCATTTCTGAGTCACTTTTTAAGCTCTGCATAACAATTCTATCAATCCATAATTTCCTCTGGTGGAAATTTTCATTCACAACTGCCCACTTCCATTCTTTCCAACCAGTTAGAAAATGTTGTTTCTTGAGCAATCTCAGCCATAACCTATGTCCTCCTAGCCAAGTCCCCCCTTCGTTATCAACAAGGGACAGATGTGGAAAGAGGACTGTGGTTCTGCTTATTATCCAGAAAGCTACTTATTCTTTAAATGTCTTAAATTTGTTTCTTTTGAGGCATTTAATTCAACTTCTCTCAGCCCAAATTTTTTGCTATAAAGAAACATTATTCATTCCTGCCTGGCAGCAATTGCTGTGGCCCCAGTTTGCTTCAGTATTTATGAAAAGGCTTCTATAGATTCTGGCAGTGGATTTGTTTGTTATTTTTATGGAATACTCATACACTGCAAGTGATCACTGCAAGAGTGTTACTGCTAAAGAACTTCCTTCAGGCTGGCAGTAATTCAGTTTCCCTGCCCATGCACACAGACCAAGAACAGCAATGCCTTTAAATTGAAAGTGTGAAGGCTCAGCTGCCAATCATTAAATTCCTTACACATTTAAAAAAAAAAAAAGCATACTTGAATAGAGGACTGCAAGTTCCAGCCTCCAGCTGGGATTTAGTGATGCTGAAATCCACTCACTGCTGGCACATTTTTCATATACCACAGGTATCTCTCAGCTTTTGGGAACCTACCTGGCTGGACTGGATTTGAGAAGTGACCTGACAATAAGTTGGACTTACCCTGTCACCCTTCTGCTGGGCCACAGGGTCAACAGGAGATCAGAATTAACACTCAAATTCAATGCCAAATTAGTTTCTCAAGGAGAAATTTTAAAGCCATGCTGTCCACTAGGGAGGGAGGAGATCACAGGAACAAGGTGCTTCAGAAATTGAATTTGTCAGGTCAGAGTAGCTTAGAAGTCAGGCATAAGGTTTACTTTTTTCTGATTAGAAGTTAATTTAATTTTTTCACTGGAATTTCAAACCCCAGCATTGCCATCAGGACTGTAATGCAATAAGTATATAAAAACCTCAACACAATTAAGGTAACAAATTCTGTAAAGTACATTAATAAAATAATTACATTAAATAATTATGGCCTTATTTGCATTCAAAAAGAAATCCTTCAAAGGCTTACTGAATAAAATTAAATAATAGAAATAAAATTAGTTGATCAGCCAACTAGTCTATGATTAGGACAGAAAACAGGCTGGCTAAGTGTTCATGGAGGACTATTTCTGTGGCATTCAACCTCAGGCTCAGGTAAGGAGAAGATGATGAAGGAAGAAAGCTGAGCAAGTGCAAAATAAACAGGATGAACTTCCAGTTGTGGGAAAAGTACATTGTCAGTGGATTGAGGTGGGTCAAACTGTGAGCATGACTGATGCTGACCACCATCCATGGAGTCAAGGACTCAGGGATAAAGAAAGTGATAAAAAGCTGGCACTAAACATGGTAAGGCTTAAAATCCAGATTTATTAGTAGCCACTTTCAAATAGACATACAGATTTTTGCTCAAACTGCCAGCACTAGTAAGTAATTTTGAAAGCATGGGTACAGAGAGGCAGATATATTTTGTAATAACTCCAATATTGTGATTTTGATAACTAGATTGGAATTTGAACTTTCACTGACTTATTTTCTGTGTTACAGTGGGGCTGATAAGGAAGAAAAAGGGACCACCTTTTCTGAGAAATATTGCATCCTGCCTGGAACAGGAAAATTAAGTGATCAAAACATAATGAGGGGAAGGGGAAAAGTTCTTATCTCAGAGTTTCCATTTATAGAACACAGCACCTGGGGAGAGGAGCAAGAGGAATCAGGTGTATGGAAAGAGAATCAAAACTTCCAGGTCCTTGAGAGCTTCAGGCAGAACTTGCAGGGCTTTTGAGAGCAGACATTTGAGAGGGTTTCACTTTGCAGAGGTTTGGAAGCTTTGAGGACTTCAGTACCAAGGCAGTAAAAAGGAAAATAAGGCATTTCAAAGTAGATTTATTCTTAAAAATCTACTCAAACTGCTAATTGCAAGGATGCTTTTGAGTAAAATGGGTTGCTTAAATGCTGTGATCGCAGGTCTCTAAAAATTTTGCAAGCAACTTTCAAAAATGCTACAAACCTCTACAAAACTCCTAAGAGCCAACACTAGTATCATCCATGCAAAACTAAAACTGTGCATACAAGACACAAAATTCTGAAATTCTCATTTTAATAAAGAAAAGTTGATGAAAAGTTATTTAAAATAATACCTTTTACTTTATCAGTAGAATTATCTGCATGAAATGTAACCAATGTCCTTGATACCTATACTGCAAAAAAGGTGCTGATGCTTTTATAAGAAATAAGAGGTAAATTACCAACTAAACAATATATATCTCTGAATTACCAAAATTTTAAATTCCCTTTGAGCAAAATTTGCTTGCTTCTAACTCTGCCTTAAATGTAGGTTCTCACAAGCTAATGGTCTTATCATCATTATGAACCAGTTTGCTCTTTCCAGCACATTTTGGGCTGATTTTCTGACAGTGTATTGTGGGTGTTTCTACCAGCTTTTACTGCTTGTTCTCCTTTATCACAGGGGAAACAAATCTTACGTGTTGCTTTCTTCCCTTCTTGACTATGTCAAACATAAAGCTTCCTTTAATTCCAATCATCCCTAGTGAATACTTAAAGCCCTTGCTGCATCTCCAAGTGTTCCTGCTTTAATAATAAGCATTCCCACCCTGATACCAAACACAGCAAACCAAGTGTTTTCAGGGTGAATCCAGATGTGCACCAAGGCAGGAGTCGAAATAGATGATCTTTAATGTCCTTTCCCAAACCCAAACCGTTCTGTGGTTCCATCATTTGCTCCTTAGGCCACAGCTTCTCTTGAAGGACTTCCAACCTATCTTCTTCCATCCACATTTTCTGCAAGCAGAACTGAGATGTAATTTCCTTCCCTCATTGTACAGATGGAATGCTGAGAGTGAGAATTAAGACCACACTTTAGCACTTAAATGCCTGCCTGCCCAGAAAGAGGAGCAGAAACAAGAAAACCTCTCCTGACATGGGTGCAAGGTGAGATTCCCAGAGCAGGGAGATCAGTCCCTGATGTAATCACTGCCCTGGCTGGTGGCCAGCCCTGGGTCACAACATGCTTCAGGAGCTCACATCCCATTGCTACAGCCGCAGCAACACCACTGGTTCTGTGGTTTACTCTTGATATTGGCTTGGAGCTGGTAGTTTCCAGGATCTCCAGCTGGGCTGGATCTTCATGGGAATATCCAACAGGGAATGTCCAGCTCAAACTCACTCTCAGCTCAACAGCAAATGAGCAGTTCACTTGTCAAGAATACAAACACAGAACTCCCCTAAGTCCTTCTCTTACACTTTCAGGGTATCAAGCAAAAGATTTTCCCAGTAAACATAGCTGAGTGCTTCTAGTCTGAGTGCTCCTCCAGAGGGGATCAGACAAGCATTAGGAAGGAAGAAAAGAAATACCTGTATAGAGTTTGTTGTTAGAAACTGTCATTTGAAGGGTAGCTTCACTTCCCTCAAATTCTGGCAGGCTGAAGAGACTGAAGTTTTGTTTGGGAATGCATGAAACTCAGCAGAGCCTCTGTAAGTCAATATTTTTTTTAAGATCTCTCATGAGCATGAGAATACATCATTAATTTATATAAAGAGAATTTAGCCTTCACAACAAGACCCAATTCAGAGATACATGTCTATTTGTATTCACCTTTGCTGCCAGACAGTCTTGGCATAACAAATACATTGCCATCATCCTCCAGGCAAGGCACAGCAGCCTTGCAAGTGCTGTCCACCACTGACACAAACATTTTCCCATTTTCCTTTCCCACCATAACCCCATGAAATCTGGTTTAGCAGCAGCGCAACTGCAGAGCCCTTGCTGTGGGATGAATTGCCTGAAGACAATACGAACCAAACACGGTAGTTCCTTTCTGTGTTTTCCCTCCCACCATGGCCAGGCTGGACAATTCTATCTGGTTCCAGCCACGAGTGAAATCTTGGATTCCTCTGGAAGAGCAGCAGCCACATTTCTGGGTGTCAGCGCACTACCCTGACATCATTTACAGATCTAGGTCACACTTGTGACATGGGCAGTGGAGGCAGGGGCTGAGCACCAGTGCTCCTGCTGGTGACCCACACCAGCCCCTGGCCAGGCACCTCCACAGCCTCAGGGGGCTTCAAAGACTGTGAAACAACCAAGGCAGGCAGACAAAGCTCTCCTCTCTCTCACATTTACTATTTGGGATTATAATCCACTGGGAAATATTAGCATCACTTATTGGAAGAAACACCATCCTTTCAAAAACTACCTACACCGAGCCATTTAAAAAATGGCTCCTTCCGAGATCACCAAAAAGTTTTGAGAAAAGCCAAAGCACTTCTTTTGACCAACAGTCTTTTTCATTTTAGATGTGCATTCAGAAGATGAAGCCCTTTTAGGGGGTGAGCAGTTGAACAGTTTCATCACTAAAAAGGTTAAAGTGACATGGTCTGACCTTATCAAAAGGTTTCTTTCTAATCATTTTCTAAACAAAACCCTTAGGAGAATTATGCATTCTATGCAATGTCATGCTGTTAATGGAATTAATAGTTTTCCTAATGAAATTTAAATTATTTTAATCTTCCTCATGAATAAAATCAAAACATCTTATTCCAAGCAGTCTCATCAGTTCAAGTTAAAAGAGACCTGCCTAAGAATACAATGGAAATAGATTAAATCAGCTTCAGATGTTCATAAAGGGGTGCTCAGCCTTGGCACCTACCCAGCACAGAAAATTTTAGCCTCAAATAGGTCAGGTTCAGTCAAATTATGATGAACAGAAACCTGAACCTTCTCATGATAAGTGCAAGGAAACCACAGTGAGACAGAGCCAGCAGGGCAATGACAAAGTACCCAAGGCCCCACCATGGGGACACAGAATTTAACCTTTATGGCAAAAGGAGTGCAGGGAAGACAAGATGGACCTCAGGTGGGAAAAGCTGCCAATGGCTGGGCATCCAGCCTTGTCTCCCAGCATTAGGATGCCTATTGGACCCAACCAGCTTTCAGCCAGCTGGCTCCAGGCCCATCCTGGGAACGTGGGGATCCGCCAGGTCCTCAAACCCTTGGATGGGCACACAATTACTCCACTGCCTTCTGCAGGTGTCTGATTTCAGCCCAGCTGTCCCTAAAGCCCAGAGCAGGGACTAAGGTGGATTTTTGGCCACACAGAAACTCCCTATCTATCTGGTCACTGTTTCCATCTCTCTGAATCAGGCCAATATCATAAACAAATGAGTGAAGCAGAAGTAGTGGGGTTTGCTCCAGCCCAGCTCTCAGGACTCATTTTTATCCCTGGTCAGCAGCTCACTTCAAGAGGTCCTGCTATTAAATGCCAGAGGTGGTGTTCCCAAATCCCCACCACATGGGAGAGACCTGTCATTGTCCCTCAAATCTGGGTGAGGGAAGACTCTCACTTCTGTGCCCAATTTTCCCTGTCCATGCCATCCTTTGTTTCTTCACATCTCCCTTACTTTTCAGCAAGGTGGTTGTCTTTTCTACCCTTCAATCATTAAAAGACTGATTTTTTTCACCTTAAGGGTGAAAAAGGAAGCAAAGAGAAATACCGTTTCCAGCTGAAACAGAAAGGAGGAATTCTATAGGCAAACCATTATTATTCTGTGATGTGTACACCATGTGCCTGGAATGTTACTGGAGGCACCTGGCAGACAGAAAAGTAGAATAGGAGAGGCTGAAGAAGCAAAAATACTATACTAAACTTCCTTGGGGTGTTAGGATAATCCAGAAATCCTTTTGCCCAGTTTCCCCATACTTGACCCTTACTCCGACAGATTGCACCAAGCCACGGTTCCTCTGCTTCCTCATGTACAATGTGCGGTCACACCAGAGAAAGCAGGGCAAAGGTAGCAAGAGTTTATTTACTTAATTCCCCAGAGGTTTATTCAGCCACCTCAGGAATTCAGCTGGGAGGGCCACTAGGTTGAGCATAGCCTAGACTGGATGGCTTGCAAGATGCTTTTTGCAAGGTGGTGAGTGGAGAAGGGCTCAGCTCTGCAGGTGCCCACCTTGAGATGGGCTGGCACTGACCAAGTGGCCCCAGCCAGCTGCCAGCACACAGCTGACACATCCCCACCTCAGCAGTGTGCTGTAGAATGCTGACTCTTCAGCCTTCAAAGCCAATATAACACGCCCAACTGAAATGAAGGAAAATGGTGAGGAAAAAAACATCTTTCAACAGGCATTATTAGCCTGCCCCCAAAGCAAACCTCCTGCCTGCACAATATTTAGTGACCTGTACACCATGCTCTCAGCCATGGGAGTTGCCAGTGCAATAGCTCACCTCTCACCAGCAGCAGTTAATGGTCAGACTCAATCTTAGAGGACTTACAAGCCCGTGATTATCTGAGTGCCTGCACTGCAGCACTTGCCAAAGCAGCACTCTTGCTCAGCCTAAGGCCAGCGTGTGCACCCTGGCAGCCTCCCGAAACACTACAGAACCCCTCATGCCCTGGGTCATCTCTGCTGTGGATGGTCAGCCCAGCCAAGTGAAGTCCCTTAAGGGGCTGTGCTGGAAGCTTGTTCTTTCCAAATACATCAAAAACAGAAGGCCAGGGCTGGATGCAGGTTTGCTGAGATCAGGGCTATTCTGGTGCACACAGGCTATGTGCTACTGATAAGGAGGATTAATGAGCCAGGCTGCTCATCCGTTGCAATTAGAAACAACACTACAACTATTTTGGTGCCATTTCTCTGCTGAGCACTCAAACAGCTTATCGGCTTCTTCTATATCTGCATGTAATCACGGCTTTGTTAAATATAGGAAAGTAACAGCCCTATGTACACGCGTCTCTGCCCTGGGGCTAAGGTGTGGAGGACCACTTGCTAATGCTCATACAGCTTTAGAGAGAAAGGGAGAAAGGTGTTGGGTGAATGGCACTAACAAGCCTTCAGTGTCACTTTGTGGCAGCTAAAGGTCCTCTGGCATTTTCAGTGCTCAAAGGAGAGCTGGACACAATGAGCACCTAATTTGCTCCAGCTGCAAGGAGAAGGCCCTCAGTGTCTTAAGCGGTAGCTAACCACTACATTTATCAGCATAAGAAATAGTTTTGTGACATTACTAAAGGAGGAGGAATTCTAGTTCCTGGGCTCTGTTCCTCACTCTGACCTATAACCACGGAGATCCTTCTCATCCACCCCAGCTGCAAAATGGAAGAGACAACACCTGTCTAAAGGCCTCCTGCTTCCATGTTTTTATTACAAGCGTGAGTGATACTTCGAGGCAGAGAGTACTTCCAAACAAACCAAATCCTTTATTATGTCCAACATACTACGCTTCATACATCTCCTATGGAGTGGTAAATGTTTTATCTGCCCCGATTCCCTGACAAAGGTTACGTATTTGTGACCGTGCATCAAATTGTCAATATTGTAATAAGTATAATAGATAAATTCGTGTGGATTTAAGCTACTAATAAGAAGCTACCCGAGAATGTCTCCAAGATTCCAAAGTTCCTAAACACATTTACAACTATAACGACAAGGCAGAGCAAGAAGATGGCCCATCCATCAAGGGTGGACCCTCACTTCACAGCTCCTCAACATCCGATACCGATCTTGGTAGACATCCTGGACGATCAGATCACCCCTCCCAAGATGAATTTCGGAAAAAAACTATCAAGGAACCTCTTCATGCAGACAGGACTCTTTTGGAAACACAGCATATCTGGACTTTCAATAGACTTAGCCTTAAGGTAAAAAAACTGTATAAAACCCACAGGCTGAAACCTAGCAGTGTGGCAGAATTCGGAGGGTACCCTTGTACCGCCACTCTGTCCACCCAACTTTCGATCGATTGTTGTCCTGTTTTTATTGTGGCTTTAATTCGGTGTTAGAAATTTTGCTAATAAACACTGTTATTTTTGAATTGGCTTCTAATCATTTATAACAATATGCTTCAAAATTCAGAGTAGGAACTGGACTCTTAAAGCTTTCTGGGATTGTTACTGTTGCTACATTCACAAGAGTTCAGCTAAGACAGCTGGAAGAAACAGCTTATCCAGGGCACTGGAGTTTCCCTTCCAGGTACTGTCACAGACCCCAACCCAGAGGAGTTTCTCCAACAGGTTGCACTCCAGCAGGTCAACAGCTGGACTCCACACCATGTCCTGATGGTCACCACAGCCCTCACCACTTGAAGGGCACAGCTGAAAACTGGGGAGGGAAATAAACCATCGGTGTGCCCCTCAGCACCTGTTTGCCTCACACTGGAAACGAGTCCCTACAAGCTGCTATCAGGAACTGCAAAAGTTCAGTCCCAGGTGTTGAAGGGTTACAAGACAGAGTAAAGCATTGAGGCACATGCACAACACTGCATCAAAGCTGGATGCCTTGGAAAGAGCTTCCAAACAGAAAGCAAGCAAGCTTTCTTTCATTGCTACCAAGCAGGGCAATGCTTGGTTCAGGACTGCCAGACTGAGATAGACCAGGTAATTTTGTTGCAAATGAAGTCTCTGTCAGTTCAGTGCTCCGTGTTAAATGTTCACCCCCTCTGTTAAATACCGGGCCATCCACCTTTTGTTCCCTTTCTGTTACACCTTTGAGTTCCGTAACTACCCCCAACATAGCAACCAGAAACCAAGGGCGGGGAGAACCAGAGGACATGCATGGAGTGCCAGCTGGGAGAAGAAATTAAGAAGAGACCGCTCCAAAATTAGAAAAATTTCATTAGACCGAACCACCAAGACACATGGATGGACCATGCAAGAAGTGAGACTGCCTCCTCCCAAGGTTGAGCGGTTTTCACCCCTCACCCTGACTCTCAGAGATGTTGCCCAGAGAGGGACCCCCTGGAATTTCAACGCCAAGTAAGCATTCGGGTTCAGCCTTGTGGACCGTGAACCCGACCCTGTCTACACTCCACTTGATGAAGCTGTTGCAGACCTCCTGCTTCAAGTTGCTTTTGGGAGCAGCGGCCGTGTGCACTCGACCCAAAGGGCCCCCACTCTGAGCTGATCACAATAAAGGCTTTTTAAAGGAGAAAAATCTCCTGCCCTGTTTATTACAAGACGTTGTTCAGATCTCTGAAAATATGAACAGCTCTTTAGCCCCCTGCTAGTATCTCAGTTTTTCACACCAGCATCCTCTTCCTTTACCCTAGTGGATTTTAACAATCAACATGCTCTCATTGAAGCTGCTGCCAATGCCTCTGACTAGACATTTTGTACCTGCCTGTGTCCTGGACCAGAGAGAATCTACAGCCCAGCAGCCCTCTATGCAGAGTCCCTGTATCACAGACAAACCTCTGCCCATCCTTATAGCAACTTACTATGCTGCTCTACAATGTGATCTTTAAATGCGCCACTGGTGTCTGCCAGAAGAGCAACTTGAGATGAAACTCACAAGTGCCAGACAGCTCCTTCATCTCTCCATGACAAATAAATCTTCAGAATAAATCCATGCTCTCCAATGTCACTTCTTATATATAGACAATCAAAGAAACTAACGTACAGAAGTGTGAAGACATTTAACACATATTTAACCTGTTGTTTAGTGATTTATCTAACAGAAATAGTTTGTTACATTTTTAATTTTACTCTCTGGTTCACATAAAGGTTTTTTCAAGTTGTTATAAATATGTAGTTTAATTCGAGTTTTTCATTACTGTTATAATTATATGGTTTGATTTGAATAAAGTGTGCTAAAAGGTACCCCCTTGTACAGAAACCAACAAGGGGGGTAGGTAACTGGCCTGCCGATAGAACTGTATTCTCCATATCAATGAGGGGTGGACCATACTAAAGGGGCACCAGGTAACAATCACTAAGGCCCATCAGAACCGATTCAGCTCTCAGAAAATCCGATCACTCCATCTTCCTGGAATTCTGACACTCGCTGAGACCAAACCTAGAAACCAGGACATGTTCATCTGTGGGGAGCTTCAAGAATAATTCATAGACATGTTTAGTGAAGACTTCAAGAATAATTTATAGACAGATCTGGAGATGTGATCAGATTTCCCGGAATTCTATTCTACTCTCACTCCAGGTGGACAGAAATCCTATCTGCATATTCAGACTGGACAGAAAACTAGCCTCAGGGCCTAAAAACCTTATAAAAACTAGCCTTCAAGAGATGGTTGGGGTGAACTATGGGGGACCCAGTGCGATAGAGGCTGGGGTCTTAGTTCACCCGGCAGCTCGAAACCCGAGCTCAGAGCTGCCGTTTGATTGTGAGAATCGTCTCTTTTCGATCTCATTTTTTCATTTTCCAATAAACCTCTAAAATGGAATATTGGAGTACTGTTGTTTATAACAGTTGGTGACCAGCTGACGTGATCCAAATCAAGGATCTGGGGTTCCCCTTTTTCTCTGCCCGGGAGGGCGCCCCCGCTTAATTAGCGGCCTGGCAGAGAGAAGGGGTGCCAGCGATCTGATTGGAACACCAAACCCGGTGAGATAAGGCCCACAATCAAAATTTCGAGATAAAAAGCTAGCAAAAGAGCTCTCAGGGAACTCAGGGAGACCTGGCAGAAAGGTCTCAGGAGCCGCAGCACCAGTTTCACTCGTAAAATTCATCGGAGCCGCAGCATCAATTTCGCTCATAAAATTCAACATGCATGAAGAGTCCACGTGGGAAGAAGAACCGTAAGTACTGCTTGGTTGGGTGGGGTGACCAAAGGTATGTGTGTATGCGCGATTGTGACGTGAAAATTTTTCACGGAGCGAGTGTGAACCCCGAAGTTGCAGTTCCATCCTCCCGTGAGGGAATAGGTCAGCTGAGGGGGAAGCGAGTGAAAAGGGGACACTCATTTCACTCGGGAAATTAAGATTGGTCACAGGGAGCTAAGGGGAAAGGGACGTCCCTCAGAGTTCAGGGACTGGTAAGCCCCTTAAGCTTGGGCCAGGGTTGGCCTAAGGAAACGGAATAAAAAGAGAGCTCGTAACCAACCAAAAATCGAGCAGAATGGTTCTCTGCAGGACTAGTAGGTTAGTACAGAAATAATAAAGAATTGATACAGTATCAGTAATTGTTTGTGCAAAATAAAAGGTAACTGTTCAGTGTCCTTGCCAGAAAAAGAAAAAAAAAACCAGAAAGAAGTATATATATATATATGCAGGGGAGGAGGGGAGATCGGGGACCATGTAGTGGGGCCGGTGTTCGGCGGTTTTGAAGGATAGATGTGTGGGACTCTGGTAGATTTTGTAGGTAAAAGGCAGCCGTGGTGCTATAAACAGGGCAGGAGATTTTTCTCCTTTTAAAAGCCATTATTGTGATCAGCTCATGGTGGGAGCCCGACGAGTCGAGTGCACGCTGCCGCTGCTCCCAGAAGCATCTCGGAGAATGAGGTGTGCAGCAGCTTCGTCCACTGGGCTGCAGGCTGCTCCCAGAAGCAACTCGGAGGGGCAGGTGTGCAGCAGCCTCATTCACTGCAGTGCAGGCAGGGTCGGGTACATGGTCCTCACGCCCATTCCCAAAGGCGTACTTGGATCTGAAATTCCAGGGGGTCCCTCTCTGGGCAACTTCTCTGAGAGTCAGGGTGAGGGGTGAAAACCGCTCAACCTTGGGAGGAGGCAGTCTCACTCCTTGCATGGTCCATCCATGTGTCTTGGTGGTTCAGTCTAATAATGTTTTTCTGGTCCGGAGCAATAATTTCTTCTCCCAGCTGGCACTGCATCACTTCTATTTGCATGTCTGCTGGATTTCTCCTCCCCCTGGCTTTTTTGGTTGCTATGTTGGGTGTTGGGGTAGCCAGGGGGCTCGGCTTGAAGGTGCAGCAGAAAGGGAACAAAAGAGGTGATTAACAGGGTGGGGGTGAACATTTAACAAGGAGCACTGGACTAACAATTACTTCATTTGCAACAAAATTACCTTGTTTATCTCAGTGGGATGAGGGGGAGTGCAATTGTGCGCAATTGTGGGGAAGGACCGGCGTCAAGCTCTTTTCCATGAAGGCAAAGACTGCTGGGGGGGGAGGGGCAATGTGGGAGCCCCTAGATTGCCTTCCATCTCTGTGCCTGGTGCCAGCGCCAGCGCAGGCTCGGCCAGCGCCCTCGAGAATCCCAGGGCGGGCCACGCCACCCGTGCAGGGCACGGGCCCCGCCGCGGGCGGCATCAGCACCCCCAATCCTGTCTGTAACTTTCCAAAACCCCGCCCGCCTCCCAACCCCGAGAGATCACTCCATCAGACAGACGGGCCCCGCTCCCTCAACCCTCACAGGCCCCTGCCCCATCCTAATCCCTTCCCGCTCCTGGCCCCCAGACACCCGAGTCGAGTCCAACCCCAGAGACAAGGAGTTAGAGTTTTCAGTTGGCGTGGGCACTGGGAGGAGCACGTTTCAGGGCTCGCCGTCTGGTTGCCAGAGGAGCAGGGAGACAGTGTTAGTGGTGGGTGCAAAGGGGGAAGCATTTGGGGTTCCAGTGATGAAAAACGTGGACAGGGTTTTGTCTTGGCAACATGTTTTTATAAGAAGAAGCCGATTGTGGTCTCTTAGGAAGAGATTTGATCGTGGTGCTGGGAATCGGTCTAATTGTGAGAGATTCCCAGCTTGTAGAGGACGAATCGTGAGCAGCAGCTGGGGTAGACAGGCCCTCCCCCAGTGGTTTGTGGATTCCCCCAACCTATTTGGCCAAGCCCTGGAGCAATTGCTTTGTCAATTTGCTCTCTCAGAGGGAACAAAAAATCTACAGTATGTAGATAACTTGTTGATAACTAGTAAAAAGAGGAGGAAGATGTGAGGGTGTGCATGATCGCCCTATTGAATTTTCTGGGGGAGGAGGGGGCTCAAAGTCTTTAAATCCAAACTCCAGTTTTCTGAGCCTGAAGTAAAGTATTTGGGATACTGGATCACAAATAGTAAAAAGAAATTGGATCCAGACAGGGTGGCAGGCATCATTGAATTACCTCCCCCACAGACAAAAAGAGAGGTTCGGCAGATCTTGGGACTACTAGGATACTGCAGACAATAAATTGACGGGTGTAGTGAAAAGGTAAAGTTCTTATATGAGAAACTGACCAGGGATAGAGTAAAATAGACTAATTCAGATGGAAATAAGCTTAAAGAGGTACAGGAGGCATTAATAGCAGCTCCAGTACTGAGTCTCCCTGATGTAAGGAGGCAATTTCAGTTGTTTGTAGATGTCAGTAATCACACAGCTCACGGGGTTTTGACACAAGACTGGGTGAGGGACAAGAAAACGGTGCACTTTGTTTCTAAGTTTTTAGACCCAGTAAGCCGGGCATAGCCCACTTGTCTACAGGCAATAGTAGCTGTGGCCCTGTTAGTAGAAGAATCAAAAAAGGTAACCTTCAGAGCACCACTTGTAGTGTTTACCCCTTATGATGTTAGGAGCATACTTCAACAAAAAGCAGAAAAGTGGCTCACTGATGCAAGACTCCTTAAGTATGAAGCTATTTTAATTCAGTCCCCTAAGTTGGAACTCAGGACCACCTCAGCAAAAATCCAGCACAGTTTTTGTTTGGTGAAACATCAGGAGAGCTTATCCACAGCTGCGAAGAGGTTATAGAAATGCAGACCAAGATAAGATCAGACCTGGGGGAAGAATTAGATGAAGGAGAAAACTGGTTTGTGGATAGTTCGGCAAGGGTAGTAGAAGGTAAAAGAAAGTCTAGCTATGCAATCGCAGATGGTAAATCGGGGGAAGTGATCGAGTCTGGACCTTTGAGTGCGAACTGGTCAGCACAGGCTTGTGAACTATATGCGGTACTGCGGGGAGTAAGAAGACTAAAACATAAGAAAGGTATAATCTTTACTTAGATTCAAAATATGCTGTTGGGGTTGTGCACACATTTAGAAAGATTTGGGGAGAGAGTGGGCCGGGCGCTGGGGGCTCGGCTGGCGAAGTTGATGATAGAAACAGAGGTGTCTTGAGTGAAATGCCTCCCCCTTGCCCTCCTGGTCATCGGGACACAGCCCCATTCGAGAACAAGCTTGTCTCCCCTTGATACCTGTGAAACACCCCAAGGTGGAAGATGGCCGGGTCCAACCATACCTGACAGGAATTAAGGGAGGTCCGCAGGTGTATTCAGGGGTTGGTGCGGATTCCCCAGTGGGGATGGTGTTGGGAACACAGTTTCTGGCAAAGTCATTTCTAGTGGGTGTTCGGGGGAGACTTAGGAGATTGGGAGACTAGCAGCAAAACAGAAGGTGGAAGAGAGTGTTAATTACAGCAATTAGAAAGGCACAGAGGCAAGCAGAGATGCAGTGATAGTAGAAGAGAGTTCTTTAAAGTGTAGAGATGGAGTCAGAGATTAAAGGTTGTTCGAGGAACCTGTTGTAAGTGGCAGAGGCGGACCTCATTTTCATGGGGAGAGGATTGAAACCTGTGCGGGATAGAGTGATGAGTAGTTTTGATAGTTTGAAAAGGCAAGTGGAGTTAAGAGAGTGGCAGTGATTCTAGTGAGAATTAGGGGTCTAGGAGTTTGAGGAGGGAAAGAAGAAGGTTTTTGATTAGACTAGAGTACACTTTTGAATGTTTTAGTTCAGTGTGTGATGTAGTGATTTTCTGAATATTGTAGTGTTTACGAAAGATGCTCCAGTGCTCAGGCATAACCTGTTGAGTAACTATAGACAAAGTGTATTGAATTAGCCTTGCCTGAGTCAAAAGAAACATAGTGTTGCAGAGTAATTATCATGCTAAATAAGCAAGTTAAAGCATCTCACCTCCTCCTCCCCCTCAGCATCCCTCAGCCTCAAAGGTTAAGGCTTTTTCAAGCTCATCAAAAGTAGATTTTTATGTAGAGTTTAATTAATCTGAGAAGAATTAGTCTAAGATCTGTTTCTCCCCTGTTCTCATCCTAAGTATGAGAACATAAAGGCTTAGTGATTTTCAACATGAAGTATTCTCCCAGAGTTGAGATAAGCTTGCCTGCTTTTGACAAAGATTGTGATAACTAATATAAGTTTTTTATGAGATTCCCATGAGAATGCCTAAAGTATCTTAGCAAAAGGCCAGTAAATCTTAAAACCACCAAAAAAAAAAAAAAGAAAAAACTTTACATGATCCCAAATACAGAACTAAGCCCTTTGTTTGAATTGCTAAAAAGACATTCAGACCCTTTAATCACCTAAACGATGCAATTTACAAGTGCAACAGGCACTGCAAATATTTCAATAAGACTCCAAAGCACCAAACGCTTTGCTTATCATTAATTCTTTTCACACCAAGCAGCCAAAACCCATCAATACCTAACATGAAACAATAGCCTAACTAGCTAATAAAGTTTGACAAAAACTTAAACTTCTCTTGCAGGGCAAGATTCTCCATTGTTTTAATGCTCCTTATCACCAGTTATTTAAATTAAGTATGTTTTCAATTTTGTTCTCTGATAAACTCTTTGCCACAGAGTTAAGCGTATTAAGTGTTTAAGATTGTAGTATGCAGTTTATTAAGAGAAAAATTTTTGGATGCGTGTTTTAATTATGAGAAAAGAAATAGAAGTTTAAAAAATGAGATAATAGAACTCCAGAACACAATAAGTTGTATAAATCCAAGATCTCTGTTATCCATGCACTCATTGTCAATGTAATTACTGTCATGAAATCTGAGTTGTACACTGTAAAGGGGGATACATACCTCTAAGATTGTGTGACAAGTGCTAAGAAAATAAAGCAAAAGCTAACAAATATTGTCTTAGCCCTCGCCACTAATTTGGGCCTGTTTCAAATTGACTCTCCCGAGTAGTAGAGAATTTTCATAAAAGGGGCAAGGGAAAAGCTTGATCAGCGAGCACAACCATTGGCTGTTGAGTGCCGCAGAACAAATAAAGTACCTTGCAATGCTGATACAGTTAAGCTAAGTGGGTTGCCTTTAAAAAGAAGTACGTTATGCGAGACCACTATAGGACCCCAGAAAGGTCTCTCCTGCTGCTGAGAAGAAAAAATCCCTCGCCACTGGCAGCACCCCAGTGGGCGCAGGCAGAGGCAGAGGGGAGTTCCGATGGGAGAACCTGATGGTTCTGAGCATAGCCGTGTTCCAACTAACCAGATTATCCACAGCGAGAAAGCTCCGTACTGAGAAGTACGAGCTGTGCTTCAAAGCAGCCCAGAAAAATTGGCTCCAAAAGCAACATAGAGAGAACCCAGTATAGCTGTTCCAGCAAAGACAGGTACTGTACCTTTAATAGTGTCTCATTTAAGATATGTCAGGAGAAGGGAGAACTAATTTGTCACAGCTCAAAGCCGGTGGTTAAGAAAATAAAATCAGAAAGGGCATGCCCGACCCAGGCAAGAAATTAGAAAAGCACCAGCTACCCCAGTTTGCAAACAATGTAATCGCACAGTTTAGATTGGGGGCAGAAAAGAATCTACTTTTGTGTCATACAAACAAGTGAATCAGTATTTTTACACTTTTGTGTTTGTTTTATTCGTTTGTGTTCTTTTTGCACCTTTGAGTTTGTTTTGTACCCGATAAAGACGACATTTTTCTGAAAGTTTTTGCACAAAATTGTATAAAGATAAACAAATTACTGTAGTTTGAATTCACCAGGGTGATTTTTGTATAGAGTCAGCAAGAAGAGTCAAAACGTGAATTAAAGTTTGTACAAGTAAAAGGGGGAGGGATTGTTATAAATACGTAGTTTAATTCAAGTTTTTCATTACTGTTATAATTATATGGTTTGATTTGAATAAAGTGTGCTAAAAGGTACCCCCTTGTACAGAAACCAACAAGAGGGGTAGGTAACTGGCCTGCCGATAGAACTGTATTCTCCATATCAATGAGGGGTGGACCATACTAAAGGGGCACCAGGTAACGATCACTAAGGCCCATCAGAACCGATTCAGCTCTCAGAAAATCCGATCACTCCATCTTCCTGGAATTCTGACACTCGCTGAGACCAAACCTAGAAACCAGGACATGTTCATCTGTGGGGAGCTTCAAGAATAATTCATAGACATGTTTAGTGAAGACTTCAAGAATAATTTATAGACAGATCTGGAGATGTGATCAGATTTCCCGGAATTCTATTCTACTCTCACTCCAGGTGGACAGAAATCCTATCTGCATATTCAGACTGGACAGAAAACTAGCCTCAGGGCCTAAAAACCTTATAAAAACTAGCCTTCAAGAGATGGTTGGGGTGAACTATGGGGGACCCAGTGCGATAGAGGCTGGGGTCTTAGTTCACCCGGCAGCTCGAAACCCGAGCTCAGAGCTGCCGTTTGATTGTGAGAATTGTCTCTTTTCGATCTCATTTTTTCATTTTCCAATAAACCTCTAAAATAGAATATTGGAGAACTGTCGTTTATAACAAAGTGTTTCTGTACGGTGCTGAACTCTTGGTGTATCCTCCAAGATACAGCCATTTTTATCCTCAGGAATAAACCCTGAGGTTATTTTTCCTTGCCTCTGAAATTAACCCAGCCCTGAAGCAGGAGCTCACAGGCTCTTGGCTCAGTCTGATGAACTCCCATCACATCTTGGGAAGACACTGAACAGATGGGCATCTCGCAGGGCAGGATTTAAGCCAGACTGGATCCAGCGAAATTCAACAGGACCTCAGACAGCATCCAAGGCCAGGGACTGCATCTCTGCATACTGCAGGATACAGGATACTGCTTCCATAAAGATGCAAAGAGCAGGGCAGCTCAGTCACCAAGTCAGCACTAGGATTTCTGGCTGCACCTTGGTTAAGTTCTGCTACTGTTCCTCAGTCTGGCTCACAGCTCACCTGAGAGGCCTCTCCACCTCGGCAGCACCAACTAGAGATGCTCAGCAGGTGATTGATGTATGCAATTTTGCCATCCCAACAGTGCCCCTTATTTCCAGTAAGGAGGCAGTTGCAAGATGCAGGACATCTTGGGCTCTGGGCCCTCAAGAAGAGTTGCTGCCTGAAATAACTCAATCACACCAGAAGCCCATCAAGATCATTGCAAACATTCCCCCTGCTGCAATATGCCTTAAAAATGACTGACATTAAGTCGCTTTCCTCCAGTTTGAGGAATGACAAGTCTGGAAAAGATGCAGAAGACAGCTAAAGCAAGACAAGAAAGGAGCCTGCTCTTCCAGCTCATGCTCTGCTGGAAAAAGTGTCTAACAGAAGGAGTGGAGACAGTAGAGGCAAGAAAACCCTCAGCAGAAGGAGCACTGGACTGAGCAGAGAGATTAATACTGCACCAGCAGTGGGAGGATGATGGGGGCTGGCAGCACCCAGGATCACTCCTGGGAACACAGCAGGAAGGACCTGAACCTTGTTTCCAGCAGTTGCATACTCACTAGGAAAACAAATGGTTCTGATTATCAGCTACTGATCTCAGGCTGGCTCAAACCATTTGAAACCTGCTCATCAGTCACTCCTCTGTGGTACCTACAGGAACAGCAGAAAAACAGGCCACAGGAAAGCAGATACCTGCTAATGAGCCAGCCCTCAACTACTTACTATCTCTCTTTGATTCCCTCCTTAGCTCAGTCGAGTGACAGCATGCTTTATTTTTGTCCTCCCTACTGAATCAGCATCTTCAGTTCCCAGAGACCTTCCTGCTGCTGGTAGTACACATGGCAGGAGCCAGCTTCACCATGGCTAAGCAGCACCGGAAGCCAAAATACTCCCCGTCTGCCTTTTCCCACACACCTTGTGGCTCAGTCTCACCAGCTGCTGCCTGTGCTTTTTGAGCACACCTCCCTGCAAGGAGCCCTTGGCAGAGCTTGCAACTATAAGGCACCAATGCATTCCCCTACACAATTGCTTCAGCTCAAAACTCTTTAGTCTGTATCTGTCAAGAGGGTAGGGACCTTTCATCTGTCTTTTTCCAAAGAGTGCTGGCACATCTGTGAAAGGTAAATCCATAGGAAGCCTCAGAAAATCATCTGCCAAGACAAGAAGGGGGATTCAATTATCCCCACTGTGACCAAGAAGAATAAAGCACATGAGCTGCTTAGCATGGAAAGTGTTATAAATAAGTCATATTAATTCACATTTTTCAGCAGCCTTAAGTATAGATATGAAAATTAAGTAAATTAAAAGTATTCCTCAGTGCACCCCCCCCTTGCAGCAAATCTATTCACGGTTGAGTGAATAGGAGGAATGCCATTCTCAAACCAAGCAATAACAATGGCACAACGGTGACAATAGAGGGAGGACCAACAGACCAGAGACCAAAACAACAGCAGTGACGACCTAGCCATCACGCCCAGATAGCACCACGACCAGCCATCAGGAACATCCACACCTGAGTTTCGACCAGGAAAATTCAATCAGAACTGGACACTCACCCTGGAACCTATTTCAACACACCTTTTACTCTGACCAAGAAGATTTAATCAAAACTGTATGCGCATCTCTGAATCCGTTTCAACACATCCACAGAAATAAAGAAAACCCTATCTGCATTTCCAAAAACTGATCTGGACAATGAACTGCCTCAAGGCAGAAAAACTGTATAAAATACGGCTCTGGGAAGGCACTGGCGTGAACCATGGGGGGAACAGTGGTCCGGTGAGGCCGTGTTTCCAGGTTCACCCAGCTCTGATCCTGGGCTCAGACCTCTCATTTGATTGTGGACTCTGTCTCATTTTGCTTTCATTTTGCCATTTTTCCAATAAACCTCTAAAAGGGAATATTGGAGAATTGTCATTTATAACAGAAAGTTAAGCAATCTCTTAGCTCTGGAACAACTCTAAGGTCAGGATAGCTTGCAAGATGAATGAATTGAACAGTTCTAGTTTTAACAGAGCTTTACAGCAGGTTTTACACACGGCTGGGTCAACATTCGTAAAGAGAAAGTAAATTCTCAAACAGAAGCAGCACTTGCTCACAACACCTTGCCTGTGTTGTTTTGCAAGGTGGATTTCAGGGAGCCACTCACAGGACCTGGGCAATATCCTCAGAAACAGGAACTCAGGGAAGAAATGGAAAATGAGTTATGAGGAAATCAATTTTCCAGAACCGTGCCAATTTTAGCACACCTCACACAAGAGCACAATGCTGACGCTGAGCAGGGAAAAGCAGGTCTTGGTCTCACTGACACCCATGTGTGAATAAAAAAGCTACTGAGTGATTTTCCCATTATTTTTAATCGTGCATCATCTTGGGAGTGGCTGAGGGCAGTGTCACAGCCAGCAGTAAGAGCAGAGGATGTGTGATCAAACATCAGTTCTGTCCTTAAAGTCATAAATAACCTTTCTTGTGTTCCTTTGCCAGAGCAGTAACAGTACCTGTTTAAACCCCATCACACATCTGGCCCCCATCCCTTCAGCCTTGCTCCCTCCCAGAAATGAGGGCAGATCTTTTTTTTTTCTGGCTAGGAGCACGTAGTGCTCAGGCAGGGGCTTTCTACTGACATGCAGGCACATATTCACGGTGCATCAAACTGGGTAGCAGAAAAGGATGCAAAAGGTGCACACAGGCAGGACTCCTGAAACGCTCACTGAATTTCTCCTGCCCTTAGCATAAAGATGCTAAGTTATCATTTACTAGCTGATCATGATATTAGCTTCAGTGAATTCTGCCTTAAAAAAAAATCAACATTACCCTTCAACCTGTTTGCTGGTGAAGCAATTTTCAGGCTGCCATCTCCCAGTGTTGCCTTCAGTGTGACACAACCCTCCAGAGGTCCCCTCCAAGGGAACCACTTTCTGCACGAAGGAAGGGTTTGATCAGCCCATCTCTGCTATCAACAAACCCACGGCAAACTCCACTCACTCACAGCCTTGCACTGTCCTGCTCCATCATTTCCAAGACCACCACACTGAAGAATAAAATCAAGCTTAGCTCCTCACAGTGACAAGCACAGGCTGACGGGGTTCCTGCAGCAGAAACTCCAACTTTACACTTTTGCGTGGAGCAGCAGCAGCTAAACTGCTGAGCCTGACTGAGGCAAACACATCAAATCCTCTGCTGCCAGTAACTCACTCAAGGCTGCAAGAGCTATTCATTGGCTCAAGTAAGAATTAAACACCAGTACTTACACGGCTGCAAACTTCATTCTAATGCACTCAGCATGCAGCAGCCGAGGCTAAACCAGAGAGAGGATGTTGTGTCATGTTGGTGCAGCACAATCTTCTTCCCTCAAGGTGTTTGAACAGGAACATGAAAAACAGTAACATGGAAGATCAACTTTGAATCAAGTCCTCCTTCCCTTCATGCTGGGCCCCAGGTATGCAGCCTGCATGCTCCCTTTGGTGAATAACCTGTTTCCCTAGCAGAGCACCAGCACTATCACACAGCATTTATGGCCACAAACAGGCTCCCAGGACCAACTTTCCAGCCAGCCCTCAGTCATGCTGCTGCTACTTTAGGTTCTCTGGTAGGAAAGGTTTTCTAACCTCCTCTCTCTTACCTAACAAGGGGCACCTGCAGTTCATCGAGAACAGCTGGAAGAGGCTGGGCCCAAACAGAAGGAAAGGGGGGAGTGAGGGAAACAGAGCAGCTTTCCTAAAGGACCTCCTTCCTTCCCAAAGCACAAAAGCTCCCAACCAGCAAGTGGCATCTTCTCTGTCCAGCCACTCTCTCCTTAGCTCCAGGATCAATCACAGTCCAAAGGCAGCAATCACTGCCAAGGGTGTTTTCAGTGAAAGGACCAATAGTAATCATAGAAAAGAAAAAAAAAGTTTAAAAAAATCGACTCCAGTAGAAAATTTAATAAAGGGATAAGTTTCAAGAAAATATCTGTATAGTAACAACATTTTAAGTAAAATGTCCACAAAAATATACATGTCTAATGTGATTATACATTAAGTTTCCCAACAGGTCCTGTTTTACACTTTACACCATGTTTACATGGTTCAGTCCATGTAGGTTTTTATCTAGGAAAAGCCTTCACTGCTATCAGCCTTCCTGGGATAGATCAGTTTCCACAACAGAATCATACTAGAAATGTTTTCTAACTCATTTTAGGCTCATACAAATAAACTTCAGAGGTGGTAACAGTCCAGAAAAGATCAGGTCATACCATAACATTTAAAAAAAAGTGAATACAAACGAGGAAAGCAAAAGGCAGCTGCCCAAGGGACACTGTCAGGCAGAAACATCAGCCCTACAATACACACCACACAACACTGACACAGCTGGAAAAGGAGGGGCAAGAAGGGCAAGAAGGAGGGGAAAATCCCAGGAGGACTGCCAAGAATTGTGGAACTGCTAAAAAAGAGGGCTATAGAGAAGCAGAGAAAAGCACACATGACCAACATATGTCTAAAAAACCAGACAATTTTGTAACATAGAAGGTAAGTTAACTACAGGAATATGGAAAGGCATCAGTGGAGATTGTTTATTTCTTATTTTTCCAAATGGCTACTGAGCTGTAAAAATAACAGGTCTTTTCCAAAAAGCCCTCACCAATAGTGCTAATTCAGTCAAACCAGAGAGAAAAATCTGGTTACAGAGAGTACAGCAGAAAGTAAAGAAAACATGTTCCACCAGCAGAGGACAGGAACACAACACTGAAGGGGAGATGCCAAACAAGAGAGATCAATTTTGTCAGTGGGAGAGGTACAATGCCACAAAAAACCAAACCGAAGCAAATAAAACAAAAACCCCATCCCATAGAGAGAAAATGGAAAATGGCTAAAGAAATAAAAGGACACACACTTTCCAAAAGATTTTGTTTTATAATCAACTTTCTTTTACATAGACAACTGAAACACACTAATATTTTGTGCAAAAAATATTTTTAAATAAACTTTGCTTGTTCTAGATTTTTGTACATTCTGATATACATATGTAACAAGGTTTATGGCACTGTAACCAGGATCAAAATCATATAAAGGAACTAAATAATTGCTCTCATTTATCCTTTCTGAATCAAGGTGGCTGCTGTTGCACTATTAGACTTTAAAAATTATTATCCTATTATTAGTGGGCAGCCAACTCTTAATTGGTTTGAACACTCAAAACAAACCCCAAATTATTATTGCACAAGAAGCCAGTGAAGGCATATGGCATAGAATGATCGAAGTCCCTTACTGTTAAAACCTTACACCCCAAAATAGAAAAATAGAACTGGAACATGAAACACACCAAATAAACTTTGTTTTCTTCTTTAGTTTGAGTCAGGAGTGTGAAAAGTGCCTTGCAGACTTTTAAGCTGCTCTGATTTCCTTTGCAGCGGTGATCATTTTGCTAGGTTATCTTTAGCAAAGCCTTTGCAGAATGAAGGCCTTCTGTTTCACAGAGGTTTTTTCTGCTTTGTTTTGGCTATTTGTGTTTTGTCTTCAGCTTAGGTTTCTTCAGTCTATGAACCTGCACAGACTACTTAGCCATAAACTCTACAAGTAGCCAGAGAGGAGGGAAAAATAAAAATTAAAAGAAAAAAAGCCCAACATTTCTCTTCTTCTTGTTTTTATTTTAAAAAGTACTCCTTTTGCTCTGAAGCCTCCCTGCTCTGCCAGTGTCTGAGAAGGAAATCGTAACAGCATCCCAAACACAGCGAAGTTCTTGGATCTTTTAAAAACCTTTCCTCACAAAAAAAGGTTTTTATTCACAAAAAGTTCGCCACAAAACTCCCCTTTGAAAGCTAAAAAGAAAGCCCCATAGCCCACCCATCATCGCCCCAAATCAGGTGAAGAACAGGTTCTGCCCCCTCACAGGTCAGTGGTCACACGACAGTCTCGACGCCAATCAGCTTTGGTGTGAGGATTCGAGGGGTGACTCCATTGTTCAGGTCTTCTTCAAACTCCAGTAACTGCCCCATAAAGTTAAGGTTGGGGGAAATGATTGGTCGTTTGCCTTTGACAAATTTATAGGCATCCGTCATGGTCATGCGTGTGTGCTTCATTAAGTACGCGATAACGATGGTGGCAGATCGGGAGACACCAGCCTGGCAGTGGATGAGGAGACCTTTTCCACACTGATGAGCTTCCTCTGCAAACAAGACAGAGAGAAGAAAGAAAGATTTTTGCCAGTCTGTGAATTAGAACAAGCTCAGTGCAATTAAGAGTAACTTAATGTGAAAAGTCCCTTGATTTGACTACAAGCACAGTGGTGTCTCTTCCCCTTCCCCTCCAGCACATCTTCCCCTGAGGTTTCAGAGCTACTGAATGTGAAACTCCCAGTCCAGTCTGATGCTGAAAATCCTCACATCCACTCTCTACACTGTATAAGTGGAACCATGCATTGAGAGATGCTGCTTCACTGCAAGGGAGCATTTCGTGAGGAGGGCAAGGCCCATGATGGGGAATCTCGGGCTCCATTTCCACCTCAGTTGGGATGCCACTGGATTGTCAGCATCTCAAGCTCACTGTTTTTCAAAGCAGGGAACCACTCTTCTAAAAACCAGGTATTTTCAGATTCAATTCGTAACAATACATCTGTTTCAAAGCCCTGTCCTCTGAAGCTTTACAAAGCGACTCTTGAAATGAGCTTCAGTGGGGCACGCTGCTGTGCTGCCTCTGCAAAGAGAGGAGCTGGATACGCACACACACCTGCTCCACCAAGATTCATCATTTAGAGGGAGGCACCCTGGGCAGCATTTAAGGGGCACAGAGTCCTTCTAACCACATGCTAACAGGACATGAGAGAGGAGAGTCACTACCACGCCATCTTCATCTGCCACAGCTTGCTTTTAAAACAGGCGATGGAACTTTCAGGAAGCAACACTTCAAACTACTTCTTTTGTTTCAATCCGCAGGAGGAACGTGAATTTAGTTTGCAGGTTTTGGCATGAATCCAACCCCACCAAGAGTACAGTTCAACCCACTCCACATGTTCAACCTGTACTGTGAAAGCATAAATGAAGCCAACTTCCCTCTAGACATTTTTGCCAGTTAGTATTTCAGGAAGCTGAAACTCTCTAACGCATTTTGACACACATTCCCAGAGAGTTTCTAATGATTTCACTTCCTATGGCTTTAGTCTTAGCTAAACCTGGGGTTGGTTGTGGTTTTTTGAAGACATATTTAAAGAAATATAGGCTAACAGTTTGCTGTTTAAATATTTCCAAATCTTCTCAAATGCAATTTAAAGTTTACCCTGAGGAAGGGAAAACTTTGACCAGTTACTTTCCCAGCTGGGTAATTTGATACAGAAGAAAAAACTCTGAATGGAAAAATACTTGTTTATTAAAAACAAAGACAGACCCACAAGCTGTAATTATTGAAAAGGAAAGTAAAATGGTAATTGAAACGCTTTCTAAACCTTTCCAGAGCAAAGCTGCTTTCTCTTCTCTTGGTAAGGTCACAAACCAAACACTATCTTTCAGTGGTTTTGAAAACTCTAATCCTGCAATTCATGGGGATGAGGGGAGCAGAAATCTCTCTTCTACCTCAGAAGGACCTCAATGGAACTTAACAGTCTCTTTGCCTAAGCTTAGCCTATTGCATCTCCCCATCCTGTTGAACTCAAAGTTTAAGGTTTTACTGGATTTCTTGACACAGCTGTTTTCCCAGACGATCAAGTCAACATTCCCCTTTCCCTGCCCTTCAAGTGTTCAAGTGAACCAAACAAGTGTTCACCTTTCCAGGCACAGTAACCAGCAGCCTGGGGAGCTCACAGCACTACTGGTACCACTGGGGCTGGGTTAGGAACACAAGGGAAAATTTGAGTCAGAGATCCTTTGGTCCTTCACACTGTAGAAGACAAGCCGAAAGGCTCAGAGTGGTAAAACTCACCTGAACTGCAGCATAAGCAGTGATTTCTCTATTCACTTCACTAAAGCAGTGTGGCTGCAGAGCACAGGCATCAGCACACCACAAGCCCCTGCTGAGAAGCCCTCTGCTTCCGAGCTGCTAGCCCTGTCTGACACACAGCAGGGGTAGATGGGCTCACAACAACATGCTGAGCCTGGCCCTCCTGCCCTGGCACCTATTCCCATCCTTGCTGAGCCCAAGCACACCTGAGTGCAGAGCCAGCACAACAGAGGGCAGGGAGGAACACAGCTCTGCACCCACTTCAGCACAGGGTCAGTCAAGGACCTATGCTGTGGTGCAGCACACAAGCACTCTTCTTCTACTCCTCCACCAAGCCTGATGTATTGGTAAGGGAATTAGCTCAGTCTCAGCACAAGAAAATAAAATTTTGTGTCAGTGGCTCTCCTGGCACATTCCAGAAAACCTCTCAGGACACATACCTGTGCTAGGGAAGCACCTTTACTATGCCACAAAAGCAATGTCCACAAAGGCATCTAGAGGGGCAAGGAAAGATCCTCAAAAGCTTCCAGTACCATGTGCTGAAGTCCCCTCTGACCAGCCCTGCTTGAAGTAGCCATCTAGCTTTAGCCTAGCTGAGCATGACCCTAAACTTGGCTCAGGGCTGTACTGTGTGTAATGAGGTCGAGAACAATGCTGCTGGGGCACTTCTTCAGCAATCTCCAGAGGAAGCTGCATGTCTGCAGCGAACTCTCTCACACAGCCTACAGGGTTTAGAGGCTTATTAATGCCAGTTTTCATCACTATCCACTCAACCACACATACACTCTGAAGCTACAAATCTAATGGTGGAACAAGCCAAGTGTGAAAGTTTGCCAGTTTTCTCATTAAGTTAGCAAAGACTGAGACACCATTAAGAACAGTCACTATGAAAAACTGGCTGGAAGCTGCTGTGTGGAAACTACAAATGCAAAGGAATCAAAAGAGTGGATGATGAAAGTCTCAATTTTGTGGGGTTTCCTGTATTTAGAAGCCCGGAGGTAGGTGTTACTATCACTGGATGAAAATTGTAACCTCAAGCTACTTAACCGGATGTGCCAGAGATGAGAAAGGGCAGAAATATGAGGTGCTCAGCATTTCTGACAACCTGAACTAAAGGAAATATGGTCTTAACCAGCCTTCAGAGTTGTTGGCAAAGCATAAAGTTCGCTCTAAATTGTTATAACAGGTAAAAATAATAACAATTAAAAAACCCAAACAGGGGTATTTCCAGGCAAGGGTAATTACCAATGAACTCAAAAGCCTCTTCAAAATACTGCCTGAGATTCTGCTTGTTGCTGTCAGTGGCCGGGAGCCTCTTGTAGTTGAACATGCCTTTCTCGTAATGGTACAGGGGCAGGTGTGTGGTCACATTGATGACGTAGCCAATGTTCATCCTCTGCATTTTCTCCAAGTCCTGAGCATCGTGCTCATTTCCGAGGAAGAGGAAGGGCAGGATGGGCGTAAGCTCAGCGTTCTCGATGTCTGGAGTGGTGGGGATGGACTGAGGTAGCACAGGGGGCACAGCAGAGGTGCCGCCCCCTCCTCCCCCCTCAGGGCACTCTTGCAGCTGGAGGGAGTTGTCGCAGAGGTTTTCGTGGTTCTGCCTGAAACCACTGAGTCCTCCTGGGAAGAGAGACCAAGCAGATACTTTGGTTAGATACCCCAAGATTTCTTCAGAGTACACAGTGGGGCCACGAGGGCTGGAGCTGACTCTGCTGTCCTCACCACCACTGTAACAGTGTCACTGAGCTGTCAACAGCAAGGGTGGAATGAATCAGCAGCAGGCATTGTCCTCCCTCTGCGTGAAGAATGGTGCCAAAGAACGGGCTCACAGACAAACACGCCTCTGTGCAACATCAGCCTGCTGGGGCTGCCTCACCTACTGGCCTGGGTGACAAGGAAGCTGTTTTTCCAAGGAAGAGAACATCACCAAAACTAGGGGCCAAGGGGCTTTTAGCACAGTAAAGCAGAGCAGCAAGCCAGCTGGGACAGTCTTAGCTTTACCTGCCCTTTAGCAGCCCTGCAGGGCATTCCCCCACCTGAGAGCTCTGAGGAGGATGGGAGCAGCTCACCCCAGCATCGCTCCAGGGAACAGCATGTACCCATCTGTGCACCTGAACAAACAAAAAGCACTCCTTGTAACGTAACAGCAACTGAGGTGCTTGCTTAACATGTGGCAAACAGCCCTCTTTTTGCTGCCCCGGCCACCTGAAAATATCTAGCAAGAGTTATTTTTAGGGCATTAAAACAGATTGGGAAATGGATCTGAGGGGGAAGGGAGAAGTCACTTTTTCAGTGAAGGAAGCTTGTGCCTTCCCTGCTCTGCTGCTGGCTTTTTCAAGCACCATTCCCACCCCCCCCCCGTTTCTGGTGGTTTTTTTTTTTGGTTTTTTTTTTTTGGTGGAGGAGGGCAGCTACACAGAGCTGGAGCAAGCAAAGTGGACCATCTTTCTACACCTCATTCTGCACTGAAGTCAGCGGCAAGCTCCCCACCTGCCCAGTTTCCATGGCGATCCCACAAAGCACACAATTACATCAGCTGGCATGACATCAGCTCTGAGTGCAAACAATACAAGGACTACTACTTTGTTTGAGGCCTTTGGTAGGAGGCGGCAGCATTCCTGGAGCCGCTGATGTAATGCTAACAGGTGGCTCCTCCAAAAGAAAAAGGTGGAAAGAGGAGAAATACAGGGATGCATTTCCCCCCACCTCACGTTGCTTTTGTACCAGGATACTTGAAGTCATGCTCGGCATCGAGATGAGCCAAGTGCTCAGGCTCAATTGCACTTTGTTAACTGCAAGCCAAAAAAAACCCCAGGAGGTGGGAGAGCAACTCTGAAGTTACTAGAAAGAGCCACACTAGCAAAAAAAAAAAAAAAGCAGAATGTCACCCTCCCAATAATTTTATTTAAAAAGAAAAAGTTTGGTTTTTTTAAAAAAGGGAGGCTATTTGTCTTTTCCATGCTCTTTCACAGTGATCCAACGAAGGTTCTAAAGTGAAGCAAAACATGCTGCCACGCCCACTCGGGCTCTGGATCAGACACAGGGTTTCAATGTCTACTGTTAAGTGCTGCAATTCCAATGTCCAACTGAAGTGTCTGTGACATGCCTGCCAATGGGGTGGGACCCACCCAGGCCATTTCGGTGCCCTCTGCTGTATTCCAAGGGTACGAGGTACCCAGACTAGGTTACAACCATCTGAGCCCCTCTAATGCAAGTGCCCTTTTTCACATCCAAACTCATGTCCTTCACACACTGCTAGTAACATAATTTCCCAGAAATTCTTGAAATGCCTACAAAATGCAGAATATTTCCCCTGCCTCAAAAATGTGCTTGTCTTCAGCTATTTCTGCTGTTTGCAGGACACAAAGCAAACAGATTTGCCTTAAAGATCTCTATTCTCAAAGTTGCTACAACAGGGGATCAGGATAGAAAGAAGAGCAAGGACAAATTCTGAGCTCAACTGCACCACCTGGCCTCAACAGGGCCTGAAAAGTCTTCCCAGTCCACTCAAGAAAACAAACAACATGATGATGATCAAGTTGAAGATGTCTGAAGTCTCATCTAAACCAACAGCCCCAGCCTGCAGTCTTGCCTAAAGGCTAAGTCCACATTTCCACCTTTCTGAATGGGCAAGCAATCCATTCAGCTTGAATGTTGCTGTTTAAACAATACCCACAGCATGCTGGGGTTCCTAAGAAAACCCCTGAAAAAGTTGTTTTAGTGACCCTGGAGCCAATGCTCGTTTTCCAGCTCTCCTGCTGACTTCTGGGAATAAGCAGCCCCAGGTGGAGGTAGGACCCCACTGGTTCATCATTCAGGTAGGGACACACTGATGGTGTAGCAGACACCATCTTGCTTCACCAGCTGCCTTATAAGACACAGCAGAATATCAGGGCAAAGGATAGGAAGGGATCCCAAACACAACATGTGGAAGATGCCCAAACAAGTGGAGTAGCCAGACATATCTTCATCCACATTTTTTTTACATTTGCCAGTGTCACCATTCCTAATGTCAGTTCACATCCCCGACTGCCCTTGTTCACCTTCTCAGGTGAGAGGAGTTAAAAAGTCAGTTCAAGCAATATTAAAAGCAACTCTCAGAGCAAATGTTCCTGATAGAACACATTACTGGGAAGAATATTACCAGCCTGAAATGGCTCAAACACATCAGCAAGGGAGGACTGGACAAGAACACTGGTACCCAGAAAAGATGCAGCAAGATGCAGTCGTGTGGGGAAGCTGAAACCTAATCCAACAGCAAGAGCTTAGCTTGGATCTGTGCTGCCATATGAGTCATGCAGGTCCCAAAAGAGGACCCAGACACCTCCTGAGTGCTGTTCCATTCTCACACGTTCTTCCACAAACTGATTTATGAGGCATTAGTGTAATTTAAGTGGAGCTCATGCATGCATAATGCTCAGGCTTTTCTTAAGTTTGAGATTACCTCCCAGAACAGGTCCAAGCAAAGTTAATAATGATCAGTCAGAAGGAGAGGGCTGGATTTTCCACAAGAAGGTAAATACAACGTACGAAGTATTCAAATGCATCTGTATTCCCTTGTCATGCAGCTGCTATTTCAGCATTTAAAGTCTTCATGTAAGAAGGGTGGAAGAGGTGGGAGAGAAGAGGCTGTACCCACAGCACAGGCCAACACAAAGCTCTTGCAAGCCTGGTCTAAGAGTTGAATCATTAAACTCAGCAAGGTGCAAGACATCACTGCTACTAACCACAACTCCAGATAACAAGAAAGCTCAAGATATGGATGCAGGGACTCCACTTAGGGTCGTAACAAAAGCTGTTTTGTGGTGGACCCTGCCCAAGCCTTCCAAAACCTGGGGAATGAAGGAAGCATTACAGAGGTAACAACACCTGTGGCCAAGAAGCAAAACATAGCAGAAGCCTCTCACTAGCACAGAAGCTGTATTTTAAAAGCAGCTTTTTAGATGCTGTTTGCAATATGGGAAAAGCCTCCATCATATAGAGACAACCCAAGTAGAGAGGCAATATAATATATCCACCAAGAAAGCCAATGGGAATGCATGACAGTGCTGTTGGAACCACAGCCATCGAGCCTGGACTCCAGAGTATAGCCACCTTCAGTGATAAACCAAACTGCCAGCAGGCAGATGAGCCACTGATGGATGTCCGCTTCAACAGACTGTGCTGCCTGCAGCCCATCTCTCCTGGCTCTAAACACTCCACAGAGCTTGTAATGACCAAAGCATGGGGAATTATGCCCAGCCAGTGTGATGTAGCCTGTGCATGGGCACAGAGAACATCCCAAGTGCTTTTGCTCTGTTCCAGAACGGCTGCTGGGTGGGTGTTCAGAGGCCTGAACCTACCCAAACCCAAACAGAGATGGACATACAAGGACACTCCGCACTCTGGGTAACCCGAGGTACTTCTTCCATGAGGAAATCAATCAATGAGACAGAACCCTTGCTGCTGGCAGATGGCCCTGCGTGGTATCTAGCAGAATACAACAGAACACCAAGAGCCCTTTGCTCACCTCTGATGCAAGACCTAGGTTGCAGAACCATTTTTGCAGTTGTAACTGCATGACATTTTCCAACATCCTCCCCTGCCAGAACAGTTAGTAAGTGACAACAGACTTTGGAGCGTCTGAGACCTCAGAACTTCTAGGAAGTTTAAAGTCAGCACTGTACATGCTCCAGCTATTCCCACTCATTTGTTCAAGTTCTCTGCAGCCATCTGCCCATAAACATCTCACTTAATGCTCTTCAAACTCCCCCACCAGGCAGCACCCAAGCAGCTGCTGCACACAGACTTCTCAGCTTCAAAGCCACTCAGGAGCCCAGGGCTCGCACCAGCACTCCAAGACCAGGTGAGCAGCTGGACAGCAGGCAAAGCATCTCTGAAAAAATAAAAAAAGACAAGCAGCATGGTGCTGGCATAAAACTCATGCTTAACACAGTGTCTGTATTTACCAACAGAAGAGGGCAAATATGATGCAAAAAAGGCACAAAAAGTACAGCAGCAATGAGGCAGCCAGCTTTTTTTGAGAGACTATGGCCTTGCAATAGCATAATCTTCAAAGAAATCCAGAAAAATAAACCTTACCTGCACAAATTTATAAAAATGGATTGGCTGGTTGGGGATTTGTGTGTTTTGTTTGAGAAGATTTTTTTTTGTTTGTTTGTACCATTGCAGCTTTTTAGTTTAGGGTTTTTGTTGCTTGTTGTTCAAAAATATTGAGAATTTAAGTACAAGGAGTGAAGCAGCACCTGCCCTCCTCCTCTGTCTCGCCTTTGGCATCTCCTTCAGCCACTACTGCTGCTCTCTGGCTGTGTGACTATATGCAAACTAGGATTTGGGTTTACAATATGCTTTGGCGCATTTGCAATATGTTTCCTATCCGGAAACAGGCTCTTACCCCACAGTTAAGAGAGTAAATTACCTTGTTCCCTTTTCCAGTGGGAGAGCTTAGGGAGAAGCAGCTACAGTGAAATACCCTCATCACAAAGCAACACTTTTGCATTACCTCATCGGTGTGGATATACTTTGTTCTGCGCGTGGCAGGTACTGGGTGTTCCCGCTCCCACTGCAAACAGGAACATACTTTTATACATGACAGACTGCAGATGTAGGAGCCTCATTTAGACTAAGCACGTGGTCTCAGGAGACAACCAGACCTTTTATACAGCTTTCAAAGCTGTCCAGGCGGATTTCTGGATCTGCTCATCCTCGATTACAATACCACAAAGTCATCTCGGGAAAAAAAATAAGGAAAAAAAAAAAAAAAAGAAAAGCAATGGACACCCAAGCACAAGAAGAACAGAAATCCCAGGAGACTGGGAAGTATCAGCAGAAGACATGTTCGATCTGTAAATTCCTCTCCTTTTGTGTTACTGGGCTCTTGTGGGGTGCACAGCAGAGAATCCCACGATACCACAGTTCTGGCCACCACAAGCTTTACTCGCTCAGGAATGAAGCCAAGCTTTAAAACACCCACTCAGCATGTGACCTGTCAGTACCACCACAGCAAATCCTGCAGCTGTGTTTGAGTGAGTTTAGGGCTGAAATGTCACACGGAGCATTTGGGATGCAGGACAAAGACACTCAGACAATTGGTGCATATCTGTTTAAGACGCTTTGAATTTGTGCAAGTACAGCCTGTTCCTTTAAACCTGTGACCTCATTTATTTATATTACTGCAGAAAAGCACTGCCAGAAGCAACAGCTGATGACAGTCTCATGTATTTTTCCACTAAGACAACAATTAAACTGCTCCTGTGTTATTAATGAACAGATGACTTTGTGTCAAGTTGATTCAAAGCACAGGATGCCTCAAGGTTAAGCAAACGTGACTCCAGAATGTAAAAATAGAAGTTAGGTATTGTCCAGATGCTTTGCCCACCCAGTGCTCTGCCCCTTCCTCAGCCTCCTGGGCAGGAGGGCCCAGGTCTCATGGCCACTCCCCACCATGCTGCCATCAGTGCCTAGAGGTCCTGCTGCAGGATGGCACACCGGTGCTGAGCCACCACCTCTGCAATGCCACCACACAGGCTTCTCCTTACCACGGGCCTTCTCCCAAGGAAGATGCTGCTGTACAGACTGAAGCAGAATTCTGCCATTATAGGCCAAATCCACTCCCAGGATATGGACAAACACCTAGACCATCTCTTCATACCACCAACACAGCTATGGCTGCAGGTGTAGGCCTGCTGAGCACCAAGGAAACTGTCAGGGGGGGCACAGAGGCACTGGGGTTGCATCCATAGGGCACAGGAACAAAGGCCACCTTGCAGTAGAAGATGCAGCCATCACACTTGCTCACAGATGTTGTTGGAGTGATTTTAGCACAACAAAGATGGTTCTTGGTGTGTCCTGGGAATTATGCTCTGTTCATCCCGAGTCACTGAATGAAGGGATGCTCAGATCTCCTGAACAACACAAGACGCACACTTTCCTTACTCGAGCAGGGCTCTGCTTCCCACACTTCTACAGCAATGCGGCCAATCCAAGCAGATCACTGTAGGAGTGCTCCTACTCTCCAAGCCAATGTCCTTCTCCTCACCACATCAACAGCTGAGCAGTGCTCAAGGCTTGCCCTCACTGCTGCAGCAACCTTGACATGGCTGGAAATACTGTGTTTGCCCACACAGCAGGAAGTGCAACTCCCTTCTATCCACAGGGATGGGGACCTACTGGACCACACTCAGCCAGGTGACATTAGTGAACTCCTCACCTGTCTGTGGAATGTTCCTAGGAAACCTTGACATGGGGCTTTCCCTGTCACCCGCACAGCATTCAGCATCAACCGTGCTGCAAAAGATTAAGCTTTGAGCAAACATAAAAAAGTTAAGTAAACAGTAAAAGAACAGCTTCCACCTCAATACACTCAATCTAATCTAGTATTTCCCTAGAACTGAGCTGCCAACAGCACCTCAAAAAGAAGGCAGAACTTCACATTCCAAATAACTTGCAAGGTCAGGTTTTTTCCATGTGGGAACTATCCCGAGAGGTCAATTTGTACACAGATTCTGGCCTAGAGGAGTCACAAGCACATCCTTGACACAATGGCTTTGAGGTCCCTTTAGAAGTCAAGAGTGTGATGCTAGATGAAGAGGAAAGGTTTCCCCTGAGCATTGACGGACATGCGCACACGTTTGCATATTATGTCTAATTTTATCTCACTATGGTTCACACCCCCTTGCCACAGCACATCCTCTCCCATCGGCTTTTGAGGTTCTTGGCCTCATCTACTTTTATTTTTTTCCTCTGACACCAGGCACAGCAAAGCTGGTTCTCCCAGAGATACATCCTAGGGAGGGAGGCGAGAGGTCATCCAAAGCCCCTTTTCCTGACACGTTGTGCCAGAGTTGCTGGCTCTGCCCAGCCCCATTCTTGGTTCCTCCCATCCCACCACCACCCATTTTCAACCACACCATCATCCCCAGGAGCCTACCACACACATACGACTTGTTTTTTTCCACCATCAGCTTTCACCCCTTCACTTTTCCTCTTCTCATGACTACTAGATCATCTAAACTCATTCCAATTAGAAAGAAACAATCACTTTTGTTGACCTGTCACTAGAAAACCTTTCTTGGATTTCAGTTTAAGACTTTTTTTTTAACCTTTATACTTTTTTGTCTTAAACTTAGGATTTTTTTCTCAGACCCTGGACACCCACACATCCCATCTATATTCTCCCTTTACTTGTCAGCTTTTCCAAGAGATGCTACTAACCTTTGGACTACTACCAGCCTGCCCAGAAGCCACCCTGAATACTTTGGGACCACCTCTCTACATTTAAGACAGTGCTTCCAGCTTGTAATTGGAAATCTGCCCTATGCTATGGGAGTGCTGAGTCTGCTTATTTCAAAATAAAAACTCAAGTATTCACAAGAAGGTAAGCCAGCATCCTTTAAAGCACTGTGTTATCCTTGGGAAGCAGTTCAGGAAGTCTGAATTTTGGTACAAGGACTAAACTATAGAAGAATGTAAATAGGAATAAGGCAAGAAACCCCATATCCCAAACACACTATGGTGATGACTCTGCAGCCACCAAGGAGGACGGGACTTACCCGCCCTGGAGGGCAAGCATTTATAGCAGAAACTCAAAATTAGTCCCATTACAACTTCTCATGGCAAAAGTATGTGTTCCCATGGGGATGCAGGCTAACATGAAGTCCAATTAAATAATCACTGGAAATGTCAGCGTAAACCCTGACGGAATACATACTTCTACTGTGAAATGCTACCACTGGAAATTATATTAACAAAAAGGTCATCAAGAAATGCTAAAGCTGTGTACAAAGGAGGCAGGGGAAATGAGGGGGGAGGGAACAGAAACTAATTTAATGCAATAAAATGCCACAAATGGTTTTATATTGACAAAGAGCTATGGGTCTGTTTTCCCAGACAGAGGTAGAGCTAAGCCGATTTGGCCAGAACACCAAGTTTCATTTGTTTTTTAATCTATTACCAGTTCCCTCCCTGGCCATCATCATATGTATCTCTCAAGCAAGTGTCCTGGAAAGAGCCAGCACAGGAGCAGAATGCAGGCAGCTGTGGCTCAGCACGTCTGAGGAGGGAGAAGGGTCCCAGCACTGTGTCAAACATCTGTATTTCTGGATGTGTAGGAATGGACCTTTCTGTTTCATCTGCATGTTTTAGAGAACACTGACTTTTTCATGCTTCAGCCATCCATTTATTCTCTATCCCCTTTTAAGGGCAACCTCTCCAGGACAGCTTCTTTCTAAAGAGAGAGCAGGCTGCTTTGTTTCTCCTGAGGATAGCACAGACTCTTTTCATTCCAAATCACTGCTCCTCTACATCAGAAACACCAGAACTATGCACATTAATATGAAAGGAAAACAGGGTGCTGATAATACCACACCCCCATTTGGGGGTACCATTCATTCCTGATGAATTTAAACTCTTTTTAGACTGAAAAGTTTCTGTCCTCTTATCTAGAAATAACAGTATCAGGCTTGGATTTGACATTTTCCAGCAAGGTATTCCAAAGCACGTGAAGGAAAAACAGAGAAAGTAAAGGATGCTGTCTTGACATATCTCAGTGCCACCTGGTCCAAAAGAAAAGCAGACTACTGGAACTAGCACGGTGCATGCCAGTCCCCACTTTGACAAAAGCTTCAGGGCCAGCTCTGCTGGCACACATATCCCAGTCCTAATGGTCAAGGAACCAAGGCCCCAAAAACCCCACACGGAAAGAGAAAGTTGACCATATTGCATTGATATTCTCCAGAGTCAGTGCAAGAAGGAAGTGGGGAGAGAGGGAAAAGAAAAAGACATACTGACAGAATCCAGAGCTAAAAGCAATAAAACAAGGAATAACTCCAGCCAGATGACAATCAACCCTTGTGTCCAAATAAAATAGCTCCTTGTCTCCATGGGCAAGTTAACACTAGTATTTCCCAGGAAACATAAGAACTGTGTTATCCCTCAACAGAGATGTTGCTCTGCCTTGCTGGACTAACACCTATGAATTTAAGATTAATTTCATTTTAAACAATCAAAGTGGTTTTGTATCTAAAATATGCCAGCAAATTTTATGCAGCAGCAAAAGTCTTATTCTTAGCTGTCATCAACTGGACAGACAGATTCCCATTACCTTAACAGTGAGCAAGAAGAAAAAAGAGCTCAGCACCAACACAGTGCAGATCAACTGCTCCAACAACTTTTGTTTTAAAACATTAGTGTTCAACTGCTTACATAAGGCTTAGTATCACACATATGAACTGGAGACAACCAATTTGACTGATATGTCAGAAGCTTGCAAGTTATCTTCTATTTTCCAAGTATCTTTAAGCCATTGTAAAAAACATAAAATAAAATATATGATAATTCATGTGTGGACAAGGAGTAACATTTGTTCTTCTTTTTATTACCTTTAATTAGAAGCAGCTCTTCTCTGTTGCAGTGAATCAAGTGGGAATTCACCCAGGCATGCTGTAGACTTTTTAAAGCTAGGGCATAGTAAAAGAGTTGGAGCCAATGTGTTCACATTTCTATTATTCTCTTAATTTATTTTTTCCAACCTACTCCTTCAGAGCCCTGATCTTGGAAGCAGGGTGTTGCATGCACACAGAGCAGCACTTAACCCTGGCAGGAGCAGTGGCTCCCAAGCCCTCCCACCCAGTATGAGCATTCCTGTCCCTCCAACGGCAGGTAAAGACAGATTACAGTTCCCTCCTGACCCCACCATCCCCAGACGCTCCCATGGGGACAGCCCAGTGCAGAAGCTTCCACTGCAGGAGCTGTGGGTGTAGCTGAGCTAGACAAGGGTGGCACTGCCCCGGGGGACAGCAGCAATCAGCAGCTCATTCCTTCAAGTTAGATGGACTAGGTGGCACCTAGACCTACAAGGTCCCAGTTGCTCCCTGTAGACCTGCCAGTTTGGGTCTCTCTGCAGGCACTCTCCTGGGACAGGCTCACTTGAAACCAAGTACAGGAGACCAAGTGCAAGCCTGTGCCCCTTCTGGATCTTGCTCTCTTTATTGGGAGCAGAACATTCCTTTCAAAAGGAGGCAACTCCCTCACCCAAGCAGAGAAACACATGAAGATGAACATTGACTTTTTTAAAGCACAAAAAACACCTGGAGGCAAATTAAAGCCTAAAATTTAGCAAAAACATACTCTCAAGGGAAGAGGGTGCTCCTAAATCCATCTCCCACTTTCTGCAGCAGGCAGCTGTGTTGTCCAAGGGCACCACCATGACTGTGAATGGAGCTGGGGTCAAACACACTTCACACCAACAGCAGCAAGAGAAATAAGCTCGGTGTTACAAAGGGTGCAAAGGATAGCAAAAGAAAAAAAAAAAAAAAAACCCAAAACAACCCCATAACCAAAAAAAAAAAAATCTGATGAAAATAACACCTCATGGCAAGTCTGTCATGTGGGTTTAGTCAGAGGTCCCCTGGCCACAGGACCGCCCTGCTACCTAGGCCCAGATTTATCCCTCTAGTCCAGTTACTCCCTTTTTGTGCCACATGGTGGACCGACTTGCTTCTCTATCTATTCCCCTTTCCTTCCTGCACCAAAATGCTGTTCCACAACTACATCAGAGACCATCTCCTGGTAGGACACAGGCTTCTGGGGAATCAACATCTTTTTAAGCAGCAGAGGACACACCAAAAACAACCTTCAGAGTGCTCCCAGATGTAAGGCTGCCTTCACCATAGATATTAATTGAAGCAAAGAGTTTCCTGCACTAAAAAGTCAAGGTGTTTAAACAAAATGAAACAACAAAAACCCCCAAGCTTCACTACTGAACTACAGAGCATTCATCAACACACTGTGCAGAGACCACGAGCACCCTTGGACTTTCCAGCTGCAGAAACATGTCCCCTGAATCCCTCCATGCTGTGGGACAGCCCACAGCAGTCCCCATTCTGCCTCCTCACAGGGTGTCCTGACTGGCACAGCCAGGACTGGTGGCCAAACCCAAGGGCACTTAGGGCACATTTCAGCTCTCCCACATTCAATGGATCAAGAGCAGGTGAAAGGCCTGCCAGAGGAAGATGAAGCAAATGCAACACTCAAGACAGCACCTTGATGCAGTCTCCTCTCAACAGGACTCTCTGCAGCCTTTACTTTTAGGTAAGGCAGGGAAAGGTGACATCCATGATATATACACTGCTCTTCTTTAAGCCCTATCTTACCAAACACTTTTGTGATAGCAACAAATTAACTTTTACAGTACAGAGGTGTTTAAAAAACTGCAAAAGACTGATTCAGGTGAGAACTTTAAATCAAAACTTCAGAAAAACAACTGCTCACAGTAATTCAGGTCAGCCTTGTGATTTCTGTAGCCAGCACACTCCCAGGCCCACCAGGGACTTCCCAACAAGGCCACAGCGCCACACGCAATCTTATCTCACACACAGAGGGACAATGTGTTAGGTTATCTTCAGATTACCATAGTTACTTCTTTGAACAGCATGACTTCTATAGCCCTGCAAGCTGATGCTGAATATTTGAGAGGTGTTTCCCTTCTGGCTGGCTGGTGAAATTGCAAAACAGGGAAACATTAAGATGCTCATATTTATGGCATTTTCTTACTTTTGAGTTGCTTGCATAAATAACAACCCCTATGTATAATGGGGCTTTCCACAGAGTAAAGAGTCATAGACTAAAGACAAAGGATGAGCCTCCACATCAAATGGGTCTTAAAACCAAGGCAATCTCACTAAAAACTTCTGTGCTCATAAGTGTAGTAAAAACTTTGGCTGCTGCTTTGAAAAGAAACCACCCATGTATCGGTCTAAAAAAAAAAATTTAAAAATAGTCTATCTGTGTTAGTTAAGATGCACATACCACTCAAGCCTCAAACACAGCTACCCTTCTTCTCTCCAAAAGGTTGTGCTCACCTCAAGAATAAACAGTCAGAAGACAGATGAGCGCACTGATCTAGAAAGATTTCAATAGCAGAATTTCTCACCTCTGGCAGGGCAAGGGTAAGGGCAGCACATGAGGCATTCAGCTAATTATAACTCAACATCTACCTACCAGAAACATCATAGGTAATGTTACCCCAGTTTACACATTGGCCTTAAGCAGAAGGGACACTGGGCTCATATCACCAGTTTTGCCCCCTCTCCCTTCCAACGCTAAGGAAAAAATCCATAAATTTTTTAAAAAAGCATCCATAAAAAGTGAGGCCTTTAGGTGTCTGCAAATATGGAATACCATCGTCTAGGGGTATTGGGGAAAATACAACTTCTTTCTATTTTGTTTATAAATAGGAAGCTTCAGCCCTGACAGTTCAGGCTGCTACAGCCCGTGTAGCAGGACTGTGAAATACAGAATTCTTAGGGTTTATTTTCTGTAAAAATAGAGGATTTATGCCTGTTTCAAGTGTTGCTGTGTCTTGTGGCAAAAGAAATAAGCAAATCTTTCCTCTTAAGAGCTTAAATCAAAATTATGCATATGTGATGTTTATGACCAAAAAAATGTTAAACGAAGCAGTGAGGAGACGCATGGCTAGAAAGGGAGGAACCGAGGTCTTAAAATCCTCCATGCCACAAGGTACACGAAACCCTCTCTTGTCACAGCGCTAGTTTATACATCAGTCTGCTACATTAAAAATAAACCAGACCACCTCTTTTTAACTCGAGCCTAGTATGGTGCACCATACATACATTATCTATAGATCACGGCCCGGCCTTGGAAAACAGCACAGGGTTTCTGTGCTGCTTCAAAAGCCTGAGGCACCTCAAACCTGAACACCTGTGCGGCCAGGCGCTGTCAGGCAGAGCTGTAACCCAAGCCCCGGCTTCGACAGACTGAGCCCGCGACGTGCCAGCATGCCACCAGGAGGGCAGCGGGGCCGCGGGCTGACAGGCAGCACCAAACATGGAGAAGGTGGCACCGGATCAGGGAGAGAACTTGGACAGCCCCGCTAGCAACCAGCGTTTGCAAACACAACACGGGGGATCAGATGGGCCGGCAATAAATTAAGGCCAGGCAGCGGAGAGCGAGAGAAATCATTGAAAGTAACAAACCAAGGCAAAGAGGGCTCCTCGGCCACCCCCACTTGCGTTTTAGCGCCTGAACCCAGTGACGAGGACGCTCCAGCTCCGGGGCTGCTGAAGCACGACGGAAAAAACGCTATCTGTCAAGTAAACTAAAGTAACGAGTGCTTCCAGCGCCACTCCCCCAGCTCGGAAACTTACCCACAGCCTTCCTAAACGCTACTTTATCCCATGCTCAACTCCATCTGACCTCAGCTGGAGCCCCACTTCAAAGAACAGGAGGTGAGTTACAGTGATGGGGGAGCTCCTCACTACAGGCTCCCCGAGGTGAGGTCTGCTCTAGCCCAGCTCATCACCATATCCAAAAAGCAAAGGATTTGGGCTTTCTGTCTTCTGGCACATTTCCAGATCTGTTGACAGGCCAGTTTGGGGAAGGATTTCTGCTAAGCAGGGCTTTGAGGTAACACTTCTTAGTGTCTGAAAACCAAAAACGGCCCAAGGACTCCCACAAACACCTGGTTAAACCCAGAGCAGCACACAGAACTGGAAGGTGGGAGAAGGGGCTGCCACAACCTGCCCACGGGGCCAAACCACACAGCACTGCCCAATTACTGCTCTGCAGCTTCATCCCAGACACCTTCTCACTCCGGGTACTGAAAAAGTACCAGTGTGAGGTTTAGAGAGACTACAGGGTTTTCAGAGGAACACAGAGAACACCTTTAGCACACCACTTTTCTAAGGCTAGGAAGGCTTGCAGACTATAACCATGTATCCAGCTGCAAAGGCTGAACAGTAGGATTACCACCAGAAAGGCAGGACTCCAGTGGCAGCCTTGCTCTGCCAAGCATCTCATCTTCCTCTTCCACAGATGAAGGGCATCATCATGATCCCAGAGACTCAATAAAAGCATACTGGGATCCTGTAGCAAAGTATCAAAAACAAGCCCAGCATGACCACACTTGCCAGGAGCAAGGAGACAGTTCAGCAATTTTAAGCTTCCAGAAAATACACACACAGAGAAGATTCTCACAGGACCCTTAGGTGCTACAAAGCCACCGAACTCTGCTGAGGAAAATGGATGAAATACCAGCCTACTCCATTCTCCTGTCACACCACACAGGTTGAAAGTAGCAAGCTGCACAGAAAAATTAAGCAAATTGAATACACACAGTATGAGCTAAGCAGCAGATCCTTCCATAGTTTCCCACTGCCACAGCCAGTCTCTGCTAACCATGCCTCCAAATGGCATAAACACCCAGGGGAAAGGAAATTTAATCTAGAGGACAGCGTTGTTATAAATAGGATCTCGAGAATAAAGTGAAGCAAGGGAAGTATCCCTGGATGATGCCTTAATTGGTGATGCTCATCTCCACCAAAGCATTAACGGATAAACCAAATTCCATATTAAAACAGAAGCCTTTACAGAAAAGCTATATACATACATAATCACTCATATGCAGAAACAGAACACTTTCAGATCACTTTTTAAATAAATAATCTCCCTCTGTCCTTCATTCTGATCCTGTTATCACCAAAACATGGCTTGATTGCTCCTCAAGTTTTGCTAACCAAAGTTTTTGGTCAAGTTTTTGTCCATGACACAATGCCTCAGACCAAGTGACCTCCCACATCTTCCCTCCCTCCTCCTTCTACTCTCCCACTGTCCATCTCCAGCACCTATGAGTCTAGTTTTACATGGACTAAAATAAGGCTGCTAAATAAAGGTCAGTCTGACAAGCTAAAAGAGAAGTACCTCCTCTCAGACCTCTGCTCCTTGGGCTATAAATACTCAGAATAAGCACTGGGGGAAATTCTTTGTCTGCACACACAGACACCAGGAAGCACATTTCCTCCTCCTTCCACTTCTCACCCCTCCTGCTACTCAAGGACAACGTTCAGAGGAAAACAAGCATCTCCCTGCTACCAGCTCCATGATTTGTCCATGGAAGGCATTTGCTTTGCCACTGGTGACTTGAGGCACACAGTCCTTCCTAGAGATAAACAGATGCTTTCAAGGTCCAACCATCAGCAAGGCTGACAGCAGAGAGCACACACTGCAAAGCCAACCAACACACTGTGTGTGGGCAGCAAGGAGGATTACCTTTCAGGACTAAGGGCTCCTTGCCTTCTCGCTTGAGTGACTCCAGCACTATGTGGAGTGGCTGGGAAGGCATGACTCTGCTTGGCTCATTGGTATTCTCATCATAAACTACAATTTCTTTGGAAAAGATTCTCTTGAAGGAGTCCTTGCCTTCCCGGCAGGAGATCAAGTCCAAGACGGTGATCTTGCCCTGCTGGAGCCTTCTCCGGCTGATTTTGTCAGAACAGTTAATGTGGACAGCCCCTTGAATGTGGCTCTTATTATACTCCATGAAGGGCCTACAGTCAATGATGACAGGCCCTTGGTTCTGTTGGTGGCTCTTGCTGCATTTGGTCATCTTCTTGGCCAGATCATTGGGGTAGATGATTTTGATGCTGGCGAGTTGCTTGGCACTGCCTGAGACAGGGCTCCCCACTCCGCCCAGCGGGCTCAGGCTGCCAGTGTTCTCATTGCTGTTGACCATTTGGTTGGCAGGGCAGGCAGGGGAGGCTCCGGTGTGGGTGCTGCTGGTGCTCGCTTGAGTTTGGGCCTGAGCGTCCTTGTCGTACGTTGCCACAGTGCAGCAACTGGCACTGCTGCATCCACAACTCAGGGAGCGTGCAGAGCCGTTGGATGAGGGCATATACGTGAGATTAGCAGTCTTAAGGGACACGACAGCGCCAAGCAGACTAGAGTGGCTCTCACCAGCAGAAGAGGCAAATTCAAGGAAGCTAGAGTCCAAACACAGGTTGAGATCCTGAGGTCTCACTGGCTTCGAAAGTGCCACTACTACCCTGTCGTCTAAAGGAGATGGAGGCATGAGGAGGCTGAGCACTAGCAAGTTAAGAAGAACTCAAGATCACTCTGAAAAAGAAAAAGCAGAAGGGAAAGAAGAAAAAAGGTGATGAAAACAGATCATGAAATCACATAAACCTACAGATCCAACAACTTAGTTTGCCAACACCTGTTATCCCTAACCAAACAACCCCTTCTGACAGTTACCAGCTCACAGTAGTTGCTAAAAAGCCTTTTCAATGCTGCAGAGAACACTTTAGCTATCTGCATGTGCGCCCATGGCACACAGAATCCACATGAGCAGCCTGGACTGTGCAGTGACACCCAAGAGGAGGCATTTAGCTACATGCAGATGGTGCTGAGCTATTCTGAAACCCCAGGCTGCAAGGCTCACCACTGATAATGACACAGGCACGTTCCTTCATCCCGTTGCTCACTGAAAAGGAAGCAACTACTGGGCTGAGTCTACTACAGGGAGGAACATGTAAGAGCTGAATGTGTCAGGGGTGATACACAACTTTTCCAGCATGCTAGAATAAAATTAGCCTATGAATAAATATTCTGAGACAGTTACAAACTTGAACACTTAAGGCTAAACAAAAAACAGAAGAAAACAGAAAAATTAGCTTCTGGAGGTCCTTATAAGCATGCACCTTGCACTTCCCTCCCCCCGTTAGAGGTGAATCCAGTCCCAGTTAAGCCCCTAGCTCCAGCCTCGGGAAATCTGCTGTTCTCCAGCAGTCCGTGAAGCAAGTTCCTCGCTCCCCACCACATTTCATAGCTTCTACAAAGCGTGGTCCCCTCTGCCCCAGTCAAGGTCACTGCGGCCCAACCTTTCCCTTCCCATTTGCTAAGACGCAACACTTGAATCCCTCCCGTTTCTACTTGGCAGACAGGGAAAACGACAAGAGCAAAGTACCCAAAGCCAGCCCTGACAGTGCGTGTCCTTCATCAGCAATTTTGCGAGCAGCCGCAGCTCTCTCTGAAAAACCCATCTCAGCACCAACTTCACCAACTCCAGAAAGCCCCCGGAGCGAGGCGAGCACTCGCAGCTCCCATTTGCCGCCCCAGCTGGCTCTGCACCGGGCCGGCTAGGAAGCAGCACGGAGATGTCCATCCCGCAGAGGGGGTGCCTGGGGAGCACCGCCACCTCCAGCAGCCACCGCTCCATGGGGCGAACCCTCGGGCACCTCCGGAGTGCGGAAAGGTGCCGTGACCCGCCCTCCCGGGGCACGGCGGAGCTGCTGCGGCCGGGCAGAACGTGGCCAGCGGCGGCTCGCTCGGGACGCTTTGCCAGCCCGTTCTTTTCCCAACCCTCCCCTCGCCCTATTTTAGGGTAAGAACTAGGATAAGGGCGCCCTGAGCGCCTTCGCCTGACGCAGTTAAAATTTTTAAATAAAGGAGGGAGACAATCCAGTTCCCCCAGCGAGGGGAAACAACGAAAGAGCCCACGAAAAGCGGGAAGCCGGAGTTTTGCCCCCGATCGCAGGGAGCCGGGGCTGCCGCTAATCGCGCGGCAGGACGGGCCGGCTCTCCCCGCCGCGGAAGCCCCATAGCGGGCTCCTGCAGCCGAGGGTCCCCGCTCCGCGCCCAGCCGGCTCGACTCCGCTGTCCCGCACTCACCGGCGCGTCGCGCTCCGGCCCGGTGCGCGGAGGTGGCGGCGGTCGCCGCGGGAGATGCCGCTGGTGCCGGTGCGTGTCGCGCCCGCTGCCCCCCGCGCCGCGCGCCTCCCGCACCATCCTCGTTACTTTCTCTTTTGCTACCGCGTAAATGTACGGCCCGAAGGGGGCGGTGCCCGCGACGACGGGCGGCCGCGCCGGCCAATCGAAGCGCGGAGGCTGGCCCGGAGGCGGGGTGATAACGTCACCGGCAGCCAATGGAGAGGGCGAGGCGCTGGCCTCGCGCCCCGGGACAGCCGCTGATCCCGCGGACGGGTGGGGGCGGCCGGCGCAAACGACCCCGCGGCAGCGTCCCCCGCAGGACGGGGAGCGCGCAGGCGCGTCCCGGCAGCAGCGCCCGGGAGCATCCCGCGTCCGGCTGTGTCCGCGAGAACGGGGCAGCGGCGCCAGCTACGGGGGCCACGAGACCATCAGCCCCGCTCTCGGAGCGCAGCGGCAGCGGGCAGTGCTGCCCGTCCGCCGCAGCCCCGCCGCAAGCGGCTCGGCAGTGAACGAGCGGCGCCAGCCCGAGGGGATGCTGTTTGAGTGCTTTTCCAAGCGGTCATTCCCTGTCATAAGCAAGCCCGCATGAGGTACTCGGGAGGAGGAAAACCCAGCTACCACATTTCCTTGGCGGCGTCTCTCTGCCAAGCACCTCATCTCCCTCTTCCACAGATGAAGGGCATCATCATGACCCCAGAAACTGACCCTCATGGGTCAGTCTATCACGCATCAATCCACCAAGGCAGAGACAGGGAAAGTGGCATCTCCAGAATGATGCATCCTACCAGTCCACCCTGACCATGGGAGCACTGGAGAGTTTCACCTACAGCCCAGCATACAAACCCTTTGAGCTACAGCAGGAAGGGTGAAGTTGGAGCAAGTAAGAACAAGCCCACACTAAATACTTGGGAGTAGAAGAACAGTAATTTCCCCACACAAAAGCAGTAAATCACAGAGAGGGCAGGAGATGTGCCCCACACTGCCTAGAGACAGCCAGGCCTGGAGGTCTCTGCCTGCCTGGCCCTCAGATTAAAGATGGATGCAGCTGCTCCATGTTATAGAAACTCAGATAGAACTCAGTTTGGCACATTGTCCAGTAAAGATCCTGAATGTTCACATTATACTGGACTCTCCCAGTGTAAAAAGGAAAGTGACATAGGCTGGAGGACTAGATTTTAAGGATCCATTACAAGGATAAGCATGAATCCCTTTCTGTCAGAGACTGACATGGGCAAAATAATGAGCTCTCACCCTTGCTATGTGAACAAAACAAGGTGAGAATTGATTTTCAAGCCACATGGATCAGCTCATCACACCCTTGGAAGGTACCTGGCAGCAGCACAGGATTTCTGTACCCCTTTCCTTCCTCACTGTGCAATCTATTTACACATTTCCTGGTTTAGCAACCACATCTCATCATGTATCAGTCCATCACGTATCAATCTACCAAGTCAGAGACAGGGAAAGTGGCATCTCCACAGCAATGCATCCTCCCATGTCCTTCCTGACCATGGGAGTGACAAAGCGTTTCACCTACAACCAGGAATGCCAACCCTTTTAGCTGCAGGAGGAAAGATGAAGTTAGAGCTGGTAAGAAGTTGTCAGCATGATATCATTGAATCTAAATTAGCCCCCAAAGATTTTGGTTCTGGGATGTATGCAGATAATTAATTTTTCAACTGGGATTTTCAAGCTGTAACTACCAATCCAATTGGGTCTATTGCAAACAAACAAACAAACAAACAAACAACCCCCAACCCCAAACAAACAAACAAAAAACCCAGTAATATCATCATCCAGCAATTCAGATTAAAAAAAATTATGAAAACAGAGAGCAAGATTTTAGAAGCACTGAATACTTGATTTTTTTAAAAATTATTAGTTCTAAGGTAAACAGCAAGTCAAATCCTTTTCCTCACAGCTATTCTTTAAACAATCAGTTGCTTCTCCTAAATTTTCCTTGTATGACAGCAACTCATCCAGCACATACTCAGGCTTTTGTTTTCCAGTGTTGTGATACCACAGCAGGGCACCAGTTCCCCTGCACACTGAGAAGGCAGGGGAAGTGGGGAAGCTCTCACTTGTAACAACTTCACCTCCAGCAATCTGCTCCCACTGGAAGCAAATGTGGGGAAGGACTTCAAGCAATTAAATCACAGAGTGACTTCACCCAGCAAAGACCACAGTTTGGAGGTATTACCTTCTGAAGGCTTATAAAAGTCCCCATGCTACCCAATATAACTGCAAACCAGGCCTAAATAGAGCTGTGCAATTGCTGCATGAACAGCTGCCCTTCCCAGCGAGGGAGCAAACAGCTCGATGGAGAGATGCACTGCTCTCAGACTCCAGAAACACTGGTCAGTTCCCCAGAGGTGCCACTGTGAGACACCACTGGAGCATTTCCATGCTCTCTATTCCTCTTCGTCCTTGGCTTGCTGAGGTTGGCGCTGGGCTCACAGCAGAGGAGGAGTAGCATGTGCTTCCCTCAAAACCTCCCTTTCAGGCCACGCTTGGGCCTGGGGAAGGAGCTCCCCATGGGCTTGTGTTCAGTTCACCACCTGAAATGGTCCCTCCAACCAGGGCAGCTGGAAATCGTGTTCCTGTTTGTGCATCTCCCAAAGCTAGACATCTCCTAAGGCAAACATTTGCTAGAAAACATTTGGAATCATTGATTTAGCAACCTTTTGCTTTCTGACCAAACTTCTCAGTACAGTACTAATGATGCACACCAAGAAAATGTTTGGTGACTTAGTTATGGAGGAGTTCTCCTCACAGGAGAGCTGTGCAGAGGTTACTCACAGCAAGCAATGCTCCCTTCTGAAGGATTCTCAGCCTTTGCCAAGTTTTCTTACAATACAAAGAGAGGCCAAATGTTATTTTGTCTCACATTTTATTTAACTTTTTATTTTTCTATGAATGTTGACTGTAAGTTTCTATTCCACCCCAGTTTCAGAGGATTTCCTACACAACTTTACTGACTTCATGCTTAATACATTTTATTAGCCTATGACATAAGATTGGCCTTTTTCCTGCTCTCAGAAACCACAGCCCACTGTGACTTTTTTTCTGAGCATATTCAATGAACAGCTTTCTAAATGCTTTTGCTCTCTGTAATTCAACACCCAAAACAGACAAGACTTATCTATTCCCTAAAAATTAAACTTCTATCTTCTGAAAAGCACACAAGAATTCTTATTATGAATGCTGGCAGATCTTAGTTAAATTCCCACTTCCAGCAGTAGCAGCACATGGGATTTTGACATTTATTTTCCTCAAATGCTTTTGCCACCACTTGCTGAAACATTTGAAGAAAACCACAAGCAGACAAAATGAAATCATGCCAGAATTGAAGCAAATGCTCACAAATTCTCAGAGTATACTAATTGCATAAAATCCAATCAAACCCGTTCAACCTCACAAAAGGGTAAAGATTGCTAAAAGAACATGCTGAATATTTAACAGATGTGAAAAAGAAGCCATCAAAATTCTCGCCAACACAGACACCCCTTAAGTGCTTTCAAACTAAACAGTTCCTTCTTATTGAAAGATTTCTTCCACATCAACCATTCTTCCACTCTACAATCAGGGACCTTGTGTCTTGTTTAGGATTAGAAAAAGACCCAGAACATAATTGTCTTCATCAACACAGCCACGTACAGCACCTGCCCTGCACCTAAGCAGAGAAGGTGATGTGCTGTCCTGTCCCCTGAACACTCAAATCTCTGGAGTCGTGCATGAAGAAAGGATTTCACCTGTTGTACATAAGACTACAGAATGGGGCACTCCAATGTTGGCTGCTCTCTGGGGTAACATTATTCAGGTTTTAGGGGCACAGTAACAACCAAAGCCAGGAGTTCACGGTAACAGGCTGTGTGTAAAGGCAAAAAAGGACAGATGCCTGTCCCTCCTGAGACTGTCATTTGAACAGAACAATGCAAGTTCCCAATTTTAGTGGCAGAAATGGGAAGCAAGAGGCTGAGTGACTTCCCTAAAGTGACACAACAGCTTACACAGTGGAGAAGAAAATTGGGAAACTGGGAAAAACAAAGGTGCTAGCCAGCACAGTATTTCAACTGCAAACCTGTAGCTCGCACTTCATTAGGTATCACATGAACTGGCTAAAAGAAAACATCCTTGGGGGATAGACTGAACTTCTATGTGTTCACTACTTAAGTTTGCCCATTTTATTTTTTTAAGTACTCTTTGATTCTTGTTAGGTTTTAATACATTGCATGGCACCTTTGTTTTACTTGTTAGAAATGTCAGTTCACTACACAGGCAAAGCTGAGAAACCGCTGTTAGCCATTCTGTCAGCCTCTTGCAAGAATATGATATCCTCCTTTTTCCTTTCTTTTGGAACCCTGCTTTAAAGGTATCTTAGTAAAAGCTTCCCTCTTAAGTGATCATCTGGTATAAGAGAAAACAACCTGTTTTAGACAAACAGTTCATCTTCTAAGCAAAGGGGTGGGATTGAAACTGTGCACAAAATGAATGTATAAGGAAAATGAGAGCCAGTAGTAAACATAAAGATGCATCCTGGTACTCCTGCTTGCTTTTTATGGCTTATCCCCAGTGGGGAAGCTGCTATAAAATGACCTAAGTGAGAAACTGAAATGCAACAGCTCTGGCACTGTAACTCCAAGTGGAGCACTCCAAGTGCTCTTGCTGCACAGTTACCAGTCTGTGTGGGTTTGGTAAGGCACAGGTGATGCCAGGTGTCCCTTCCCTGGGGCACACCACAGGACAGTTAGGGCAAGGAGGTCATGGTGGTGAGCAGCATCATTTAAACAAAGCAACAACACATGAAGTCAACCCACATCTCCTGACCATGCCTGCTCCAGTTCAGCTCTGGGTCACTGCCATGGAACTGTAGTCACTCACCCCACAGCCCTTGCAGACACCCCTGCCTTCCTTGTGCTTGGTGTCAGACGACAGCTCTAGAACACCCTGCAAACACCTTGAGCTGCTGCAGATGGATGAGTTAGTTTGATGAATTAGGGAACAAGCCAACTTGAGGGAGTTTGGCTCCAGCACCCCCATCAGTATCCCCCTGACCCTTCTGCCAGTGGTGTGTGGGGATGGCTGCACACTAGGAGGAATGGGAAGTGGTTCAACACCTTTAAGATGCTGGAATGAGATAATATGTGCTCACAGACTTGTTTATACAATTTCATTAAACAAATGCAGCTACAGATTGACATTTTAGTTCCTCTATATGACATTTACCCAGGGCTTCAAAACAAACATATTTCCACTTACCTGGCTGTACATGCCACCTTTAAAGGAACAGAGGAATGATTAAATAGGAGTTTGCTTCAGTAAAGTCAGTTAGTTTTCCAAACCTGCCTGGGTCCAACCTGCTCATTTTTATTTAAGGTTCTCTAATCATCTCTGGCTGCAGCCTGGCCAGGAATCTCAGCAGGACAGAGAGAGATTATTATTTTCTTAACAGTCCTTTTATCATTGTGATTTTCCCATTTAAACTGTGGCTCTTTGAGTGAACAGGTTACACACCACCGGCATGAAGCAGCACATCAGGAACACACCAGGAGCACATCAGTAGGACACAACAGGCACATCTGTGCTGCCCAGGAGGGGACAGGGACTTGGGAGGAAAGGAGTAAAAGAGTATGAACTGCTTTCTGAAGGTCTTTATTTATAAATTGTCTCCAGGCCAGATACAGTCTTACTTCATTTTCTTAGAGTTTGGGTGAGATCCCTCACTCAGTCTCTCCTTAAGACAGCCAAAGGGGAAGACACTAGTGATGAGGAGCAGAGCAAGAGGGCTGGAAAAAGTCCAGTTGGAGTCACTCCCATAACACTGTCCAGCAGTTTGGGGTCATAAAGGCTAGTCCCTCCTGTCTTCAAAAAGAGATCAGGGAAGGTGACTTATTCAAATTGGCTCTGTTGGAAAATAAGTGCACAGACAGTTGCTGCCGTGACAATCGCTGGGAGCGCTGCAGAGCTAATGATGGCCAGCTGGGCCAAATTCCATCCCCTGTCACACCCAACCCGCCCAATCGATGCCATGAGAGCCAACAGCGCCTTCCATCAACAAGGTCTCCTTCCCAGAGGCAAATATCCAATTGTCCTGGCCTCGCAGCCGTGGGCGGACGTGCACGGGGCACAGGAGGGCATGCTGCAGCTGACACAGTGGGACAGGGCACTTCTGGGGCTCCTTTCAGGGCCCTAGCTGAGAGATGCTGTAGGTCTCGTCCTGAGCAGACCTAAACCTTCCTACTCCCTTGCAAAGCCAGGGGGCAAAGCCTTTGCTTCTCCTGCCACGGAGGATGGCTCCTTGCCTGCTAAAAGTGACAACTCTTACTTTTGGTGTGCTCTCCCTCTTGTTTGTTCTTTAATGGATCAATGTGGCTCTTCTCTCCTGAGCCACAACAGTGAGAATACTCTGTCTTGTATATTTCTACCTCCACTCCCAGAAACAAAAGGGAAGCAGGACAGGAATATGACCTTTATGGCTTATCTGCACCTGGACCAGAACAGATCATCAGAGATGCTGGTTTCAAGTGCCACTGTAGCTGCTCGAGCAGCAGCCCTTTATAGCCCTAATTTCAGAAGGGCAGCTCCTGGTTCTCATCCTCAGAGCAAGCTTTCACATCAGGCCTTCCACCTGGACCACAATTTTGGTCCTGCTTGCCTGCAAACACTATCCAGGTCAGGGGTGTGAAAAAGTGAAGGGCAGATGAAGCCCTTCCAGACAGCAGATTTGTGTCGATAGTGGAGTTGAGCTCTCACCAGCCTCCCTCACTGACAAAAGTGACCTGACTTTTGGGGGTCAAATAGCAGCTCAGATAACTGGCATTAGCTGCCCTGATTTACAGGTAACTTCTAAACTCAGTGTTTTGTACTGTGTCATCTCCAGCTGCCTGCCCTCCGCTAGCCCACTGAGACAGGAACCCACAGAAGAGGCACAGATCCCCCTTCCTCTACCCCTCCTTGCACCAGGCCTATTCTTGAATTTGTACCAGGCTCTGTGTCAAAACAGCAAAGAAGCACAGAGCAGAAGAGACCCACAGGCAAACACCACCCATGCAGGAAAATCATCAGCTATGCTCCTTTGCTCAAAGACCACCTGAGCCTCCACAGCTGCTCTAGGGGCATGAATGGCACAGGTCACTCACCTGATTAACCAGGTGGAAGGACACTGGGCTCCCAGCCCTCCCACCAGCCCACGGAGATGAGGGGGGTGGAGGACCACACAAGCAGGCTTCAAGGAAAAGCACTTCAGTCAGCCATCAGCAGCCTGTACTTTGGCATTTGCAGGTGTTTCGGAGGAAATTAATTGAACTCTCATGAAACCACTCCAAATGTTTGTCCTAAGAGAACATCCTCACTTATTTGTTTATGGTGGATTCTTTGTACTGTGAGTTACTGCATTTAGATTAGCATTCAGTGTCACTTTCCACCTGGTTAATCAGGTGAGTTGAGAGCACAGCAAGCAGTACTTGGCCATAAATACAGATTTTGTGCAAAATGCTTTTTCTCGCTTAGCAGAGAGATTATCCACCTCGGGTTAGGCTGTATGTTCCTAATAGGAAATCGCAGTGCTCTTTTGTTATATAGGAAGGTACTAAATATAAACCCAAGTTTCTTTAGGTTTAATGTTAATGTCCCAGGCATTTCTCATGACTTCTGTTTTCCCACACTGACGATTCTGCAGCTGATGGATTGTGAAACCACAGTGCAGGGACTCACACAAGAGATGTCAGCAGTGGAGATTACACACTGTGGGCTTGCTTCCCCAGCCCACTGAGGATTAGCACCACACCTACCATCTACTTAGATACCTCCTTGAGAGATTGATGCATTGGTTGGACCAATAATCATTTTTCCCCCTGTTACTTGCTGAAAGAAATTTGGCAAGTAGCCACCACCTGACCAGTCCTTTTTCTTGGTCCAGGCCAATTCTTGTAGTTCTCCTCACTTCTAACAAGCTCCCGCAGTCTTTGTAAGTATCCTGTTCTCACTAGGCAGCCACATGGCTGCTCTTGAGTTGGCTGTAAAATCCCTGCCAGCACCAGTGGCCCTGGCTCCAGATCCCAGAAGAAGCATTTTGCTCTGCAGCAGGTGCAATGTATTGGAAAGACATCTCCTAGTGAGATGTTCACGTCCCAGCTTTGGGTTGCAAAGCTCTGCTCTGCCCACGGGAGTCTCTCAGTGAGCACTGCTGCAGCTCCACTTCATTGGCTGCTGGTGGGGTTGGTCAGCTCAGCCCTTGTCTCTGTTCAGCAGCAATTTGCAGATGTCAGGAGCCTGATGGGCAAGCTTTAATCACAGCCCCTTCCCTGCCTCACCTCAAAGCAGCACCTCAACCAATGCATGCCATATTCTGGCAGTTGTGGGACGGGCTGTCACTACCCTAAGTATCGTCACCCTGCAATAACCTATTGCTCCATCACCTCACCATGGTGGCCTTTTGCAGCTGATCTCTAACTCATGGCTCATCCTTTGAGATCTGACTGGAATGAGTCACTACAGATGAAAACAGTGATGGTGCCAGTCCTCCATGGCTGAGGCAGCAATGCTCATGCCACCCTCACGATGATGAGCACACTGATCCCCAGGATTGCCTCCTTCCTCATTGCTGAAAGGCAGTTTTGCGTGAGGTCATAGCAAAGGATCTTGTCCATCCTGACAGCATTGTCAGCACACTGACCAGTCCTCTGTGCTGCCTGCCTGAAACAAGGGAAAGAGGACCTGGCACTCTGCAATCCAGTCAGAGGGTGCCATACTCCAAAAGTGGCCCTGCAGGCTCCAAAGTGACCATCTGAAAGATAAGATCCTGTCCAAAGTGGGGGATCATTGGTAGCTCAGAGATCTCAGGTGACTTAAACCCAGACTGTTTAGGACATAAAATGGTGAGAAGCAATCCTACAAAGAAGAACCTAGGGCAGCCCCAAGACCAAATCATTAAGTGCATGCCAGGACACCCATCAGAATTTCAGTTCTATGTGAATCAACAGCAACACACTAAGGTAGGCTGATGGCATAAACAATGCCTAGTGTTTTTCACCCTTGAGCTAGAATTCTGCTCTTGCTCTTCAAAAGCTGATCAATTTTACCTTTATAAACATGCTCAAAGAACACTGCTTCCCCTCCTCCAAAATAAGGACATTAATTACAGAGATATAATAATAAAGGTACAGAAAATTTGCAGGACTTTGTATATTATTTATGAGATGGTGACTCAGCCTTAAAATGCTGCAGAAGCCAGTGTAAGTAGCTGTAACCTAGCAGAAGAGAAAGCTTCTGATAGCAAAAGCAAGTAAAACAATCACCTATACACCAGGACAGAGCACTGTGCAAGTATTTCTGGGCTGTGCTAATCATTCATGCTGCATCTGGCAAATCAAGCAGATTTTCTCGAAAATAAAAGGATTTTTCCCAGATGAGGGTGTACTTTTACTATTAGTCTGATTAAAATAGTTTTCTTAATTTCCAGACTAATCCTATCTGACCAGCAAGAAAGTAAAGCACAGATTTTTTTTCCCGCTGTCAGCAATATCATGGTGAACACTGTCATTCCAGATATCATATGGGTCTGCTCCAAATCCTGTCACAGGACTTTCATTCAGGATTTTAGTCCTCTTCCTTTCTAGGCAGCCATGCCATCCAGATGAGGCAGCCAAACCACCCAGATGAGGCACCCAACTGTCCCTGCCTAAATTAGACACCACTCCCGCATCACTCCAGTGCTCTGAGTCACCTCCCTGTCCACTACTTCTCCCTGGAGATCTAAGAGGAAGTGCCAAAGTCAACAGTGCGTGTAATTACTCAAGGTTTTAATCAAAGGAGTGTAAAAATAAAAAGTGATGATATAATGAATGATTCTTTCTTGATGAGTGTTAATTAAGTCATGGTCACACAAGGCCCTATGGGAGCTGGGACCAGATTATTGTTTTCAGGTGGGACAAGTTCCAACACCTCTGCCATGGGCAGGGAAACTTTCCACTGGACCAAGTTGCTCCAAGTCTCATCCAACCTGGCCTTGAACACTTCCAGGGATGGGGCATCCACAGCTTCTGTGGGCAACCTGTGCCAGTGCCTCACCACCCTCACCAAGTCACTCACAAGAGATTCACTAAATAATCCCTTCCAAATATCTGATCTAAACCTATACTCTGTCATTCTCACTTGTCCAGTCACTACACTTCTGACAAAGAGTTCCTCTGTGGCTTCCCTGTAGCCTCCCATCAGAATACTGGAAGGCTGCTATGAGGTCTCCATGCAACCTTCTCTTCTCCAGGCTGAACAGCCTCAACTTTCCCAGCCTGAATATCCTGGTGGCCCTCCACATCTCATTCCCATTCCACTTCACTGCTTGGCTGGATAAAGTCTACTCCACATGCAATGATCAGGCACACTTGGTGTTTCAGAAACACCACAGAAAATCACTAAGGAAAAGCAATTGTTCCAAGCGGTATTTCCAGAGGCATTGCAGTAGACACACACATTGACAACAGCAGCTACCAGATACCTGTGTGTCTGTACAGGCACAACACATTCAAGATTTATCTTCTCTATTTCTTTACTTCCTACAGTGCAGGATGACCTCTTCAGAAATAAGCACTCCAAAGGGATTTTTCCCCTTATTTACCAAAGATGTACTTACCTGCCCACAAGGGAAGCCTCACAACACAACTCTTAGCAGTAGCAACACTGCTCAGGGACTGTTGGGAGGACAGAAAGGGATGGGAACTGGACTTTCATTAAACATTTAAGAGCACAGCTCATCACCTAAACCGGTTCCAAAAATAAAAAATGTAAAGTATTAAAACAGGGTTTGCATTATCCTCAAATAAGTGATACTTCTTTCAAATAAAAAATATTCATCATGGCCAGAAAAGTCCAGCAAATATCACAACCCAGCCCAGCTGAGTGTCCAGAAGCAGCAGTAAGCACAGCTAAGTCCACCAGTGTGTACTGCTCTCACTGGCACACATGGAGAAGCTCTGGGGTGCATTAAACAATCAATCAAACAGCTGTCTGCACGTTTTGAGGACAAAGCCATAAGTCCACACCTGGATAATTTCCCATGAAGGTCTGTGACCCGTACCTGCAAACCATATGTGTAAGTCTGTGTCTGCAACTAACAGGGGGGCAAGTATATTTACTTCTGATTTTGTCAGACATGAGAGATCTTTGCTATAAAAAACATTTCTTCTGTGTGTTCAGTTTTAGAGATGAGCAACTCAATATCAGTTTTTAGTTCTGAACTAATTTTAATGGTTGAACCATAAGCACTCGAGCAACAGAGTAATGGAAATCATCACAAGCCTTATCTGCAGCAGCTCTGGCAGCTGCTACTCGATGCTGCTTCTGACTCCTGAATTTTTTTTCTCAAAAGTCTTTGCCTGTCACTGAGTTATCTGCAGGATGAGCAGAGCAGGGATTGAGAAATGTCTAGTAAAATTGTTTCAGACCCATGGAGGCTCTGATAATGAATCACCAAAGCTTTCCCTGCCAGTGAACACATTTTTAATACCAAGCACAGCCAGTGCATTGCTTCTCCTTTACCCTCATCCTCCCACCGCTCTCTCATCAGGGCATCAAACCAGAAGAGAAGAGGCATCCTGCAGTTCTCAAGAATCCCAAGTTTGTCCTGTTCTCTGGCTGCCCCCTCCCAACTCTTGAATTACACCTTCATTCCCAGGAGGGCCTGAGATAGTACAGGGCACCTGGCAGGGATAGAGTCTGCTCCTGATTAAGGTAATAGTGATTTCCCACCTCAAGGTTTAACAAAATCAGCAGCCCTTCCTGTACCACTCACTGTCGTAGTCTGACTCATGATTAGCACTCACTGTAGATGACAGGAGAGTGAGCAATGTCCTCTGTGTTAAACATGGAGTAAACACAAACAATTAGCACACAATACACAAATAAGGCATTGCTTCATCGGGCAAAGGATGTATGTAACTGCCACCATGCCCCATAAACAACAGGTCTCTTCATCTGTTCCATTTGTCACTGCAAATACAAGTCATCTCTCATCCACAACATTTCTTAAAAGACTGTATTGTATTATAGGATTATACATCCTTTCAAAATAGATTAAATAAAAGCTTAGGAGGACAGTGATCTTAAGGATATTTCATTCATGACTAACATTTTTCTGGCAAACTGTGTAAATAAAACTTCAGCTTGGGCTCAGGAGAGTGATGGGAGCTTCCAAGCATTCTGTCATTCTGGCTGGCTCAATGTCCTGCAGCCTGGCCTGCTGGGGAACAGCAGGGACCTTGATCCACTGATCAGAGGATTAGGACATGCACGTTTCACTAAGATATTCAAAAAGAAACATAGATATCAGGAAGATCTTGGAAATTTTAGTTTAAACAGCAAACATTGGTGTGAGGATCTTAGTGTACGTTTGGGTAGGGAGTGGGGAGAAGAGGGGAAAAAGGAGGTCATTTTAATATAATTGCTTGTTCAGTCCATTATAAAGAAAAGCTTTTGCAAAACTCAAACCTAGCACAGTGTAGGATTTGGGAACATGCATGTGTAAGCAGCCAGGAAGCTTTGTTTTGATTTTTTCCGTGCTATTGCTGTCTTCATTGCTACAGTTGCTGAGGTCAGTAAGCAAAAAGGTGATAAATGCAACATTTCTCCTTGACAATGTCATGGCTTCAGACTTTTTGGCCGTAAAACTTACTGAGGTCTGAACAACTATGAATATTAAATAGTTCCAATTAACGTTGTGTGCATAGGCACATTTGCACACACACAAAATGCCTTTGGCTGACTCCCTCCAGTGCTACACAAACAAATTGGCATTATGGACAACCCCTGTGACGGACTACTCTGTTTTGAGCCTCTGACAGCAAAGACATCCAGCAAAAAGTTGATTTAACCCCTCAGTGGACAACCAAGAAACAGCTACAATATGCAAGCCTTGGCAAATGCTCCTGAAGGTGAAACTCCTCAGTGCTTCTAATTCCTTCTAACAGAGCTGTTAGGAGCAGTCTCATTCACTTTCTAACTGTTTCCTTCACTCTCTTAATCCCTCTCTCCTGCCTCTTGACCTCGAGACTCTCTCTGAAAGGAATTTCCACGTGTTAATTATGCCGTGGATAGAACAGTGTTATTACTCCACCACATACCCACTGCCTCTTAATTTTCCTGGGATACTCCCACACTGCGAGAAGCACATAAAAATTTGGTGAGCTAACTTCCCTTACTGACGTGCTAGTTACTGAGTGAAAAGGACTGTGACAATCTCAGGCGGTTTCAGTTAGCCATTCCCTAATCTTTGAGTTAGATCTTTCCCATTATAGGAGCCTTCCTCCTCCTCCGTGACTTTAACCTGCTAATGAAGAAAATACCTGGGAGTAGAGTCACACTGGGCCCTAAACGATGAGGTCACCCCTTTTCATCAAGGGACAAATCTTCATCAAGGGGCAATATTGTGCAATTTGTAATCATTCACAGCAGTGATGACTGGAGTTGGTCAGTCATGGCTAGACTTTGAGGAAAAAGCATTCATTATCAAGCTATGGAAAAGGGAAACAGAAGGTGACTCATAAGCTTTAACCATTTAGAAATTAAAGCTGTCAGAGGGTGATAATTACACCAGGAAGGTTGTGAAAACTTTCAGTGACTGCCCTCCAACCTGCACGCAGCTCACACCCTGCCAGGTCACCACCACCTTGCAGAGAGAGGATTTTCTTTTCCAAGAATAACCCTTGCTGGGTGCGAGAAGAGAGGTTTTGCTGAAATTCCACCTCCAATGGAAGATGGGTTTTGTGGTGCCACAGTTTATCAGCAGTCAGGTAGATGTGCCATAAAACACAATCGTTCCCTATGGACACTGCAATCTGCCCTGAGATTCGAGAGATTTCAAGAACAAGACTCCCTGAGCTGCAGAACACCTTCCTGCTGGTACAGCACTGCAGCTCCTTAACCTCCTGAGCACATGCTATGCATAAATACAAATTCACAGGCAGGATATTGGGCTCTTGACTTTTCAGCTCAGATCTACATGACAAAATCAGCCAGTTTGGTTTTGTTTTCCTCTGAAGATACCTCTCTTTTGGCAGAAATACAAAGGATTGCTAGGCTTTTTCTTTGCTGACTAACTTTTCCCCAGGTTTTTAGACCCACAGAGGCAAATGGATACCAGAAAGTTGTTCCCACCAAGGGTGTAAAGGTGATATTCCAGTGTCAGAGGAGCACAATAACCCATCGGTACTGCACACCCACCACACAGTAGGAACACTAGGGACAGTATTTCTTGGGATAGCTGTGGACAAGTGTTGGCAAGTGTCTCAGACTACTCCTTTCTGCACAGACATTGGTAGCTAAATATTACAGTGCATTTAAATGCCTTTTTACGTCCCAGTTCCCTTAGTGCATCATTTTACATTGCCCCATGGAGCATTAAATCCAATTCTATATGGTTGCATACAAAATAGGAAGCACTATCAATGGCCTGAAAGTTAATACTACAAGGAGAGATCTCGTCTATAGTATATAATACTATCTCGTCTATTCATATATAATACCCATCCTCCCCAGTATATATACTTTTCATAAATCAGTACATTAAAAATAATATCTTATGTTAGCATAAGATATCATGAACTGTGCTAGGCTCATTCAACCCTGCTTAGTCACTACAAATCCCATTTGAAAAAGTGGTGTGAGTAATTCCGGGTGGAAATCAGAAAAAATGAGCAACGAAGGCCAATGGGAGCAACGAAGGCCAACGGTAACAATGAGGCCAACATTCCCTGTCACACTGGGCAGAATGGCTGCAATGACACCCAGGCAGTTTTGCCTTTTTATATCGCTTGAGGCTCATGCCCCTATTTACAAAGGGATAGTGAAGCTATCGAGAAATACCTTTACTAATCTCAAAGATGGGCAGATATTTTGCCACTGCTACCAGACCCAGTAGTAACAACCTGCTGACTGAAGGCTTCACTCCTTATAAGCACATCTCTCAAGCTGTTCTGATGAGCCAAATGTTTAACATCTTGTTGCCTCAGAGAATCAAGTGGTGAACTCTGATATTGCTTCAACGTCTTGATACATTGACCCTGACCCCAGGGAAGAGTTTTCTCCTCCCCAGCTATTTCCAGCACTGGTCTATCCAGGCTTGCCTGCTGAGGCTGATAACCGAGCTATTGCCTCCAACTTCCATGCAAAGTTAATACATGCTCAGATTACCTGAATTCTGAGAAGAAAACCCCTGGAAAACCAGTACAAGGGTTATTTAATGGTGCATAAGTGGTGCCCAGCATTCAAGAATGTCTATTCCAGGTCTGGCAGTGAAATCAACATCCTGGCCCTGCTGAAGGTGCTGCAGATTTACTTCTTGTCTCCAGCTGAATGTGGAAGAGCTGAACATCATGCAAGAGCAAGACAAAAGGAAAATTTTACTTAAGTGTCATGCTGGGAGATTGCTATGTCAAAAACCTGGTTCTAATTCTGACTTTCAAGTGACACTTTTGTTAGCCCTAAGGTGTAGCCAGTGTTACCATTCTCCCCCATGCTGGTAAGCCAGGAGAAGTAATGGCCTGCTGAATGAATGAGAGATAGAGGATGGAGATGGCTCAACAACTTCCCAAAATACCGTATTATATTAATAAAATTGCCTGCAAAGCTCGAGGATCTTCCCCATGCTTCCTCATACCTCATGCACCAAGCATGCAAGAGATGTGCAGCACTTGCATTACGCAGGCTCTTGCCACATCATTCCTCCCAGCATCTGTAAAACCTCTCTCACCCCCACACATATCCCCAATGTACTCATGGTCATGGGACACCCTGTGCCTGAGCTGCCCTGGCCTGAACAGTCACCTTCATGAAGGATCACCTGTGCAAGGAACCACCTCTGAGTCCATCAGATGTCCCTGCACCCATCTACCTTCTGCTGAAGATCTGGCCCCTTTCTATCTACCCATATCAAGGTCTCTGTTTCCATACAGGGCATTTCTACACCAGTGCTTCAGTCTCTCTCTTACCTAGTAACTACAAGGAAGCACATCAAAATAAGAGGGCAATTAAAGAAAGAAATCTGTGGCAGAAGAAAAGAAAGAAAAACTCTCTGAATCCAAAACACTACAATTTTCCTGCAATGTTTTGTGATACATAGGCTGTGAAATGCGACCTACCCAAATAGATGCAGTGAGGACTACTCAAGGCTTCCGCTTTGGATCATCCTTTTTGGAAAATCCCCAGTAGCTGCAGACAAACCTCGCCTCTGGAAATCCCCTGCTCACTGCACTGCTGTCGTTTTTTGCCTAGGGACAAAACCCCAGCTGTCCACTTTACTCTCCTATGTGGGTAGTTGGAGGCCAATCTTGCATGAACAACATTTGGACAGGAGGCAGTTATTTTTGGCCGCTCTGATAAAGAAAGAAGTCCAGGCTGAGAAAGATAGGCAAAAATTAGACATGTCTCAGTTGGCATTTCCCCTACCAGAGGCAGGGGAAAGTTCAGCTGAAGAGGCAGCAAATGGGAGAGTCACATGGATTGGAGCCAGGTCTTGCCCATGCTCCCAGCCCTTCTGCAGCCCAAACCAGGCAAAGGGGACATATCCTGACCACAGGGACCACACTAAATGTTTCACTATGGAGAATGGCCTTATCTAGCACAGTGGTGACAGGATTGTTCCCTCATCCATCCTATTGGGCAGGCTGGAAGGGGCAACCCCATGGCCTGGGGTGACTGAATCCTTCCTGGGTGACCTGGAAGCTGCAGCCACCATGGTCATTCACGGACTGTAGCAACTTTAAAAACTACCAGCAAATCTCTGGGATAGCTGCAGTTCCTGAAAAATACCCCTCTCTCCTGTGCCAAGAAGATCTTGGCACAAAAAAAAAAAACTTGGCACAATAAACTGAGGGCTTCCCTTCAATGAAATCAATGCAGGCACAATGAGCATGTCTGAGGGCAGACATGGGCTGGCATCACACAGCAGTAATGTGTTGGACCTCAGCAGTGAGGGGAGCTGACACCTCCCTGAACAAGGCGTTAAAACAATGTCACCTCATGCATGAAGAGGGGGCCCAGCATGGTGCCAAAACAGCTCCCTGCTGCCAGCCTGAAGTTGTCCTACATGTGGAACCCAACTCCTGCTTGGCCAAGTTGCTACAGAAGTGGGCCTGCAGGAAGATACCCATCACAGTTCCTCATGGGACATAAGGAGATGATTTTCACTTAGGACAACATGGGTCATGACTCATCTGCCAAAAATGAAGGAGTAGTGACATTTCTGGGTTTCAGTATATGGAGCAGACCACTGGCTCTCTTCTTGCTACCTCATCAGAAATGGAAATTGAAAAAACCTGTAATGTCCCAAGAACTGTTACCTTACAGTCACATCCACAGACCCAAGGGCTCACACACAGCTGTAGTCAGGCTGAGTTGCCTTCCAAATCCTGGGGAAGGGGGTTGAGCAAGAAGCCAAACTGCCACAACCTTCCCAGTGGCCTTGCTTTGTGATGAAGCAAATACAATCCCCTTGAGGACAGCATGATGCTGCCACAGTTTGTGCTTTGTCTGCCTCTTTCTAAGTTCTTTCTAAGCCTCAACTTCTTTAGCTGTTTAATACTTTAATGGCGGACCAATAGAATCATTTCCACTTTCTAGAGAGAGAAAAGGGGACACAAACAGGAAACATAAGTCCCTAACAGTTAAAACGGGTCTCAGCAGGACTGAGTTAGACCTTATACTTGCCCTACCAGCAAGTCCAGCCCTCCTCTTTTCCCTGGTACTTCTTACAGGTCTGAGCTTGGAACTTTGAAGGCAGGTGAAAAGGAAAGAAGGATGTGGTTCTGTAACTCTAACAGAAAGAGGAGGTCAATGAAGTCAACAGAGTTTTATTAAATAAACTTTAACTTGGTCCAAATTCTGCATCTTGTATGCATTTGAATAACACCATTTCCTTCAATGAAACTGTATGAGACGTAAAAGAACACTGATCGTTTTACCTGACTGATGGTAGGGAAACACTAAGACTAAGCAGTGACCATTTGTTGGTCACTGAGCAACTAATTAGGATGCAGGTAAAAGGGATAAACTCTTACTGAAGCAGTTGGTAGGCAGGTAGATGCACCTGCAGCCAGCTCTGCACTGGTGTGTGTATCCCAAGGGACCTGACACCACACTTATACCACTACAAACCCACTGATTTTGGTGATCCAGGTGGGATCTCTGGGGGTTACCTGGTGCAATCATCTGCTCATGACAGGACTTGTCTCAAAGACACAGCTGACTTTGCAGCCAGATCCCACTGATATGCTTTTCTACAGAGTTTTAGTAATTACAGAGAAGAAGAGGCGAAGAAGAGGGAAGCAATTCCCAATCCAGCCATCAAGCTTCAGAGACTTCCAGGTAGTTGGTTCAGCACCCTTGAAGGGATGTGATGGAAGGTTCATCACATGAATGCTGCACCAGCCATTTCCTGCTGAGTTGCTGCCAGCGCAGTCAGTGTTGCAAAAACCCCACCACCACGGCATCACAAATCTGGGTCAGCATCTTGAGGCACCCGTGGAAACAAATGTTCCCTCCCTGCCTCTGTCTCAGCTCCAGCCAGGGTGTGCACTGACATAATCTTTTCTTTGTATCCCCTCATCTGATGCGGATTTCCATCCACTACCCTTCACCCACGCAATGTACCCACCCACCATTTTTTCAGACATGTTTTCAAATTCATTCCAAGCTCCCAGCAGCCACAGAGTGGACATTTTTAGCAGGTGAAATGCAAAGGAAAATTCACATGGAACAACATGCCTTGCAGCTGGCATCTCAAGTGAACAAAATCAAGGCGTGCTCCAAATTTGCTGCAACTGTCTTGAGAAAGGTTTTTCAAAAGCCACTGTCGTGCGAGTGCTTCTGCCGCGCTGCGCTCATTAAAGTCTCCTCCTAATCTCCAGTGAATATTTGCCCAAGGCCGTCAGCCCATGTCTTAAAATTGACGTGAGACTGGAAGTCTCTGATAAAAGACGACGCGAGACACTGGCAGCCAGAGATATCAAAGGTCAAAGTTGAAATACATTGCAGGTCCAAACAGATTTAGCCTGGTCATTTTTAGCTGCTTCCCATCAGTGCACCACACTAAGTATTACAGACAGAAAGTAAGTGCTGGCTGCACTATCCATGTGGCAAGCTACAGTGCAGAGTGGAGATTCCACTGCAGCCGCACCTCTTCTGCAACAGCCTTGGAGCTGATGTGTCAGGGCAACCCAGTGCATCCACAGAGGCATCCCTGCTCCCTTCCCTAGACCTGAGAGTCTTGTGGCTCCATTGCAATGGAGCATTTTCTCCAAATAATGCCGTTTCCTCACTTGAAGGTCTGATGGATCATATGTATCTAAACCATCTAAGAGTCAACAAAAGGCTTGAAATCTTTCTTCTAAACTTTCAGTGGGCTCATAGTTTAATTTTCAGGTCACAGCCCTCTCCATCTCTTGTCTCCCTGCTCTGCATCAGAAACACCAGTTACACAGGCAACCACCTCCCTGCAGTTCCAGGCTGCATCCTTTCCCAACTGGGAAACACAAATGGCTATCCCTTTGATCCTGCTGGGCTAATTAAGGCTAGATAGGAACAGGACTGGGAAGCGATTCAAGGGAAAACTGTATCTTGTTCCCTACTATCTCAGAGAAAATGTCTTCCAAAGTCAACACTTCAGATGAAATAGGGGAGAAAGAAGGGAGAGGCATTGAATCTTCATTTAAATCAGGGTAGCGAGTAAATGTTCAGAGAAGTTCTTATCTAGGTAGTAGCAGACAGAGACGAAGAGTTGTACACAAAAAGTGATTTTTTTTTTTATTCCCCTTGGGTTCAGGGATGTGGGCTATACTATGGTTAGAAGCTCCGTTCCCAGTTTCTCCATCTCATGAAGGCGAGTCCCAAAGAGTCTGACTTGGGGTGCTGGCTCCCTAGCAAAATCAATTCTTCAAGTTCATTAGGCACAGCCTAATCTAGGGTTTGGAGAAATTATCTGCTCCAAATGAAAGCTTTTTTTAGTGTTACACAAACTAAAACATTCTTTTAAGAGTATTTCATTTTGTAGAAAATAGCATCAGAAAAAAAGGAAACCAAAACCTGCACTAAATTTCTTCACAGCCTGCAAAGCCTCATTTCCTATTTCCTAACAAAAATGCTACCATGAAAGAGTTTCAAGTTTTTAATACCCTGCAAAAGTGTTAACAGTTACTAGCCACGTGTAATTCAAAAGAATCTCATCTGATAACTCTGAGTCATCAAAACTGTAACAAAAATCCTGCAAAAAGCAGTCATTTTGCAAGACTATTATTATTCTGCCCCTTAAATAAGCCTTATTAACAGGAAGAATCGAGGTGGCCCTGCAATAGCCTGCTGCATGGAAGTTAATCAGAAGGAGCTAATTTTGGATCCAATGTTCCTGAAACATTTTGTGGACTTGCTGGAAATTCTCATAGAGCCATTTAAAAAAGGCTTTTTTTAAGGAGTCGTTTGTCAGTTTAACCCACATTTGAGACTATTATTTGCCAAGCTGAGGAGCAGAGCCAGCTTGCACACAGCAGAGGACTAGTGAAATGGAGGGCTCTCATGCAAGACAAGTCCAGATGAGATTTCCAAATCAAATTAAAAGGCCTGCCTGAATATAATTTCCTCCTTTACTTGGGAACTGCTAAAAGACAATCAACAGCTACATGGCCCTTTCTTTTGTTTTAGATAATTTGGGGGTGAGGAAAAATGTTGTTCTTAGCACAAAAATCCATCCAAGCAGAACATGTTTGAAACAATCCCAAGCACTACAACTATTTTTATTGACAAGTTGTAGTAGTTCATTCTTCCTTTGTGCCTGTTGGATGACATTACCAAGACAGTAGGTCATAGCAGGGCAGCAATCTAAGCACCATGGATGATTTAAAAACTTGCCCCTATTAGCAAAGCTGAGTAACTTTGTTACTAACAGCAAAAAATTTAAAAAGACTTATAAGTGAATCAGAGAATAAAATTCTCCTAAGCTTTTTGGTCTGGAAATTTAAGTTTTCAGACATTGGTATCTGGCACAGGTCAGAGCAAAAAATGATGTTGTTTCAGGGACACATTCAAATCCAGCATTTCCAACTCTGTGTCATGACAAACCTGAAAAGTCCTATTTTTAAGTTTTTCTTTTAGCTAGAAATTATTTTAAAATAAATCAATTCAAAAGTGTAGAAATGCCTCACTTCTACAATACTACAATATGAAGTGCTGTTGCCTTTGTTAGGTTTTAATGTTAACACTCCCTTCAACTTCAATCAACCAAGTGAAAAGCAATAGGAGCACTGCTGGTTGAAACAAAATGCCTTCCTCTTGTCACATCAATCCAGTCTGGCACCACTCAGAACGAGCTGAAGATGCCCAAAGCAGCCATGTGTCCCCTCCTTCTACCCCCTGAATGCTGGTGTGAGCCCACAACATGTTATGTATTGACAGACTCCATTTTTCAATGCAAATGTGGTTTGGAGAAAAGCTCTGAGCCATCTCTGGGGAAAACAGCTCCAAAGGCTCCATGCTGAGGCACACGAACACACAGGCTCAGCTGAGTGCTCTCCTGTCAAAAAACAGGCACAAATTCAGTGCAAGGAGGCACAAAAGACCTTTTACCATGGGTGAAACGACCTCTTCCTTGCTTTTCATATCCTTGTGTAATGATTTCACACACAGATTGCAAGTGCTTTTTTTCCCCCCTTCTCTGTGCTCCAGGCTATGCAGATTCTACCGCAACAGACACATTAAACAGTCGCTGGCAGTACTCTATAATCACCCAGGAATTCAATGGGTGTCACATGGGGCTTTGCTCAATACAGCTGTTCACTGGCCCAGCTGAACAATAAACATTTGAAGTATGGCAAATGTTCTTTGAGGGAGAATGTTGGTTATTAGTGTAAATACAAAAGGACTCTTGAAATGGCCCAACGACTTCAGCTTCACTTCAGGAGTGCCCAAAGTTATGAAGCTGGAGAATAAAGAAGTTGAAAGCCAAGATGTTATTTTCTTGTTATTCAAGCAGTGAGAATTCATTTAAAAATATCTGTATGACCTCAGGGGAGTCACAACCACAGAACCCAGAAGATTAAAGAAAATAAGCTTAAAATACCTTCCTCAAAGAGTCATGCATTTGTTTCCCGATTGTACGAAGTGATGGGCAAACCTAAAAAGGTCCAGAGGTTTGGATACATCTCCAGAGCAGCTGATGCCTTCTTAAAATCTCCCTCAGGGAAGATTTCTGCTCACATTTATGAGGAACAAGAAAGCTGGTAAGGTTTGAGCTCATGCCTTTGCCTGCCAATCCAAGTCCTTCACTACCTGCTACTACACAACTGAGTCTCCAACACCAATAGCAACAATGTTGGCCCAACCAGAGAAGATGTAAGAAGCTGCGAAGAGCCCATAGAAAGTTGTTCAGATGGTATTTTCTGTGAACAGACAGTCCTGGGAGAGATTAAGACCACAGAGAGTCACAAAACAGAAGAAAATACAAGCTGGAGGCTTCCTCAGAGAGTGCAGTTTTCCCCATCAGGGATATTCTTCCTGTTATGCCAGACTACTCATAGCTGACTGCATTTGCACAGCAACCAGCCAGCAGGTTTTTTGGTTTGTTTTTTTTTTTTTTTTTTAATATTTACTCTGAATTACATGTTTTCTGGTGTCAGTTTTAGAGGTAGATAAAACCTGGCTGCAGCAACAGCTTTTAAATCAACTATCATCTGTGCTTCAGTCAACAGAAACCTTTAATTAAAGCATTGAGTTACACGGGTTCTGGTTACCATATAACTAGCAACATCTGCGAATATTTGGATTGTAAACAATCTTCATAACTTGGAGACAGGCATCATCTTTCCTACTTCATGTTGAAGGCTTTGCAGGCATTTTGTAGAGGTCTGGCAACAGGGAATGACAGAAGGAAGTACTGCTAAGGCGCTGTGGCTCAGCCATAAGGTAGTACAGGGAAAATACAGTATATATGTAATGGTTTGTGGTCTCTTCCTTGCTTTGGGAAAAAACTCTAGGATCTTTGCATTTACATTATCCCAGACCTGAATTTGATGGTGCACCATGGCATGAAGTTCCCTAATGCTCTGGTTGAAAGTACAAAAGGATGCTGATTTTACAGTGCTTACTAGCCAGCTGCTTTCAGTAGTATAGAGGTACTTCTTTATAAGTGATATTGTAAGCATGTCTTGGTTTTGAAAGGACAGGTATCTGCTAAAGAGGAACAGGGCTTCTCTTGGAATGGATAATTCAAATCCCCTCCCCTCAAATTATTATAATTTAGAAAAATTAAAACGGCTTTCAGGCAGAGATATAGGGATAGGAATAACAGTTCTTTACTAATATGTATAACAAGGCAAAACAAACAACAACTACAGCATTAATAGCGAACAGAACTAGGGACTTTGACGGGGCTTGGTTTCACAAAACCTGGGGCAGTCTGATCTCTTGGGACTCCGAAAAGCACCAAGCTGGAACGGTGAGGGATCTTGGGCTGGATCAGATAAAATCTAGAGCTCTGTTGGTGGTCACTGGAAGGGCAGGGATGTCCCGGCAGGACGAGGCAGAGCAGGGCCGTGACGTAGCAGAAAAGAAACCTTCAAAGCACCGCTGAGAAAGCAGCGGCGGTGGGGGCAGGACAGCAGGAGGAGAGCTCAGGATTTCTTGGGCACACGAGCAGAATGATGGTAGCTTTCTTCAGGATCTGACCCGGGTGGTGCTAGTGAAAACTCCCGCAGCAAGCAGCAGCCTCTGTCCTCTCCCCGATGCCGAGCACAAGAGCGAAGCTGCCCCCAGCCCTGTCTTTCCCCCCCCCTCCCCCCCCCCCCCCCCCCCCCCCGAGAAACTCCCGGAGACAAAAAGAAAGAGTGTAGCTAAGTGCCATGCTCTATCTTTTTGTTTCACCTGAGTACTAATAAGTACTCAGTAGTTAGTTGCCTCGCAACCCTTGGGAAAAAATTCTATAGGTGAAAAAAAAAAAAAAAAAAAAGAAACAAGCCTAACTCCCAACAGCATCCTATTTAATCTTGCTCTTCACATTCAGGAGAAAGGACTTGCATATTAAAAAAGAGCACTGGACATTGGAAGGATTTATGGAGGAAAAGAACAACTTAAGAGATTCCTATTAGTTAGATGAAAAACATTAGATATGCTAAATCAGTAGGTATTCTGATTAGCATGCAATGCTCAATCTAAATAGGCTGAGCCTGCTAAAACACTCCATGGACCAGACGTAAAATGGTATTCAGACAGCCTAGTAAGTAACTTTAAGTTCTTACTCAATTCAAAGGAATAGAATTTTGTATATCTGTACCTTTTTGTGAACATCAATTACAAATTATTTCTGCCCCATGTTCCTCTAACAATCAATCAAGAAATAGTCTGTTGTCTATCATCCAATACTAAAATACATGTCAAATGGGACCCCTCGCAGAAGAACTTATAGCAGATGATGGTAGACATATGGCTATCTTTAGAAATCCTGCCCTTAACCAAACCGATGAAATTGCTATATTTACCTATTCCAAAAAGCACTCTGAGGTATCTGGGTTCAGATTTCACTTTAATGAAGTGTTTCAGAAGAGGAGAAGCATCCAAGTGTAAAGCTGTGACCCAAACCAGAGTCTGTACCTGCCACCAATCCCTGGAGGAACATGCATTTATGAGATCCCGGTCAGATAACAAGCTCATCAGGTTCACCAGGAAGCCTCTGCGTGATAACAGCTGCCCTAGAGGAACCTGCTAATATCCACCCTAAGCCTCAGCTATAAACTTGAGGTCTCCTCCATCTTTCACTTCTCTTGGGAGGTGAGGCTCAAGCAGACTCTCTCCTACAGTCATCAACTCCCGAAAATGACACTTTTGGGATGTCTCCTCAACCCCTAGCATTTGAGTATTAACTGGTTTTTTATAGCAGCTGGCCTAGAAGGAAAGACTCAGCTCCTTTCTCAGCCCACCTCATACTCTCTCATGGGGCATTTAATTGCCAAACACAGTCAGATCAGAAAGAGTTGGTGAAGAATAAAACAGAGACAAGAACAGCTCTACACCTCTCCCTCTGGAGTAAAAAACACACTGTTCATGGGACTAGATAGAAAGAGGGAGAAAACAAGTCCTGAGGGGGCATCAGTCTAGAGCCTGATCAGGCTGGACTGGTCCTGGCTTCTGAGGCTGTGTTTGGGTTTTAATCAATAAGCACTTAACTTTAAATGTAGAAACAGCCACTGAAGGAGCTCCAATCTGGGCCAGTGCCTAAAAGGCTGCTATTAAAATGTAACAGACATTGCCTCATTAAGAACCACGCAGCACAAAATGTCAGATTTTGCAGAGCTAAGCATGAGACCTTGTCTTGTTTTGGAAGGTTTTTAAAGGGTTATGGTATCATATTCGCCTCAGTGGGGAGGTTTTCACTGACTCACCAAAGCAGGATCAGGTTGTTATGGCAATAGATCTTGCTAAACATGGAGACACATCCTCGATTCCAGAGTGCCCAGCACACTGTCATGCTTACATTTCTTCATTGGCCCATAGGACAGGAAAATGCTGGGAATATTGTAATTCTTCTGGCATACCAAAGCCATGCAACCACACCACTTAAAGCACCACCCTTAGGCACTTCACATTTATTTGCCTGTGTGCTCCCTACAATGGGTATTTTTTCTGTTTGGATTTTTGGTTGGGGATTTTTGTGGGCTGTGCTTCTAAATCCCTAATCTCTGCATTGATTAAAGAAGGAAGAATGTATTGTGTTCAAAGCAGTGTAGATATAGCTAGGAAGGCCCCCTCCTCTAATTAAAACTACCCATTTACTTTTTGTGTACAGAGAAACATAACACAGCAGGAAACAACTGTCATATCAAGTACCCCCTTATGATAATTGTGGTTAAATACCAACTTTTTAATGGTAACATACTTATAGGGGTTTGGCAACAGATGCAAAAATAAATAATCGCGTTTTCTGGAGGGCTACCAAAATGGCAGGTTTCCTAAGTCAATCAGTCCTCCCAGGGACCAGGAATGTAGAAAGCAATTTAATGCTGCAAGGAATGTGACAATCTATTTATAATGGCAGAGTGTGAGAGGCTGAGAGGAGAAACTGCAGCTGTTGTATAAAGATTATAACTGACTGATTGTTTCTAACAAAATGTATTGCTATATCAAAAGGAAGTACAAATTTAGCTGCCTGGCTGATTTTCTTTCCCTTGTACAGGTGTAGTGCCAGCTTGAATGAAATCAGGCACCAAGACTAAAAATGCCACTTTGCAATCTCCCCCTTGACACTCTGGGGTAGCCTTTTGTCAACTCTCTTGGGGGCTCACTGCATCAGAACATATCCAGCCTTTGTTAAAGTGAAGAGAAAGGCTAGCCCAGATTCAGAAGACCCTACGGGAGCGTCACAAAGGATAGAGAGCATCCCTGAATGTTAAATAATAGTCCTCCCTCTTCAGTTCTTGAAAAAGCTTTGCTTCCTGTCTCATATTTATTTCTCTTCCAGCTTCCATATGTATCTCTATGGGCTGTTAAATACCAGTCTCTCCATCCTAATGGAAGGCTGCTTGCCAGTGCAGAAAAGCAAATGATTCCTGCATTCTAAGTACAGCACATTACACATGCCAGATGTTATAATGACTATTATGTTTAGGATCAAGGACACAAAAAACAGCAAACAGCAAAATTACCAGAGCACCCAAAGCCACCCACTTTGAAGAAATCGTGATCCAGCAGCTGGCCCACCCCTAGGACACTTGGGTTCATACTGTGCTTTTCACCCCAGTTTGAAAGGGCCAAGAACTACAGCAGCAGCAGTAAAAGACTTCGTAGCAACATATGTGTGGCTCTGTATTTTTTGGGCTTCGGAATTCTGCTGCTAACTGCTGCATGCTGATTTCCCATGGGAACAAGTTCCCATTCTCACAACACTGTCTTTGTTATTTTGTAAATATTTAGTTGAGCCTCGACTCTTCTCAGGATTTTTCCCAAAACATGCTCCTTCACCTGGTGTTTACCAAAAGGGAAGAGAGGCAGTCCTTCTTGGACCAATCACTGCCCTTTTAGCGCACCGTGTTATAAAAGTGGCAGAGATGAAATGTAGTAAAGCCTTCTGATCATCACCAAACTGTGTGTGTGTCTTTCTTTGTCCTTTCCCTACTGCGACACATATGCAAGGCCCAACATCCCTTGTAAGAAACTGAAACAGAAAACAGGCTTAGCAGAACATGCCTTTATCAAGTAGGATGTTAAGCATGATTTCACTGTTAATATAAGCAAGGGGACTTTTTCCTCGTTGATGTGGTTAACCATAGTGCAGGTTGTACTTCATCTCCAAAATGTGTACTCATGCTTTCCCTGCAAGAAGATAATCCAAGCCTGATAATTTCTTTCCTACACCCTTATCTATTACATAGTCAGCTAAAATCTGGGAGACAGAGAGATGAGAAACCTCCTGCATGTAAATCACTCTACTTTACAGCCTTTATGCCCTTGGAGCATGCATTTTCCATGGCTGTTTGGTGGAAACAAACCTAGTCCTCAGTTTATGCATCCCACTACCCAAACTTCTTGAAAGCCAGATACCAGCAGATACTTAGGAACCCTTGGGTCTCTTGATTATAAGGATGAAGGGCTGGTAAAGATATCTAGACAATTAACATGTCTCCCACTGCTTTGCCTTTCCCCATCACCTCAGGATCATTCTCTGGCACAGGAAGATCTGATGAACACGCTCAGGTTGTTGCCAGAGTGGTTATTCCTGTGGGTTGTTTCCAACTAGCATGGTACATCTTGGATATGTGGCACTTCCACATGTATTTATGCCCATCTGGAAGAACCCCCTGATTATTTAGCAGGTTAGCTACAGTGCCAGCTAGTGACACTCTGATATGCCACCACACCAGGCAGGAGTCACTCCAGCATTGAGACAAAGCCAAAGCAGACTGCAGCACATCACTAGAACAGATCAGGCACTTGGCTGCTGCAATCCAGCCACCACCAGCCCTGTGTTCCCACCCAGCTCCAGCATGGCAAGTCACCTACTCACACAAACCTTGCACCTGGAGGAGGTGGGGATGGGGTTTTGTGCTGTTGGTAAAAGGGTTTATTGCTATTTGAACCATATAGACAGCTGTGGCAATATGACTCTACCTGCTCTCCCAGCCCTGCCCAATGGCACAGAGGGAAAATAATTTTTTGTTACATTCTAGATGGGCAACTGGGGCATGGCAATAAGATCCCTCTATAAATATACACTGAGTTCTAGCATTTCTGCAGCACCTTTCATCAGGGATCTTAAAGCACTTGGAAATACTGAACACCACCAGCCCCCTGTAAGTGCTGGGGTAGTGAAGGGCAACTGGGAGACAGCTCTTACAATGCCTTATTTCAGCAGGCTGGTGTAAGAACAAGAAACCACATAGGTAACCTGAGAAATGGTGTATGGGGCTTCAGGGGATTTTTGCTTCTAGAAAGTTTCTATTTGCATCTTTCAAATCCTTCTCTTTCAAAACATCAGTTAGAAGGTAATTTAAATGATGTTCAGAGACAAAATCCTAATCCTGGTGCCTTCTGGAAGCCTCAAGTTCTGAAGCCTCCATAGTTCTGCTGCATGCACTTAAGATCTACAGCCATTGATCTTACATTATACATCATGATAACATGCACGTAGATGGTCTGAATATACCAAGCAGTGACATCAAGAAGCCAGTGCTGTTATTCTTCACTTTTCAACACTGAAGAATGAATTCAAGTAGTGCTTTAAAACTGAAACTAATTTATGCCATTAAAAGGTACCTTTTTATGCCTCCTGATTAGTGCTATGAGGCCTTACTACAACTAAAATTAGATACCTAATAGGTTTTCAGTAACTAAATAATGACTTCAATATTACCTACCCTTTGGCCTCATCTAAACTGCAAGACTTAGCTATATTACCCACCTTCATGCTAAAAGTGGCCCAGGTACATGGGATTTTCTCTCCTTCTTCCTCTCAACAGCATAGTTTCTATGTGAAAGAAAACCAATCAGAGGCAAAGGCAGTTGCAGCATGCCGCAGACAGGCTCACAGGGCACCTGCTGAGTATTTCTCTCCCCCTCTTCAGCCGAGGCCCTCTGAGTGGTTATGCCAGGGTAGAAGCTCAACTTCTCCAGTCCTTCACAATATGTGGAAGAAGGCATCACCCAAGGGGGATCAGAAGCACAAGCACACAGCAGGTGGAGATTGCTGTAAGAAATCAAGGTGAATCCTGCTGGCTCTGGGAGCTAAGAGAGAGCTCCCAGGCAATCCCTGCTCTGTGGTTCCCCCCCTAAATCACACGCACGCCCAAACTTTTCCAAAGCCAAAGGGCAGAAAGAAGGCCATATCTGAGAGTCCATCCTCCTCGAAATTTTTTCCTGTGTAAGCTACTACCTTCAGGTTCAGGATCATGGCAAAAAACTTCTGGCATAGCATCCTCTTTCTCCTTAAATCCAAGAGCTTCACCCCACAAGACATCCTGGGTGCTCCTGAGAAGAGAGGCCAACACATAGAACCAACTCTTCCATTGGGGTGAGTGGGTGCCATAGAAGTATGGAAATTTATGGCAGCAGACAGGTACCCCATGGATTCAGCTATTCCTGGCAGCTCAAGGTATTGAGAGCTACCTTATGTAGTCATATCCTGCAGCTGCACCTCAGCAGCAGCTAAATCAGGTAGAGAGGAGGAACAGCACTCCATCTTAAGAAACCTAGAAGCACTCTGATGAGGAATGCCCACATTGAGATGAAGGCTACTTCATTTTAGTAGCTGGATCCTGCACATATCTCTTCAACTGCAGTCTTTTTATTAGTCATATTTTCATAGGTGCCAAGAATCTAGCTACAAAGAACACTGTACAACTCAGGTATGGAAAAAGTTAGTCTTTGTGGTATCGCATTTTAGATGAAAAACCACTTCCTCTCTTCCACAGCAATGCAAGAAAGCGTAGGCTTCAGTTTTATCAGTCACTGCATCTGCGCCTTCTTAACAAGTTTAAAGTCTGTGAGCCAAAAATGTATCTTTCCCTCTCTGACATTCATGTAAATTTGAAAGATGTATAGCTTCATTGGAGTTCACAATGGTAAAAATGATGAATGCTGGAATTTGGGGTTTCTTTCATTCAACAAGAACAAATTGTTTCACAGAATAATATGCTTTCTCTTGAGAAGGCTCAGAAATTACTTCTCAAGCTACACCAACAAACCACGTGGATTTTCAGTGTGCTGCTGCACATGGATTCAGGGTGGGTTTTGGACGAGTTACCCCGCTGTAGGATAACAGCATGGCTCACTAGTGACCGGGGTGGCTGGGGAAAAGGAAGCACTCACTGTTGCTCACCACCCTTCCTGCTAGTCCCTTCCAGTCATGCCACAATCTGCTTTAACCATTTAAAGAACTGTGCTGGTTTCAAGCAGATTTGGGAGAAACCCTTCCACGGGATACCCCCGCCTCCTCCAACCGGTTTGGGAAGAAAGACTTCCTGAGAGAGAGGTGGAAAAGACCTGTTTATTACACAGGCAAAACACTCCCCAGCACAATACCCGACGACAAGAGCCTCGTGCCGCTTACGGAGGGATAACAAACTTGGAAAAGAGCAAGTGTCCTCTTGCAGATGTTACTGCTGCCCGTCTCCGCTGGTGCTGGGAGGAAAGGGAGTTGTTATGCAGGGCTGGTCTTGATGGGGGTGGGTCCCCTGTGGAAGCCCCCGGCGCTTTCCCAGGTCCCCAGTCCGGAGAGATCAGTACAGTTCCGAAGAGAGGGAGAAAAAGGAAAAACAAGGGAAAAAAACCCCTTCCAGCTATTCTATAGATCTAACTATGCTAGCTCTAAGCTAACTACTAACTACTACTCTCCTGGAGAAAAAACAGCTTCTTTTGTCTTGCGAATTCCTTCCCCGCTTCGTCTCAAGGTCCATCCGAGGAGCAGAGCTTTCCTGGGGAAAAACAAACTGCGCCTTCCCCCCCCCCCGCCCCTTTTACACCCAACAGACAATTGAGGGATAAACACATCACCCTAGGTCATTCCACCCCTTATCCCCATATCGTCGACTTACGGCCAAAACCAACATATATTCCACCCAAAATTTCCATTCGTTCTCCCCACAAAAAAAAAAGCAATACTGAGCCACTGAATCCAGGCCCCAGGCTGCGGAGTGGCAGGATTCCTCTCTCACTTGCTCATACCTTCAACACTTGCTCATACCTTCAACACTTAACACATACCCTCTCATTTACACATTTCCTTCTATTTCATTCTGCATGGTTTAATGACAATGGCATTAAATGGTTATTTAAACCATTAACGGTTTAACAGACAATGGCAATAGCATCCAGCAGACAGTGATGTTTACAAATGATTCTCACCCAACAATCAGATCTCCCTGAGGTACACATCGTGTTGTTCCATCTTTCTGCATTATCCACCATGTGCAACCTGGTCCCTGAGCAAAGACAACCCCACGAACGGGTTTGCCTGTGCTTAAGGCAGACTTGACCCACACTGTCTTCCCTAACAGGCCTCTGACATGCACCACTGGGACTTTATCTCCATCTATTGTATGCAGAGGCTCAGCTGGGCGAGGCCTGCTCGGTTGGTGGAGCCTCGGGTGTTGACCAACCAGGTGGCCTTTGCCAAATGCTGCTCCCAATTCTTGAAAGATCCCCCACCCAATGCCTTCAACTGGGTTTTTAACAGTGCATTGTGCCTCTCCACTTTGCCTGCAGCGGGTGCATGGTAGGGGATGTGGTACACCCACTCAATGCCATGTTCTCTAGCCCAGGTGTTGATAAGGCTATTCTTGAAATGAGTCCCGTTGTCTGACTCAATTCTCTCAGGGGTACCATGCCTCCACAGGACTTGCTTCTGTAGGCCCAGGATGGTGTTCCGGGCAGTGGCATGGGGCACAGGGTAGGTCTCCAGCCACCCCGTGGTGGCTTCCACCATTGTGAGCACGTAGCGCTTGCCGGATGTGTCTGGGGTAGGGTAATATAATCAACCTGCCAGGCCTCTCCATGCTTATATTTAGACCACCGTCCACCATACCATAGGGGCTTCACCCGCTTGGCCTGTTTGATGGTAGCACATGTCTCACAGTCGTGCATAACCTGAGAAATGCTGTCTAAGGTTAGATCCACCCCTCGGTCTTGGGCTCACTTATAGGTGGCATCTCTACCCTGATGGCCCGAGGCATCATGGGCCCATCGAGCAAAAAACAACTCTCCCTTGTGTTCCCAATCTAAATCAATCTTTGACACCTCTATTTTTGCTGCCCAATCTACCTGCTCATTGTTTTGATGCTCCTCATTAGCTCTGCTCTTGGGGACATGGGCATCTACGTGGCAGACTTTCACAGGTAGTCTCCCTACCCTGGTAGCAATGTCTTTCCACTCCTCAGCAGCCCAGATTGGTTTCCCTCCACACTGCCAATTAGCCTCTTTTCACCTCTTCAGCCATCCCCACAGAGCATTGGCTACCATCCATGAATCGGTATAGAGGTAGAGCCTTAGCCACCCCTCTCTCTCAGCAATATCCAAGGCCAGTTGAACAGCCTTGAGTTCTGCGAATTGACTTGATCCACCCTCTCCTTCGGTGGCCTCAGCAACCTGTCATGTGGGGCTCCATACGGCTGCTTTCCACTTCCGGTTCATCCCTACAATACTACAAGAGCCGTCAGTGAAAAGGGCATAATGTGTTTCCTCTGCTGGCAATTGGTTGTATGGTGGAGCCTCTTCAGCCCATGTCACTTGCTCTTGTTCTTCATCTGTGAGGCCAAAATTTTCACCCTCAGGCCAATTGGTAATTATCTCTAAAATCCCAGGGCGATTCAGTTTACCCATACGGGTGCGCTGCGTAATAAGAGCAATCCACTTGCTCCATGTGGCATCAGTCGCATGATGGGTGGAGGGGACCTTTCCTTTAAACATCCACCCCAGCACAGGCAGTCGGGGTGTCAGGAGGAGTTGTGCTTCTGTGCCAATCACCTCTGAGGCAGCTTGAACTCCTTCATAGGTGGCTAAGATTTCCTTCTCCGTGGGAGTGTAGTTGGCTTCGGACCCTCTGTAGCCTCGACTCCAAAATCCCAGTGGCCGACCTCGAGTCTCACCCGGCACCTTCTGCCAAAGGTTCCAGGACAGGCCATGGCTCCCGGCTGCTGAGTAAACCACATTCTTCACATCTGGTCCTGTCCTCACTGGGCCAAGGGCTACCGCATGAGCGATCTCCTGCTTGATCTGGGCAAAGGCTTGCTGCTGTTCAGGGCCCCAGTGGAAATCGTTCTTTTTGCGGGTGACCAGGTAAAGAGGGCTCACAATCTGACTATACTCGGGAATGTGCATCTTCCAGAAACCTATAACACCTAGGAAAGCTTGTGTTTCTTATTGATTGGTGGAGACATCGCTATAATCTTGTTGATGACATCAGTAGGAATCTGCCGCCGTCCACCTTGCCACTTTGCTCTCAGGAACTGGATCTCACAAGCTGGTCCCTTAACTTTGCTCTTCTTGATGGCAAAACCGGCTTCCAGGAGGATCTGGATAATTTCCTTTCCCTTCTCAAACACTTCTGCTGCTGTGTTCCCCCACACAATGATGTCATCAATATACTGTAGATGTTCTGGAGCCTCACCCTTTTCTAGTGCAGTCTGGATCAGTCTATGGCAGATAGTAGGACTGTGCATCCACCCCTGGGGCAGTCGGTTCCAGGTGTACTGCACTCCCCTCCACGTGAAGGCAAACTGAGGCCTGCATTCTGCTGCCAAAGGAATGGAGAAAAATGCATTTGCAATGTCAATTGTGGCATACCATTTTGCTGCCTTGGACTCCAGCTCGTACTGGAGTTCCAGCATGTCTGGCACAGCAGCGCTCAATGGTGGTGTCACCTCATTCAGACTACGGTAGTCCACAGTCAGTCTCCATTCTCCTTCAGGTTTACGCACAGGCCAGATGGGGCTGTTAAAGGGTGAGTGGGTTTTACTAACCACCCCTTGGCTCTCCAGCTCTCGAATCATCTTATGGATGGGAATCACAGCATCTCGAGTTGTTCTATACTGTCGGCAGTGCACTATAGAAGTGGCAATTGGTACCCATTGCTCTTGTACTTTCAAGAGTCCTACTGCAGATGGATTCTCAGACAGTCCAGGCAAGGTGTTCAATTGCCGGATGCCCTCTGTCACTACAGCCACTATCTCGAATGCCCACCTGAGTCCTTTTGGGTCTTTGAAATACCCACTTCGGAGGTAATCTATGCCCAAAATGCATGGAGCCTCTGGCCCAGTCACAATAGGGTGTTTCTTCCACTCATTTCCAGTCAGGCTCACATCTGCTTCCACCAAAGTAAAATCTTGTGATCCCCCTGTCACGCCAGCAATAGAGACAGATTCTGCCCCTACATGTCTTGATGGCATTAATGTGCACTGCGCACCAGTATCAACCAAGGCCTCATAGTATTGTGGTTCAGGTGTGCCAGGCCAACGAATCCACACAGTCCAAAAAACGCGGTTCTCCCTAGCCTCTACCTGGCTAGAGGCAGGGCCCCTCTAAGCCCGGTTATCTTTCTTTTCTTGAGCATATGTCTTAGAGGTTCCTTCAAGGGGGTCGGACATGTCATCATCACACCTGGCAGTTTGACTACGGGTAACTGGAGCCGCTTCCCTTTTGGTGGAACTCCCTCTCTGAGTCTTGCCTTCCTTCAATTCACACACCCGTTGTGCCAGGGCAGCCGTAGGTTTTCCATCCCATCTGTTCATATTTTCTCCGCAATCCTGCAGGAAGAACCACAGCTCAGCATGTGGAGTGTACCCTCTCTCCCTACCTGGGGAGCGTCTACGTTGGGTACCAGAACCTCTGATCTGTACTGCTGAGATTTGGAGAAGGTCCTCTCTAATCTCCTCCCTGAGTTTCTTATGGTTCTCATCTATCTTATCCTCCAGTTTCTGTAGGCATGTCTTCACAGCTGCGATTCTGGCATGTGTTGGGCCATGCGCAGCATCTGCATACGCTCAGAGCTTCTTTGCCATATCTAGCACAGTCTCCTCCATGTCCTCCCGCTTCATTACTGCTAAAGCAGAAGTGTATTCCGATGGCCCAAGTCGTATAAGTTTTCGCCACGTCACAGACGTACATGGTACTAAGTCTGGGTTCCTAGTGTTTAGGTCATCTGCGAAGACCATCTCTGCCACTGCCATTTCTCTCAAGCGTTGAATCCCTTGTTCTATAGTCTTCCATGGGGTTTGCTGCATATAGAGGTCATCTGCACACAAATATCTTTCTGCCACACTTCCTAGGACCTGTACCCAGAGGCCACGGACTGGCCTCTCTCATCATCTCTTGGTCGATGACTGGATCATGTAACAGGGATCCCAGATGCCTCGCTTCAGTGCCGTCCAGAATTGTAGCCTCGCCTGCAGCATCCCAAAGACAGGCTAACCAACTAATTATAGATTCATCAGGTTGTCCCTGATAGTCCTTTCTTAGGCCCCCAAGGTCCTTCAGGGAAAACAAATCAATATTGGCCTCTGATCCTGTGCTAAAAGCTTCGGCTTCTGATTTTGGTGAAGGTCCTTCCCTTGGGTCATCATCGTCCACTGGTTGATCAGTTTTGTGGGTGTGTTTCTTTGCTGGAGCAACTGCCAGGGGCTTAGGCTTACTGTCTGGTTTAGCTGCTGACTCAGGCTCAGGTTCCAGTTTAGCTGCTGGCTTCATAATTGGGGTGTTGGCTGCAGCCTGAGTGACTGGGTGTTAGAGGTTAGACTTGTTTCTTTTTTCACCTATAGAATTTTTTCCCAAGAGTTGCAAGGCAACTACTTGCTGAGTACTTACCAGTGCTCAGGTGAAACAAAGCATAGAGGCTGGGTAGAGACTGGCACTTAGCTACACCCTTTGTCTCGGAGAGTTTCCCCCCGAAGGAGGGAGAGAAAGACAGGAGCTGGGGGGCAGCTTCACTTTTAGTGTGGTCTGCGTCAGGAGAAGATGAGGCTGCCGTTGCTGCGTGAGTTTTTTCACTGGCACCACTGGGATCTGATCCTGAAGAGAGCTACCATCATCTGCTCGTGTGTCCAAGAAATCCTGATTTCTCCTTTTGCTGCCCTGCTAGAGCTGGCTCAGCCCTGTCCCACTGCCTCGGCGCTGCTTTAAAGCTGCTCTGCACCAGGGCCCTGCACTGCCCTCCCTGCCGGACATCCCTGCCCTCCAGTGACCACCAACAGAGCTCCAAATTTCATCCGATCCACCAGCCCAAGATCCCCCACCGTTCCAGCTTAGTACCTTCTTTTTAGAGTCCCCAGAGACCAGACTGCCCCGAGTTTTGTGAAACCAAGCTCCGTCAAAGTCCCTAGTTCTGTTTTCGCTATTAATTGCTGTAGTTGTTATTGTTTGTTTGCCTTGTTATACCTATTAGTAAAGAACTGTTATTCCTATCCCCATATCTCTGCCTGAGAGCCATTTTAATTTTCTAAATTATAATAATTTGAGAGAAGGAGATTTGAATAATCCATTCCAAGAGAGGCCCTGCCTCTCTTTAGCAGATTTTTACCTGTCTTCTTTCAAAACCTGTCTTTACCTGTCTTTACCTGTCTTCTTTCAAAACCAGGACACTGGGGTAGCTGTTGATTTGTATCCCTTCCCCCCTGCCTCTGTCTCCTGCCCTACAGTATGTAGCAGCGTGCAATAAGCATATGCCAGGGCCCAGCTTACTGCAACAATCTTTTCCCCCTTAGAGCCATCCTGGTATCTCTCTTTCAGGTATTTCCCCAGCTCCACTGGATTATTTGTTCCTGTGGAAAATCCCAAACTACAGGGTCAGAGAATTCCCTGAGGAGTTGGCCCATATTCTCCCATTCTCCACACTACTCAGGATTTCCTCTGCCTGGGTCAGGAGTTTCATCAGCCCCTCTAGAAATTTTAGCCCATATTCTAGAGAAGCTGCGGACTGTATAGAGGAGGCTTACCAGATTAAATAACAGAAAGATGGTCTCTTTAATACTCAGGGGAAACTGAACATTCTCCCACCATAATTCAACCGATTCAGAGGAGAAGAAGGAAACAAAAGACTGCAATGCTTCATCCTCTACTCCTCCTCCCACAAACAAGGTGAATAACCACAACCATCACCCATACATGCCAGGAAAAGATCTCAGACACTTTATAAACTTCCTACAAGTCATTATCATTAAACCAAGACCAATAGCTACTCTAATCCGTGTCCCTCTGCTGTAAAAACTGCATATTAGTGAAAATACTGGGGCTATCTCCGGATATGCAAATAAACCTAAGGACCACAAAGGTATTAAGACTTCAAAGAAGCCTAAGAGTCCAAAACACATCAGGACCCCCACCCCGAGGGACATGAATTCAAGTAGCATAGTCACCAAATGCAAAATACCAATCAGTACAGGATTTTTTCCACTCTCTCTCGAGCCCCGCGTCTGGGCGCCAAGAAGTCTGTGCTGATTTCAAGCAGATTTGGGAGAAACCCTCCCACAGGGTCCGCCTCCCCCCTCCTCCAACCGGTTTGGGAAGAAAGACTTCCTGAGAGAGAGGTGGAAAAGACCTGTTTATTACACAGGCAAAACACTCCCCAGCACAATACCCGATGACAAGAGCCTCGTGCCGCTTACGGAGGGATAACAAACTTGGAAAAGAGCAAGTGTCCTCTTGCAGATGTTACTGCTGCCCGTCTCCGCTGGTGCTGGGAGGAAAGGGAGTTGTTATGCAGGGCTGGTCTTGATGGGGGTGGGTCCCCTGTGGAAGCCCCCGGCGCTTTCCCAGGTCCCCAGTCCGGAGAGATCAGTACAGTTCCGAGGAGAGGGAGAAAAAGGAAAAAAAAAGGGAAAAAAACCCCTTCCAGCTATTCTATAGATCTAACTATGCTAGCTCTAAGCTAACTACTAACTACTACTCTCCTGGAGAAAAAACAGCTTCTTTTGTCTTGCGAATTCCTCCCCTGCTTCATCTCAAGGTCCATCCGAGGAGCAGAGCTTTCCTGGGGAAAAACAAACTGCGCCTTCCCCCCCCCCCGCCCCTTTTACACCCAACAGACAATTGAGGGATAAACACATCACCCTAGGACAAGAACAAACCTTTTCCTCTTCTGGCATTTGTTATCTCTTCCACTTCTTGTTATTACAGCAGAAACCCACAAGTATCTATTTTAAGGTTATCTTTACACCCTGAATTTTCACTAGGAGATGTGTCTTTCTGTCCTTTATCTCATGCCTAGACATTCAGATATCTTCAAGTGGGACATCACTCCTTAAGTGTCTTTCCTCAATTGAGCTAAGTGTAATTCTCAGTGTATTTCTGTGGCTATCCATAACTTTTTTATCTGCCTCTGCTTAGCTAGCTGTCTGGTTTGATATTTCCAGTTTGCACTTAACCAGGCTGGATATCCTCCCTTTGTCTTTCACCATAGTCATATGCATCAATCAGAGCCTTTTTTATTCTTTCTGCAGCAGGTAGGGAAGACATATAGATGGAGCAACGCTCACCAAAACTTCCAAAGAAGAAATCAACACTACACAAGAGGCTGTGGCTGTATCAACCTTAAGATGTGGTAATAATTTGAAATAGAATATAGGTCTATAAAGTATTTTTAAAAACCCCAAGTAATAACATCTTGTACTTATGTAAGAAAAATATTGACCTCTTAGTAGGAACTACAGTATGGCTCATCACGATATATCCCTGTGAGCTAAAGGCCTGGTTTTTAATATAGTCATTTAACTGATGTATAATTTCAGATGTAGAAAAGACAAAATAATTTATACAGATATTAAACCCATTTTGGTAGCAGAACAGGAAATGCTGCCCAGCCGACCTTCATTAAGGATGAGATTTTCACATACCTAAGCTGTTAATAACTGCTGTAATTGTTAAGGGTATTTAATTCATTTGTTTTAATAAAGTATGACAATAGCTGATGAACACTGCACCAGAATGTCTCTGCTATCACTTTCCCTCTGGCACCTCAGCTTCCCAGTGTTCAGAAAACAGTTTCAGCATTCCCATCTGAGTTTTTCAATAACAAATTTCAGATCTCAAGTCAGCCTAGAATATTATATTACCAATCTTTTCCAGAAACATCATCATTCACACATCCTGCACGTGCTGACTCAGTAGAAGGCAAAACCATCCGTCACTGGAATTAGTCTCCCACACAGCTGTCACTTATAAGAAACAGGGATCCACTGCTTCTTTCTCAATCCTGTCATTCCCATCTTTTGATACCTGACATAGAACACATTGTTGGATGATACCTTGCAACTCTCTTTACGTTAGAATTTTGCCCTTACAAGCCTGATACACCAAAATCCTTGGCCTGTTTCTATGATTACAGAACAGTCTCTCTACCATGCTGCTGGATTTTCCATACTCACAGTTGTATTTTGTAGCAATATTTTGTATGAAGTTATTTTATATAAAAGGTTGACCTCCAGGGAAAGTTTAAGCTATACCCCTCCAGGAATTACTGAGTTTGTTGATTGTGAGGAGAAAAAACCAAAATTTCCAAAGTTTTAAAAAATATTTTAAACAAGTACAACTAATTAGAGTCTGATCAAAGCCAAGTGAAGCCCTTTGGAGCAGCTGCATTCCCTATATTTGTGAAAATCAGGCCATTTAGATAGTTATTTAAATAGGAAGTATTGGAACTAAGCCAAAGCCCTTTGAAATCAATGAGAATTTTTAATTACTTCAATGCAATTTGTATAATAGCTTTAGAAAATAACCTGCTTTATTTAATTCATTGTTGCTGCTAACTGTCACAATATAGATTGAGATATTTTTCAGTTGCAAGATCTACGTAGGGTGAATAAATCCACAGAGAATTGCTTAGTTGGAAGAGACCTCTTGAGATCATCTAGTCCAAGCCCCCAGCTCAAGCAGGGCCAGCTACAGCGGGTTGCCTGAGACTGCATCCAGTTGGGTTTGGAATATCTTCAAGGATGGAGACTCCATAACCCTTCTGGGCAACCTGTCCCAGTGTTTAAGTACCCTCAAAGTTTAAAAAAAACCCAAACCAAACAAACCAAGCATTTACTGCTTTCCCCTTGTCCACCAAGGTAATGATAACCTTGTAGAAGGCAAAATGGTTGCTCAAGGGTGATTTCATCTTTATAAATCAATCCACACTGACAACTAAATTACCTTCTTGTCCCTTCATGTGTTAGGAAATACATTCCAGGAAGTTCTTCTCCTTCACCTTCCCAGGCATAAAGGTGAAGATGATTAGCCTGCAGTTTCTCAGAGGTCCTTCCTGTCTTTCTTGATGCAGAAGCTCTAAAGGATCTTCAGGCACCTCTCTCAGTCATAATGACCATTTGACATATCAAAGATAATCAATGGCCTTGCAATGACATCAGCCAGGTCCCTCAATTCTCAGGGGTACGTGTCCAGTGTGGTTAAGTGCTCCCAAGCCTGAGCTTCCTTCACTGAGGGTAAGTCCTCCTTGTTCCAGACTTTTCCTCTAGCCTCAGGGGCCTGGGATTCCCAAAGGCTAATTTTACTGGTCAAGTCTGAAGCAAAAACATCTGCTTCCCTTTGTTCATTTTCCTTCTTTTCAGAATGGCCCCTTCTTGAGCTTTGAGGAGGTAAGCCTTGAATATGACCCAGCTCTCCTGGACCTCTTGTCTCTCCCGGGCCATGTCCTATGGGATTCTTCCAAGCAGCTCTCTTAGGCTGAAGTCTGCTATCCAGAAATCCAGGGCTACTTGTTGCCCTGCTCCCTCCTCTCAAAGTCCTGAACTCTACCATCTCATGGTTCTGCAGTCAAGGCTAACTTTGACTTATCTATTTCAGTCTAGTTCTTCCTTGTCTGTATCAGGTCCAGGAAATCACCTTGCCCTTTTGGTTCCTTGACTACTTGTGCCAGAAACATCATCAGGAGACTCCAGAACCTTCCTAGATTGCTTGTGCCCTGCTGTATTATTCCACCAGCCATTGTGTGGGTCTCCCATGAGGACGAGGGCCTATAAACACAAGGCTTCTTTCATTTGTCTGAAGGCCTCATCTATTACTTCTTCCTAATCAGGAGGTCATTAACAGATACCCATTACAACACCTTATATAAGCACCCTTATCAGACTGCCAACTCCTAGCCGATTCCAAGGCAAAAGTTGTCAAAAATCTATTTACAAGTTTCTATAAGTAAGAAAGGACAATATTTTTGTAGTTGTTTCTACTGGGGAAAAAAAAAAAAAAACAAACAACACCACCCCACAAACCTGCAACTCCACAACTGAGTGCACTCTTTTGCATTACAAAGGTACACTGGAGAGGTTCATTGTGCCAGATCAGCCTTCAGTTTTGGAATGTCATGCCTGGCAACACAAATGTGTGGTTACACAAAGACTGCTTAATTCAAAGTTAAGGTTTTCTATCTTTGATGAAAATGAACTTAATAGTGATGCTGCAGGCCTGCAAATAAATACCACCAAAACGTTTCACTTTAGAAGAGGGAGGAGTTTTGGAGAGGTACAGATAAGTTGAAAAGGAGCTCTGGGGGCAGCCTGTGCTGAGCTGTGTGAGCAAAAGCGTTGGCAGAGCTGGTGATTTCACAGTGAGTCCAGCATGTCCCAATGCATCATCACGGGGGGGATTGTGCCTTGTGCAATGCACAATCATTGTCCACAGCACAGTGGGGGAGGATTCTGTACACACAGTGAGCCATGCATCCTCTGAGGCAAACAGGACAACATGTCTGGCACTCCAGCCCTGAGAGCAACCACGCAGGAGTTGTTACCAGGGTCTGCAGAGAGTCCAGACCACCAAGTCAGTCCAGAGTGACAAGGTTGTTCTGATGTCAAGCTGGAAAGTCAAGTCCAGGGGTGAGAATCTGGCCCTTAATCAACAGGGCACCTGGCCATGTGCAACAGCAGGCTATGGATGTACTCCCAAGCAAAGGGAGTTGATGCCTCTAAGGATAGGGAACAAATCCATGCTCAGCTACCTGGAAAGGTCAGGGCCATCCACCCCCAAGAGGAGGCAGGAAATCCAGAGACATCTGGATATAGGACAGCCTTCCTAATTGTGAGGCAGCATTTTGCAGAATAAAATCATGGAATGATTTAGGCTGGAAAAGACCTCTGAGATCACAGAGTCCAACCATACTGGCAAGTTCACCAGAAAAGCCTAAAAATATGTTTGCCACAAGGGAAAATTGCTATTTTCCTTTAATTTTGACACAGTGAGATCCCTCTCAGGTCTTGTTTCTCTGCTTCTCAGCCTCTCCTTTACTTCACAAGGCTATTTTCTGTTGCTCTAATAATACATCACACTGTAATTCTCATGACTAACACAATTCTTGATGCAATCCAGGTCCTACCTCTGCTTGTCTGGAGTTCAATCTTGACTGTCTAGCAATTGCTGAAAATGAAACTTAGGCAGAAACTAAGCCATGCTTGACTGAGCATAGAATTTATTGTTCAACTCCCTGTTATTATTACATATGGCTCAATTATCATCTCTCTCCTGCCTCTTTCAGGAATCTGGATATGCACCATGACAGATATTACTGAGACCTCACAAGAAACAGGATCATTCTGAATCAAATGCTCTTCCTTTAGTTTCTTGTTTCACTCCCGTATGAGAGTCCAGTATTTTTTACAAATCTGAATTACTTCAGGTCCCAGTTGGCTTATTTCCCTAAATACTGTTGCCTTGGTCAAAGACCCCACAATGGTACTATTCCACAGATAATTTGAATATAAAGGTTTCCTTGGCATATTATCTGAGACCTCAGTCTGCCCATTTAATGAGCATTTTTAAAGACTTAAATGTTGTTTTACTGCATCATTATTAGGCCATTTGAGAGGTAAGAGCTCCACTGCTTTCTCCAGCCAGGAGGAAGTGTGAGTTGTGCCGTTCAGCAATTACACAATGACCTTTCAGCAGGTGGAAAAGAAAGGGCAAGTAGAAGGCTGCATCACAGCTGCATGCTTTTTATAAGGTCACATATATTATATAAAATCTGTCTACCCATTTACAGATAATGTATGGTATGAAATATCAATACATACATAAAAATTGCATCGATTCCCCTCTCACCAGTCCTCTTGTTTATGTAAAGATTTCACAGGGACATCTGTATTTTTGGAAAATGCTTTAAGGCATTTCTGGCAAATATGCTGCAAATATGGAAATTGATTGATTGATTGACCTCGTTGTGAGACTAGTGTTAATAAAACTCACTGGCAAGTTATCAAGAGGCATAAAACAATGCCATCTCTGTCCTTTCCCCAAGAGGCAGAAGCACTTTGCCTGACTCCTTGCAGTAGATCATTTGCAAGTCTCAAGGTCACGGTGCGTAAACCTCTATCATCCATTGCTATCTATCCTTGACTGTCTCGCTGCCTGCTGAATAACCAGCAGTGATTAAAGCAGGTAATCAGACTGTGGAGGCTTACCAGCAAAAGCATGCCTGGTGTGTACTGAGGCTACACAAAAACAAGGTATGATCCCAATGCTTTGAAGTGGCACTTCCTGCCAGGCAGTTTTGGCTGCAGCATCCATGAAATGGTGGAGTTCAAGATCACTAGGGCAGCAAGAATGGTGCACAGCAAGCAGGACCCCCGACTTCAAGAGGGCAGATATTGGCCCCAGCAAGGATCCTCTGGGTAGAGATTCTTGGGGTAAACCCCGTGATGGAAGAGGGGATGGATGGAAAGTAGGTTGATATTCAAGGATCACTTCCTCCAAGCTCAGGAGGAGCCCAAAAGAGAGGAAGTCAGAGAAACCAGCAGGAGACTAGATGAACAAGGAGCTCCTGGAAAAATTCAAATGCAAAAAGGAAGCCTACAGAGGGTGGAAGCAAGGACGGGCAGCTTGGGAGGAATACAGAGAAATTGTCCAAGCAATTAGGTTAGGAAAGCTGACAGAATCAAATCTGGCCAGGGATGTCAAAAGCAACAAGAGAAACTTGTTTAGGTACATCTGGAAGCCTAGGGAAAATGAAGGCCATCTCCAGAAGAAAACAGGAGACCTGGTTATCCAGGACAGGCAGAGGGTTGAGGTAACAACTTTTTTGCCTCAGCCTTCATCAGCAAGTGCTCCAGCCACACCAGCCAAGTCACAGAAAGCAAAGACCACCCACTGGAGAAGATCAGGTTCAAGAACACCTAAGGGACCTTAAGATGGATAGAGGAAGGAACACAAGTCCACGGAGTCTAATTAGACAAATGTGTGGGTCCTGCAGGAACTGGATGAAGTAGCTAAGCCACTATCAATCATACTTGAGAAGTCATGACAGTCCACTGAAGTTCCCACTAATGAGAAAAGAGGAAATATAAATCCCATTTTAAAAAGGGGAAAAAAGGAAGGCCCAGGGAATTACAGGCCAGTCAGTCTCACCTCAGTGCCCAGCAAGCTCACAGAACAGATCCTCCTGGAAACTCCTAAGGCACATTGAAAACAAGGAAGTGCTTAGTTACAGCCAACACAGCCTTGCTAAAGGCAATTTGTGCCTGAGAAATTTGGTGACTTTGTATTATGGAGCTACAGAATTGGTGGATAAGAGAAGAGAAACTGACATAATCCACCTGGACCTGTCAGACATGGATGTGATGAATGAACCATTCAGTGGAAAAGAAATTGGGTGGATGATCAGATGCAAAGTTGTGATCAACAGTTTGATATCCAAGTGGAGACCAGTGACAAGTCGTGTTCCTCAGGAGTCGGAATTGGAACCAGCACTGTTTAACGACTTTATCAGTGACATGGAGAATGGGATTGAGGGTACCCTCAGCAGGTTTAATGACACCAGGCCATGGGGTGTGATCAGCATGTGGGAGGGAAGGGATGCCATCCAGAGGGACCTTGACAGCTGAAGAGGTGGGCCTGTGTGAGCCTCATGACATTCAACAAGGCCAAGGACCAAATCCTGCACCTGTGTAAGGATAATCCCAAGCACAAGTACAGGCAGGGTGGAGAATGGATTGAGAGAAGCCCTGAGGAGAAGAACTTGGGGGTGTTGGTTGGTGAGAAGCTCAGCATGACCTGGAAATGTGTGCTCACAGCTCAGAAAGCCAAACATGTCCCGGGCTGCACCAAAAGAGCTGTGACCAGCAGGTCACAGGAGGAGCTTCTCCCCCTCCACTGTGCTCTCATGAGACCCCACCTGGAGTGCTGTGCCTGGCTCTGGGGCCATCAAGATAAGAACAATGCAGAGCTGACTGACTGACTTATTGGAACAAGTCCAGAGAAGAGTGATAAAGAAGCTCAAAGGTCTGGAGCACCTCTCCTGTGCAGACAGGCTGAGAGTTGGAGTTGCTCAGCCTGGAGCAGGGAAAGCTTCAGGGAGATCTTAGAGCACCTTCGAGTACCTAAAGGAGCCTATGAGAAACCTGTAGAGGGACTTACAAGGGCAGGTAGTGATAGAACAAGGGGGAATGTCTTTATATTGAAAGAGGGCAGGTTCAGGTGAGATATTAGGAGGAAACTATTGACTGTGAAGGTGTCAAGTGTCCAGAGAAGCTGTGGAAGCCCCATCTCTGGAAGTGTTCAAGGCCAGCTTGGATGGGGCTCTAAGCAACCCCATCCAGTGGAAGATATCCCTGCCAATGGCAGCGGGTTGGAACTAGGTGATCTTTAAGGTCCTTTCCATCTCAAACCATTCTATGATCATAAATCACCACTGTCTACTCTTTAATTTCCCTGTCTATATGCTCAAGAGCCTCATTTGACTTTCTGCCACATTATCAGATTGGAGCTTGTGTTCTCTTACTGCTTAAATCCTTTTAAGGGTTGCTACTTTCCACAATATTATTAGTCATTCTGTAAGGTTAGTCTGTACTTCTCTGTGTTCATTACTTTGCAAATGGCTGCAAAAACATCCTTTGTTTCATTGGGGCACACTAAAAAGGTAATTCACTACTCAGTGTAGCTGAAAAATCCTTAGCATAATTCATCAGCACTAGTCAGGAAAAGAATGTTGAACTGGAATATGGAGTTTCCATAACTGAAACGTTTTGAGAAAACAGCTTGATTCCAAAGTTGTAATAGAAACCAGGCACAATATTGTGGAAATGGGAACCACAGGTATTAGAGGGGTCTTCATCCCTGCTTTCCTGCATGAGAAATGTAAAAAATTATTATTTAATTTCAATTCAGAGTGTTCCAGCTGTAAGAATCTACAACAAATTTTGAAGTCCTGGTCCTCTGTGAAAAGGGATCATTTTTCTTCAGAGCTCCATCATTTGCCCCTCTACCAATCTTTTTGCCATCTGCAGCTTCTCCCCAGCAAACTGGAAAAGCCATTGTTTATATGGAAACTAACACAAGGAATACCTCCAACATCTTTTTAATCTGTTTTGAATGTAGTTTAGCAGTTGGTGACAAGGAGCTGAGCCAGCTCAAGAAGCTCAGCCAACTTTGTAGACCATCAGCAAGAGATGATGCTTGTTTCCAGAGAGAGAAATCCTACACTATTTGTTTCAGTTTACCCTTCTGGTTGTGCCTGCTCATTAAGATTTCTGAAAGTGGTGTCAGTTGGTCTTTGTATTTCAGTGTAGCTGGTGTGATAATACTTACAGTTATAAATCAGTCTATTGTTCAGTGATGCTTAGCGTCAACCCTACCAGTATCTCAAGATTCAGGGAAAAAAAACAGCAGCTAAATTTTTATTTTCAAATAAAATCTTCATCAGAGTCATTCTGAATTCTCCTAGCTTGAAGGAAGATGCTCATCAGGCATGTGTTTTGTTACACATAACTGTATCACCTAGGGGATGACATAAGAATCAGACTAGGCCATGAATCACTAATCCCTCATCATTGCTTCCAGTGAAAGTGTACTCTGTGGGGCAGAAAAACTGATTTTATAAGGTGTTATGGAACTCCTTTTCTTTTTCCTTTCTCTATTCTCTATTAGCATATTTCTTCCCTTTTACCACTTGATCAACCTGGAGCAGAAAATAATCTGCTAAGGAGTACCTATGAGAAACCCTCCTTTACTCCATTTAGACAGACTAATGTGAGCAGGACTCACTAGATGGTGGTTGTTCAGGATGTGAGAGCCCAAACAGACCCCATGGAGTGAGTTGTCACATGCAGTAAGGCTCCAATTCATAAAATAACCCTTCTCCAAATGGAAATGAGGCTCAGGATAACTATGGCTAACCACAACTTCAACACAAACCTACATATGCTGGTATCACTGCTCACTCTCAAATGGCAAAGGGTAGCAGAATTTCCAGGGTTATGTGTTTCAAATATTGGGCTTCCGGAGCTTCTGGTGGCCTTTTACTACATATTCATGTGTGAGTGCACAGCAGGGCCACCAGCATATTCATGGATCTCATGAATGCTCCGGTTCCCATCTCACTGAGAGAGCATTACAAAGTGAATCCAAAATCAGCCAAAGGCAAAAGGACCCTAAAAGGGTCTTTCCAAGCAGGCCTGAGTAAAGAAGACAAAAGAATCAATTATCTATAAATGAGAAAAATTACACACTACCATTCCTAATCCCTTTTGATCTGACAAGAAAAATACTTAACATGGCTGTATTTGTGCACATACCTTAACCTCCTCTTTGAACTCCAAAGAGTCTTTAACAAAGCAGAAGATGTGTGTAAGTTTTTATTCTGCTTTAAACTTGAGTCACACACCTCAACTCAGCCCACCTGGGAGCAGAACCAGTGCTCAAGCCCAGGGACCATGAGAAGCAGCCGGGACTTCAGTCCTGAGCAAATGCTTCTTCAAGATACATGTTGTTTGTTCACATAAAACCTTGTGCTGGATGCAAAACTGCAGCCCTCTCCTCCCCTAAGTACCTCAACCAGTATTTTAAGCAGTGTTGCTCCCAGAGCTGCCCCCTGGGATGGTTTATGGACCTTCTTTGTAGAGGAGGGAAGAACCCCACAAACATGTGGAGAAGGTGGAAATGTGGCAGAAGGAAGACAAATATTTGTAAACAGTTTCATTCATCACCCAGGAGGTATGAAACAGGAGCAATGAAACGGGAGCTGTGCCAATTCCCTCTTCACAAGTGTTTTCAAATAACACTTGTCTCACTCCTTGTCACCTCCCAGACCGGAAAGTAAGAGCATTAGCTCATCACTCCTTCACATCAGCTGAATCCATGCTCTACAATAACCACCTCTCATATATTGTAAGACTGTGGGATTTCAATATTTAAACTTCAATCTCTTCCATTTCCCTTGAAAGACCAGCAGGAGGACTTGTCAGCAACTCACTGTGCAAGAAAGAAGTGGACCATTAACGCCAAGAGCACTTGCTGTGAAGCTACACTTCACATGAGATGTGAGCTTTGAATGCAAAAATGTGGCTCTGCCTTCTGTGTCAGAGAGCTTCAAACCAGCCACTCAATGCATGACAGTGCAAAATGATGTCTGCAGTGCCCAGGTACGTGAGGCTTGTTGCACAGAGCAAAGGGTATTAGATCCTAAAGGGATTAATAGGCTCAACAGCTCTAACCCAACAGCTGTGAACCTTGGGAGGGTACAAGGGCTGGGAATGCGAGCAGCAGCAGAACTCTTATTCTCCCTAACCAACCTCTCCTATTGTTGCTGTCAGAAACCAAATGCTGGGCTAGATGGCCAGCACAGATATTTCTGCAGGATAAAACAAAAAAATACCTTAGTCTTAACTCAGAAACATCCAAATCTACACCCACTCCCTTCTAAAATCTGTGGCCCAGGTCTGCAGTGTTGTGTCTAAAGTGGTATTTGCTTAACTTGAAGAGAGAGAGGAAATCCCTAAATGTATTTCTAGCTTTATTGCTCAGAAATTCACAGAGGAGAAATGAAGGACCCTGAAGAGTTATGACACATGCCACATACCTCCCAAGCTCTATTGATTTAAGCCACAAGAACCTTGCTTCACTTTGATCTCTGAGCCACATTTGCATTTATTGAGCAATACCTGGCAAAGCAGTGCCATGTATGAGGTGTCAGCTACTCAACCCCTCAGTGAAATCATTGGAGCAAATATGAAAAACAAGAGTCACTCAACCAGTATGGCAGCTGTGTGGTGAGAAAAAAACCTGTGTGTGACTTAAGAACAAGGTATGGGTTAAGGTAGGGGAGAAAAGAAAGGAAGAGAGACCTAAAACACTTAAGGCTGGAGAACAGGAGCACTTTGCTGCAAGTTTTTGCACGTGAGCTAGAACAGTGGCCATGGCACAAACATGAGAACAGCATTAGCTTAAGCATATTTGTGGATATTTACTCTCCATTGATGTTTTAAAGACTGGATTTGTAAAACCAAAAATGTCCTTTCCCCTCCACTGCTGAAATCCAGAGACGGCTTCTGCTGTTGACGTCAGCAGGAACCACACTAGGTCAAAGCACGTTATTTTCAAAAATCTCTCTGAAATATAGTCAACACAAACAAATAATACAATTCCTACAGGCCTACTTATATTTACTAGGGAGTCAACCTGAATTTGCTATGTGATCCATGAAATCATAAAAAGCAAAAAAAGCTACATAAAAAGAGAATAAGCCTGAGCTCTCAAGTTGAATACACAATTTTACACCATTATTTTAAAATATGATGGCACTGCCATAAATATGTGATCTTCTGTCTTCAAGAGCAGTCACACTTGCATTAGGCTAGCACAGGAGCAACAGTTGAGGAAGCATGAGAGCTGCCCTATCATATGGTTCCAGAATCCCCAATATCTGCTGGGAATCTATCCTTTCTTTTCTCCCTGTAATATGAAGTGAAAGGATGGAGGCTTTTTAATTTGTTCATTTGCTTTGGGAGGAGAGATGCCTGAGAAAACCTTATGAGAGGAACTTCCTTCAGAGGCACATCTGCCCTCAAGAAACACCTCCCAGTGAAACCTGTTACCCAGTAAGGAGCTACCCAGGAGGAGAGGGCAGTGTTTGACTCACTGTAGGATGGGTGCTTTCACAGATATTCTCACAAACCCAAAAAACATGTAAGATTACAGTCTGTGAATTCACTGTATTTTCCATTGGTTTTTTTCTTTTTTTAAAATATAGTCTATAAACAGATTTATACTACTTTTAGAAAAGGCAATGTTGCTGGGAAAGTGACAGAGTGACATACAGGAGATGAGCTTTGTAGGAGTAGGAGGGCTGTGGGTTTCCCTCACCACCATGCCCTGCCAGCCGTGCCCCAGGCAAAATATGTGGTAAACTATCCTGGCAGCTCTGCTGGGAGCATGGCCATGATGGCCACAGGGACCACAGGGCTGGCTACAGCAGGGTGAAGAAAATGCTGTGCCAAAAGGAACCTCAAGGTCTTGACAGCCAAATCACCACCAGTCCCAACAGTGCTACCTGTACAGAGACCGCAGACATTTTACAAGGACACCAAATGCTCTCCTAAGCTTATTAGCCCAGAGGCAGAGAAGTGGCTCCATGATCCCTCTCCTGTCTGGCTAGGTAGGGTTGCCATCACATCCAGGATGAGTGACTCAAAGCCTTCCTTTGAAGCTGCCTGCTGCAGCTACAACCCCATCAATGTGGAAGTTTTTAAGCACCTTCTTCAGCCTCTGAATACCTACTTTATTTTCCCTTTGCAATCAAAGAGCTAGGCAAGTCTAGGAGAGAAGGAATGGGTAACTCATCAGTGACTTCAGCAGTCTTCAAGATCAAGACTGCCTGCTTGATGCAAAGCCCCAGCAAATGAGTGAAAACCTAAGTTACATTCAGAGTGGGTACAAAACCATGTCAACATCTATGCACTTCTTTTTATGTCCCTTTTATTAAAGTATTTACATTTGCAGCTTAAGAACACAAATCTTTTAGCAGATGTGCCATTTGTGAGGCACATCCCCAAGTAATTGACTTTCAAGCTATAAATACAGCATGTCTCACCTACCACGCCTGTGATCACGAGCTAAAGAGAGCCTGCAGAGTGGGAGGATGGTCATTTGAATTTGTGAAACTCTCATAGGATGCGTAACTCTAGCACTAATTTTGGCTCATAACTTTTCCCCACAGTAATGTATATCCCCTTCAGACTCTTCCTTTAATCCATCCACAGGTACTTTCATGCCCCAGGAGGGTTTGTGACCAGTCCAGGACTCCCAGGAAGGAGCTTTTAATGCTTCATGACAAACTGGTACCTATGTAAGAGATCAGAGGTCATCACATCGTCATCACAACACCACCCACCCTCCCGTGCCTTGTCACAGTGCCTTTGACAGACATCACATATTCCCTTTGCTGTTTCCAATGGGACAGGCATGACTCATGGAGTAGTTCTTGGCCTGGCCACACAAAAGACAACAATGAAAGGAAGGAATACAATTTTGATGAAGAAAAAAAGATATTTTTGTTTAGTTTTGATTTTTTTCCAGTGTTGTCTGGGGTTGTTTCATTTTTAACAACAACAAATCCCAGGTACAATCCCCAACATAAACACAGAATCACAGCATAGTTTGGATTGAAAAGTACCCTAAAGACTGTCTAGTTCCAAGGGTTCCAAGAGAGATGTGCACCTTCCACTAGACCAGCTTGCTCCAAGCCCCATCCAGCCTGGCCCTGAATACTTCCACGGATGGGGTATCCACAGCTTCTCGGGACACCCAGTTCCAGTGCCTCACCACCCTCACAGTCAAGAATCTCTTCCCAATACCTAATCTAAGCCCACTGTCTTTCAGGGTAAAGCCATTCCTCCTTGTCCTATTCCTACCTGCCCTTGTAAAAACTCCCTTTTCAGCTTTTTCTAGCTACTGGAAAGTTCTATATGGTCTCATTGGGTAGATTTTGGCAGGTTTTACAGCAACTAAGAGCTGTGGGGCAGCTGGATGTACAATAGACATTTTTCTTCTTTTTGTTTTTATTTTGTTTGTTTTGTTCTTGAGCAGGTTTGATCTGGCAATCAGCTCTTATAAAGCACTAGGATTAAAACAGACTGAGTGGTTTATGCCCCATTCCACCCATGGCTTTTCACACAGCTCAGTTTCCTTTTCATTGGAGTTTACTTACAGGGACTGCAAATTCTCTCCTAGAGAAGTGAGGGGTGGGTTTCAGCCTTTCTTCCTCTGCATAACTGCATTTAGCCATGTTTTGCATGAGCAGAGTTTAATTTATACCAGATATGAAAATTCATAAAGTTCCTCTATGACCAGTGAAAAATAGTAGACCTCTGCTCCAAATCTCTTACAGAAGAGAAAAAAAAATAGTTGTGAAAGAACTGGAGGACAATAGGTTACAGTAATGACAAAATAAGAGCATTTAGCCATATGTCTGATATTGTTAAACAAAATCCATTATGGAGTTTGCATGTGCTACCTATGAATAATAATAACTGGAAGTATGTTGGAAAAGAAAATACATGAAAATCACAACTTCCAATAAAGAAATGTGCCATCAGCAAACATGATTATCCAGCCAGCCAGTACCAGGGTCCAGGAAATTCTGTAAATCTGAAGTGCACATCCCCTCCAACCCTTCCATCAATTACTTCTCTTCAGAAACTTAGCTTTGAGCCTGATTGAGCCTTAAAAAAAAGCTTTTTGAGAGAATATATCCAAACTTCTTCCGCAAGAGACAAAACACAAAAAAATGCAGCATAAAAACCCTCTTCCTCTTAGAAAAGAGGGACAGGTTGCATCTTCCTTTGGCTCACTGTTGAACCCTGTCTAGAGAATTAGAAGCAAAAGGAGTTTGTAAGCCACCTATTCATTGGTAATTCTGTCCATTTGTGCAGTTCTCAGGGGTGGGATTTAGCAGCCCCAAGGGAGCTATGAACAGAGCTTGTCTGTGACACCCTTCAGCAAGTCATTACACGGGCACAGATCAGCAGTCAGGACAGTGCCAACCCACCCCTGCGGAGGAGACCAGACAGCCTAAATAAAGAACTTATGATGAAGCTTTTCCCTTCTCCCACTCCTGACGGCATTAAAAGGACCAAAACAGAACATGATGCAGAGAGGTAAGCAATTTCATCCTAAAATCAGATTATTTAATATTCCAAGTAGAAACATATAAAAGCATCCTCCCTGGCAAAACTGGTTACCCAAGCCAGTCTTGCTTACAAAATCCTTTAAAAGCTCATTTCTGTGCTTTGTCTCATTGCTGTCTTTGCCTGCCAAAAGCAAAGTCTAATTTCCCAGTTTGGCCACTGTTTTGCATGTGATGTCATTTTTCAAGTACTCTGCAGCATGCTACAGTATTTGGACTATTCAGGCTGGGTTCAGTGTTTACCAGCACCACCACCATGTGCAGAGAACATTGTCTCAAAGCATCAGGCCTCCCATCAGCACCACAGCACAAAGGCCAAGCATCCCACCCCAGCACTACCTGCTGAGCTCCCTAATTGCAGCTGACAGGACATCAAGTCCCAAAACAAGGAGCTGACCTATGACTTTGTCCATGCAACCCCACCAGAGGATGGGCACCTCAGCCTCCCTGGGTGGCCCACATGCAAAGCCACACAGCCACAGGTGCTTCTGATTTGGAGGAACCTGGGCGAGGGCTCTACCTCTCTCCAGGACACAGCAGCACTGCAGGAACCTGATCCAAAGCTGGACTGAGCAACACCCAAGAGCTGCCCCCTCTGAGGGAAAAGCTGCAGAAGGAGAACAGCTAAAAAGGCTTTCTGATATTCTTTGTGTAACCGAATTTACACCAGCATAAGTTTATAAGGTCTTCAATGAAGCTAAAATGATGAGAAAAATAACTTCAGCACACCACTCTTTTTCTGAGAGACAGAAAGCAAGCACTGATCTGCTTTGTACATACTGGCCAACAAAGAAGGTAGCACACATGGAGTACCACAATGGGCATCCAGTGAAGTCACTCTTTACTTCTCCCCAAGGTGGTGACACATCTCAGAACCAACCATGACACATCTCCAACCATGCAGCACAAAGCTAAATCAGGGATTAATTGTACTCAGATAAGTAGCTGCAGTATCAGGGCTAAGACAGAGGGCAGGATTTGAATCAGAATAATAGAATCATTTAAGTTGGAAAAGACCTCCAAGATCATCAAGTCCAACCACATTACCCAGCACTACCAAGCTACCACTAAGCTACCACATGTCCCCAAGTGCCAGATCCACACATCTTTTAAAAACCTCCAGGGATGGTGACTCAACTTCCCATGATGAAATTTTTCCCAATATCCAATCTAAACGTCCCCTGACAAAGCTTGAGACTGTTTCCGCTTGTCCTATTGCTTGTTAATTGGGAGAAGAAACCAATCCCCACCTGGCTACAAGCTCCTTTCAGGCAGTTGTAGAGAGTGGTAAGGTCCTCCTGAGCTTTCTTTTCTCCAGGCTAAACACCCCCAGCTCCCTCAGCTGCTCCTCACAGAACTTGTGTTCCAGACTCTTCACCAGCTCCACTGCCCTTCTCTGGACTCTCTCCAGCCCCTCAATGTATTCCCTGCAGTGAGGGGCCCAAAACTGAACACAATACTCAAGGTGCAGCCTCACCAGAGCCTACTGACTCTGAAAAAACAATATTTAGCCTCCACCAATTTAGTATTATGTCTTCAGTACTAAAGTGCACTAATTTTAAGAGAAGAAAGCACCACTAAATACTTTGGAAAACATCTAGGTCTTTCACTCAGATGCCTTTTTGAAACATCACCAGTTTACCCACAGTGTTTGTCTGTCACTTTAAAAGGCAATGTTTCCTAAATCCATTTGAAACCCACAGGTCGGCAGCAGCCTTGTTACTTTTTCTTCTTATGCAAATTCATTCTCTTTGCAAAACCCAAGGTTTTTCAGGTGCAGCTAACACATCAGTCATCAGCACTGCAAAGCTCATCAACACAACTCTCACCTGAACATTTTGGGGAGTTTATTTTTTTCTAGTATTGAATTGACACATCCCAGCACAAAGATCACCACGAACTTGGCTCTTCAGCTGTTCAGCCAAGGAGTTTTTCTCTCACAGCTGACCCGGCACTTTGGAAAGGGAGAAGGTGCAAGCAGGAGGTCTGACCTGGGTGCTGTAAGCAGTGAGAAGAAGACTGCAGAGCTCTGTGCGCCGTGACAAGTCAAAGTCAAGCCACAAGACATCCACATCACTTGGCATGCCAGGTGCCTGGATAGAAAATAACCATAGGTCCATCTGGGATTCAGGAGACAGCTGCCACAGATCTGCCATGTAACATCAGGGCATTTGGCTCATCCCATCATCTCTGAAACACAGGGATGCAATGTTTGCTCGTCTTTGCCTGAGGAGCATTGGGCAGGAACAATCTCTGGCCACATCTGTGACCAGCAGCAAGCCAAATAGCTAACAGGGGCTTGATGTGCACCCCTCAGAGCAGCTGTATCCCAAATCAACATGTCAGAATAAGGAGCCCTTTGGTATTAACCAAAGCCCAGTCACTTTCATGCGGTTATCACTTTGAAAGCCACGCAGGGAGCAAATTAAACAAGCTAATCCAGCTGGTGTCAAGTACTGCCAACACACATCAAGGAAGATGACATCAGGCTTTGCTTCTGCAAGACAGGCAATGAGCTTTTTGTTTGTCCTCCTGTGATAACAGGTATCAAATGCCAGGCAAGTGTCAAGTCTAGAGGGGAAAAAAGAAATCCATCCCTCCAAGGTCAGGTATTCCTGCTCTTTGTGCCTGCAAGGAAAAGGCAGCCGTGCTCTCCCTGTGTCTATTCAGCAACAGGCTGAAGTAACAGTGACTGTGTAGTGCATGGCCAGAACATGGAGCCATTTTATGTCTGCAGCAACACTGCTGGTATAATCAACTGACATGTACCTCACTTCTCTTCATTGTGATTCACGCTCCTTGCTAATTAAACAGCACATGACAAATGCAGCGTTATCAGAAGCAGCTGGAGAGCTAGTAAATCTTGCAGCACTTGAACAGAGGAGCCGTGCAGTGTGATAGCACCCTCCAGGTGTTGAGACAGGGCTGATGAAGGATGCTGGATCCAGGCAAGGCATAAACATCTCTTGTCAAGTACGCTTGAAGTTGTCTCAGCCCTCAGCAGTGGAAGATAACCATGTGCTACGTGCACAGACAACCATGAATAACACCAAACCCTTACCTAGGTGCTTCCCAGGTGCCAGACCTTTGGACAAGAGGAGCCTGGCTGATGCGCTTTCACAACCTGCAGTCATGGAGACCCTCTTTGCATGCTGGGTATTTTACTTTGCACCAGGATCCTCCTCCAGACCCAATGCTCCGATCTACCAACACAACCTTTATTTCCAGCCTCAGCCTAACACCCTCCCATCCTCAGTTTTCCCCTCTGGCTCTAAGGCAACACAGTGCAATGAAGCAGCCTGTGCCAATGTACATCATGGGAGGATAAAAGCAGATCTTCAGCATCTTAGAAAAAGGCAAAAGAAGCCAGAGTGATACCAAATACACTTAGTTTAAAGGGCAGCCAAGGGTTAAAACTTCTGTGCATATGCTGTAAAGCTATTCTTTCCAGGGGGCAATTGCTCAACAGACTTTTAGAATCCTGTATAGTTACTGCTTTTCTCTACACAACATCTTTTTTTCTGTCTAAAAAAATACTATTGTCAGACTACATCATTCCTTCCTCTTTACTGTGATTTGTGGTGATTTGGTGGAAGGATTCTTTAAAAATAAGTAGCAGCTGATGCACTTTTACAGCAAAAGCCTGCATTTTTCATCATTGTTGTCATGGGTTTATTTATACAGAGCAATTCATGTAGAAAATCTCCCCCCAGCACTGGGCAATCCAGGGCACAGCCACACTGAAAGTCACAGCCCATAACTGCAAAGTAAGCCTGTACACAAAAAAAAACCCCACAGAACCAAACAGAAGAAAAAAAAGAATAAAACCTAGAGACCTTCAGGGATTTTACGTCCTCAAAGCTCCTGGGAAGAGAGGATGCGCCTGAAGCTCAGGTGCTTGCACAGAATGTGATGGTGGTGACCCAGCATGTCTCTGGCAAAGGAGGTTGAAGCTTGGAAAAGCAGAAAGATTTTGACTCCTTGTTTAACTAGAAGGTGAAGATTTTGGTCTTGTGGCTGGCAAATATGTAGTATACAGTCACTCCTGTTACATTTAGAGAATTGTTTCAATTGTGAGAGGAAAAAGCTCTTCATTTAAGTGCATCTTAAACCTCTGCTGACTCATGTGAACATTTTGGCACTCAGACCATTTGCAGGAGCTTCTTTCTAATGTTATTTCCTCTGTGTGAATACCTATATGGGGCACTTCCATGTTTATTTTTTGGCTTGACCTTCAAATGCCAGGTGGGTTTAATAGCACAGATGCAGACAGCAAACCTAAGAAGTGTTCCCTGGCACCTTAATCCAAAGAATGTGACTGACTTTTCACTGTCTGCTCCTGGCTGTCGTGATTGACCTCAGCAATGTCTCTTTCACCAGGCCACATCCCAGTCCTGGAGAAAGCCTTCCAAGTAAGTCAGCTAAAAAAGCCCAGCAAAGACCCACAGAAAGGGAGAAGGAGCTGTGGGGATCAGCAGCACACGCTGCTGCTTCACTCCCAGCCCTGCTGCAGCATGTCACCAAGAGCTCTCCATGTCCCACCTGCCAGGACAGTACTGAGGGCAGCCACAGTGTCCACCTGGCGGCCTGCTCACCCAGCTGCAAGCTCAGGATACTTGTGCCCAGGCTGGTGTCCCAAGGCCTGGCCCTTGTGCCACATGTCACAGCAGCACCTTTAGCCGACTCCTGTCCTTAGAGGCATTAGTTTTTCCCAAACACCCTTCTTCCACCAGCTCTAATTGCTTCACTTGACCTGCCTTTCCTGTGGCTGGGAAAGGTCTGCCAGCTCCAGCTCCATGCACCTTGTCTGAGGCTGAGATTCTGTCACATCAGGTGACAGGTACACATCATCACCCTTGTCCTGACTTCCTCCTATCCCTACTTGTTCCCTGACTGCTCACATCTCAACCTTCCCTGATCCCCTGTACTTGTCCTCTACGTCCCCAAACTCTCACATTCCAAGGTTCCCGTGGACAGACATATCTCTGGGGTCACACAGGGGTGATGGGTTGCTGGCTCTCCTGCACCATCAGACACACTGACTGAGTCACTGTGGCTCCAAGCAAGCAGCTGTAGCAATGCTATGCAAGTATAGGATGGTCCATGGCTGAGTATCCCAGCCCTCTCTAGCTGCAAAATCAGCTCTCCATCATGAGTCATCTGATTATTAAGTACCAGGGAATGAGCTGGACGAGAGGTGACACCACCCCCAAAGACACAGAGATCAATGTTTTGTGACACTGCATAAGCACCAAGCTGGTGGAGAGCATCTGAAGCCAGTCACTGTTTTCACAGAAAACAAACCATAAAGCTGCTGGTGAACTTGCAGCATCTTTCCACCCTGCATTCAGCCAGAAACATGACCACAAAGTCCTGTGATTCACCCTGAAATTCATCTCCAGGGCAGCAGAGACACCTCCCAGGACAGAGGCAGAGGAGGGCAAGCACAGATTTGGCAGAGGTGGTCAGGACCCTTTGTCAGGGGCTGAGCAAGTGCCACAGCAGCAAGCCCCAGCTCCCAAGCCAGCTGGTCATGCTGGTTGCAACCACCTCGGGCACACAGGCAGCAGTGTGAGGCTGCAGGCCCTGCTTTGGGGCAAGGAGGCCATGTCAGCATGCAGAACACTTACTGCCTTTGACAGACCTTCGAGCAGGAGGTCAGTCATCGTGCTACAGGCAGCACAGGATTAATTTTTCCAGCACAAATAGCATTTTTGTTGCCATTATTCCGTGACTCAGCACTCTGCATTTTTCATTTAGTGCCATTACAAAAGAGCCAGGGCAAAAAGTGGGGCAGACAGATGTAAGCCTCACCAAAAGGATGTTGGAGAAGTATGCCAAGGAGCTGGTACCGCTGGCACAGCACAAGAGCTCTGTGACAGCTGGAAGAGGAACAATTACAAGTGATGTGTAGTCAAGCAGTGTAAACTCATCATGTGTGCAGGGGAAATCTCTCTGCATCTGCCAGCATGAAGTGCGTCAGAGCTCAGGCACAGAGATGATCTCACATCTGCTGAAGTACCTGGTTAAGGCTCCCAAGGACCAAGATGTGCTCCTTAATCTATCGGTAAGCACCAGGATCCTCACACAATTTGTTTGCTCTGTGACGTCATGAGAAACCAAACTCCCTTGCTTGGAAAATAAAACAGAATGAGCTTTAGCAAGCTGCTAAGGGAGCTGGCTGATGAACAACAAGCTTATGGGGCCAGGCAGCATTTTACATCCCTGAAACAGCATGTCCCATGTCATACAAGGGAAAGCGCAGGTCTCTGGGTCTCACACCCAGGGTCAGAGCTGCTCCACAGTGTGTGGGTGGTATCTCCTGAGCCACATTTGGTCACCCCAAGAAAAGGGGGTACAAAAGGTAACACATGTCTTTACCATTAGACTCCTCTGGCAGCCACTGGAGCAGCCACTCCAGGTTTGGGCCAGGAGCAATGGACTACAGTGGGCAAGGACCAGTTTATCCCACCAAGCTTGTCGTCACCTTGGTGCTTCTGCAGGTCAGGCATCCTGCCAGCCCAGGCGTCTTTCTAACCTGTCAAAGAGTCAGCATTCTCAAAACTAAATCAGTAGCTGTCCCAGGTTGCCACAGACATAATTAAAAGAAACTGACTGGCATTTTAATATCCTTTGCTGTTGAATCTGTAATGGGGTTTCTGAAAAGATGTCTTAGTCTTAAGCTTCAAAAGGTGTGCCTGTCAGAGATTACACAGTGGCTCTGACCATAGTACTGAGACTCCTGCTATAAACTAAAATTAATGCAGCTCAGTGTTAGGCTGCAGCTTAGCTGAGCCAATGAGCAGGAATGTTCTGTGCTCTAGCAGGGTGTGAAGAAAGGGAAGATGAGTAACTCCTGCTTTCTTTCTATGCATAGCGAATAGGCCAAATTCTGACCCTTTCTACATTGCTGTAAAGTCAACTGCATTGCTGCTGGTTGGAAAGTGCCCAAGGGAAATCTACAGATGTACTAAGAAGTCTAAAACGTCTAAAAAGACCTGGCAGAAATACCAGCTAAGCAAGTCTCAAAAGGTATCTTCAGAGGGTCCTAGCTGCACTATATGTCAGCATGATAACCATTAGGTTCACCCCAAATAAGCAAATCCAGCCCTAGTGGTAGATAGGGCCATGGGAGGCTGCAGCTCTGAGGCCCTCCAAATCTCAGGTCACGAAGCAGTGGCTGCTGGCATTGTGGTTCTTGGACAAACCTTTGCCCTCCAGGACATAACCCAGCTTCAGAATAAACCACCACGAGACACAACAGGGCAAAATTAAATCACGAGGACTGAACCTTCACTCCCCCCAAGGACCAGCAATATTCAGTAGAGCATATTAATAACTTCACACTGAGGCAAGATAGGCTTCTCAAGACCAGCTACAATGAGGATCTATTAAGTCAATCACAATCAAAACTTAGTCTGCCTTCAACTGACTTCCAATTAGGATGCAGTAACATTATTAAAGGGCTCAGACAGGCAAATTAAAAAGCTACACTGAGGAGGAATCACTTCCTCAGAATCATACTCAGAAATAAAAGCCTCCAGAAGTTCATATTTCTGATTTTTAAAAAGCCCAGGAAACACATCATCTAATTAAAAGTCTTGCTAACTTTATGTCACTGTTGAGTTTTCCCCTTTTGGATACCATTTTTTTTCCTATCCAGCTGCCACCAAACCAAAAGGGTTTTAAAGATTAGAAAGAGGAATTTTGCAAATCAATTTCAAAAATTCAAGAGCAAAGAGAGCAAAATCCATTTATCTGTTTGTTGATCTGAGGAGTAACCACCACAGTAACTCTGGAAACTCTCTGAAATATATTCAAAATGAACCAAAGGCAAAACCAGTAGTTTCCCATGCCAGGGAGGGGAACTTTTCATGTTTTAAAAATATAGGCTTTATTACTGTATTTATGAAATAACCTATAAATTAATAATAATTATATTTCAATATAATATGCCTGATTTTTGTGTATATATACATACATATGTATATACACACAAACTAAAGTTAGCTGCTCATCAACAACAATACTTGCCCAGCCTGAACACTTACCTCAGAGTCTGGAAAAGTTATGTTCTTACATCAAAGACTTCAGATATCAGAGGCAGGTGGTGGAATATTCATCTCCAAAAAACTACAGGAAGAAACATCCATCATCTTCCATGCTGGAGGTCAGGTGAAGCCCTAGCATAAGTCAAGAATATCACAGCTTTTTTTTGACACTTACTTGAACAAATCACCTCCAAATCAAGGCTGTTACAGTCATACAAAACAAGACTTTTTCAATTTAGTGAAGGATCCAGAAAACAAAACCAAAAGCAACAACAACAGCTTTGGGGAAGGCCCCAATTTCCATGACTCCTGACCTAAAATATCATTGCTCTCACCAATCCCCCCTACCTCTAACACTCATCTTCAAGTTCAGCATTTGCTTTCATTTATCTCCACACCCATGAGACTTTTCTCTTCTTTCTTTTTTTTTTTCTTTTCTTAAAATTTGTAATTGCAACTAGTTCAGCTCCTGAACAAAATCCGCTGAGAAACAAAGTGATCTGTCTAACCTGAAATTGCTTTCCACTACCCTCAGTTTGTTTGGGTTGGGTTATTTCTTGCCCTTGGGTTCTTGTGTAGTGGTTTTTTTCCTCTTGTTTTTACTTAGTTTTCTTTTTATACATACCTGGTGACACAAAAATGCCACCCAGCCATATTTTGGTCCCCATCCCTGGAATGACAGTAGGGTAAGCATATAGTCACTATACACATATTTCTATACCCGGGGAAACTCCACGATCAGGAACCTCATCCCTGTTCTATGAACTGCATCTGAAAGGAGAACATGGGAAACTCCACCTGGCACGTTTAACGCCTTCCCCATCTACTTTTTATTGTAGCTTCTGAAAGGTTAGCTCTGTTGAAATGGCAGGACTGAATGGCAATTATCAGGAAGTGATATGGCAATTATCAGAAAGTATCTAAACAGAAAGGGCAAGAAAACAGAATGAAGAGGTCTGGGTCTACTTTCCAACTGCAGCTGTGGCTGCTGTGTGACTATGGAGGAAGCCAGGTTCCTCTCCTTCATGCTCCAGCCTCTCCATCTACCTAGTGGGGTGGAAATTATTCCTTATCTCTTAGGAGTCCTCCTTCACAACACACACCCAGCTGAAGAAAAAAGAAAAAAAGTTTGGACTGAAATCTTTTTCCATAACTAAGAAATTTCATATTAAAAGGTTACTATTTTCAATTGGATTTGGCAATTAAACAAATTTGTGCATTGCATATGCCTTCATTGTGTCTGTGCACAGAAGCATGTGATTTTTGTTGTTGATTTGGGTTTTTTTAAAAAAAAATTTGTTAGGTTCTTTCTAAAAACACCTTAGTTATCTTTGAGGCTGTGCAGGAACCCAGTAAAAAGGTCACACTTTGCTGTGCTGCTTCTTCAGTTCTGTGTAATCCCAACCCTCATTTTTAAACCAGAAAAGGGCCTTCTGGTTCTCACACTGGGCTGCAGGAAATACCTACACGAAATCACACAACACTCTTGTCAGCAGAATGACCAACAAGTCCAGCAGCTGCTAATTTCCTGCCTCCCTTTCTACTTTCCCAGGCCAAACATGGCATGGGTGCAGGACAACTGTAATTCCCTACATGGTAGTAGCTGGTTTATTCCGTTGCTTTCCAGGCCAACAACCAAGGTGGGTGCTGATTTATCTCAGCAGAGTATTTGGCTCCATAGCACAGGATTGAACAAAAACAATATTGTGGACTAAATTAGCACTGGTTTATCTCCACTGACAGCAAAAGACAAAAAGTGAATTTGGCAGCATGAAAGAGATGAAGGAGATACAAATGTTGAGGCAGACAGCACAGGATCATGTACTTTGAGAGCTCTTATGTTTATGCCTTTAAAATGCATGCCAAGTTCTTTCTCTAGAAGTACATATCTTTAAACTAAAGATATGTACTAAACTTTAAACAGCCTAAAACTGCACTGGCAAGCACAAGGTCAAAAAGAATTTTTCCTGGGATTACCATACTTTCTATGAATAGCAACTACATCTTCTCCACCTTGCTCCAGGCACCAGGTGTGGTTTGCATTGGAGGTGAGATACCATATTGCACATCACAGCTCCAACATCTGATGTATGCTGTGCTACAAAATGAGCCTGATGGTTTGGCAGCTTCTCCTTCACACGTAGCCTGTAGGTAGCTCCCCAGCTAAGGCAGCTGGTTTTTCCTGAAGCATTTTGCTGATGGTGTTTATCTTGCAGCGCCCAGCACCTTGGAGCCATGATCCTCAAACACAAGCAAAAACATTGCTATAAGTTCAGTTGTAAGCACACAAACCAAGGTCACAGAGGTTCTGCCACTTCTACAGAAATAAAAATTAATTTGTGGAGTCAAAGCATCCTCCATTCATGTAAAACAAACCAGTGCAAGCCAGAATAATTTTGAAGATAAGAGGATCCCTATGGGAAAGGCAGATTTGGGTTCTACTCCCAAGCTCTGGCAACCTCTCCCACCTCAGCCATTTTTTCAAAACCTTTATTACTTCTCCTCTCTGAAGGGCATCATTCTCTTCCTGGCCAGCCTCACACAGCAGCAGTTTGCCATTCCCAGGTGCTCTCAGTGAGTGTTCTCAGTGCTGTAGAGCTGCACTGCTGGAAGGGTGTGAAAGGCCGAAAAAAAATGTTTGCTCAAGAGGCCCTCATTTCAGAGGCTTGACAAGACCTGAGAAGATGATGATGGGTGGTAGGAGAGGGGCAATATTTCTTCAGCCAGGGAAGTAGTCTGGAGCAGAAGGGACAGGTGCATATGATGACTCCCTGCTGGGATATACTTTTGCAATAGAGATGCCACTTTCCAATTCACTGCCATTCACCCAGCTTACGAAGACAGACTAAAGCTGGGATATTCCCAGGGAGTGGCATCAGCTGACAATGATTTATCCTCTGTTTCACACCTGCCTCAGGAAAACACTTAGGACAGCAAACACACACAGTTTTGTCACACACAACTCTGCAGCTCCTAACTCTACCCCTGGTGCCCTTCTCAGCACAACATTCTCTTGCCAGGATTTGGAGAGAGGCAGGAGGGTTCAAAGCAGCTGAGGCTGGGGCAGAGAACAGACAGCAGTATTCAGAAGGACACACGAGCAGAAGAAGCTGTGAACAGACTGGGTTAAACTTGCAGCAGTGGCCTTGAGAACAAAGCAGCTGAGGCTGGACAAAGTGTGCGTCACAAGCACAGCCTAGAGCCAGGCACATCCCTTGTCATATCCCGCCTGCTGCACATGCTGCTCTGCTCACAGCACTCAGCACTTCCTACAGAGCAGCTCCCTTGGAGGAGACTGAAACAAGGTCAGGTTTGGAGCAGAACCCAACCTCTGAGACTGCAGTCTAGAGCCATGACTTGAAGAGAACTCACAAATGCCACAGAGCCCAAAGGGTCCGGTCTTCTCCAGGTGAGCAAAGAGTGCAGTGAGAGATCAGAGCTTCTGCTCTCTTTAGCTTGTCACTGCTGCACTTCAGTGGCTCAGACACACACAGACCAACCCTTTTTCCATCCCACTCCAAAAAGAAGTGGAGAATGACCAGCTAAAAGATGTAGTCACTCCAAAAGTATAGGAGGCCAATAAAATAATGTAATTCAGACACTCATGGCATGGCAGTGGCTCAGCTCCTTCTCCAGGAGTTTGAGCAATGAGATACAGGTCACCCAAGCTTTAGCTCCTGCTGGCATCCTGTGCACTGGGAAGGGACAGTCACAAAGCCATACAGAAGCCCAAAAGCAAAGAGCATCCCTTTTCTTTCTTTCTTTGGTCACTAGAATTCTCCAAGGAGTCTCACCTGCAGCAGGCTGCCCAGACATCGGGTCTGAGCAGCCTCTCACTGACAGCACACATAACTGTGGGGAGAATAATTGGGACGAACAGACCCACAGCAGAGATGCTATACTTGGGCCACCACTATCCTCTAAGATGGGGGCAGGGGGAGAGGGGTGGTGTACCAGCAGAGGCAGTGCACCTGAGCACCCATTTCTTCCAACTGCTCTTGAAACCAGGAAGAGGACAGCAAGTACAGCTTCGCTGCAGCCCTGGACTGCTCTGCACTCTGCCCAGCCTGCGGACAGGGATCTGCATGACCAGATTTGATTAGGTACTCTTGGCACCATCCTTGATGGCTGGGCTGAGCTCCCCTATCATAAGCAGCAGTAAATGAAACAGGAATAATGCAATGTGAAGGGCTGAGTGATGGAGTAGTGGCTGGAATGGAAACAACTGCCCCTCAAACCAATGATTTGCAGACACACCACACCATTTACTATCATTTCTCTGTAACCTTTCTCCATGAGAAGAAGCAACATTATGGAGCAGGGGTCTCTGTCTTTGGCATAAAGCTAAAAGCTCACGCAAGGAGTTAATTGCTTGGCTAGAAGATACTTTCTCAACCACACCCCACAAAATATGAAGCTCCCCTTCCAGTTCAAAGTCACCAGTGGTTGCAAATGTTTCAATTTCTTCTAAACCAGCCTGGAATTTCATAACCCAAGAGCAAAAAAATCCTTTTCTTCTTTTTTTTTTTTTAAGTATTTTTTGGCTTTCTGTTCACCAATAATAGATACCCACTTGAATTCATGTCAAGTCTCACGAAGCAGCAGGCACTCACATTGCCTGTTGCTAGTACAAAGTTGCTTGTTTCTCCCTTCCACCTACCTCCTGGTCCAATTTGCTGCACCCCTCAACTTTCTCTCCAAATTTCTAGAGGGTTTAGGGAAGGCAAACATACTTACCCAAGGAACCTCCCCATGCATTGCCTCAGCCAACAAACTGCCTAGGAAAACATTAAACTGAAGTTTGGTATCTGCATTGCAGAAGATAAACACCTTGGCAAAACAGGTCAAGCAATATCCACAGGCAAATCTCCACTTCAAGGGAGGTGAACTCAGAGCAGGACCAAAGGGAGTGTAAGCAGAGAAAAAAACAAAGCACAAAGGGCTGGAAGCAGAAAAAAAGATAGCAAAAACTGAGAAACAGGATAACACAAAAGAAGCCTCCACCACAAATATATTCATACTGTGGAAGGACACTAACATCAGGGCTGGCTGCTGCCTCTCCAAAGTTTTCCATGAGTGCTGTGGAGGGATTTTAACCAACAAGCACATGTACAAAGGGCAGAACCATGCTCAACACAAGCCTCTTCCTTTACAACTGTGACTTTTTACTCACCTGAGCAGAAGCATCCTACTGCACTTTCAACTTTTTGCTAAGCAACTTGTCACTTCCTAGCTTGCTCTTTGAAGTATTTTCAAGAGCCTTTCAGTGGGTGTTGCAGGGGCTTTTTGCCCCATAATATCCTGCTTCATTCACCCCACACCACAGAGGAATGCACATGGGGAACCCACATGGGGAACTCGCTCTGACTCATCCCCAGAGCACCATTCACTAGATGGTTCAAGACAAAAATCATAATGCACATCCTCAAAGGGATACTTCTGACCCCTCACACTGCAGAGCATTCCAGAGCTGAGCTCTAGCCGTGGCAATTATGGATTTGAGCCCCAAAATACTATAGCCACTGACAAAGCTGCCTCAGCCTGGTGTTTTCGTCACTTCCAAGCTACTTGACAGCTGGGGCACCCATTTTACCAAAAGTACAGGGTAGGGATAGGTGTAACTATAAATGGATAGCTTTCAGAATAGGAGGCAAAGACTGAGTTAGGAGATAAACCTGTCAGGCAAGCGAAAACACAGGTACAGCAATGAAGAAATTTTCTTCCAGCTTTATGATGTGATCTTGAGTACAGTTGATAACTATGGCCTTGATGCAAAAAAAAAAAAAAAAAAAAAACCCGAAAAACCCCTTTCAACCCTGCTCAAATAAATGGAATAACAGAAAACAGACTCAGTGTATATCACTGGCACTTAATGCAGTTAACTACTAAAAATGAAGTTATCAATTGCATTGTTTTAGTAGATGTGCACATTCCTCAGAGATGCAGCTAAGTGGGGAGAGGAAGAGAAAATAATACCCTGATCTGCACAGTCATCCCACACTCATCTATTGTTTCCACTGTGGTTTGGCTATGCTGTCTAGCATGCTCTGTGTGAAACAATGTGACAGAAATTACTTACCAGCAAGCAAGACCTTCCTGCTCTTTTATGAATGATCTCTCCCAACCCCTTTGCACAGTGGGGAGCCCAGGTTGCTAAATACTCTGCCTGCTGTGGTTTGTTACCGTCTGCTGTCACCCTTCTTTTAATAACATGTTTTTCCACCCAGCAGAGCTAACAGCCTCTTGTAATTTCCAGCAGTGCATTAGTGCCTTGTTACACAACACACTGAGGCACTGACTGAAACACAAAGGACAGAGAGCGCTGGCATGAACCTGGTAGCAAAGGATGGTTCCATCACCCAGCCCTTTGCCCTGATGTGAAGCTTCTCATTTTGATTTAAGGTTAGGCTGTGCTTACAGCTGTTCTTCACCATACCAGGAAGGACAGCCTGAGGCCAGGGATTTCTGGGCAGCAAACAGCCTATGGAGGAGTGATGGACAGACTCCCAGGTTAACAACTCAATAGCACTGATGCCAGGTCCCCACAGAGGGCAGCTCCTCAGCAGGCAGATGGGAGCAAGGTCCAGGGGATAATAACACTGTACAGCAGAGGACAGATCATTTGGGGGAAAGACTCTGTACACTCAGTTTATTTGCTTCAATATTTTACAACCTAATTTGATTCCTCTTGACCAAGGGCAAACTCCCTCCTGCCAGTCATGGCTTGCCACCATGGCTCTTTCTAACCATGGTCTCCACTGGCACCATTTTATTCTGCCACCTGCCACCATCTGAAATCAGGATTGCAGGAGGTTTATGGTGGACAGTTTCCTTGCTGATGAAGCCCACACTGAGCAAAGGAACTTCAACAACAGGAGGATATTTTATCTGAAGCCAGAGCTTGATGCATGTAGACTCTTTTCTCAAGGGGTACAGCTCACCTACAAGCCCTGCCTTTACTCAGTCCTGCCCAAAGGGCAGCCAACATTGCCAAAGGCTATGGGATGCTCCCTGTTCAAATCCACCCAGGGTTTCACACAGACTTGATCAACTCTGCTGCTGCCATGACCAAGGGACATAATCACGTCAACCTTTACTGCTCTAAGAGCAGCCTACTGAGACTGAATCATCACAAGTGGCACGAAAGCCATTTGAATCCAACACTACAAACCTCATTCTCTATGTAATAAGGATTTCCTGTCAAACTACTCTTAAAAATCCAGGACTAACAGACCTTTACTGCCTTCTTTATGTTTTTTTCCAGACTGTGTAGCATGATAGACTTTGATCTACTCCAAGATGTTTTTTATCATCTCTTTTCTGATTAAACTAGGAGAAAAAAGATGTTATAATAAAGTAAACCCATCTGAAAGCACAACACACCAGTACTTGGACCATATTTCATCTCAGTTTTGTGAAAATGCAACAAAGCCCTGCAAAGTAACTTTTCAGCACTTCATAATCAAAAGTAGCCTATGCCAAGACAAATATCCTTCTTATCAGGTCCTTTCCCCAGTAATAGTTGATTTCTGGAAAATAAAAAAAGCCTTTAGAAATAGTTTTAAGAAGTTGCCAGCAATTAAAATGACAACTGGACATAAAGCAGTTCAAAAATCTGATTTCTCCATTTTCAAGATCCAGCTACACTCCTCCCCCCAAACAATAGTTTAATCCTTTTCTCAGATAAAGCTATTAAAACAGAAATCCTAATCTCCAGATGAAATGAAAGGTTTACAAAACACCAAAAGGAAAGTTTCACTGGAGACAAGTTAATTCTTTTAAAGTGCAGTGAACATGTATTTTCAAAGCAAGAAAAACAAAACCAGAAATCCTTTGCAAATGTTAACATGTTTTCAATTTGCCCATTTTTCTTTAGGGAAGAGAAGCAAGAACTACATGATGAATTGACCTGAGTGCCTGTGCTTTTCTCATCTACATCTTCTTCCTCCAGACATAAGGACTTTCAGATGCAAAACACTCTCAAAAATCTGCGTTGCTCTATTTGAAAATTTGAACATAAGCTTGTAATTCATAAATACAGATTTTTGGCAGACTCTATTGACTAGCTAAAGCTTCATTTGCTGTCAGTACAAAAGGTATTATCCTGCAAAAACAGTCAGATTTTAAAACACAGCAGTGTTTTTGGCTGTGGAAGACATCCCACTCCGTAGCCCATGAACATCCTGCTACCATGAACCAGATTCTGCAGTAACTGCAGCCACCCCATGCAAATGGTAGAACACAGGACACTTGTTATTATGGAATAATTGCCTGTCATAATCCAGCTGTGCTATCAGCTCATGGCATTTACCTCAAGCCTATAACAAATTCTCAGACTTCACCAACAGATACACTGATTTTGATCTCCAAAGACAGATTAAGCTAAAATTCATCCTCTGGCTAGGCAGGTACTCATGATTAGAGAACAAGATAAAATGTCCACAATCTCCACAGCAGCTGATCCCAGTGGCCAACTGCTTTCTTATCTCTTTGTGCCCAATGTCCACTCTGCTGAATTCAGCTTGCAGGTACTGGTCCCTATTCCACCTTCTCCTCCTCGCTTTCCCCCCAGTTACCATCCATCACTGTCCTCAGAACTCCCTTCCACCTCTGACCCCTTTGTCAGGCCTGGTTTCCTGGATCTCACCAGAAGAAGGCATCTTCTCTAAGCTCAGCCCTGGGTTTGTGGCCCTCTTCTGAAATGTTACAAGTTTGTATTTTTTGCTTAAACCGCACACAGATCCATTGCAGGTCTATGCCCACTGCTCAGTGAGGACTAGCAGGATCCAGGACCTGACAAGAACTCCAAAACACCCTAACAAAAATTAACTTAAAGGAGATTTATCTGCAGAGTCTTCCTCCTTGTCGCTCACTCATCACAGAGGCTAACACCAGCAGATCCAGCTCCTCACTACAGAGGCCAATGTATTTCTGCTGGAACTTCTGCAATGCAAAAGTGCAAATGACCCTTGGATATCACCTCCCACTGGTACCCAATAGCATCTCAATATAAATTTTATTTTTTCTTATTTTCCATATTTTCAACTCTTCCATATTTTCACTGAATCAATTTTGAACCCATTTTGTGTTGCCAGTAGTCAGTCTTGAACCCATCAATTATTTATAAACAAGTGAAATGGTCCCAGAAATACTAAGCCCCAGCAGCTTCCATTAAAAAAAAACAAACCAAAAAAACCAAAAAAAACCCCACCAAAACCAAAAAAAACCCTATACTGGAAGGAGGGAAGAGCAAAAGGAATACTCAGCCTTCAGTGAACCAAAGGCAGAGCAAGATCAACCTTCATCAGAACCCAGAAAAATCAACCTGTGACAGGATACAGTCCCAGTCAAGGAAAAACTACATTTGGCATCCAGGCCCAGACAGATACCAGAGAACAAAGACACAAGGCCAAAACACCAGATTTAGTCCACTGCACAGATAGCTTTGAGGAGATGTTTTGGGGTTTTTTAAAATTAATATTCATTATTATTTAAATAAGGGTTGGATCATGGAGGAACTACAAACTTGGAACCCTCAGAGCAGCCTTCCCTGCCATCAGGGCCCCTCCAGCTCTCATAGGTGGCAGCAAAAGCCTCTGGTTGGTACAGAAAACCTTTTTAAATTATTAGTAGCATCTCTCTCTTAACAAACTTTAAAACCAAGCAATTACTAATCCCAGGAAAACCTGGCAGATTTGTCAAACTCAATCCTACACAGACTGGGTTGCTTACACTGCACCCAAGGTGACTTTGGTTTGCTAATTAAACAAGACAGAAGCATTACAGAGCAAGGAAAGTGAAGCAAAATCTGTTCAGCAGAAGTAAATTACCACAGTTCACACATAACACACTCATATGCATTAGTTTAACACTGTTGAAAGAAAAAAAAGCTCCAGATTTGGCTGCACATGCCCAGCAGTTTACACTTAACATCTAAAATAGAGGCTCAGCAGGTGAAGCCTCTGCAGATATAATTAGGTCCCCAAGTTTTCTAAGACATTAGCCCTGTATCCAGTTAAACATAATAGCAACAAACCTTAAGCCTTTAAAGCTTTAAGCCTTGAGAAACCATAATGCAAAGAGAAAATGGTTGGTAATAGGGCATTGTATCACAAAGCCATCACACAGAATAACTTTCCACATCAGTACGCCAGTCCCAGCTTCACTCTCCAGGCCCAAATGGACTGCAGGAATCAACCCCCTCCCGACACCACTAACTGCCCTCCCACAGCTAGGACAGCATTCAAGGACCCCTCCAGCTGCAGAGGTAAAACCCAGCCAAAATGAGCAGAGTTTGATTGAGATAACCTCTGCAGAAGACAGAGGCCTTTCACCAGGGTTTTTCAGCTAGGATAAAGGAGCATGGATGCACCATGGATGCAGGTTTGAAAACATCAGGATCATAACAAGGCCATAACATCAAAAAAATCTTACTTGGTGCGAGCAGTAAGTTTCAGTCAGATCAGACTGCTCACAGCCCTTGGTCACATGCTACAACACCGAGATGCTGCAAATAGTCAAGGATGAACAACTCAGTGTTTTCCAGCTCTGCTGGCCTAAAACATCTTGGCTTGTCACAACTGTTATAGGGATGGGCAACGAGCCTTTATTTCCCTGCCAGCCTCATGTGGCTTGTGATTCCAGGATTCAGGTGACTGCTATTAAGCTGCAGATAGTGCCACTGCCTACCAGCTCTGGCTTGGTTATATAAACTCAAATCTACCAAGGGAATAACCCCCTCTATGCTGCAGTCTAATAAAATTTGCTACAGCCATTCTCACTTTATAAAGGAGATTAAACTGACACCAACAGTGGGTTCCTGTTTTGGAAGAGCTCAGTGCTGAAGAGAGAAGGGGAAAAAGGGCTTAAAAATTAAAATCCAGCACTGCTGGTTAGAGAAGGCTGAACACAAGTGCATAAAGACAGACCTGGAGGCTGGTACTGTGATGAAATTAGCTGGTCTTCCCACACATAGTATTATTGGTCTCCATGTAGTTTCCTTCAGGTTCCCAACACTCTGACTTAAAAAGCAAAGAAAAAAAAAGGAAGGTCTGTCACTGCTATAGGTGTAGAAAGCATAACTGAATGGAATTTTTTTTGCTTAGTCTGCAAAAGTAATATTCCTGTCCAACAGCACTGGCCAGCACCTCAACCTGGCACTGGTGCAGCCAGCAACGACCCTGCTCTGACACTGGCTGGTGCTCAGCAAGTCCTTCCAGCCTCACACAACATTTATTCTGTTTTGCTAAGTTGCTTTCATACTGCTCCACAGGAGGAAGCAGGCAGTGCTGCAAGGGGCAGGGGTGCCAGAGGAGCACTGCAGGGGCAGCAGGTGTCTCTCAAGATTCCACACAATCCCTCACCGGGGATCCCTAATCCTGTCAAAGGCAATTTGTTGTCAATTTTCCACAGCGCTCAAGTACCAATTTATCACAGGAAACACTTCCTCTCCAAAGTTTTAATTATTTCCATATATGCTGGGTAGGTGTGAAATGTGTGCAGGAGTGATTTACAGGAAGGAGAGCTGGAGAAAGAGAAGAACAGTGCAGGAACCAGTACAGATCATCTCCAACACAACACATGACTGCTCCTTACAAATCTTGGTAGTGATCCATGCCATTTGGTTTCTCCCACTGCACTATTCCATCTGTAGGGGACTGCAGATGGTAAAGCTGCAAGCTGCACTTCAGCATAACAACATTAATTCTTCTATCTTTTCTTCTATCAGGGAGCCTCCTGTGGTCCACAGATCCAGTCTTAGGAAGAACAACACCAGCTACAACATCCTAGAAGAATTCATTTTTGCACAAAGTGTTTCAGTGAATGCCCAGTGTTAGAAATGAGTGCAGGGCTTGTCTGCACTCTCCAGCTTCTACATTAACATTCCCAGTACATTGTTAATCTGATGTTTTATCCTGCCTGGAGGCTGAAGAATATCTGAAATATTCTTGACTCCTCCCTGTTCAAAATAGAAATCAGAGGCTCTCAGTTACCACCCTGAAATTTGCAGAGGAATTTCTTTAATAAGCATAAGTAAATAATTATTTTCCTATGGAAAAATCAACATATGGAAAATCTAGACCACTCTGCCATGAAAGCAAAGAAGGAAATAAAACAAAACCCAACCATTCACCAGGAGATACCTCATTAAAATAAGCAAAACCAAGATTATTGTCAGTAATAGATGACTTAGAAGGTTTCTAAGTAAGAGATTCCAGAACTGGGCATGGATCTGCCTCCTTCATTATGAAAATCACTTGGAAAAACAGTGCTTCATTCAACATCATTATCTTGAATTAGTTATTGTATCCACTTAAGACTCTTTCAATCACATTTTTCCTTCATTCAGGCTGAAAAAACCCAATTTTTCATAACCCACTTCATGATTCTTCCTCCTCCTCAGAGCAACTCACCATTCCACGCTCCTGAAATGAAGTAAGCAATTGTTCTGCAATGTCGTGTCTCTCTCAGTAATGGTGATATAAATAAGGAGAAACAAACCCTGGGGCAAAAGATTCTATTAGTTGCTCTCATGTCTTTACTGGCAGAATAATTGGCTGCACTGTAAGCCTGACCCTATTTGATCTTGCTATCTGTCACTTCTGTGGCAGGTTACAATTATTTTCTCCTTTTCCTTCTCTCTGTTCCCTTGTCCTACATTTTCCTTCCACCTGGGCTTCTGCCATCACCCCTTCCTACCAAAGTCTGGTACAAAGCTGCCAAAATTCACTTCTTCCTTTACCTTGTCTCTTCTTAATGTACCATATAAAAAATACCATAGGATGAGGGATTTCAGGAGGGAGGGGCAACAGCCAGAATATCTGAGAGCAAATGAAGTCACTATGGCACAGTGCAGCAAGGAGGGAGGCAGGAAGGAAGGAAGGACAGTGCCAGTGATGCAGAAGGATCAGCCAGGTGCCATGGGAAAGCTGAACAACAGTGATGTGACTTAGCACAATAAGGGCACTTCCAGAGGGCAGTTAAGCATTGTAAGAAGAAATAGTCTAGCCTTCTTCCAAACTTCGCATCTCCTCCACCTGCACTCCTAACTAACATGGAGCTGGACTTGTTTTAACTTGGAGGTAGGTGAGAAAGAGGATTTTAGAGATGGAGCTGAGAAGCAGCCAAGTTCAGGGTGCCATTTTCCTGCTGGATGGACCCTGATAACAACAAGCTAAGCTTCTGAAGCACAGCTGCAGGGATCAGCTTGGCTGACATTACAGTCAAGGTCTGTGTGTGCAGCAGGACTCACAGCACTGAGCTCCTTGCCTGCTGTAATATCGTTAGGACTTTCAGGGCAGGGAAGGTGGGTTTTTTGTGAGGGGAAAAAAAAAAATGCACAGGGGTTTGTTCCCTACAGCTGAAAACAGGAATCTGTAGGAGGAAACAGAGAAGGAGGTTTCAGTTCTGGTTCTGAAGGGGTTGTCAGGTTTCAGAGCTGCTGAGTGAGCAAATTGAACTCCCACATCCCTACAACCTGAGTGTGAGCAAAACTGGTTTTGAGATGGAAGGCTGCAGAGGAAGGAGAAAGAGGCCGGATTAGCATCACTCCACTGAGCCTAGCAGAGAAGAACAGGAGTGGATACTGCTGTATTCTGTGACCTGTATTTTCACTGTCCTTTTATTTATTAACAGCCTGCCAAAAATAAATCTTGCAGAGCAGCAACGTGGGCCCTTTGAAATTTGCCTGCAATTTGGACTCACCACAAAAACACACTCCCAGAGACAGGACAGAAGGCAAATCAGTAACCCCCATGGTGCGGCCCATGCCTGAAGTCTCACCACAATATCTGAGAAAATTTTCCAGGGGAGGAGATATGTGGGAGCTGACTTTAACCCACAAAGAGAATTATTTAGTGGATTAAGCACAGCCTCTGCAAGAATGATATTTCTTGCCTGTACATTTTTTATTCCTCTCAAGGTAGACTCACACAACCCTTATTAAGATACATGAGCTAACACTCCTGTATTTACTTTTTGAAGCATAGGATGTAAGTGTATCAAGGCTCCTGGACTAGATAACAGCAGTTTGCACTCATCTGGATATGCTCCAGAGTGAATCCAGAGTGAAAAGAAGTGGATAACCACAGTGATTCCTGGAGTCCCAGGGCCTCAGGTTCACCCCTATGAGCAGGCTTCTGGTCTCACAGACAACAGAATTGCTGTCAGTGAAGACTAACACCCTCTGTGCTGTAAATAGGCACCAGTTACTCCATTCTCCTTGTCCATATATCTAAACAGTGGCCTGCTGTCAAACCGGAATGTTCAGTATCTTTAATTAAGGTCTGCATCTTTTTAGAGTAACGGGATCAATATCTGGCCCAGCTGTTGGGAGAAGGCAAAAGACCAAGCCCTAACCATGGCAGCAAGCCAGTCCCTCAGGACTGGCTTTGCAGGGACACCAAAGACAACACCCAGGATCAGTGAACAAAAAATGAATTATTATCTAAAGTTATTCACTTCAGGGAGACAGAAAGAGGGGAAAGAAAGGAAGAGGAAGGAGGGAAGGAGGGAAGGAGGGAAGGAGGGAAGGAGGGAAGGAGGGAAGGAGGGAAGGAGGGAAGGAGGGAAGGAGGGAAGGAGGGAAGGAGGGAAGGAGGGAAGGAGGGAAGGAGGGAAGGAGGGAAGGAGGGAAGGAGGGAAGGAGGGAAGGAGGGAAGGAAATTTGCCTCTAATCACTTTGTGCTTTTCACGTGGTTTGATCACCTCACACCTATGGGAAATGGGAAAGAAATACGGCCTTTTCTAGCAGCTCTGTACCAGTCTACATCAGATGACTCACACACCCGTTGGCAGGGAAAATTCTTGTCAAGCTGGGACAACGTGTTACTCATGTCACTATCCACAGCTCTCAGCCCTGTGCCTGCAAATCTCAGGCACACCTTGGCAGGCAATACGCCCTTGGGTGGGTCATACAGTCTGGCCTTCCTTAGGCTGAAACACAAGGTATAATTTTAGTACATTGTAAATGATCCGTATACATTTACCACTTCCTGTGGTTCTCCGACCCACTCTGCCGTAGCTGCGAGAGGTGAGTGGTAACACAGTTTAAGTCTCTTTTAGTCCCAGGGAGTGAGCAGTGCCCAAGTACACCAAGTATCGTTATGATAGCCTCATTTCCTTGGATGTTTCTCATTGGTGAGGTCACATTGCTATTATCTTCTGTTGTTGTCTGACTTGGGTACTGAGGAAGGAAATTACAACACAAAATTCAAATCGGGATATTTTTAAGAACTCGAAGTAGCACATTATAAAAATGCTAATAATATCTTGCAATCCAGTTCTCCTCCAGTCAGATGGTTTTGCACCAAGAGGAAGTTGTTGCAGATACCCTGCAACCTGGTTAGTGTAATATCTGGGCATGAGAGGACATCCTAGAACAAACTGTTCTGGTCTGACTTCCCTAGAGAACAATTAACACTGACAGCTCTTTCCTTTTGGGCTGAGAGGATTTAATAATTCAAACAGTGTTACTGCATTCTCATCTGTTTCTGGTCTTCCCTTTGCTAGTCCTTGATGATATGAGGTGTAGGAATCAGGGTGAAGAACCAACCCAAACCAGTGGGCAGGCACAATCCCACTTTTTTAAACAGCTCCCAATCCTCAACACATTGCTCTCTACTGCAGTAGCTGTGACGAGAGGCTGGTGACTGGTACGAGCGACCTTCAAGAGGATTAGCCAGAGATGTGTGACTGCCAGTGAATAACTCTATTCAGTTATTATGCATGACAAACATTAAATCATTCTAGTAAGATTCTTTTCCATTAATTTGTTGCTTGAGAACGATTAGCAGCAAATAGTTCATAGAAGCTTTTCCAGTGAAGCTGAGCAAAACATGCACAGGGAGAGCCAAAAACTTTGTCCCATTCACTTGTGGTCAGCTCCCATCAATAGAGTTGATCAAATATTGGGGGAAATGGTGGGTCAGTGTGTATCTTTGCGATACACAAGTATCTTTACATCCTAAATTTTACATCTTCCAGTCTCCTGACCAAGCCCATGCTGCTACTGGAGACATTTGCCAGATTTTTTCAGATGGAGCAATGTCTACTCTTTGAGCCATGGAGTTTCTCTGTAAACTCACACAACTATGAATAAAATGGAGAATTTTACTTCTCCAGACAGCCAATGGATGACTCTACACCTGTCTATCACTGTGCACACCAATGACTTTTCAAAACTAGCAAGGTTAAGGTGCTGATTAAGACACAAAGGTGCCATTTCCACCTACCCAGAGTTGTAAATACCATACCAGAGTAAAAATGAAAAAAACTAGGAATGCTGAATCGAAGTGGAAAGGAACATCCCATGTCATGTTCCCATGTGCTGTTCCCCTTTCTCCCCCACGTATCTGAAATTCCTGTGTCATGCTGACCAGTGTGGTACAAATGAACCACAGGGCTGAAGCGTGGCTAAACTGGATAATACCCAGTGTGTCCCAACACTGCTGCATGGAATGCTGCCCTGCCATGTGTCAGACCCTGGCTCAAGGCTCTGCCACCTGACTTGGTGCAGAAGCTGACCTTCACATTCTACGAGATCCCATGGACTGGCTGCAGAACAAGTGAACCTCTTCTTAAAAGGCATGAGGGTCTAGCAGTTCTCCTACCAGGCACAACTCTGGAGACCTTGCTTATCTTATCTCTTCCCTATGACCTTGAACAACTCTATCTCCCCACTTGTCCCCACTCAGCTTGACCATTACTTCTATTTTACTTTTTAGGTAGTGACTGCTATCAGGTTTATCCCAAAGGGACTCTTCTCTCTCTCTCTCTCTCTGTAGGCATGACTGAAATTCAAATAATAGCAAATGGATTTCTCTTTTCAACTACACTTCTAAGTCAAAAGAGGTCATGTGTGCATGAACACAAATAGAAAACCAGTGGAGCTATTTGCTTCAGATAATAATAATGTATTTCACAGCCCCATCTTCCAGCAGCAAAATTGTTGGCTTTTTGCTCAACATCCTATGACTCTTGAGCAGTGAGGACGCCACACATCTCCACGTGGATTTAACAAAATAATTAACTGTTATTCAGCACAAAGAAAAAGTCACAAGATTGCAAAGAGCAGTGCTAAGAATGCAGCTCCGTGGCAGAAGAAGAGCAGCTCTCTCTGAGCTGATGATGAGCTGCCTGAATAGCCCAAGCCCTGGCTGCAGCACTGTATAATTTTCTGTCTATTCACAGCTGCTCTTGGCCAGTAAGGACTAGAATGAAGCACAGGCTCTGGATTAGCTCATGCTCATGCAAAGCTAACAATTACCTTTGGTTTTGCCTGTTGCAGAGAACTCCAACAGCTTCCTTCCTGATCTGCACTCAGATTTTCCAACCCTCAAAAATGTCACATGCCTAGGGAAATAAATTCACAGTATGAAGGAGGAGGTAAAAAACTTTTGTATTTTATGGGTTGGAGGGATTTCTTGGAGTAATTACAATTTTCCTAACTTACATCTTTTCCCCGTGTGACCTTACCATTCCTCCTTCTTTTCTCCTGAACCTATGCCACACATTTTTTTTTTTCTCAACAGCCATAACATTTATAAATTATTCACAAGATGTATCCATAAGGAATGACTAATGTTTGATCTTCAAAAAAGGGCTTACAGTGCCATCTCTCCAAATGCACACTGGATGTGGGGCTCCCAAGGCTTCCCCAGTACCATTGCCAGAGGTCCAATTGGCACTTCATCCTTTCCTGAAGGCCGTGGGGCCTCCATCAGGACTACTTTGCAAAGATAACCAGTAACAACCACAGAGTTTTCTGCTGCATCCACCACACAGAACTAACTAGGAATTCCCACTGAAAATAATCTGACTTCTCATGTGAATAATAATGTATTAATGTGAGAGAAAGAGGACATGTAGTCATTCAAATCAGGAGCAGCCACAGCCTTCTAATTAAGGAGGCAGTTTGTTTTCTTCACACAGTTTCCTGAGCAGACAGATCTCTCAGAAACTAACAACTGGTCTTATCTATGATTCAGCACTGGAAAAGCACAAGAACAACGCATTCCAGTCTGGATACAAAAACAAATAAATCTGGCTTTATGAGCAGAATAATCACAAATGGTACGTGATTGATTGATTACATGTCATCATCCAACAAGCCCACAGCTAATGAAGCATAATTCTGAATAGATGAACATGAAATGAACACTGTTAAATAGCCTATAATAAACATTTTTCCAGACTTTTTTAAAAGCCAAAAAATCACAGTAATATTTAATACCTAGACCGCTACAACACAGCTAATGAACTCTTAAAAGCTTCGTAACAAATGTTGCAAAAAAATAGAAGAAAGTACTTAAGTTATCCAGTGTGAAAAGCTGTACAAGACTGAAATGATTCCTCTGCCTGCTGGAAAGTGGCTTCCAGCTAGTCCTGGCTGCCCTGGCTGGGAATCGTTTCAGATCCAGTTAGGCAGTAGCAGGCGGACCGGCCACTACCCCCCGGTGGGTCAGGAGCTAAATGAGAGCTGTTGGTGAGGCTACGACGAAGGTAGGAAAAGGAGACTTCGTGGCAAGATGGAGTTTATTGTCACCTGCTCATCGTGCAGTCAAGGCCACAAGAGTCTGAACCAGAGGGGTGGGGTGATTGCTTATAAGGGACCAGGAGAAGGGGGCGGACACAAGAGGGAAAACCAATCAGGGGAGTGGGGATGGCACACAGACAGCGAATAGGAAACGAGGGGTGCGGGATTTCCCAGCCTGTTCCAATCAGGGACTGACTTCCCAGATCCTTCCAGAAGCAGGGGAGAGTCCTTCCCAGAGATTGACAAGCACAGGTGCTGGACAAACAGGTGCAGGGGGAAACCACCAGGGAGAAAGGGATAGGGGAACATGGACTAAACCATTACAGAAACAATTAATATTAACAGTAAATAAAAATAGAAAACGCGCCGCTACACAAGACCATCTCACCCTGGCTATGTCAGAAACTCCCTCCTGCAGCAGGGAGAGCAGTGCCAGCCACCACTGAGCACCAGCCTTCTCTCAGGGGGTTTCACCTGAGGTCAACACAAGCACAACACAAAATTTCTAAGTGGCTGAAGTAAATGGCTCCACTGGCAAATGGTCCACTTCAAAACCTGGCAAACAGTTAAATATGGCAGTAGAGAACACAGTGCAGGGAGGAGACAGGAACTCCAAACACTGGGCTGTGGAAGTTGGGACACCACGGATTCTGGGAGCATCTGGTCTGTGCCAAGCCATGTGGGTTTACTTCAGCTGGAAACCCAAGTGCCAACTGTCTGCTGTCCTCACTGCGATGCAGTGTGCTACTTCTGCCTCTGTGTTACCTACAAGGACCATTTTCATGTATTATTTCCCCTGTTGGCACAAAACTACGATTTCCTCAATGCCAGCCAAATGTTTTTCAAACCCAAAACATGCAATCACAAATTTTTGAAGGCAGGTAAATGATTAAGTCTGAAAAAAACACTACCTTTTTTTAAGCAGTAACAAAACTCCCAGAATCAAGATAACACTGAAGCAAGAACACCTATGGGTATATTACAGGAGTAAAAAAGAAAAATCAAAGTATTTTCTTCCTTTGCAGCATCTCACATCCTGATGTATCACAGCATTTTACAACCCAGTGATCTTTCCAATGCATCTACAGGGTTTGCAAATACTGTGTCTCCATAATGAGAGAAGGAAAAGCTGAGAAATGCAAAGAGGGTATTTCTGCCTATAGAAATTACTTCTCTCAACAGCCATGGGCAAATATGTTATTTAGAGTCCTGAAATGAAAAGGATGAAGAAACGCTCACCAGAAGTATCATTTTCCACAGATAAGGTAAAAATGCTTCCAACAGCTGAACTTTCTGATACCTCTAAGGAATGGCGGTACTCCCAGAAAACACATTTGCAGGATTAGGCATTTCAGGCAGAGGCAACCCTTTTGTTTTCCTTTCAGAAATGTTCCTCTTTTTTATTGTTGTTGTATATGTTGGAGTGACTCTTTCTGCAGGTGCTCAAACAGCAAATATCTCCCTTGATTCTCCCAGCTTTTGAAAGTTTTGGTAATAATTATAAAGGATTGAATGGAAAAAGGAAGGTATTTTCCTTTCTTTAGCCAGTGAGAATCTCAACAGGTATCCTTGGCATATGGTCCCTGCAGGAAATGGGCAGTTGGACCTCTAAGGACTCCAGCTTATCAACCTCCTTTTGTACCTCCAACTTCTTCCTGCCGTGTCACCAAAAGACAAATATCTGCCTTCATCCCTTTGAAATTAGCCAGTGTGGAAGGAAGTAAATTAACACATTAAAACTTGGGCATATGATTGACAGCAGTCCATTCATCTCCCTCCAGTAGCTGCTTTTAGAAAGCACAGTGGTGTCAAAAGAAGTAACTGCTTTTAGAGGTTCCCTATTCAATCCAGGAGTCATGGGCCCTGCTAAGGTAAGCATCAACATTTCTGACGGCATAGCACCATCAGACCTGATAAAACCCATTCCTATGGAGATTCTTGTTTATCATAGAATGGTGGAGGCTAGGAAAATATTTCTCTTTCTCTGGAGCTTCTCTACATTGCAATTTTGATAGGCCGAGTCAGTCAGTGCGTTCTTTCCATTATTACCTTAATAAAAGAACAGGACATCATTATCTCCCAGCAACTGTGCTGACACTGTAATAGTGGGTAGGGATGGCTTGTGTGATGGGAAGTTACTCTGGAAATCTTCATGACCTTTCATGCTCGTGGTATAAAGAACACCCTCCCTGTTCACCTCTGTTTATGCTGATCATATCATACAGCAGCATTTCCACCAGAGAGGACAGCAAGGAAAAAAGAAAGGCAAACAGAAAGAGAGGAAGGAAAAGTGTGTTTCCATACATATAATTTCTGTTCTCCCAAGGACAACAACCCTTGTTGTTGATTCAGAAACAGAGTTAAAAAGTACACTTAAATTTACAATACCTATTTACCGCAGCCCACTTGATATAATTTCAGCTACATTTTTAACTGTAGGAGTCAGGTTAAAATACTTCAGCTGGACTGGCTTTATTAGGAGCTTATGAATTAAATTGAGAAAGAATGCTTTAGTAGAGGTTTTCTGGCATCAAAGAACTAGCTGCAATAAGCTTTCTTGGACTTAGCTGAATTATTAATGTTGATTATATAACAGTACCATTCACCTTTCAAATGCTGAGGGTAATTAAGAATCGCTTAACAGAATAGCTGGGGAGAAATCACTCAAACAACTTTCTTATGCAGTTCCCTTGAAAGAAAAATAAAACTAAAACCCTGAAAGAAAGGCTGCTCTGCTAATATGCACGCTTTCAGCAGATTTCAAAGACAAAAAAAAAAATGGAAGAAAAAAAAATTATTTTCTCACAAATTACATTCACTTTTGAGATGTTTTTTGGGATGAGTTTTCAGCACCACAGCATTAGAAAGGAAATTGAGACAGTGCTCTGAATGTTTAATGATACACTGAGCTGCTCTCTTCTAGTAAAATTTCATTTCACTACCATCATTCTGCTGAGAAGGATGCGTTGAATAACGCCAGAGAGCACTGAGCCAGCGCCATGGTATTACATCATCACTATTAAATATTCCTCTTTGTGCATTCACAGCATGCTTCCACATATTTGATGCATGAGAAGTGAAATTGGCAGTGAGTTAAAGCACCTCAGTGTTCCCTTCAGCACTAATCAAGCTTCCAGGATGTTAAATGCCTGCAGGGTTACATCCCTGCAGCACTGCCACCAAACTATCTCATGGAGGCAGGAGGTATCACTGAGTGAGTACCTGATGTGGGCAGCTCATGCAGCACAGTCATGCACAGGGCTGATTTTAGGTGTGCTCTCTTCCCAGACTATGTTCCTCCTAATCTCTGAAGGATGAAAAAGGACAGCAATAAAATGTATGGACTAAAGAACTGCTTGTCTCTAAAACTCCCAAATGAGCAGTGCCTCAAATAGAACAGAAACCAGGGCCTGACTCCACGCCTGCTGCTGTTGCTGAGCCTGCCTCACGCCACCAGTGGAGCTGGCAGTGCCAGTTATGCTTGTTTCTGGGATGGGACGAGCCCCCAGAAACCTGCCCCACACCTTCTACTCACAGTCTTCCATCTTCCTGTTTCTTCCTATCCCCTGTGCTTTTTTCCCCTCAATACCCAACTATCCTTTCCCTTGAGATTAATCTCAGCTCAGCTGAGCCCCAACATCCTCTCTCTGATTCCAAACATCTCACTCCCTTTTCCCTCCAGTCCCTTAACATCAGAAGAACACACTAACCAGCTGCATGCAAACACTCAAGTCAGCCCACGTATGAAGAGAAACTGAAAGGAGTAAAACCTTTGAAGAACTTGGAGACAATATGCAGTGCCCTGCCTCCCCATGCACCAGAGGGAATCTGTTGCCAAGAGCTACTTTTAGAGGGTTTCTTTGTTTCTTGGTGTCGGTGTTTCATAGCTGTTTCTGCTACTTTTCCTGATGTTTCTGTTCTTGTTCTTTTCTCTCTCCTTCAAGTGCATTCCAAACTAAAACCTAACAAAGCCTTCTTCCTGGCAGGCAAGGTCTTTGGATTTGTTTCTAGTACCCTTCTGTGTGTCTTTCTGCTGAGGGGCCTCTGCATCTGCCTCCTGCTATGGAAAGTTTGCAGCTGCTTTCACCACAGGGCAAAGAATAGAATCATTTAGATTAGACAGCATCTTTAAGAACCTTGAATCACTGCCAAGTCCACCACTAAACCATAGACCCAGGTACCACACAGTGGGGAAAACGTCTCCCAGATACCTCCAGATTAAGGGTACAGCAGTAATAGACAGCCTGTAGGAGGCAAGGCAAGGAGAACAAGGGGGGTCTTTTTCCAGATTTTAAAGATTTTTAGGAAAATTTTTATTTAGATTTTTAAGGAAACTTTGCTGCAAGTTTTTAAATTTAGGCATTCTTTAGGAAAAAGGAACAAGGTGTTATTTATTTGGACACTCTCCTTTTTCCCCTGCCTTGACAAAATTCTGCTTCTTTAGGCAATTGTTTCTGCCAGGAAAAATAGACCACTGAGCTCAGGGTCTTCAAATGGGGTGAAACTTGACTGTGGCTGCTGTTGCTGCCAGTCATGCCTTGGCAGAAGGGTTACACACGCAGTAACTGATCCCTCAGGACTTCATCTGCTGGCTCCCTCACCAGCACAACAGCCAGATGCATAATACACACTTGCCATGTGATACTTTAACAAATCTTTTACTGTCTACATCTTCATAGGCTTCATCTCAGTCACCTGGGTTCATGTGTGCGAGAAGGACAAGCTACACAGGCTCCCCTGCATCAAATGTATGATTTCTCTGCAAATCAGTGGGATCTGAGCAACATAACACTGTCCTTTTCCCTACAATACAAAGCAGGTATTCCTGTTTCCTTTGCAGGACAGAAAAAGCACACCTGCACTTACCAGGCTGATGTCACCCTAGAGGGACAGACCAGATCTTGAGGCAAAACTCTGGACCTAAGCTTCAGTCACACTGAAGAAAGAGGCCTCATTCCAGTCCTGATTCGGGGATTCTTCCATGTCTTTAACGAGGCAAAATGGAATCCCCATTCAAACTACTTCTAAATGCTAAAGGCAGGTCTTTCTTCCTCTGGTCTGAAAGGAGGGAGTTCGGGAGTGGTTTTGGGGGAGCACGAGAAGCAGCTTGTTTCTCAGATTTCAGGGAGGAGAAGGGTATTACTTGTCCACAGAAAGAGCAATTAAGCAAACAAATGACCCAGTCTTTACTTCAGAAGGTCACATAGACTGCGAGGTTAATAAAAAGAAAGCACAAGAACAGGGCTCTACAGGGACACCTAGGCTGGCACTCAGTGCTGTAACAGGCCTGGAAAGTCTGTCCTTTCTGCAGCCCCAGCAGCCTTGAGCAGATATGCAGCACACAGAAAGCAGCAGCTTGATTATCAGGCAGTTAAGCCAGTCAAACACAGGAGCCAGAATATACAGCTCAGCCTGAGCTCCTTGTTAACTTGAACTTGGTTGCAGGACCAAGGACACACAACCTACTTCATGACGGCTGCTGCTCTCATAGTGGTGTCCTTGTGATTTGATTAGCTTATCCTAGCAGGTAATAAATAAGGGGACATGCTAAGCAAGTACACGCATACAGGGAATAACTTCATGCTTGGTAATGTCAGAGATGGCTCGGCCAGGTGAGCAATGCCTTCACTGCAGAAACTGACTGTATATCATTTACTACAGGGCAGGAAAAATATTTAAGAGCAGTTCTCCCAGCCTTTACAGCACAAGATTGCCTGCAGGGAGCAAGTATCATTTTCCCTAGTTTGCCACACAAATTTATTGCCTTGCTCATGGGGAACACTTGGGCTGATGGCATCAAGCAGAAGAAAAGTGATCAGGAGGGGCACAGCTCCAGGTGCTGGTTAGCTCAACCAGGACAGGTTGGAAATGCCCTGCCCCTCTTAAAAAATCAGCCTTCAAGTCCTTCACATCCTTGCCTCCATGCACTGGAAATTGTAGCTGTGCAGGGAAAGGGTAATTTGGGCCCTTAATTCATCAGTTTATCTTGTAAGCATTTTCCACCAATTCATTTTAAAATGTTGCTCCATATAGAATCATAGGATTGTATCCTAGAATCATAGAGTGGCTTGACTGGGAAGGGACCTTAAAGTTCATCCAACCCCTGCCATGGGCAAGGACACCTAACACTAGATCAGGTGCCTCAGAGGCCTATACAACCTGGCCTTGAACACTTCCAGGGATGGGGCATCCACAGCTTCTCTGGGGAATCTGTGGCAGTTCCTCACCATGTCACAGTACAGAACAAATACAGATGGGAACATATATCCCTGGTCCTACCCACTCTCAAAATACATTGAAACCCCTGTTTGGCCCCACGTTACAGCATGGTGAAGAGGAGTGCAGGGGGCAGCTCCGGGTACCACCCAGACTCAGGGGGCTGAGGAAAGGCTGGAAGCCCTGGTGCCAGTTCCAGATGGCAGAAGCAGGACTGCCTGAGGCTAGGCTCCAAACCTCTGTGGGTCAGCTTTTTTCCAAAGAGGATGAGGTAATCAGAGTGCCCTTATTCACCTTTCCTAAGCACTCAGATAAGTCAGTCTGGAGTATGGGATATCCAATTTCTTGTTTCCCTGCAAAGGACACACACACATATCTGATCATGACCAGTATGCACATATAACTAGAACTGATCCAAACCTGTCCAAGCAGGCAAGAATTTAGAGTGCATTTGTACCAAGACTGTAGAAAAATATGATTGCACTTTGCAAAACATATGTTAATCTGCTCCATTTTACCTTGGGCAGGCCAATGGTATGTGTTTCATCTTGATAAGGATCTCATCTGGGACCTTGCTTTTCTAACGTATCCCTAGTAATGATGATGACAAATCTAGTCAACAAATAATTGGCATTATTGGGTTAATGTAGCACTTGATATCCTTAGATCTTTCCATAGATAGGCATAAATGTTGTAGATGAATCAGACTGCACTGATCATTCACAGTTCACAGTAACCTTTTCAGGGTCAGTACTTTTCCAGTCTTCAGCTCCTCCATGTGTACAACCACAACACGTTCTAAAAATCAAGTGCTGGCTGTGAAACTTCAAAGTTGAAACTGCTTTCTCTGCCTCCCTTGCTAAAAAAAATAGCCCCAGTGTTTCCACAGTTTTTTGCAAACTCCTCATAAATCCTAAGAGGCAAATGGTATCCAAATTTTTATATTTTTTGTTTTCCTGTTCCAAGTTGAGACAGATTTGCCAAAGCACTCCTTCCCACAGAAGGTAAATCTGAAGTGTGAGCTGTATGCTCCCAAGTGGTTATTAATAAATTTAATCAGCAATAATTGTCCAAAATAGATGCTTGCAAAGATCAGATTACTTTTGGCTTCATCTCCCTCCCTAAGAATACTCTTTTATTACAGGCAGTTGCAGTGCAAATGACAGTGGTTTTCTATAGCTGCTGTCCAAGACATACCTGGTAAGTCAACACTCGTGGTTAGGTGAGGGAATGCTCACATGCTTCGCAATGCTGGGCAACTGAATCAATGCATAATTGCCTCATTGCACAAATCTGCATCTCAGTAAGTAACAGTATGAATGCCAACACACTCTCTTCTCTCATGCACTCACTCAGAATGGCTTTCGAGAAAGAGTTTCTGATACCTTTGCAGGCAAGAGTGGATTTAGGCTTGTCCTCAAAATAGCTAAGAAGGTAAATACACTCCAACATTCTCTCACTTATTTTGGCTGAGCTTGAGGAACAAAATATTTAAAAGCTTCTTCCTAAAGGAGCATGCTGTCCTTGCTTCCACTCCCCCCACTCTGGCTCAGCCCTTTGGCTGAGTGCACCCTTGTGTGTTGCAGCTTGTTCTGGGCATTCACCTGAGATCTCTGCATTTCTGCCTGTATCTATTCCCATTCACTATTTTACTTCTCCCTTGTCTCCCAGTGAGGATTTCCCCCCTTTAAGGAGAACAGCATTAGAGAGAGAAAGCAAAGTGTCGGCTTCACAGTCCCATCACCCAGGAGTCAGTGGCAGGTTGACCACAACTGTTGCAACACTTCATCTTCCAGAAGGTTTTGGGCTCTCATCTCCTTGCAGGAACGAATTATATTGATAGATTCTGATGGCCAAGCAGCTTTCCCATTTCCAATCACAAGCCCTGATGGCAAAGAAACCTCAGTGAACATGAGGCAGGTAAGCAGCCAGGAAAAGCCATGAAACAATTAAAGGAGATAATGGATAAAGGAGTCTGGATTAATCTGGCATGGTAGAAGCTCACAAAAGCTCTTGTTTAAGGGGAACCAAAGCTATTACTCCCCTCTCCATCTTAATGGCATTTTATCTCCTGAAAATCAATGGGAAAGTTGACCATGGAAATATGAAATAGGTTCACTACGAAATGAAGAAGTTGCACTTGTCAGTGAAGCTTTGCAATCAAGAAGAAACAAATACCTATAATTCCTGAAAACCAAGAGGAAACACAGATCACTGGACTGCAAAAAGTAAAAAGTAATAGAATAACACACATTGTTCAAAGGGTAATCACATATTTCCACAATGTCTCTGAGCAAAGGATGCATTGTTTGATTTCTGATTTCAGTATCTAAGGACCCCTGCAACCAAGAGATTAATCAGTCTGGAAGGAGAACATTAAATGAGTACCTGCCTTCTCCATCACAGTTACAAGAGAGACACAAAATCATCTGTTTTCTGCAGAAGAAATACAATATTTTCTACTATTGACTCCCACCTAGCTTTCAGAGCCTAAAATTAATAGGGAAATTTCCTGAAGTTTCAAAACGCTTCCCATGGAAATTTAGGGCAGCTCAAATATTTGAATTTCTTCTTTAATGAACCTATTGGTTCAAATTCATTAACTCTGCATTAACTTACTCTGAAGATGACAGTGCCTTTCCCAGCACCTTTTCCTATCCTCAATTTCCAATGCAGCCCTCAAACTGTTTTTATCAAAACTTCTCCTCTTTTTATTCTGCTTCTCTGAGAAGCAGAAACCACTAAAAGCAAAGTCTTGCTGATTTCCTTACATCCCCTTGTTGACACAGTGGCATTCTCAACACCTCTAATGAAACATTTGCCAGTGTGCATCCTCTCAAGGATCCAACAAGTATGTGCTTCTGCTTACCAGCTCGTTGAGATGAGCTAATCCCACAGTTCCACACAAAAACCTGGTGGTCAATACCTTTGGGTCTGATTTCAAGATGGGGTTGTTGCCCCTCTGCCCAGGTGAGTGAGACCCCATCTGAAATCATAAGCAGTCTGAGTAAGGTGACCTAACAAGAGCAGTTGGCACCGTGTGAGCCTCCAAATATGGAATATTAAATCCCCATTGGATTATGTGGGTGGTACAAAACTTCCACAGGTTAAAGGAAAGTCTTGTTATCCTTTAAAACCCGTAATTTGAGTAGTATCTGGAGCCCACAAGATAATCTCTGTGGAAGAACACCCATCAGTTGTCATTAGTGTTTCTGACAACTTAACAGACACAGAAGTGACAGGCACTGAATTTCTAAATACATATCTTCTGCTTTAGTCAAGACTTATTACAGAGATTATACACGATTGCTCCAGATTTCCTTTAGAGAACTATCACTATGAATCAGCATCCAAGAGCCCCCTTCATGCCCAATGTTTAGATTGCAAGAGTTAATAATTGAATGAAATCACTTCTATATTTAAGAAGGGAGCATATAAATCTTCAGCCAGATAGTGGACAGGATGACTCACTGTGCTATTTCTCCTCCTTCCCTACACCTTCCCTTTCTTTTCTTGATTCATATACTTGGTTACTCACAGCCTACAGCTGGTGAAAGGAAAAAAGCCACAGAAATTAAGGGGATTTGCTCCTGTTTATCTTCCTCCATTGGAGTAATGACTCCCTAAGTAAAAAACAAAGCTGAGGACTGAAAGGAGCCTGAATCCCAGTCTGTTTGGAGGACATGACCCAGCTGAATCTTCAAATCTCTGTACTGGAAGATGACTGCCAATGTACACAAGAAACAGGAGGAGGATGACCTAGTACCTTCACAGTCTGCTTTCACCCATGCCACAAGAAAAAGTGCCTATAAATATAGTTTCAAAGAGTGCAACCTAATGGTTGTACAAGCTTTTTCTGGGTACAGAGCCATTCAGAGATGTCAGATCTCCTTTCCTGTCTAAATCACATCTGCAATTTTATTTGCACCATAGTATGCTAGAAAAACCTGAAAACATAGACATTCTTTAACAGAACTAACACCTTAACACCTTAACATTTCTTTTCTTTGTTCTTCTCGCCATATAAACTTCAAATAATTCTACACAAAACATTTAAGATGGGCCATTAAAACAAAGAATGCAATTTACTTGAGTGAATTTTCAATAGGGCTTGGTTAATGGAATACAATATTACTATTAATTTACATAAAATACATTTTTCAATATTATTATAGATGACTGATTCCAAAATCACAACTACATGTCACCCCAAACTTATATTTTATATCTTTCTGTTTTCTTGGGGTTCCAAGCCTGGGCCATGCTGAAGACAATTTTATGTTTCAAGGATAAAATTCTTCTAATTGATATTCTCACTCAGGTCTGTTCAAAGCAGTGGAACAATTAGCTTCATATACCAGTTGTGCCCACTGGCCATATCTCACCTTCACTTTAGCTCAACACATTTTCTTTTTATTCCAGCTCTCATTCTAAAAGCAATTCACTTTTTATAGGGTGCTTATTAATTCAGCTATGCTGTCTGAAATTGGTATGATAATTTTTATTCTCTAAAAATCTTCATCACAGTAAAAGCCAGAGCAGTTCTGATTTTGGACTGTCATTCCCTGAACATATATTGGTAGGAAGAATAAATGGATCATGCAGAACCATGTGTTGTTTCAGAAATCAATATGCTCAACTTGAATATCCCAAAGCAAAGACTGTCCTTTGCTGTGTCAAACCACAGATATTTTGTGCTCGCTTGCTCTTTCCCCAGATCTGAGTACACCACAGACTTATTGCCCTTCTATTCCATCTGTGGTTATGATCAGTGTCCTGAAAGCTTAGATGCAATAAATGTTGGGGTAAATGGACCCACTGGCACTGGAAGAGTTTGTGTACTAGTCTGACAAATCAGCTACTTTAGCTCCAGACATGGGAATTAATTATTTTTAAACAGTGCTTTTTTAACTGCAGGAGACTGAAAGCCTTACTTCTTCAACCAGCTGTTACAGTACTCCCCAGGCAGTGCTGCACACAATACCTGCTGTGGGGTTGTATTCCTGTTATACTGTTCTTCTCCCCTGCAAAGGCACTTGCTATTTTAAGTTCAAGCAGAACAAAAGCAAATGCCAACATTTTGGGGCTCTGAAACAGCATGTCCCCTTGTACCTTCAACAGAAGAGATAATTTTCACCCAAGTCAGTATGCAATGTATGCCTGGTTTAAGACTCAGCCACACACTGAATTAAACTGTCTTATTTTAAGTCACAATGGTAAAATCAGTATCCCTGGGTTATTTCTCGCTCCTCCATGAAGGCCAAATGCCTTTTCCATCCAAACTCTGTTTCAGCTTTGAAACCATTTGCTTTTCCAAGTGTTTCTTCACAGAACAATTCACTAGACACAAGCTCCTCATCAAAATAATCTTAGGAAAGCTGTTAGTCCCTTTGGTCACAGATGGCACATACTGCCAGCTACGTGCATTTTCTTTGGAGGTCACATTACAGGACAGCTAGTAAGGTATTGCTCCCCTCTCCTGGACACTAGGCTTTTGGATAACATTAATTTTGCTGTTCCTCCAATGAAATAATCTAGGCCACCTCCTGAAAGCGATGCACCTGCCCATGGCCATTGTATGGCATGAATATCACCTGGTTTCCTATGCTTGCCAGCTGGCCAAGAGGAGATCATCTCGCTGCTGAAGGAAACCACAAAGTTCCATGCTCCCCACAGTGCACACGGCTCTTGTTCTGCCACGCTGTGTCCATAGCGACACCAAATCACTTCATCACAGTGGGCAGCTGAGCAAATGACAGCTACCCCAGGGGCTTTGTCCAACAGCCACTTCACTTGTGCACTTGACCAAATTACAAAGTCTTCCTGACCATTACTGGGATAAGCCAAAGTGAGGGCTCATATCAAATTATTTTAATCTATATGTACAGGAATAAAAATGATATGATCTGCTGTTAAGCACAGGAGAACATTTATCATGCCATAACTGTAAATGCCATGTTGGTTTTGTATCACTGTGCCTCTCATTATTGGAGCAAATGAGGCTTGGGTGACATTGGCTGCCACATTCCAGCTGCTTTTTGAAGCGCCTCCACCTGTTGTTTTGCCCTTCTTGGACCACAAGCAGTTACATTTAATGAATCCTTGTCATACCAGAGGAAGATCATTCTTGAACAGCTTCTGTAAAACAGACAACGCTCTCAGGATTTACATAATTTTCACTCAACAGCTCCCAGGGTTGGGCTTAAAGAAGCCTGCTCTCCCTGGGGTTCCTGTGTGGCAACCAAAAAATGAGTAAATAAATAGAAGAGAAAGAGAAGAGAAACCCAGCTTTCTCAGATTCCAAAATAACATCAAGAATGCATCCTGAATTAGCCCACCCTCTACCCTCAAGTGGAAGAGGAAGAGCTGTGCTCTCTTCTTCCTCCCCTACCCAAAACTGTTGCTCCCTCCCCTACCCGAAACATTTGCTCCACACTTTCTGGTGATTGCTCTCAGGAAAGTGCTTTCTGTCCTTGGACAACAACCAGTGACCACAGGTGCTGCCCCACAGGGTGTGCTGGCAGCACAGCCATCCTGCCCTTCAGGTCACCACTCTCTGATGCAGAGCAGGATGGCACCTCCCCAGAGCTGATCTCCGGAGTATGTGCAAGGGAACAGCAATGGGCACCTCCCTCTATGTCACTTGTATGGGAATGTGTCAACAGCTCCTTGTCAGAAGGATTTGTCTTCAAAGATTTGGATCTTTGAAGATGAGACATCACCTTTGGAGAACAACTAGGAAAAAAATAAGCTTTGCAACCTTTTATTATGTTTTACCCATTTCATCCTCCATCTGTAACACATTTCTGTTTCTCCTTTGCCTCTCTGCTATTGTTTTGTTACCATGTCTGTCACTGCAGCTTTCGACAGATGCTGCTGCAATCTTCTTGCTGTAGAGTCCCATTAACTTCAACAGTAACTTCAATAACTTATTTCCCTTAAGATGCTCAAAGGCCTGTCTTTGCTAATTTTCTTTTTTGCTTAAATTTGTCATTTGAATTTATTGCAAAACATCTGGACATTCCCTCATCTCATTTTTTTCTCGCATGGTTCTGTTTTAATTTTACTTCACACTGTAGCTCTTCTGTACTTTTTATTTACTTGCAACTTTGATTAAATGTCTGTTTCATTTTCCAACAAAACAAATGTCATAAATTCATAGAAATGTCATTTGGAGGGGAATTTAGTGGTCTCTAGTTCAGCCCAACAACTGAAACAACACTACCACCAGCACTAGGGGCAGGCTACCCACAACTTTGTCCAGTCATGCCATGAAAACATCTCCAGAGGCTTTCCATGTGATCTTGGCTAATGTGATCTTGGCTAATGGGCTGCAGCGCTGCACATCTCTCTTAGCCTCCTCACCCCCCTGTGGGAGGAAAAGATACTCCTCAGCAGGAATGAGGCTGGTACAAGAGAGTCATCACTGGCAATCAAGGAATTTTGCAGCCATCCAGCTGGTTGTTTTTATTTCAACTGATCACAGGTCCACCAGAAGTCAAGGGAAAGAAAAAGGAAGGATTGGGAAAGGTACACACCCAAGTGCCCTCTGGACTCAAGCATGCACACCCCAAATACTGCACTTCTTAGAAGCTGTGAGGAGAAAAATGGACAAAGCATAGGCAAGCAAGCCAAAGTCTTGCAGTGGGACAGGACAAAGGAGTGGGACAGGACAAAGCAGTGGGACAAGACTCCAGAAGAGCACTGCAATCCAAGAGTTCTGTCTATTTTTTCATATGTCCAGAACAAGAAAAACAAATTTCCATATATATTAATAGAAGGTATGGAAATGTTTCTACACATTAGTGCTCAGATAGATGATCCACAGAATACCAAATGCACCATTCCAAGGGAGCTAGTTAGGAAAAACTGCACTGGGAAAGATTTGGCCCTGTTGAAGTGTTTACATGAACAGTGCTAATGTTTTGATTGATTGAAGAGAATCGTGCTGAAAAAGCAGACACAAGTTAATTCCAAAACGTAGAATATCTCTTTTACAAAAGGAGATGTGTATTGCTAACCTTAAGAAATCAAACTTAAGGTGATTTCAAAACATTATGCGAATCCTCAATAGATCTCAGTCTCCCTGTTTTGAACCACTGTTATAATTGAAACTACATTAGCTTAATGTGAATAATTCTTTATTTATGTTGATATAAATAAAAGCTGTTCAGATATAACAGATAAAGAGTTAAGCTACACAGTGAACAAGGATGGGATAAGTTGGTTTCTAATCTCAAAAAATGGAGATAGGTTGATTAATATTCTTTTTATGAAACATTTTAGCCTGCTGGAGCTGCCCAGGTCAGATTAACCCTACAGAGGCAAACTGCGTACTGAGATGCAATCCAAATGGAAGTTGTTCTTTATATATTCCTTTCTGGTTCTGGCCTAAAATTCAGAGGCTCTAAAGCAGGTTTCATAAAAGTGAGTTGAGCTGGGAAAGTAAGAAGAAAAAGGCTTCTTGGAAGCTTCCAAAAATAGACAGATTGATTAAGTGGGTTTTGCCTGGTAGTGATCCATACTAATTATTTCAGTGGCACTTTATGGAGTTTATAAAGCTGTTATACGACTACAAGCATAGTTACTATTATGGATAGAGGGATCTACAAACAAATCCAAAGGAAAGACGGTCACTTGAATCCCATGACATTAATCTGGGCTAGGGCAGGGATGCCTTTTGCTTCTTGTGATTCCCCACCCACTCCTAAAAGATAAAACAGGTAACACTTTCTACAGCTAAGCCCTCATGATTGCCATCATCCCTTCCCTCTGGTCATTCTTAAAACACCACTGGAAGAGCTTTTGGTGTGAGTAACTGTCTTGGTTTTGAAAGAAGACAGGTATCTGCTAAAGAGAGGCAGGGCCTCTCTTGGGATGGATAATTCAAATCCCTTTCCCTCAAATTATTATAATTTAGAAAATTAAAACAGCTCTCAGGCAGAGATATGGGGATAGGAATAACAGTTCTTTACTAATAGGTATAACAAGGCAAACAAACAACAACAACTACAGCAATTAATAGCGAAAACAGAACTAGGGACTTTGACGGAGCTTGGTCTCACAAAACTCGGGGCAGTCTGGTCTCTGGAGACTTTAAAAAAAAAGGGGGTACTAAGCTGGAACGGTGGGGTATCCTGGGCTGGTGGATCGGATGAAGTTCAGAGCTCTGTCGGTGGTCACTGGAGGGCAGGGATGTTTGGCAGGGAGGGCAGTGCAGGCCCGCGGTGCAGAGCAGCTCTAAAACAGCGCCGAGGCAGTGGGACAGGGCTGAGACAGCTCTAGCAGGGCAGGAAAAGGAGAAATCAGGATCTTCTTGGGCACACAAGCAGATGATGGTAGCTCTCTTCAGGATCAGATCCCGGTGGTGCTAGTGAGAAGCTTACGCAGCAACGGCAGCCCAGTCTGTTCCCGACGCAGACCACACCAAAAGTGCAGCTGCCCCCCAGCCCTCGTCTTCTCCCCCCCGCCCCGCCCCCCTCGGGGGGGAAACTCCTGGAGACAAAGGGTGTAGCCAAGTGCTAGTCTCTACCCAACCTCTATGCTTTGTTCCACCAAGCACCAACAAACACCCAGCAATCAGTTGCCCCACAACTCCTGGGAAAAAATTCTATAGGTGAAAAAAAAAAACAAAACAAAACAAAAAAAAAAACAAACCAAACAAGTCTAACCCCCAACAGTAACAAAGCGCAGTGGATTCTAAACTCAAAATAATAGGATGTGATTTACCAAGAGATGCAGACAACGTCAGCTAACACAAATTGCTTTCAAATGCTTGGATTTCAGAGGCTGGGGAAATTCATGGCAGGAGGTGCAGAGCAGAGCTTCCACTGGGGTTTCTTCCTGCAAGACTCTTGTTTGCACACAGAGAACTCTGTGAACAAAACCAACACACCAGAGAGTGGGGGATTTGCTTCCCCACTGCACCAGTGCTCCAAAGGGACTCACTACTGTCAGCTCAGCTGGGGAACAGCTCTGCCTCAGAGCAGAGGCTGAGCACTGACAGTAAGGAGGGTGTTGCGGTACAGCTGAATCAAAGCTGGAGAAGCAGACTCTCCTCTTCCATATCATTCAACTGACAATTGGCTTTGGAGGGACTGCTCAAAGACAATTCCTGGGCATTTTCCAGAAGATGGTTCACTCCAAAGGCTGCTTCCCCAACAGCAAAATGGATGATGTGACATCAGTAATCATCTTTTTCCTTACAGTGTACCCCAAAACACCCTCAGAAAGCTTGGGGCCCTCAGGCATTCCCAGCATTCCTCCTGCCATATCCACCTTATCCACCTCCCATTCACTGCTGAAAGCACACCACTCGGCATGGGGGGTGTTAGGTCATGCACTATTTCAGGCTATTTGATATGAACACACACACATGCACAATAACAATTATGACCCAGGGTCACATAGGCAGAAACTAACCTTGGAGATGGCATGATCTCAACCCAGCATTTTCCAGAGTTTTGTGGTAATTCCATGTGTTTCATGTATTCTTGAAATTTGCTTTCACTTTGGTTTAAAAGTGCCACTAGAAAGAAATTTCCAGCATTTTGAAATTTCCAGCAAAGGGAAAATCATAGTCCTGGAGTCATCTGTGACCTGCTTCTCCACAGCCAAGGGCTCTGGATCTGGGTGCCTCTGCCTGGGAAGCTGGTGGGCTGGGAGCCTGCAGCCCTGATAGGAGATGGTAGACACCCACTTTAGTTTTTCCAGAACCATTTTCAGTGATGGACCATTTTGTAGAATGTGGCTCTGTATTTTTTAGGCTGTTGCATGCTAATTCCCATGAGAAACTGAACTACAAGTTTCTCATTTTCAAAACACATTCTCGTTGTTATTGTAAATATCTATGTGGGCTTGACCCTTCTCAGCTTTTTCTCAAAACATGTCCCTCACCTGTTGTTTACCAATGGAGAAGAGACTCAGTCCTTCTCTGACCTATCACTGCCCTTTTTAGTGCATTGTGTTATAAAAGGGCAAAGATGAAATGTAGTAAAGCCTTCTGATGATCACGGAACTGTGTGTGTCCTTCATCGCCATTTCCCTGCTGTGGCAGTAGAAAATTTTTATTTTAATTAATTGAGGGAGAAAAGCAAAAGTGGTGAAAAGCTTCTGGATCAATTCCAGTGCCGAAAGAAATTGCAAGCTTCAAACTATCAGTTTGTCTTCGAATAGTATCATCACTGAAAAACAAACAATGGTAAAAACCCACCCCACTGTCAAGGTTACCTTGTTACAGAGTGAGGGATAGCCCCCCATGGTCTGTGTGGGGTTTATAATGCAGAGTAGTTAAAGCCGCTCTGACACTGGTGAGAAATACATGTTAGTTGTGCCATTACCAAGTGCTCAGACTGGGGAAAAAGATAATTTAAAAAATAAATCTGCTTCAGGACTTATTACTAGTTTTCTTTTGAATTCCCTCCACTATGTTATTGCTAATTCCATTATTTTTTATGAGCTACATTATTTTCAAAATGTCCATTCCTCAAAACTGCACAAACCATCTTCCCTTTCAGGCATCACAAATTCACTTATTCCCACAACTCCCTCTCCTCAGACAAGCAGCTGAATGTCCCAGTTCTGCCAAAAGCAAGGAATGGGCCAAGCAAAATATGGCAGAGGTGCCAAGGAGAAGAAATCTGCCGAGTGCCCTCAGGAAACCCAGAACAGGTGAATGTAGCATGCCCAGACGAGACCATGCTGAAAGGGCAGTGTGGAGACATGGCAGCGGAACAGGTAGTGCTGGAAGCCAAGCCAAAGCATAGTCTCATTTTATTTTAAAGACAAACAAAAGTGTCCCTCTCTGAACAGAGTTTTAGGACTTTTGTCTCACTTGCAAGTGATAAAGGAGAACTGTAAACCCGCAGAAGCTAGACACAGTTTAAAAGGGCCCCAAATGACAGAGGATGTATCAGTATAAAGGTTAGTTTAGACAGAAAAATATTATTCTCAATTTAGCTGCAAAGTTTTCCACTCAAGAAGCACAGCCTAAAGCCTCCCCACCTAACCTTTCTCTATTAAAAAAATGGGGTTGGAGTTCTTTGTCTGCAAGCCAAGCAAAACAAACTCCAAGAGCTGATTTTTTTTCATAAATCATGACAGCATCACTCTGCAGAAAAGAAAAGCAGCTTGGGAATTTCAGGGCTCACTGAAACAACTGTGTCCAGGGCTCAGTCCTGGAGAGAGACACAAAAGCCCAACCCAGATCCGCAAACAGAGGTGATGAGAAATTCCTAGCTATTAATCTTTGACAGCAAAGCATCATCTTTGAAATTAGAAGCAATTGAAGGCACTATCTCAGGTTCACCTCACCTCTTAAACTGTAAATTGCACAGATCAATCTTATGAGGAATCCAGAGGACAGAGTGTCTGATTTCAGTTTTATATATGCTTTATACAGAGTTGACCAGATAAGTCAAAGTCAATTTCTACAGTGAACTTAATACTGTTTCTGTACACCAAGTGTATATTTCTAGTGAGTTTATGGACACAGCCAGAGCTATAGCAGATTTCTTAGTTTATGAAAGCTTTGACAAAATGGGATTTCAGCTCCAAGAAGAAGTCTGGCTGTGTTTTAAAAGATGTTGAAGAAGTTTAAGAGAACCATATTTAAGATCAAACAGGTTTTCATTCCAGGCATTGAAAAGTATTTTTAATATCTGAGTTACAGAGAAGAATATTGCAAACCAAGACATTTCCAACAAAAAAATTCAATGTTTTATTTTGAAACTCTAGAGGGATTTTCTTTCCTTGAATACTTACAAAAGTTTTTTATAAACAAAACACACAAAACACTTAGAAAATGTACATATCTGAGCATTGCTGAATCTGCTCTTCACCCTTTTTTCCCCAGAAACTTTCTTAAGGCTTTGACTCCTATGATGTCTGAGTGCCTCGCTACAAAGAACACCCAGCATCCCTCTTTTGCAGGAGGAGAAAATGAAAGAGGAGGCCCAGGAAGTAATTTGCTCAAGATAAACCAGCAAAAGCAAAACAGAGAGTAGAACCTAGTCTGCCCCATGTTAAGAAGCATTAGATTCCACTGATCAAAACATTTTACAATATGCAAAGCTTCATGAAAACCTCTGTATTTTCTTTTTTATTTGATGAACTTCATGTCATGAGTACCAGTAGAGATCAGGCAGATAGGCTAAGGGTCTGTATACTGGACATCTTTGTGGCTAAGGATTTCCAGAGGATTCTGCAACCCAAGCAAGTCCAGAAATAAAAAGCAGTTGAGACTAGGCACCAAAATTTATTTTCTAGAGCTTTCTGAAAAGCATGCAGAGTAGACTCCAAACCCTTTACAAACATCACTGTGAAGATATGAGGGATTGGAGGTGTTTTGGAACACTTAACCATGTCCATGTGCTTCAAGGAGGAGCTTGAAAACATGGCCACAAGACTCTTCCTGCAAATACTTTTCCTATTTGTGCAAAATCTGGGACTATGGACACAAGGGCTGAAATCAGTGCCCATAAAGGACTTTTATGACTGGCTCCCTCTCACCCCTATTATTGTGATTTTTTTTTCAATGTAGCTTTAAAAAAAAAAAAAAGGCAGTAAAATAAGTGAACTGAAACCACAAGTCTGGATGTTTAAGCATTTCTGACGGTTTGTGGCAGAGTTCACACAGGATTGGTTCCATTCCCCCATTGTTTGGCCGCAATTTTTAGAAGTTTCATGGGGTGAGTCCAGACTTAAGGGCAGGGCTTGATCATAAGGCTCCAGCAGGAGCAAGTGCTGGTCAGGGTGCACGACTGGGAGCTGCCAACTGAATTTGCTAAAACAGCCATGGAACAGAAACAAGCCATGATGCAAACAGCTGAACTTTTTTTTTTTTTTTTTGAGATCATTTTCAGACTGCTTAAAAAAACTATTCCCTGCTCATTCCATTACAAAACATGAAGTTTACTCCAGAATTACTCACTCTGTCACCAAGGGAGAAGGTATGATCTGCCACATGTGTCAGAAAAGGCTTATGAGGTAATTTTCATCCTCTCAACATATGAAAACTATTATTTCCTCACATCATGAAAATGCAAGGGTGTAGGTGGCAATCCCCAGATGGACGCAAAAATGAAAAAATCTCTGGTGGACTGCTAATCACATTTTAAAAAAAACAAATGCATTTCGATCATAACAGATATTTCCATGTATGGGAAGATTTTTCTCATCTGCAGCATCCACAAAACATTTGGCAATAACAACATAATCCAGAATTCATATGTGAGTGTAGCTCATTTCTGATGCTCACATTTCATGATGAGTTGAGCTACCCAGGAAATTCAGGTGCCATAAAGGGTAAGTATCCACATAGAGCATATCTTTTGCTTCCTCTGTAGTTTCATTACTCTTTGGTACACTTCCAAATCATATGAAATACAATCTCACTCACCAAGTTTTCTGGACCCTCAGCACTTGAATTAAGCACTCACAGATGCTCCCTTTGCTCTCCTTTAAACATGATGGATCCCCTCACTGCAGGCTCTCCACTGAGGGACAGTTGTTGTCTCACTTTGAAAAGAATTTCAGAAAACATTTCAGTTCATCGGTGAAATTTTCCATTTAAGTGTTGTTATTTATTTGCATTGTCACCACACACCAGAGGCCAGCCCACTTGCAAGGGCTCTTCTCTAAAGTTCTGATGAAACTTATATGTCCCCACTACAAGTTTCCTGGAGTACCATGACAAAGAAGAACCCAGCATTTTTTATTTTTAATTACCTCAAGCTAAAAAGAGAGAGGGAAAAAGGAAGTTTTCAGGGAAAGGAATCAGGACTGAGGAATTGTCTGGTGAATCAGTAGGGTCAGTGCTGTAACTGCTGTCTGTGAAAGTGCCACTGAGACAGACAGCTGAGGATCTGTGCAACTGAGCTCTCAAACTGGTGAATTTTTCAAGCAGCATTTCGCAACATCCTGATTGGGAGCATCTCTTTCCCAAGATGGGAAAAGATCTCCTGATTTTAGTCTTCAGAAATACACACAGTTGAACAAACAAGATGAATATTTCACATGTGCTGAGACTTGCCTTGAGTGGAAGGTCATATATTCAGAAAGGGCTTGGTGAGCAGGGGTAGACCTCTCCTCCTTTTGCTGCTGAGGTGAGACACCCACACTGCAAACCACCTGCTATTTGCACTCCAGCACTGAAGGGCTTCTTGTCCTTTGGAGGGCTGCTGGGGCTCTGATGGCCCTTGTCAAACTCTCAGGGCTCAGTTCAAAGTAGCTCTTGGTGAAGCAGGAGAAATTCCACTATTTCACCAGCTCACACCAGATAAGAGTTACACAGATCGCAAGGCTGGGTGGCCACCATCAGACCCATATGCTGAGAAATAATGAGTCATTCTGGAAAGTGTGGGCTGCTGCACAGAAATCCATGGAGAAATAAGCTCATGGCTTGTGTGCATACACCAGCCTGCCTTAGAGGGCAAGCAAGATTAGAGACACAGCTGGAAGGGGAGACCCATCCTCAGCAGCAGGGCTCAAATTCACAGCAATAGGCAATCATTTACTTTCCATGCCACCACTAACTGAGGTGGCAGAGGTGGCAGAGCCCAGGTCTTGTGCCCACTTTACAGCACAGGTTTGCTGCTCTCCTGGGTTAAAGAATCCCACTGGGAGACACAAGCAGGACACAAGTAGAGCAGAGCAACCCCACTACAGGAACACAGCACAACTGCTGGAGAGGCACAGCTGCCCAGACAGCCACCATCATCATCATTCTACCACCTGCCCAGGCCAGAGCTGCACAACAACTCCTTTACCACCCTGAATCTAAATCCAGTTCTGTGCCCAAAGAAGCAGCAGAGAATACCACCACAAGCCAGTGCTACAGGGCTGAACTCCTCTCTTGCCTCTCAGAGCAGCAGCACACCCCTCCAGCTCCCAGCCTCGGTGCAAAGTGTCTGCAAAGCTGGCCATGAGGGCAACCAGAATCTGTTCCACAAGCTGGGACTTTGCACAGCAGCTCAGTGCCAGTGACACAGAAAAGGCTGTCCTCCAGCTTTCCTCACCAACAACAGCAGTGATGTCCACACAGCTATGGGAAACAGAAGAGGAATACAACTCCTGGGCTGGTTTTCATACACATTTCCCTTTTCTCTGGTAGATGGGTGTCCTGGAGGCTGATAATACACCACGAGCAGCCAGAGCATGGCTGGCATAGAGCATGGGCTCAGTGACCATAGCAGCAGAGTCACAACAAGATGTGCTACTTGTGGGGATTTGGGGATGCAGATAATCAGCCAGATTTAAGAAAGTTTTGCAGAGACAGCAAAAGACATGTCACCTCTGCAGTGTTTAAAAAAAAAAATAGGCACCTGCTCCAAATGGGAAAGTGTTCCTAGAGGAAATATTTTTCAGAAGAGATGAAAAAAATTTTGACAACTCAACTTATTTTTTTCCAGTTCTTGAATATTTACTAGCTTACCAACATTTTCCCCACCCCTGAGAATTCACACAGCCAAGGCAGAAATCCAATGCAAATACTCTATCTAATTCTTCCAACTGAAAAATGTAATGAAAAGAGGAACTTTTGGAGGGTAAACTCAGCTCATCTGCAATGCTGGCTTTTACTCAAAATGGACCTGAGCCAAGTTTCCTTGCTCTCTCCTCCCTCCTTTCAGGACTGTGCTGTCATGGGAGCCTGAGACTCCACATGGAGTTTCTGCAGAAGGCCTGTTTTAGGAGGTGAAGCACCTCGTAGGTGCAGCTTCCCCTTGCCTCAAGTGGTGATCAAACAATAACCTTTGGGGCCCAATTGCCCTTGTACTCATGCCCATTCTCTGTGCACTGACGTCAAATGTGCTGCACATTTGTGCTGGCATAAATAGCAAGGGAGGAGAATCAATTCCTGTTCAGCCAAACACAGGTCACTTCCATCCTCTGGCCAAAAGTACTCTGAGGATAGCAGACAATTTGGTCCATTGATTTTAATATATTGGCATTTCCTCCCTCTTACCGTGTAAACACATTGTTTACAATTTCAGTAAGCCACTTTGGAAAACACTGTTATAAATCAGGATACATAAAAGCTTGTCCTGTTTGCCTCCAGTGTCAGACATTGCTAGTGTGGGAGGTAGGTCAATTGAGCCACCTCAAGCCTTCTTCACTGATTCCTTACTGTTTCAGGTGGGTTTCTGAAATTCCTTAGCACTTCTGGACTGTAAATCTGTTGAGCATTACAACAAACACCCAAGAGGAGTCTTGTTCAGTGGAGATATTTTAATTTATTAATTAATTTACAGTAGCCACCAGTATCCCTTTAAAGTGGCCATCACTCACGCACTGAATCTCTTGGCAGAGAGGTCTTGTTCATTTGCTGTTTGTGTGTTACTTTAAAAGACTAAAAGGATAAACTGGATCCAGTGTGTATTCTGGATTGGTTTGGCTCTTTTGAAAAGGGTAAGTACGGAGCTTCTCTTCCATTAGCAGGAGAGGAGGAAAAGCTGGAATTGCCCTATGAATTGCCTATAGTATTTGATGAGACAGCGGGGGATACAGCCATGCTTTCCAGACCAAAATGAGTCACCTGTTGTCTGCAGGAGCTCATGCCAAGAACAGTCAGATTTGAGCTCAAGGGAGTGCTTTCCAGAGGCTTCAGCCAACAGCTGTTTCCCTTCAGCTGGATTGTGCTGAGAATCTAGCCTCAAGTTAAAGCATGAAAAGAAAAAGTGGTACTAGATGCCAAAAGAAGTGTAAAGGCCAAACTTCCCAATAAAATGGAAACAGGGATTGTGTGAATTATCTACCCTTCTTTTCTGCTCGCACACTACTCTCAGCATAGCATGGTGATCCTGTCAGGCAACCAATCAACCAATGGAGAGTGCTGGAAAGTTCCTGCTTCTTCAGGAACAGCTCAGAGGATGAGTCTCACTAATACATATGTTCAAGCTGATTCAGATGTTCAAGCAGTTTTAAAGTCCAGGGATTGTTTGGGAGAGGCAATTTCCATAGTGGCCAGTGAGAAGGCTAAAATAAGGATGAGGGTATGTTAGATCAGTGTTGTGCTCCATCACAGACTACCTCTAGGCATATTGCTTATTGCTGACCTCACAGCATTATAGATGCCTGACCAGCCCATTCAATTTTGGTGGGATCTTGGTGCTCTGATTCTTCATGGATCTGGAGCTTGGTCAGTTTAGTCGCCTTTTTGTGAAATTGTGAAAAATGCTTTCCTCCTCCATATAGGACTTACTGTGAGAATAGCTGAGGGGCACAGAGCTCCTCCCCAGTTAAAGCCACAGCAGTGAAATGTCTTCCTTGCACAGCCTGCAGCAATTTTAGAACACATGATAAAATCCCAACCAGAGCCCTCACTGTGCTCTCTAAATGGCAAGTCACTGCAGAGAAACAGCACATGAAACCATTTCTGTCACCACCTCACAAACATAAGCCCATTTTATGCAGGATCTTAAAGGAAAAACCTAATCTTTTTCACTGCAATTATCATCAGAAGCCTTCAGATGGTCAGTGTAGAATGCAAGAGTAAATCTCCTGCCTAGCAGCTGTAACACTTGGCCAGATTCTGCAGAAATTACAGTAATCGAGTGCCCAGCAGGGCAGCTTGCTCTTACTCCCTTCCCCTGCCCTTTCCAGAGGCACATGACTACCACACCTATCATACTTTTTAACATCTTCACCTTGTTGCAAGGGAGCCAGAGTGGCTTATACCTCATTCCAAGAAGTCTGCTCAGCCCACTTTCCAGAGGCTGATGATTCCCAATGTGGACAGAGAGCAGAAAGCGGTTACAAAATGTTAATTTCTGTGTAAAGACTGAGAACAATTTGCAAAGCCTGAATTCTTTTAAACAATTATCACTGATTCAAAAGAAAGACATCTTTTCAATAGACTTTAAAACCAGGAAAGATCACTGATCAAGTCTGACTCCAAGTAAAACACAGGTCAATGATTTCATCCAGTGAAGTCTGTATCCTGCCCATGCATGCAAAATGAGCCTCCCAGTTAGTACTGGTTAGAGCCTTCCAGTGCAGTATCAGGAAATGCTATTTCATTGGAAGTGAAATGTGTCAGTTCCAATTATCATTTCATTTTGAAAAAAGTATCAGCCTACAGATTTCCAGGACAGGCCAAATGTAGAATTTTCCTTTTCCCTTTTGTGATGGCTTTTTGTGTAATTTCTTGGAGGAATATAGAAGCATCAAAAATAAAATGTTTTGATGAATATTTAGCTTTCACATGAAAATTAAATAAGTGTGTTTTCTCTACAGAAAAAATGGAAAACCTCATTCTCACAGTGGCATCAACAACCCAAATACAAGATCATACACAGACAATAATGGGATTAGCAGATACATGGCAACATTCACGCTCCCTTTTATGCAGTAACACCATGTTTACACTCACATGAGTAAAGGAAGTAAGGACAAAAGCCATTTATGAGTCCCTCAAAATCTCTTCGAAAGAAACCCTTTGACAAAAACACGTGTGTGATGTTCAGCCAGAAAAATATGTTCTTCCCTCTGTTCATATTCCCTGTGTTCATACTGATGGGAAGGAAATGTCATTCTCGAGACATAAAAAAGACTACTTAATCATTGAAAGTTCTAATGAATTTTCACACCCTGTGTCACAAAGCCTTGCTTACAGACATCAAATGATCTTCTAATTATTGAAACATTCTTTAATTCAAGTTGCTTTGAGGTCTTCCCAGAGTATTCAGATTTTGCTTCTAAAGAAATTCCAAATTATAGCACAGCCGACTAAATGAACCTGCATGTGCTACCCCAGCTATTGACTGTCTGGGGCCATCATAAGGAAGCTTCACAGTGCAGTGCATTTTCAAGCATAATACCTAACAAAGATTTTCTCCTTTGTCCATTTTCTTATTTTCCCCCTTGCAGTTTATATCACTACAATTTTCCCCACAGAAACTTCAAAGAATTTTAATTTAAAGAGGGACTTGGGAAGGGGGGGTGGGGATTATTATGCTTCTGTGGTCTTCCCTACCCCTCAAATAAAAAATGTAAATAACCAAAAATCAAAACAAACCCAAACAAGCTTAGACATTAGGACTAGACAGGAGGGGTGGGGGGAAATGTACAGTTTGAACTGGGTTCCAATTTTGAAACCAGAGCTGTGCGTTAGGTGTCAATCTTAACACTTTTCTGCTGTGTATCAATTCAGGGTTCTCGTCTTGTCACTTTCAGCCCTAGTGAGCATGTCCCTACAAGAACTCCACAAAGCTTTCCTTCCTGAATAGTAGCTTTCTAGGAAGCTGAGCTCAAGCATAAGGAGGGTCTCCAACAGTGACACCACACTGGGGCAAGTGCTGCTGATGGTCCCAAGGACAAAGCACATGGAGCACTGAAGGGACTCAAGCATTGTTGAGAGCACTCAACTTTGAAACACTCTCTCTTGGAATGAGCCCAAATTTCCATTACTACAGTATCCTTCAATATTAATATATTTCAGGTGTTTGGTACCATATCAGTAGACAGGATAATCTGAACAACTAGCAATGTATCCCTCAGATGGGTGAAGCAACTTGTAGGGCATACAGGGTCCTGATGGAACAGACCACATCAAGACTGACCCCCAACCCTACATAAACCAAAGCTGAACCAGCTTTGAAGACACCTATCTAAGGTGCAGGCACTGCCTGAAAGCCATTGTAAACCACTCTACAGAGATATCAGTGGACTGGATGCCTTTTAGACAGCCTGAAAGCCTCAGCATAGAAGAGATAAGTTTACAGACATAAATAAAAGCCCAAAGCTTCTTTGTCTGTAAAAATAATTGTCTGTCAGACGTCAGAATTTACGCTGTTACTCATTACTAGAGTATCTGAGAACATTCCAGTTTATATCAGAGGGAACAGAAAAGTCTCTAGTGGTGATACTTTTTGAACTTCCCTACTTAAAAGCTGAACGAATATATGCCTTGCATCCTTAATGATTTTTTATTTCATCTGAGAGCAGGCAACTGTGCTTTGTTAATGTTTGCAAGGTCATTAAGGTCACACAGGTCAAAACCTGTGCTTGTATTAAGCTGAAGTAGCAACGATATAACATCAATTAATTTGACAGTACAGGGAATGAGCCACAGAGGGCCTACAAATGCACAATGCACCAGTTTTAAATGTTCATTTCTGTTGCTACATTTGCAGCTGCCAGACATGCACTAAGTTCACCTTGAGGTTGCAGAGAAGTAAGGCAGAAAGTCCTTACAAATGGTTATGAGGGCAATAGGAAAGGGTAAACAATGAGCTATGCCTGAATAAGGCAGCATTGGCACATCTGAACTCAGCAGTAACCATTGAAAATCACCCTGGGCTACCTGTGGCTGTTCACCTAGAAAAGCAGAGAATTATAAAAAGGGTGACACATTCACCTGGAATGGGCCCCTCTGCATTTTGTTTGGGAGTCCCTCTAGATTTAATATACCTACATCCTGATTTCCAATCCAGCTACAAAGAGGTTTCGAAGCATCCCTGACACAGAGAGCTTAGAAATTTAGCAACTCAAACCCTACTGCACCAAACACAGCTGTTATGAGCACCAAAAATAACCCTTATCAACACCGAGAGTCGAACCACTACTTGTCCCACACTCCACCCTCATTAAGCTTATCCACCTAAGGGGAGTGATAACAGAAGGACAACTGTTGCATGGTAAGCATCAAACTGAAGATATCAAGCACTTACCACAAGGAGACATAAGCTCAGTTTTTGGTGCTCCCTCTGGCGTTTTGCAGAGGAATGCTTTACAGTGGAGGTCCTTGGAAACGAAGAGTGTAATGGGACAATTTTTACTCCTGCTTGAGCTTTCCTGTGACTTGCTTAGATGCAGAAACTCCTTGATCCAGAAAAACCTGTTGCAGGCAGTGCAAAATGGGTCATTTTGTTAAACTGAATGTTTTCTGCTTTCCTGGCCCCTTGCCACTATGGCAAATGCAGTGAGAGATAGGAAACTCCTCAGACTTGTGCGAATGACACCTCCAAAGTTAACTTGGACATTTCTAAAAAATACAGAGCCTTGTTCTGCTCTCAGTTACATCTGTGTAACCCATTTGACATTTCTTCTACATTCACCTCTAACACAGTGAGGCAGCTAACGAGCTCATTAAGTGCTGGACTCTGACTTGGCACTGAAAAAGAAGTAAACAAATTGAATATTAGACAATCTACTACACCAGATGAGATCCTGAGACAAGACCTGTATTAAATACAGCCTTTGAGAAGAGAAATTTCCTCAGGTTCTGGGGTGGAAAATCCTTTGCATGTTCCCTTGTGCTGGGTTTTGTAGGCTGATTTTCTACCAGACAGACACACTGTACTCCAGAGATAGTGCATGTACTCCAGAGAGGCTGCATTCATGTAAAGACAAATGGGTGAATTAGATAAAATCATTTTCAGCATTTTCACATAAGAAACATGGGCTTGATTGCAAGTGTCAGGCTCATTAGTGTGCTCAGGAACCTGACAGTAAAAAATACAGATTTATTTATTTATATATATATATATATACATACATACATATATAATATGATATGTATATATGATATATAATTACTTAGGGCATGACACAAGGACCTGTTCAAATCAATGCAAAGATCTAAGCCAGTCCTCAAGGAGACCGAACCGAGAGATTAAAATGAAGTTGCAATAATGTCCTTAAATCAGCCCCACCTGGTTGAGGTTGAGATGCTGTGGGTGATCGAGTGAGGAAGCTTACATCATCTCCACATCTGACTGACAGATTAAACATTTCTGAGAATTGACTCAAGCCTTTTTACACGGAATCACTGAGCAACTTCTTTTTAACAGCTGTACTACTGCGCTTACACCCCGCTAACGTGGGTAGTGAAGCAATAATCTGACACACCAACTCCACTGGAGTCACTTAGAAACAAAATGAGAGTGTTGGCTCAGCCTTGTTGGAATAAATAAGTATTAACTATTTTTGTGAGTATTACTGTCATCAGTGATTAATGGGAATAATGAGCCATGACAGTGAGCTAGCAGAGGTTCTTAAAGATGAAAGGTATATCATACCACAGAGAGAAAAATACTAGCCCTTACAAATGACATTCACTGTCTCTAGGGAGAATAGAAGTGGTACAATTAGAGACATACAGTAGACATTATCCCCTCCCAGAATATAGTTTTGGAGTATGAAAAAGTGGTATTTCGCCCAGAGATTATGAAACATTCAATTCTGACACAGCCTTCATCTGGTATTGCATTTAATATGACGTAAGGACTTAAGGGCACTTAAACACCATCTGTGGGGTACCTGAACAGAAATTTAGTCATACCCACATACTCACACCAGAGCATGTAGAAGTATGACCCCTTTTGCAATCTCACGGCTCTGCTTTCTCCTGTCCAAAGGGAAAACAACTTGAGCACATGCCTGCTGCACAAGTTTCTCTCCGGGCTCTGTTCTTCATTTGTGATGTTATATTCATACCCAATTGTTGCAACCAAAAGAATAAATAAAACATCTTAAATATACATGAACCATCTTGTTCTCCAGAAGCATGTGATGTTCAAATACACTCAGAAACACAGACATCAAACTAATGGCTATCCTTTACAGCTGGGCTGCATAATTCCTCTAAGGCCCAACTATAAAATTCCCTTCCTTCCCTGAACCCTGCTGAATTCCTGTGTTTCACAAGGGAATCAAGTCTTTTGTGGAAGAAAATATTTCATTCTGCTGCTTCTACATTTGCAAATTTCAAATCTGTGAGTGTTTGAGGAGGAAAGATAAATAAGAGCATGTGATTTATTTTCCTTAGCTAGACAGAAAGTGTGGTCTGAATGAACAATTAGGGCTCCAGATGCTCTTCAAAATCATCAGTCACTGCCTTCAATAGACACGCAGCTCTCTTTAAAAAAGGACTGTTTCCACAAAGTCCTTTAGCTGAGGGCCAAACTTGGAAAGCTTAACCTTAAATGTAAGCATCCTCTCAAAACTTCCCCTTAGCCTTTACAGTGGGTTTGACTCTCCAGCCCTCTCATCTGCCCTCTTCACTGACTTCCACTGCTGGGTGTTAACTTAGTTTTTCAGCAATACCTGGTGCTGGCCAGAGAGAATACACAGTTAGCTGGCACTCCTTAGGGAAGGCTTGCAAAGGCAGAAGTGAGTGTCCCAGTCACTCCCAATGACTGTTGATAGTAATTATACATCACCCCACACCTTTCTGTTTCTGGCAGTACTATCTGCATCTCTCAATTAAAACTGCTGAATTTTGTGCCAGAAGTCCAAGCCTGGGAGGAAGACGCTGAGAGCTACGAAAGATAAATCTTGAACACTGAGCGCTACCTACCTTCTCTTTATCTAAATGTATCAAGAAAGGTTTCATAAAGAGAGCCTAACTCACTTCTCACACTTGTTAATTAAACTTTGTTTCAGAAGTAATTCAGTGTTACTACTCCTCCCTTACAATGTTATGTAAGGCTTTTTTAAGGGAAGGCCTTTGTAGGAAAGGAATACTGAGAATAGACAATTACTGAGAATAGATAATACCATCCAGGATTGGACTGAATTACATTCTGACACATAAAGAATGGCCAAAACCAAGGATGGTTTCTTCCCAGATCAGCCCACAGCCTAGCAAATTAACACATATCCAGTTCTGAAAAACTCAGGTCAGATGTTCAGTTTGGGCTCCTGATGGCATAGACAGCAGCCTTTTTCTTCTCCACCTCCAGCAGCTGCCAGCTCCACTGTTAGATGGATTTGTTATTGATTGCCTCATGAACACAAAAAGTCTCAGGCTAACCCCAGAGTGAAATAACAATTATAATCCAAAATACTGGTACGAGATGCAGAACCATTTCTTGTAAGGTCCTGGGTAAGACTCAGAACTATTTTGGGCAGCCAGGTGTTGAGGAGACAGAAAGGACACAATGATTGTGCCACTGAAAGGTTGTTAATCTGCTGCCCCCCAGGCCAGGTGGCTCCAATGGTCTGTGCTCACACAAAAAATGCCACATCTCTTGCTCCCACTTTATCAGCAGCCCAGTCCTACCTAAGCCCCCCTGGCAAAAGACACCCACAAAAGAAAGGGATTTGCTCAGGTTAAGAGCCAGCCTCACCTAGAACAGCTCATGAGATTGTGGGTTTGGTTCTCGCAGAGACTCCTGCCTTTTGCTGTGCTGTGTGAGAAGCACAGATGCATATTCAGGCAATCCCAGTGAGGAGTTTCACACCAGCATGGTCTGCTGTGAACCAAGTCAGCACAGACTGAGGCTGACAGGTACACTGCCATAATTAGTCAGTTGCAATTATTGTTCAGATACATTCACATCTCATTTGGCCAGCAGAACCAAGAGCATGAAAGGGCTCCCTTAGCACACAGTCAGCATGATTTTATTGCATGGATGAGATAAAGCATAATAAAGCAAGGGAATATTTGCAAGGAAGAGCCTGAGACTTGGAGAGAATTAGAGTTTTGTTCCCAGCTTTACCACAGACCTCATCTGTGACTTGGAGTGAATCACTTCATTTTTATCCTTTGCAATGGGGATTCTCTCTCCTCTTTGTTACTCTTACCAGTGTAGGGAAAAGTCACTGACAGTGTGCAGGCACCTAACAGCCAGCACACAGGCACATTAAACCAGTTGAGGGCTTTGAGATGTCTCTGTAATCGTACGAAAATCTGCTTTGATAGATTAGTTATATTGTTCTGTCTCTTAAATACATTTGCTTGCATAACATTAATCAAGACAAGGATTTTTTCTCAGATATTTTATACAAAAAGTATATCATGTTAGCATTCTGGGAACTAGAAATGTCGGCACCCACATTTGTGAACCAAGTAGAGCAAGACTGAGCACATCCTTCTTAAGGAACTCTCTTTTAGCCACTCACCTCCTATAGTGAGCCATGGGGATCAGATGTTGGGCCAGTGTGGGAAAACCTGTGGCAACTGAGCCTGTCTTCAGAGAGCAGTTGATATCACTCAAATATTTTGCCAGTGTTAAACCCAAGGAGGCCCTACAGTCTCAGCCGAATCAGAGGATTGGTCCTCCACAAAGGCTGTCTTTACCAGCATGTTCTACTAAAATCCAAATTTCTGAGCTTCTGAGCTGCTTATTTTTCCAACAGCAATATCTTAAAGTCTGTCCTTAACTATCAAGACAACCTTATCTTCATGATGTTTGAGTTTTGGAAAGAGACAAACTGACTTGCATTTACTGTGTGCTGTTCCAGCCCACCACCATTCCAGCACTGCTGAATGTGTGAGTTCTGACTCAGGAGAACATTTTCACTTGAGCCATGCACAGGGGTTCTCTATGAAATAAAACCTTGCAACCCCAAATAACTCCAAATAACTCTTTGTTAACTTCAAAGCCCTGGCAAGAGCTTTGGAGCTCACAAGACACACTGTGAGAGAGAGCTGGCAGCTGGGACTATCAGGCTGACAAAGAAGCCTCCTGGCCACGCTTACTTATATAAACAAGAAAGGTCAGATCATTCTCCTATGGCATATGACACTGATACTGCTTCCCCACAGGGTAACTATTGGGTTACATAGACTGGCATGACCCAACCCCTGTGTAGGAGAGTGAAGAGAGCTGTATACACCAGACTCTTCTTTTGTAGACCCTGCAAAGCAAAGCCTGATTGATGGTGTGGCTTTCTAGTGACAGTGCACAGAAAATACCTCTGACCATGCCCTTTCCTGAAAAGGTGAACACAGACCTTCACCCTCCTGAGAGAGAAATCAACACCTCGAGCCCTGGCTCAGCAAAACCAGCAGCTGGCAAAAGCCCCAGCAGAGGAGAAAAGTGACTGTGAGCTGCTCCTCCAAGGCTGATGTCTCACAGGGAAATTTCATGACAGAATGAGAACAACCAAAATGACTCTGCCTCATCGTTTGCCGTTGCCTGCCTTCTCCACTGCTGCTCCACCCCATCCTGCACTCCTCCTCTCTGCAAGGAGGTGAGACCCATCTTAATTACAGCTTCTGAAGGCAGGGATCATGTTTGCTCTCCCTTTAAACAAAGGCAAGCACATTACTCCCAGGCCCAGCAACATCGACCTTCTGCTAGTGCCATTCGCTGGGAGAATTCAGGTAAGAGTGGGATCCATAGGGATAGAGTCACATAGACATGAGGTGAGCCAGCAGAGCTGTAACACCATTAGGCCTCCAGGTCATCAGAGGGAAAAAATGTGAAGTACATATTGCTAAATGTGCTTCTCACAGACGTGGAGTCACTGATAAACAATCCTCAAACACTGTTGTTCAAACAACACTTGAATCATTCTCTGACTCGGTGATCAATGAGCAACAGAAAGAGCAACAGTTAGCTAAGACAGCAGAAAATGTTAAAGCAGTGAGCCAAGTGTGGCATTCCCAGCTCAGCCTTTAATGAGCTGGGTCAGAAAATTACTGAAAAAGTCACTGCTCGGAATAAATCCCCTACAAAGCTGTAATAGTGGAGCTTACATTAGAAAATGTTCATCAGCTGCTTTGCAGTCAATGGCAATTCTTAAAGTGGGATAGCATTTATAGCTCTGTCCAGTTTCTCCTAATCTTCATGTGTTTCTCTGACATTTTTCTATTTTCTTGCTCTTGATTAAAGAGCACTGAGAATCTCTCTCCAACTAGCTGTCAGGATCAGATTACATCTGATCCAAAAGCAGGAAAAATAATAAGAAAATTAGGAGAAAAAACTTAGTTAGATATTGCTTAAGTGCTTCATTTAGGGCTTTGCTTGACAAACTCTTCAATGAGTTAAAAGTGAAATAAAAAGAAGTTGCTGTCCCATGAAGAAATCCACACAGCTGTTGGCTCAGAGCAGTGGCTTCCCGATAGAAAAAATAAATTTTTTTCAGTAAATGACTAAACAGATATGTATGCCCATGACAGGAATAACCCATTTCAGTATTTGCCCAAAATGACCAAGGCATGACCATACAGATTTTTCATTTTACAGAGGTAGTCTTAGTCAAACTGTTTCACCACAGTCAAGCAAGTCAGCAAGGATTTTAATTATAAAAAGCCCAATGCAAGCATCCAACCCTCCCCCAGCGAAACCCAGCACAAGTTTAAACAACCCTCCTGAGGGATTTAGGTATTTCTCTCATGAGCAAAATGAAAGCTGCTGATCTTTGGAAACATTGAACAGATTTACATCTTAAGCTGTTACAAGGACTAAAAATGACTTGTGTGATTAAAAGGGCTGCAAGGCCATGTTTTTTACATTTGGCCAAAGTAGCCCCAGAAGTCAGTGGCAAAGCAGGAATTTAACCTCCAAACACCTGTCCAGCACTCTAATCCCCTGGCAACCTACCCTCCCTGCCTGATGAAACCAGGGTAAATTCCAGAAGATACATGAGGGAATTGTGTTGTCCAGGTTAGCCCAGATGCACCACCAGCCACTGCTGACATGCGGCCCATGGTGATGTGAAGGAGGACAGCATGCTCACACCTGGACTCCTTCCCCAACAGGCACCTGCACAGAGAACAAGGCACCTGCAGAGAGCATAAGGTACCCAATAAGGCCTTCACGCAGGCAGTCCAAGGAAATAACAAACTCGATTTTACAGTGAAAGATTTTTATTTGCTGTGGCATAATGGTGAACTGATAGAGAAGTTTATCTCTCCTCACAACACCAGCTTGATGAAAAGAAATAGAGTGCCTGTAAAAAGGTGTCACCCTTTCAGAAAAGGCATTGTGCTACGTTTACTTTGGACAGGGACAGTGAAGAACAAATCGGGAGTGTCTGAGGCTTTAAAAACCACACAGGTTGACAAGACCTAGCAAGGAAGGTGGCTCTGGGGTGAAGCCCCACACCAGGGCTCAGGAGATGGTGGTCTCCCAGCTGCACCAGCAGCCTCACAGCTGGAGAGTCACTCAATCTCTCTGAGGTGAGAGGAGCAGAAGGGGAATTCATTTCCCCCTCTTTCACTTTGCCCCCACACACCCACCAGAGGTGAGGTGAGGCTAAGCTGATGAACACACACAGGGTGCCTCAATCCTGCAGGGTTAAGCAGCAGAAAGGTCCCACAGACACAAGCGAAGCAGGATGCCAGCTGCAGCTGCCAGACCTGAGCACGCATCCAGACCCCAGCAAGAGCTCCCTGTGGCTTTTAAAGGACCTGTTCTCTTAGGGCTGATTTGTTTATTCCCAACCCAGTATGTTATCTTTACGTTGCAAAGTTTATTTCTGAACATGTCAACACACTTCTGAAAAGGTCAGACATATGAGGTGCTGCACGGGGAGGCAGAGACACAGCTGCATTCCTGGAAATCACGATTCAAAGGGTTTTCACAGCAAAGTCTGACACAGCAGCTGGGTTGGCAGACACGTGTAGGCAAGCCACCAGCCTCCCCTTTTTGTTACCACTCCCATTCTATTTCTGTGCTTTGCATGAAAAACTGAGGGTTGCTTCTAAGTATAGGTTTTGCTGGCTTTGTTTGAGAGCTTGCCATAGCTCTCAGACATGATAACACCAGCAGGGTGCTAGCTGAACTATATTTATCAATGTATTTCATAAGGGAAAAACTTAAGTGATTTTGAGAAGTTGAGGTCTTTTCTCCCTTTCTTTTCCTTGCAGCAGACAGCTTAGTTGTCACCCTGACAAATAAGATATTATTAAAAGAGGAGACCGAGGATCTGTTTACAGGCAACAATGCTTTGGATAAGCAGCTCATGTTTAAATGAGACTTGAGAAATGTGGTTATTCAGTTTTTTCTCTCCTTTTTTATTTTTCAATAAATAAAGAAGAATTTGCTTTGGTCCCTTTCATCCCTCACACTGCAGCTCAGAAGTTATCCACCAACTTCGACACCCCAGCAAAGCCAGCTGATGGCTGGGGATTGCTGTCTGCTTACACCAGGAGCAGTGACAGTGCCCAATCCACACCTTTAAACCAGGCACTGCAAGTAGGGCTGTTTAAAACAGCGAGTCAGTGAAAACAGCCTTTAAAACAATAAAATAAGTGGTACCCTTTTCCAGATGGCAAACATACCCCAGGGAGGCCACAGGCCCCACTGAGCAGCTGGAGGCAAGCCACAGTCCCACGCGTGCTCCTCGCCTCACAAGCCCCTGCTTGGCAGGGGACATCTCTTTTCCAGAGCTTGGTCTCCACCTTCCCAGCCTGAGAAATGCAGTGTGGAGGGCAACAGAGGGATTCCCAGTGCCACCATTTCCCCCATGCATGCACAGTTTTGCCCCACTCCAAGTGTCTGGGGGAGCAGAAGCAGGAGAGGCAGAAGAGGAGCAGCATTGGTATAGCTATTCTTGCACCTTTAAGGCACAGAAGTACAACCTCGGCCCCTACCCCTGAAAACCAGGGCAAAATTAACATCCCAGGTCTTCCCTACCACTCCTCTACTTGGAAGCTGTGTCCCACCAGGAAGGCAGAGCTGTAATCAACAAGAAAAGCTCTCCCTGGGAGAGGTGACAGATAAGAGAGTACTGAAACGCAGGCATTCAACTTGTCTGGTACATCAGCATGTCAAGGCTACAACACTGATGAAATGTCTGCAAAGGGGCTGATGAGAGGAGCTGCCTTTGGCACTGGGGCACTGGTGCCTTATCCAGAGCTCCCAAACACTTCCTGGCAAGGGATAACCAAGGGTGTCCATACCTGCTCCCGAGAGAGTGTGGGACACCCCTTGGGCCTGCCACTGAGTTCCCCCATGAGCTGCTCTGCCTGAAGCAACTGCTCTCAGCATTGCTCATTCCTCTCCAGGTATTTTGATGAATGCTTAACATTAGATCCAGCAAATGTCCAAGGAAATAAATCTCAGTTACCCAAAGGCAACAAATTGCAAGCATAAACATTTGTGTCATCAGCCTTGGAATATCCTTGTTCCATGAGATAACCAAATTGACCCCATCCATTGAAAGGAACAATGTAGAAAGACTAGGCAGTTAGGAGATTTTTTTCACAACAATATTCTGATCTGCTCCATAGGAAACAATTCAAATATTTGATAAATCAGAGACTAACCACCGAATCATCTGTGGAAAATTTTAAAGATATAGCCATGAAAACATTCACGGTTATTCAGAAACATATCATTCAGAATTTCAAACCATTTACAAGCTGTACACAGAGTGATTAACTTGGCAGGAGAGCAGGGTCTGGATGACACACAGTACTGTGTGGGCAGGAAAATATTCCACAGCTCTTCATCTTGAGGTTGATGTTGGTGCACTAACAGATATTTTTTCTACTTGTCACCTCTCACTCATGAGGGCAGGCTTTGCTGGCCCACCTGCCTGCCCCTGCCATCCCAGCCACATCACCAGCAATGAATGTTGCCCGGAGAAAAGATGCTTCACAAATGCTAGGCATCTGGTCTGATGCTCACTGAACTTGTGCTCTGTGTGAGGATGGAGAAGGGGTCCATGGATGCATGGGGAGACACATGATAGCAATAGCAAGACTATAAACTGGTCCTAAATCATCCATATTACATGCCTCTAAATCATTCCTTTAAGTTGCAACACTTAGTTAGGAAATCCCAACGAAGATGCCATGTCTTCTGATGAGTTTCTACTTGAAATCAAAGTTGACAAACTCATTAAAAATACCCACATGTTTTTCTTTACACATAGCTAAAATTACTCTTGACTTCAATGCAACTATTCACCTGGCATAAAATCATTTGGGAGGCCACAGATTTGTTCTGCTGAATGTTATTTAACCATCATTATGTTCCACCTCCCAAATGACCACCTCTAAAAATGAGAAAAAAAATATTTCTGTATAATTTTATCCCCCTAGAGTATAGGCATTTGATAAATACATATTGCCTTTCTATGATCAATGACAGCTCACCCCCTTTTAAAGTAATCCCTATGCCCCAGCCCTCTGTTTCTAAGTATAGAATGTTTAAAGAGTGAGACTCGATGTTTGCAATCATTTCAGACTTATCTTTGGCAAACAAGGAATTGACTCCAGTATAATACCCAAAAGGAATAGATCTGTCCTTCCAAAATCCACATTCACCCTGGCTGCCATTGTACTGAAAAATTCAGGTCCAAGTCACATGGCAGCTATCATAAAAATTGTAATTTAACCTTGAGTTCACTCTCAGTTTACCTTTTAGAGGATCCTTTAGAAGTAGTACCAGAAACGTTTTTACTCCAAAAAGAAACAGAAGTAACCATAAGGTAAATAGTTCTTCTCCACAGCTAGAAAATCTGGAAGCAGCTGAGGGGGTGTGAGGGAGGCTGAATATATACCTATAAAGATCTAGCTATAGAATCTAGTTATTTGTATCTCTCTTGGTATAAATCCCTCTCTACTACTGCTCTACATGACTATGCAGACATCATTTCACTTTTTGTGCCTCTCTCTGACCAAATGAAGTCTGCCAAATTTGCTTACAACCAAATTGTTAGGGTTTGAGATTAATTCAGCAACATATTTGAGACTGTTTAAAAGATACTATAAATGAAGAGAGCTCCTGCCCAAAAGAGCTCTCTACATCCATGCCTCTGGAGACAATAAGTAGGTGGGAAAAACAAAAGGGGCATGGGAGGGATGGATGAAATCACAATAAAATGACAAAGCTGCAGCAAACATTACAGCACATCATTAAAATTAAATGATGAGCTGATCTTAGCCTCAGAGGGTGTCATTAAGCTCCACCCAGTTTAATGGATACAGTTGTTTCCATAGTAACAAATTATTTTCAATAAAAACTTATAACCCCAAATCCTATAAAGCCAGGCAAAGATGGGACAAGCACGAAATATGGGATGGGACTATAAAAGTTTTGTCACTGCTTGTCTGGCAAAACCTGCACAATTCACCCATGCTTCTGCCACTCCTATTTATTGGGCTCATGGCTGTAGAATTTTGTAGCCTCCTCACAGCTCAGCAAATCCTCTATTGATTCGTCTCCTGCAAACACACCAAGGAGAAATGTGCAAGTGCTAAATCACAGAGGCACTGCCTCTCCCCTTACAACACATGGAAGAGAGACCTTAAGCTAAGTAGGATTGTGGGATGTGCCTCCTTTTTCAGGTTGCTTTGTACTGGTTCAGTGTCTGCATTTGTTGGTCTTAGCCCAACAGAACAGTCACCAGCAGGGAGCTCATCCACTTGGCATTTAAGATGCTGTCTCCTGTGAAGTTTGCTGCAAGCACTGGAGCACCAGAGCCAGGAAGGTCCAGGACATCTGCTTCTATGCTTGCAGCAGTACAAACAGAAGATTTGCCACAGGGTATTGGCAATTCAGCCTGCTAAGCATCATCAGCATTCACATCAAAACAGCCTCTTGGTGGGAGCCAGAGGACTGCAGTGGCATATCAAGTGTGCCCTACGCATCAGGTAAGGCCCTCCTCAAGGTGTGCAAAAGCCAATCACTCCAGCAATGGTTTGGCTCAGCAAGAATTGGTTTGCTCACTTTAAAACATGAGAGTTTCAGGAAATTTTGAGCTTAGGTTTGTTAGATGGCTCTGAAAGCTGCCTTCAAGACACACGCTCACAACACTTGGGATAAATCCACTGACTCTTGGGTCTATGAAGGGAAAGACTCAGAATTTAATCCCCAGATTTTTTGCAAAGCACAACTCTTAGAATAGTTGAGTAATAGGACTTCCACCATTATAGCACAACCCAATGCCACCCTTATCCTCAGCAGGCCCACAGGGTGGGTCTTCAAGCCACAATGATGCCCTAAGTTTATTTAAAACCCATTTAGATCCAGCATTCTCATTCCAGAACATGTTAAGAGCTGGAGCCAGGAGGATACTGAAGACTTATTGCCCCTAGCAAAGGCAGTGTGATGGAATGTGAGTGTATTCAGTGCTTGTTAGATCAACTCTCAGTGAATCTGTGTTACAGGCAAGAAAAATTATAGACTCTACATGAGCAAATGGCTCAGAGCCTAGAATCAGCCTGGAGAAGTGGAACATAACTGGTTAAGCTGTTAAAGTATTCCCTGTTACACTTTTGGCTTCTGTAACTATCTCTCAAACATGATCTCTTAGAACACCCCCAAAATGCAATCTGTCCACAGCCTTGCTATCCTAGGTGTTAAAAACATTTCCAACATGGGCACTGAGAATAGATTTTGCTTCGTAGTCCCCTCAGCAGGCAGTGTTGCTTCTGGATGTAGTCAGCTCGCAAATGTGGTGCAAGGCCTTAAGAGTCTTCCCAAGGTCTCCCAGACTCATCTATTGGAAAGGCTGATGCCTTACTTCTGAGCACATGCAGACAAGCACTCCATGTGACCTAAATTTGTGCTCCAAATACAATTAGAGCCAGACAAATAATGGATAATTTGGGAAAACTGAAAAAAAAAACCCAGAAAACTGAAGAAAAAAGAAACAAACCTGAAAACTCAGTCAGGTTTTTCTTTCTGTTTAAAATATTTGGTTTGATGAGACTTTGGTTTGTGTTCTGGTTATGGAAGCCCATTGTTTACTTACCAACTTGAGGATAGTGGGAATGATGTTCATTTTATAAAAAATGACCCTGGTCTCTGCTGATACTGTTCTGTGACCATGCACAGGGGAAATGATAGTTGTATGTCCCACTTTTCTTAGACAGAAAAACCACTATGGACTTCAGGAAGGAAACGTAATTTTTTTTAATTACCTGATTTAATAGATAAATATTTCTTCAGAACCTCATTTAAAAAATAGAAACAGCAGCAGGCCAAAGAATCCATCTGCAAAATAAATATAACAGGTTAGATCCTTCAAAGACCATAAAATAGATGCAACTTCTGTAATTTCAGAAGACCAATCCTGCACTTGCAAGAGCCCCAGGGGCTGAGTCCTGCCTGCCTCTCATGTGATCCATACAGGCTTCCTGCTGATTTCCCTGTGACTGCAAAATACCAAGCCAGGTGGAATCTGGGCCTTCTGTATTTGCCTAGAAGGGAGAGTAGTTCTTGTAAACCTGCCTAGTGAGCGACAGCTGCTGGATTGTGATCATCCAACCATCAGCCACAGATAAATCTGTTACTCTCTGAAACACGGGACAAACTTGCCCTGCTTTTGGGGAGATTAAAAGGAGTTTTCCTTTCCCCAGATGAGGCTGTTACCCTTGTTTTTCTCCTTGTCAAGTCTGGCCACCATTGGGTGCTGAGATACACTGAGCCCATGAGCAGCTCAAATGGGGCTTCTCTTCATCTCAGGAGCACTGGGGACCATGCTGGAGCTATGATGCAGAGACCTTGGAGGCCTGAGAACAGACTTTGCCAGGAAGGCTGAGACAGGGGAAGTGCTGAATCCCTTGGAATTTTCAGTGTCCCTCATTACAGTATCACCAGTCAGCAACAGTTCTCCTTCTGCTGCAGATGTAGCTGTAGAAATGCCCTTGTTGCCCCTCATACCTTTCACCAGTTCTAATTCCAGATGAGGCTGGGCCTGCCTGTTTTCATCCTAGCAATCCCAGGAGATGCTTCTATATGCTCCTACATTTCTGCTCAGTGTCTTGTGCCCTTTTCCAACTCTTCGTAGTGCTGTTCAGTTCACTAAATTGAGTTGGGGGTTCCCTGTTCAGCTAAGGTGACCTCCTGCCACACCAACCCATCTTCTTGCAAATAAAGCAATTGACCATGCATCCCAGGGCAGCCCAAAATAGACTGCCTTACTGGTGGTTTTCCTGGGATTGCTTCTCCACTGGTTTAAAGCCCTCCTTGTGTCTGTGCTAAGGAGCAATCACTGGTTGTGTTTGCTCCGACAGGAGAAAGGCTGTCCCTCCACGCAGGGAGAGTTCAAGCTTTTCTATGAACTATTCTCCCCAGAAAACGGTATCAGTGTAGCAGTTTCATGGACGGAACATAGCCCCAGCTTTGAGACCCCTCCATCCCTAGGTGGGGAAACAGCTCTCCTTCCTTCCTTGCCAGAGGACTGGTAAAACCCACCCTTAATTCATTTACAGGAAGGGCAGCACAGTTATATTGTGTTGAATCATATCACAGAATCACAGAGTACCAGGCTAGAAGGGGACCTAAATGATCATCTGGTGCACCCTTTCCTGGAAAAAGCACAGTCTAGACAAGAAGGACCAGCACCCTGTCCAGCTGAATATTACAAGTGTCCAACTTTGGGGAATCCACTTCCCTGGGGAGATTGTTCTAAAGGCTGATAGTTCTCACTGTGAAAATTTTTCCTCTTGTGCCTAAATGGAATCTCCCCAGGAGTAAGTTGTACACATGACCCCTCATCTTTTTCACCCTGTAAAAAGTGAGTCTCACCCTGTCTCACCCCCTGTAAAAAGTGAGTCTCCATATCCTTTGTAACCACCCTATAATTCTGGAACAACAGAGCAACAGAGACACCTGTGAATTGTCAGCAAGGTCCTTTGCCCCAGCTGAGCTGATGGATCACAGCATTTGCAGCAAGCAAAAATGAAAATAGCTATAACTAAATCCTCCTTAATTCTATTCATTGTGCTTCTAAAAATGCTTACAAATTACACCAAAAAACAGATGCCTGAGGTCAAATAAGCAGCCCTGGCTTGTTGCTGTACACAAGGCTGTGACATAAATCTCATGTAAGAGATCAAATGGACAGAGCTGTGCCTTGTGAGGGCACTTCTGCAGCACTGGTACAGTGACTCAGCTGGCAGCAGTGGCCTGCGGTGCTGCTCTGCTGTGATACCTAAATCTCAGCTCTGCTGGCTTCAGCTGTGGATGCAGCAGACCTCAAAAACACTTCATAGCACAGACAGCCTCTTCCCTCTGCAAGGAGTGAGCTGACCTGCATGGAAGGGAACAGCTATTAGCTGGTTTTATCTTGACCCGGTTTGATCTCATCAGAACAATGACGATAATTTAGAAAGAAATATGTATCAGCAAGCCTGGAAGATGGAATATATGTAGTCAAGAATGCAGGAAGACTACAATGGATGGTTTTTCTTTACTCCCTCTTTACATGATCAATGTGAGTATTTTCCTAAGTGTTTGAAGAAGTGTATGTTACACATTTTTCCATATGGATGAATGATTAACACAGAACATTGCAACTACATTAAGCTGTAAACAGAACTTTAGCACAAACCATGGAAAATATAGTGGTCATCATTAAAAAGTGAACATTTGCCAGAAGAAATACCTAGCTGTAGTATATAAAAAGACCAATGTTACTTCCTGCTCTGAGTATAAATGGAAAATGTGGTGTCTCAGTTACCAATAGACTGGTAACTGTTAGCAAATGTTGACTTTTCTATGGTATCCCAAACTGAATCTAAGCCTTATTTGAGGTCCAGCCATTGCTGTTTTCCTACCCACAACAGACTGCATTTCATTGGTGCATGAAACGATCCCTCTGCCATGTATAATAAGTTGTGCAACCTTTTGACAGAGTACAGAGAGGGTCATTGTGTGCAAGCACCACTGCCCTCTGATGAGTGCAATCTGACCTGCTCCCGGAATCACCTAATCCCCTCATGCCCCACATCTAGCCAAACTCCCCCGTTCCAGGATGCTCCTGAGGCCAGCAGAATTGTGCTCCTTTCCATGTGTGCCATCAGCTTCCAAGCAGCCTCTATGTGAGACAACTAGAGCTGCTTGGAAAAGTTGGGCTGGAAAGCATTTTGATGAAAAACGGAAATTGTTTCCCAATGAAATCTTTTCAACAAAATGTTCTATTTCCTCATTAACTATAGAAGTGGTTGGAAATTTCCATTTAAAAATCTTTCCAATGAAAAACAGATCTTCCCCCCTGCCCCGCCTTCTCCTTCCTATCCTGCATCACCTCCCCTTTCCAAATAAAAAATATCAGTGAAGAAAAACATAATTCTTTAGTAAGGTCTTCTGAGGACCACCAAATTTTTCGGTGGTTGTGGATTATTCCTTAAAATAGCACCCTACATCCTAGAGCTTGGTTGTTTCAGTTGTTTCCAGTTCCGTTAGAAGATACCATGTTTGATTCATTGAGAAAGACAAAAACCATCCCATTCTATTTCTCAATCATTGCTGTCCAAGTCCACTCCCAGTTCTGGTTACACACAAGTTTCTTTAAAGTTTTGTTTGAAGTGCAGTGCATCAGTTTCATGCCTCTGATCCCATGTGCATTTATCTTTATTATTTGTATTATTGTTAATTTCTTCTTAAATGTACTGATTTTTCAGCAGTTACACTGGAACCCTCAACATCCTTTCCGATGAAGATCTCCAAAACCATCCCACTAGCTTAACTCTCCTTCAAATTGCAGGTTGTTAAAAATATCAACAGATCTGGCTTTATGCACTCATTGTTTTCCCAAATGCATTTTATACCTAGACTTTCCAACAAGCAAAAGGGCCATGACATCTCTCTCTCCCTAGTGAGCCATGTTAAAACTAATCACTTTTTAAGAGGTACATACACACTCCTGAGGATAGGATCATAACTGGAGTTTTTTTGTTGGCTCAATGGCAAATGCAGAACTGCTCTTATGAGGAGGGGGAAGAAAGAGACACAGTTTTATACTTACTCAGAGGATATGAGAGGTGCCAAGAGCAACATAATAGGAATACAACCTATTATACCACATATGGCCTCACTTATCTGTTATTCATGTAAGAATTCCACATCTTTTGCGAAGAGCAAATAAGAATTTGATAGCAAATGAACATGTATCAAGCCAGTGTTGAATATGGAAATCAGATCTGACACAATCTTCTAGCAGCAGTTATAATAGGATTTAAATGTGAAACTTTCCTAATGGCCTTCTCTTATTGTTTCTGCTTCTATCACTCCCTTTATGCAGAGAATTTAATAGAGACTGACACCCTCTCTGAGAATTTTTTGACCAATGTGCTCAATACCACAGAGTAGACCCCTGCTTAAAAAACAGCTTCTTGATTTAAACATCTTCTTGAAAGCCTGTCAATTGCCTTCCAGATTAGCACTCTTATTTTCAATTCTACAGGATCAAAAACCTCTAACAGCACATTCTATACATTTGCCAAAATGACCTTTAAAGAGAAAACTGTCTCAAGGAGAGACTGGAAAATCCAGATCCTGCTCTGTTGTCATTCCCAATCCCCAAACGTTCCAACTCTGACCTGAAATCAATTTATCATGACTTTACACAGTACTGGCCATCAGTCAGCTCATGAAAACCATCCATGTGCTGGCTTTAACTTGGAAGAAATAAAAAGCAACATGAGTAAAACCCTAGCAAGTTTGCACATTGAAGAATTTAAGCTTAATCCCAGTTCCTGTTTCCTTTCCATAGGGTCATGGCTGTGTTCAACTGAAACAGTCACAAATCCAGATTTCAAATGTCCTTTAGGGGTGGGCCTGCTGAGAACCTTCTCCCACTCCCCCATGAAGTTCTAGACATATAAGTCCACAAACAGTTCTACTGAGCTGAAAAGCACTGACTTAAGAGCAAGTTGTAATTTAGGATGAACGAGGTGGTGGCTTCCAGCTCCATACAGTCTTGGGAAGATCATTCCTCTCTCTGTGCCTTGGAAGTCCAAAGCATTACTTTTGTCTTATTTGACCAACTTGCTTTCTCAATGCTCTTCAAATCGAGGAGATAGCTTGTTTAGTTTCTGTGCTCACTTGGCATTATCACTTTATCTAACAGTACTTCCTACTTAGATGCTTAAGGAACTTAACACTTAAATGTACTGAAAATTTATCTATTCATACGCAATATCTTTTCACATATTTAAGACTTCTTTTGCTTGCGTTTTATTTCTTTTAAGTAATACATAGAGAGTAAAAACCTCATTAATTTACAAAAGAACTGGAAATAATGGGTGTTTGCAGTCTGCTACTGAAGAAATTCATTTCTAAGTGTCCTGCTGTGACCCATTCCCTTTCAGTAGAACAAGTTGCTTTTGGATGGGTGCCTAATGCAAACATATTCCTGCACTGAATAAACAAATGAGTAGATAGTTGCTTCCAGATCTTCAATTCTTTATAATCCTAAAGGAATAAAGTGAGCAGAACATGGTCCAAGAAATACAGGCTGCTCTGATCTTTAGAGCTCTAGTTAATAGAAGTTTATTAGCATCCCCAATTATGGTTGTGTATTTGTTTTCTTGGCATTCATAAGTGCTGTAATACTCATTGATCAACACAATAAGGCAATGAAAACTTTCCTTAATATCACTCCCAATTCTTTTTGTTTCATCTTTAGAAAAAACATAAGAAGAAAAATGAAGCAATTAATGCATTTAAAAATATACACATTTATGTAAGATTATTTGGTAAAGAGCTTTTATGCAATGTATGTAGCGGAGTTAATGAGCTCTTGTCTAGTTTTTGGAGCAGGTACAGCCTGCAGGCCACAGCACAGCAGAGGCGGACTGCACCACTCTGCCCAGCCTCAGCTGCATTCTGAAGAAAATATGTCCCAGGACAGAGGAAAGACCAAAGCTTCTGGGACATTTAAAGAGTCCACACAGACTGACTGTCTCATGTAGTCTGGATAATTTGAATAAAGGCAGAATAATCCTATGGGATTGTGTTTTTGCTTCACTGAAGTCAACTGTCAAACTTCCATGGTTTCAGAGAAGTTACGATTTCACCTCTGGGCTGCTGGGAGGTGACATGGCCCCAGGATATTGAGTAACACCCAGCTCCTGGGTTGCAGATCCTGTTTCCAGCTCTTCCCAATTTTGTTACCCTCAGCAAGTTTCTTAATGCCTCTACTTCTTCATTTTTAATTGGGATGGCAGTAATTAGCTTTTATAAAATCCTTTCAATTTGATGGATGGATAAAGTAATGGAGAATCTGATGCTGTAACTCACCCCGAGCTTTGCAGCCCTTTGCTGTAATCCTAACAAACAATCTAAACTGAAACATCTGAATCTTACAAGATGCTACACCCACCAAGGGTCTTAGCTGGGGATTTTCTTCTGAACTTGGCAGAGGCTGATAGTATTGAAATGTTACAGAATGTCTGCATCTAACCAAAAACCTGCAAGACTTCTGATGATATTCCCAGACCAAAAAGAGCTCTCTGGCTTTCTTTGACATTTCCCAACATTGTAAGTGAAGTTTGTAATCTTTGAAAGACTCTTTCATCACTTTGAAAAAAATCCATTCAGCAAAAGTGCTGTTAAAGCCTCTCCTGTCACCAGCAGGATTGCTTATGGGAAATATGGTGGCCATAAAACACCACTGAGTTCCTCAACATCACATTTAGGTGTTACATGCTGTTGTGTAACAGGCAGCTAAGGACACTTAGAGGGCAGGATCACTACTAAGAAAGGGAAGGGAATTGAGGTAATCATTCCAGGGTGATATGGAGAACAAAATTTTCCAGGCCTGGGTAAATTGTGTTTGCCATGGAACCCTGCTTCTTGTGGGGAAAAGCTGTTAAAACACTTTTTAAAATATCTTGCCTCAATTCAGTTACCAAATGTTTTACATGGAAACAAAACCACATCTACTAACACAGAACTAATGTCAGGGAGCTGAATGGCTCTGAACTAAAGACATGGTTGTACAATTACTCCCTCCTGTACAGTTACACCCTCCTCATGACTTTTTTTAAGTTCATTTGTTTAGCCCTTTTATCCCTAGCCAGAATAGACATCATTAATAGGACTGCTGGGCACTAGCCTGGCAGAAGAGATCACAGCTTGAACTTGTCTGGTTTGTTTCTACACAGCTTGGTCTTTTATGATGAAAGATGTGCAAACAAGAAGAAACATTCCTAGTGCAATGTCCAGAAAACTGGTGGGGCTTGACAATATGGCACCTCAGAATATCCCAGACAATCTGTTGTCTTGTGTGCAAATCAATTAAGGTTAGCAGATGCTAAAAAATTTTGGTACGATATGCCAGATCCCATGGAGCCTTTGATTGTGCCCCCAATACTGACCTTAGCATCCTTTTTAATTAAAACCAAATAGAAACTTTGGTTCTTATCATTGTTAGCAACAAAAGCCCCCACTGACTTTGCTATAGTGCCCACAACACTACGAGGAGTCTATAATCTGAGTTGAGAATGATACAACAATCTTTTGTTACAGTTGCCTATTACAGAAAAAAAAAAAAAAAAAGCCACCCGACTCAGTGAAACAAGTCCCCTTTTAGAGGGCAAGTGAAGGGAGAGGTGCTTAGCAATAAAGTCCTAGGGCCTGGCTGGAAATGCTGGATACATTTATCTCTTGCACCTGCATTTGTGAGGTTGGTGAGAATTGGCCTGAGCACAGCTCACACTCACCACATGCAATAATTCAATGTCGCACAGACGTGCCAGCAGGTGAGACTAATGACTGTCAAGCTGCATCTTCTCTGAACTCTAGACAATGATTATTTGTCTACAGCAACTTTCTCAGTGCCTCTATTCCCTGTCTCAGGTATGACAGCAAAACACTACCTTGACAACCTGAGATATTTCAGGTACCTGGCTAAAGTAACTGAGGATCTTTAGCCTGTACTGTAACACAGATCCAAATGGGCCTTTAAATGCATATAACCCCATTATTATTTAGCCCTCTTCTCTTCCTGCCTGGAAGACTTTGGGCAGTTTCCCCATTATCCCATGAGTTCATTCTGAATGGAGTTCCAATAGGTCCAGAACAAAGCCTTCAAGTAATTTATATCTGGGGTGGTTCCCCTTTTTAAAGACACAGGAGTTAAAGTTCAGCAAGATTCAAACATGTGCCCCTGCTGATGTACTTCCCACAAGGCTGGAAGTAGGGTCAGTTCATGGTTGTGCTACAATCATCTACAATGAGAAGCTAAGTAGAAAGTTATACTGGTTTCTGGTGATGTTCTCTGAGCCCCTAAATGAAGGCCATGATAATCTGGTGCTCACTTCACAAAACAGGTCTCAAATCTATGTCTTCTGCAACATTTATAGCCAAGAGTGAAAATACACAGCAGACATTAAGACAGGGCTCTATTCTTGCACAGGCTCTGTGATACCAGGGTATTTCCTATCCTAAATAAAAATCATTATGGCAGTTGCTTCATGAATGTTCAGTGGCAAGAATGAGCAAATGTTGGATAATTTTCTTTGAAACTGAAATAGCTGCTTGCTTGGGAGGGATTTCAGTAGCTTTGGAAATAACTAGTCTTGTATGAATGGGCCTCAACCTCTCTCTGTATCTTATTGCTACCCTTCAAGATGATTTCATGCAGCAGAGGAATGACAGGTGCCTCACAAATGTGCCTTGAAAATGAGGGGGGAACCACCACATTCTTACTGCAAGTTTTAGATGTGTCCGAAAGCAACTAGAACAGACAGAATAAAACATGACACCAAAGTAGAGCTGCTTCTGCTCTGCTGTCCCTAATTCACTGTATTCATGTATTCTGTATTCACTGTATTGGGATGTAACCAACCAGTCTGCAGCCCAAGGGTTGTTTTTTAACTCCCAGGATTGCTGCCATTTTCCATTCTGCCAGCCAAATGAACACTGTGAATTCTGTCTCAGCAAGTGGACTCAGTAAGTCCTTTTATTCTTCTCTGACCTGGCTAAAATGGTTGTTAAAGCTACTCACCATTTGTTCCCTGTGAGTATTTAATGCTTTGGTTTCTCATGACTTCTGCAGCTTTCCCTTCTTTCTTCCCTGGAAAGCCAAAGCAAGACTCTTCCCCTCTGCAATCCCACTATCTGTTCCCTACTGAAGATCTTTCCCTTTTCTGATATTCACATTCACTCAGCCAGCTCTAGAGCAACAGATCTGGGGGCAGTGTGTTCCCTCCTCCTCCACTGCAGAGATCATTGCCTGCCTAATTGAAGGGGATGATGTCATGCTGGTTGCTCTTTTTTAAGGCAAATAAAAATACATCCTGTCCCTCTGGATGCTACTTTTGAAGCTCAAACATAGCTGGAATCAAGAAATGGGTTAAAATCCAACAATGTGCTCATACTATATCCAAATCTACTGCTAAATCTTTTTAAAATTACACAAACCTACCAATCTGCTGTACAAGCCATACTCAGGACCCTGTGGAAATGACCTCACTTGCATGTTGGGCTGTCACAGGTTAGACAAGGCATGGAGTCCTGAGTTTGCTTAGTGGCTTTGCCCTGACTCACCCCGTGTCTCCTTCAGCAGCACTGTGCCTTGGCTTTATCATCACTGAACTGAAGACAGGATGTACCTGCCTCATAAGGAGATGAGCTCACCTGCAAAACTCCAATGAAACTTCAGCACCAGCAAGTAAAAAGTAACTTATTAGGGCTAGAAAACACAAATAAGCGTCCATGAGAAATAGGAGCCAGGTCCTCTGATACATTACTAAGAGGTAATTTCAGAACCAAGAGGTAATTGATTTAGGCTGATTTAAGCCTTATTTCTTGTTTAATTCACCTGAGTATTTTTACTACTTAGAATTTTTTTTGTTCTCTCTCTTATCATCTGTTCTGTGGAATCAAAGGACGTTTATCTCAACTCAGAGTATTAAAAAATGTACCATCATAAGACCAAAGACTGGAATGAAAATGTATTGTTTCATTTCAATAAAGTAGAAGAAAGCACGAGGTCTTAATCATTTAATAAAATCACAGAATTCAGATCACATTATTCATTCAGAGCAACTGTTTCTGGTGTGCTTTTTCTTGACTGCTGAGAAGTAAGGTTTTGTTGGCAAATATTGTCATCTTATTTCATTTAATGGAGTGCCTTGCTTTCCTTGTCCCAGCAGGACAAGTGAAGCCAAGGGCTGTGTGCTGCTACTCACATAAATTTTTTTCTTAACTCCAACACTACACATTATCTGAGGTGTCTGGTCCACACTTTACCTCAAATACAATTTGTGTCATGAAGAAAGAAAGACATAAAATACCCAGTGTGAAATCCTCCATTACATTGTTCTTCTTTACCTCCACTGAAGCTGGTAATGTTTTAAAAGAGAGCCAAGCCTTCAGAGACCAACTCAGAAAACATGGACCACTACTTCAGGACCAAAAGTTGTGGCTATCTGCAGACCTCATTTTGGCTGGACCTTTTATGTCCAAATTCTGGAAAAATATTTCATCAATACTCCCTCAAAAGTGTTGAGATAAGGAAGTGAGGAAATCAATAGATACACTCTGCAAACACCAGAACTAGAATTATTACAACTATTGTAGCTAGCACAGATGCATTAGTGATGTCACTCAGAGAAGAAAAAGGTGGAAGGAAAAAAGTGACTCTTCAAACTCACAATGCCACAGAGCTTGGAAAACAATCCCCAGATTCCATTAAGTCACTTCCTAATATCATGTATCCTGAGCAACTCGACGAGTGTTTTATACAACACGGTCAACATGGATCTGTGCTGCAAGCATCTAGGACTTGAGGTGACTTCATTCACACAGAGTACCTGATCTCATGCAAGCCCCAGGACTCCAGGTGAACGGTCCAGAGCACAGCATGTTGAAGTGAAGGAGTTCACAGCTCCCCCCACAGCTGATTTACTATTGTAGAGATCGAAGGAGAGATAGGGAGAGAGATGGAAAAAATACTGGGAGCTAGAAGCTATCCAATATTTACTTTGGAAACAAGTGCAACCCATTAACTGTGAAACTGGGCAATGTCTGACATCTTCCTCCACTCAGTTGCTAACGGGAGAGTGACCAATAAATTAGATACAGTCCAAAGCCTGCCATGGGCTTTGAGGAGTTTACACGTAACTGAGCCTTGACTCTGACTCACTGGGGACATATCATTTTCTCAGAGAAAAGCAAAGGCCCTCTTCCTGAGGGTGGTTACAATGTGAATGAACTTTTGTCTTCATTTCAGGTCAGTTTTCCTGCAGCATGTATTAAAAAATGCAGCCTTTATAACAAAGTGGCCCTTCTGTTCTCCAGGTTGTGTGGTACTTGCTTTGGAAATAGCATATTTGTGTAAAATGTGAGTGGTGCAGGTCTGGCATTTCCTGAATAACATCCTTAGGAGGGTTTCCTCACTATCACTCTCCTCTTATTGGGCTGCTGTTCAGCTATCATTAAAAACATATCAAACCAGTAGGAGGCTGCTACCTTTCTCCATGGCCAACACTGGAGACTTTGCCAGTGCAGTGCAGTCCTGCAGAGGTTTGGTAGGTGGTGTGTTATAACTGAGACAGCTGGGAGAGCAACACACAAAGATATGCTTAGGACTTTGCCCGTTTAAAACAGGAAATGGGAGTTGAGTCGTTTTCAGGTCTTCCCACTTTTCTTAACCCACAAGAGAGGGAGAAAGAAAAGCAGCAGGGGAAAAAGATACCATTTAGCCAAATAGTGGGTATTATCTCCCATTTAAAAATAACAAAACAATGGATTTACACATGAAACTAATTGAAATAAAGTATAACTTGCTTCTAAACAAGGACACAAAAATACAGTTGTAGTAATAAAGGCTGCAAAGCATTGTCTCACAGACAAAGAAGGCCAAAGGTTCTGCACTCCACAAGATGTGCCTAAGCTTCCCAGCTCTAGAGGAACAGGACAAGTCATGTGTTCACATTAGGGAGCAGTGTTCAGCACTGTAGCTGTGAAACTGGGTGACACCAACCTTTCTGCCACACAGCTGTAAAAGACAGACAACCCAACTGCTGTCTGCTTTGCATGTCAGGCAGAAAAAAAAGCAAGTACCTTCTCTAGGTGCAGTCTCCAGACCCAGAGCTGTTTCCATTAGATAATAATATGGACAGACTTGGACACCACGCTTTTGGAATTATGTTTCCAGAGCTCTTCTATACTGTTTACTCAGAATTTTGCATTCATTGCTGGGGAAAAAGGAAATTCGTTATGCTTTTTCTAATTTTGATGCTTTTCTTCAAATTTCCTGGAGTGATCAATATGCCTTCACTTGCTGCAGTGCAGTTTTCTCATTATGGAATTGTATTACTCGAGCTGGGCCAAACCCAGGTTTAGGTATGAAGTAGTATAATTACAAGTGAAAATCCAGATTTCTTCAGCAGAGCATTAGCCTCAGAGATTCCTTTCATTGTTATTTAATCATTAGATTGCAGTAGCAGACAAAATCCCCATGAAACAACCCCAGCAGTACTAGGCACCATACACCAAGCCAAAAAAAGAACTTGCCTCCCTCAAGAATTTGCAATTTAATATAAAGAGTAGGTGTGTCATATAAGCAGCCAGGAAGAAGAGGGTAATTGTGGCACAGGATCTCTAAGTGGATTCAAACTGATTTTAAAAGCACAGGACATAAGTCAATGCATCTCAGAAGTCCCTCTGACTCACACATTGCCCACTGGGGTTCTAACAGACTGTGAGTGCAAGTCACTGCTGCTGTGGGCCCGTCCATCCATCCATCCATCCATCCATCCCTCCCTCCCTCCCTCCCAGGGCTCACAGCACAGCTCAGGGCTGTGCACAACCTCCTGGGAGGCACTGCTTACTAAGACTATCTCTCCTGAAACCTATACAATAACATAAATATATAGAAATTCATATCAAAGGAAAGGAAAAAACCCAAAGCTCTATGATTTCCTATTACAGGCCTCAGTCAGATCTCTCTGCTCTTTCTCTTGCAACAAAAATATGAAAGTTGTCTGAACTCTGCTATGAAAAATATCTCAATGATAGAGTACACATGTAAATCAACATGGTTGTTTCAAGTTGAAAGAGAAAATCAGACGAGCACTAAGAAACTCAATATGAAAAAAAAATCTGCATTTTAGCCTAACTTGATTAAGATTAATGGTGTAAAGCCAATACACTATCCAGGAATAACCTGAATTGTTCACACCAACAAGATTAGTTGTCCAGCTGTGAACAGCAGGGCCATGCCTTGCCTTGGTGACCACTTGCTACTGTCAAAACACAAATTATTTATCGAGTCCTGTGGCACCTTCTACAAGCCAGCAATCCAAGACAGGCAGTGAACAGCTCTTATTTCTGTTTATTTGTTTTCACCTCAATTTATTAAAGCTCTGAAACTTTATGATTGTATTAAATGTGAATCCCAATAATAGGAAATACAGAAAATAACACCAGGACCTGGAATGTGCATGAATCCAGCATGTTGGACAAAGATTTCTACAGTTTCAGATCCAAACAAAACATTTCAACATTCCTAATAGTTTAGGTTTCCCACCAACTGTAATTGAATCATTTCAGAGCCTCCAATGAAATGGGCTCTGGCAATCTGGAAGTCCCAAGAGCACCACCATCATATTGTTATAAACGACAGTTCTCCAATATTCCGTTTTAGAGGTTTATTGGAAAATGACAAAATGAGATCAAAAAGAGACAAGTCCCACAATCAAATGGCAGTTCTGAGCCCGGGTTTCAAGCTGCCGGGTGAACTAAGACCCCAGCCTCTATCGCACTGGGTCCCCCATAGTTCACACCAACCATCTCTCGAAGGTTAGTTTTTATAAGGTTTTTAGGCCCTGAGGCTAGTTTTCTGTCCAGTCTGAATGCAGATAGGATTTCCGTCCACCTGGAGTAAGAGTAGAATAGAATTCCGGGAAATCTGGTCACATCTCCAGATCTGTCTATAAATTATTCCTGAAGTCTTCACTAAACATGTCTATGAATTCTTCTTGAAGCTCCTGCCAGACAAACATGTCTTGGTTTGGGTTTGGTCTCAGCGAGTGTCAGAATTCCAGGAAGATGGAGTGATCGGATTTTCTGAGAGCTGAATCAGTTCTGATGGGCACTAGTGATCACTATCTGGCACCCCTTTGGCATGGTCCACCTCTCATTGATATGGAGAATACAGTTCTATTGTTCTATGGGCAGGCCAGTTACCTACCCCCCTTGTTGGTTTCTGTACAAGGGGGTACCTTTTAGTACACTTTATTTAAATCAAACCATATAATTATAACAGTAATAAAAAACTCAAATTAAACTACATATTTATAACAATATGATGTACAACAACAGCTAAGGTGAACACAGACAAATGACAGCCAGACCTAAATCAAAATTTCATAACCTCCTGGTGGAGAATCAAAACATCTGTTTCTCCTCAGATTGCCAGGACTTTGCAGAAGCCATCACTTCCACAAGAGACTGCTGAGAACTTTCTGCCTTCACTGTTTTTCAGTGCAATGTTTATTGTTATATAAACTTTCTACATAAGTGTACAGACCAGCTTTGATGACAATGGCCTCTGGTCCAAACTTTAATTTTCTCCATACTCATTTGAGTAAAGAATAGCACAGTCTAGACAATTCACTTGAGCAGCAGAAATACGGCATTCAAGTGCTTGTTTTGTCTAGCTTCCTCTAGTGACTTCCAGGCGAGCCCTCAGTTCCATAATCTGTAGCATTCTTTGATCAGCATGCTACAGAATATTCAAGGTATTGTAAGATCTCCGGATCTCCAGACACTACTGTCCATAAATAACCTTATTGCAGCAGACTTGTGGCACAGTTAGGCTGTGGTCCCAGCTCAGCTGGTGGGTGATAAAAATCCTCTCCCCCTTTCCCCATCTCCCCTGTCTGGCATGTCTTTTCACAGGGACTTCAAATGCATGTTTGGCTGACTGAAAGCTGATGAGTGAAGAATGGCCAAAATATTCAGGAAATTATACCTTCCAGAGAGGGTACTTCCTCACATCATCTTTGATTCTTTCCTTTAGTTAAATCTGCAGCTTAGGCTATCTGCTCTGTTGACAGGGAAATAATAGTCAGGAGGGTACCTGTGTATTGCTCATTTTCATGCTGAGCATAAATGCCTTACTTGGTAAACCAAATAACTCACTTAATAGGAAACAATATAGCTGATAAAGAGGATCCAAGGGAGATGCTGACAAACAGAATTGGTGAAATATTCTGGCTACTCTAGTAGAAATAATGTACAAGTTTTTGATTAAAGTGTAATTTATTGTCTTCACTGATGTGGGGAAGGGGATGCTAAATTAGTTCCTGGGATGAGAAATCAGGTGCCACCAACATTGTGCTCCCTACATAGAAACAAATCAGCCCAGGCTATAATGCCTCTTTCTGCTCCGGCAGCATTTGGTGGCTGGGTTTTAGGGGGCTGGGTTTTGTCATGCAGTCAGAAATGCTTTCATAAAGTGTACTCTCAGTCAAAGGCCACCTTAGGTATGGGGTCTACCATCCTCCACAGCATGTGTCTTGTGAGAGAGAAACTGGGGTCAGCCTAAAAGGGCCAGTGAGAACCAACTTACTCCATTTGTTAGGAGCTTCATTAAAGCAGCTCCATTAAACCCCCAACCTCCCCAGGGTGTTACCCCTCTGCACAACAAGAAAGAACAGGATCGATTGGGAGGTGTTCTACACCCACTTTGCGCTGGTGAAAATCAATAGACAGCACTGACTGTGCTGCTTCACCAGCACTCTGTTTCTTCCCCCGAAACATAAAAGCATTTGTAACCCACTACAGCTGCTTAACTGCAGCAGCTTTGTGCTGCCAAAACAGCAAAAGGCTGCCAGAGGATATTCAAGAATGAGTGTGATCTAAGCCATAATGACTTTACACTTCTTCAGTTCAGTTCAGTTCAGTTCAGTTCTTCTTTAAAGGAAAAAACTTTCCCTGGTGTCATGTTTAGGTGTGGCCTGCTGGCTGCCCTCTGCTAGGGGTCTGCAGGCTTAGAGTGGCTGGGCCACAGAACTGGGCAAGGGGTGCCTCCCTGCTGGGTGTTGGTGCCCATGCCACAACCACTGCTGTGGGGTCTGCCCATCTTCCACCACATTCACATCCCATCTTAGCACAAGTGGACATGCCCAGGGCTATTTTCACTTGCCTGACTCAACTCAGTGGCATTGGGCTGTCCTGGATCATCTGAGACTTCTCCACAGATCTAGCAAACACAGCACACGATCCATGAGAAGGGTTCGCCCCTCTGGAGAGATAGCTAGAGGCCAAGTGCTACACTACAGATCCTCAGATGACGCTAAACACACAGTGCTAAGTAACTCTCACTGTCTTGCTGTAAGTGGTAAATATTTTTATTGAAAGCCTGTGAGGATTTTTTGAAAGTACACATTATTCTAGGGTTTTGTTATAGAAAGAAATCAAAGCTTAAAAGAAATCAACATGTCCAGACAGGAGAAAATGCACAACGGTTCATGAGGAGTTTGCCCAGAACCAAAGCCCACCTTTTTGACAAAATTTAGAAGAGCATTCCCAGCTGAGAACACATCTCAACTGTAACATAGTGAAGTAGAGCAGCTCAAAGGACTGTCTTCCTCCCAGCCCTCTGGTGTGTAGTTTAGGCCCAAGACAGCTCCAGGGTTACACCATGATCCTGTTCAAGAGCTGATGGAAAGCCAGGCAATTGAAATGCAATTGCAGGAGCTGCTGGGTCACTGAGGTCTGCACCGCTCTCCACCAGACCTTGCTGGTTTTGTCCCCACACCAAGCAATGGAGCCACAATGTGATGAGGACATGACATGAAATCCAGTTGTCATTTTTCAGAATTATGGAAATCCTCCACTTTTTCGTGGATGGTAAAAAGACTTCAACACAAATGCTGCCACTGAGAACCAGCAAGAAACCTGCTGAGCAGCAAACTGGGAGTCTTTACAAAGGAGGTCAGGAGCTGCATAGCAACTCTTAGAAAATGTTTTCTCTACCCATCAAAGTCTCCTCTGCTGTCAAAAAAGCTAGACAGCAGAGAAAACACAGTCGTAAATCACATCCTGAGAATCTCACAGCATAAACTTCCCTTTGATTTTTGTGTATTAAACTATGACTACACAGCTATCTTTTTTTTTGTTCCTGTCTTTGCAGCAGAAAATACAATACAGGAGGGTATTTTCTTTTCCCTAAAAACACAGACTTAGGAAGAGCACATTTTAGCATGAAGCTATTATCTGTTTAAGTTTGCACTTCTTTGTTCCTTCTGTGCTGTTTTATTACCTCCTTCTATCAGCTATATTCAATGGCTTCTTAAATTTTGCCTCTAGCCACAAGGAATGTAAGCAAGTATAGCTGATGTAAAATGACATCCATGCCTTCATTCACTGAGCAGTGATTGTCTGCTGAGTACTTGCAGGGAAAGTCTTTCTCTTTTTTTTCTCCCCAATACAAATCCCAAGGCAGCTGAGGTTACACAACCAGCTTCATACTTAGTTTAAAATATGTCTCAATTTATACGCCATCTGCAGCACTCATCATTAAATGAGATGGCTGCAAACAGGAAAACTCACAACAACGATAAATAATCAGGACTCAAATAAGCACTCTAGTTTGAGGCAAGAATTTACGTTGATCAAAATGCTCAAATTAGTGCCAGCTCAATGAATGGGACAATCACATCACAACCACTTGTCTGGGGCACATGGCCCACTTTCCAAAGTCACGGGTACGTTTTCTGGCTCAGGAAATTCCTGACCTGCAAGTCATTAGAGAGTAGAAGAAGCATCATTAAATGCTTGCCCTTTCCTTTACTCTTCCTGAGGCATCTACTTTAGCATCATTGCCAGAGAACAGATGTGGAAGTAGGAGGGCTTCTGACCTGACCTGCTGTACTTGAGGATTGCTGTGGTCTCAGGCACAAATCCATGGGGTTGGGAGCAGGGTATGGATGTGCTATGGAAAGCAAGAGGCAGAGGGGCAGTTCAATGGATGTCCTTACCTTCCCTTACAGAATCCTTTTTGTCCAGATTACTGTGAATTTCTTCATTTACTTACATTCCTACACATGCAGGAAGAAATATGTTGGGAAGACTTGCTACTGGAAAAAAAAAAAGAAAATCAATCTCATTAGATTGTGCATTTAAATCTGGACATGACCAAGTCAGAGGCTGCCCTGGTATTCACAGAATAAAGCACTCCAACAATGTCAAAATGCATTACAGAAGTCAGCCACGAGTGATACCATTGAAAAAATATGCTGGATTCACAGAAGTTGGAGCCTTCATTTTTGACAGCATATAAACCCAAACATATCTATATCACATGATGAAAATTACAGCACAAATGGCATTTATTTGTTTGTATAGTGAAGACCAGCCCATGTAAGTCTCCTAAGATTTCCACCAAAGTATGTTGATTGCCTTTGGGATTTAGATTTGCAGAGGGTTTTCAATTGCATTTCAAGGCATATTATATGCTCTGGAGAGGCACTTGTTTGTTTGTTTGTTTTTGAGCCCCCAGGAGAATTCCTAGATTTTCAAAATTAGAGATGGAAAGATTTATCTTTCCCTCTGATGAAACCCCCACCAGAACAGGACTCACTTCTAAAGTGTACTGCCAAGGAGTTGCCTAGTCTGGAATGACAAAATTTGTATCTGAAGGCAACTCTAAAATTTTAAGGGTCTCACATTATAGACCAATTTTCAACATGACTGGTCCTAGCATCAGCTTTTGTTTACTAATCCTACTTTTTTTAAAACTCTCATCCTTCCCCATTATTCTAGGAAAATTGTGGAACTTCAGAAATATTTGTAGAAGAAGCTACTATGGTAAAGTTGGACAGACTTATGCTCACTGGTACCTTATTTTCTAAATAAATTCCTATTGAGGTCATTAGGGATCTCTGTAGAGTAAAATCAGCAGGCTTTGTACCTCAGAGCTCTCATGCAAGAAGAATAAATCAGAAAGCAGTGGAGCAGAATCTGTTCTTGTACCATTGTCTGCTGTTTTTCTTATTATTTTCTTTGAAATCTCTCATGCTTGATTAAAGAAATTTCTCCTCAGTTTTATCCTCTGTTTTTATTATGCTTTTAGATAAAAAGCCTTTGCATGGCAGGAAGAAGAGCAACAATTTGCCAACTCAAGCTGCATTTACCATCTGGTACACAAGAACTTAGCAGACTGCCTGTTCCATCAATGCAATAATATTGTGTTGCTTTAACTGACCTCATGCTCTGATTTGCAGATAAGAAAGTTGGACTCAAGATAATAGATAGGGACATTCACTTTCTGTAATAACCTGCATTTCCTCAGCTGCCATCACCAATTACCACAGCACTGATCACAGACTGATAACAAAAGACTGTTACCATTTCAGAAAAAGAGCTTTCTCTGCTTTTTCCTTTTTGTGCTTTCTTTATTTGGGTGTAGATGGCTGCAGTGCCAGATGCATACAAGCTGCTTGGAGTGAGACCACTGAGTCCCATTTCCCCAGAGAAAGAAGAGCAGAGCAGGGCTCTGGTCACATCACTGAAGCCAAAGCTTCCAGTGGAACCAGCATTTCTGAGGGAGAAGTGTTAGCCACCTTAAATAAGTCTTATTTCCCAAAGGAAATTATTCAACATACTGCAAGAAATTATAGTGGGATTTTTGAAACTTGGCTGGTCAATGATTGTCTCTGATATTAGACCTCCACAGCTGTGCAGCAAATGAAATAAACCATAGATTTCCTAGGAAGAGCACTAGTCTGAAAACCTTAGAGTGAAATTAAAGGAGCACAGCTTCTCACCCTCCTGATGTCCAGCTGAGGATGTAATCAGCTGTGGCAAAGAGGAAAACTCAATGATAACACACATAATTCCTGTATCTGGCACTCTTTCCTGCCCATGTACCACTGCTTCTGCCTCCAGAGGTTCATTCCTACTGGAAGCCACTGCTTTCTCCTCTTCCAACTCCACAAATGCTCATTAGCTTTTGCTGCAGTGACCAGGGAGTGTATTGTAACTGTAGTATATTCAAAAATCAGCTTCTAATTTCAGGGACAAGGATGAAAAATTGAACGTGGAGGAACCATTACTTTTATGCATAAACTCTGTGCCTACTATATCACCTACTACTGTATCACCTGGCACCAAGTGATAACACCAACAGCCACCAGCCACTGGTTATTGATCTTCCCCACAGTCAGTAGGAACCAAAAAAAATGAAAACACAGTATTTAGGCAGAAAAACACTAACAGAGTGTTCCTTGCAAAGTAACACTTGGATTTGCTGGAGTTGTGCACTGAAGTGTCATCCTTTAATAGATAGAGGAAACATGGGAATAATTGGACAATCATAATTTTTGGAGACTAAAAAAAGCTTGTTAAGCCTTACCCCCTGCCAGGGCATCTAACAAGTAAAACTCCCTATCCCAGTCTCTGCATTTACCAAATGGGAGAAGAGACAAGGAAGGTAGGCTGTTTCCCAGGTTTTCACAGCTCTCCTCACGTGATGGTGAAGGAAGGAATACAGCAGGGGAATAAGAGGCCACCAACCTCAGCCATCCTCAGTCAGAACATTTCTAAGGAATACTGGCATGTCCCTTACAAAGCATGATACACATATTAACCAGTCATATTTTTGCCACGTGATAACGAGAAATGATAAGGATTATATGTTAAGGATACTTTTTGTTGCAGCCTCGGAGGCTGTGAGGCCTCCCTGGCGGTCAGTGGCCTGAAATAAGGAAATGCAAGTCACGATGAGTAGCCAAAAAGAAGCCCCTTGGAGCCCCTGGGCCTCTATTATCTCTCTGTAAGACTGTAGGCCAAACTGTACCCAATTCTCCCATTGGTCCACTTTTCAAAACCCCTCTACCCCATATAAACCCCGAATATTGCCCTGTTAAGCCAGAAGAGCTGTCACTGCAACCCTTCGAAGAGGATGCCGAAATAAGGAACGTCATCTGAGGAACTGCATACGGCTCTCTCCTCTCTCTCCCTGTGTCTGCTAGGGCACTTAGCAAGCAAGAGCTGATATTACACTGCTAAGAGCTGATGCACTGCTAAGAGCTGAATTCACTGATAGTTGCTTGCTAAGTTTGCCTGAGGCTGGATACCTCCCCTGAGCTTCGCGTTGGGTGATTCCTAACGGTGTCATTCTATCCGGGACTTGCGACCAGGATTGGACCCTCCATAGAGGTATCAAAAAAGCCCATAACAACTTTTATCCCCAGCTGTCATGACAATCCCTTCCACTATAATACATTTACTAAAAAAAGTAATAAGTAAAAGCTCTAAGGAAGGAAAGATACTGTCTGTAAAGCAGGAGTCATGAATTTTGAGCCAGGTATTAAATCTTGGCTCACATCCACAGAATAACCAACTTCACAAGCATCTATGTGATGAAGCAAGGGAGCCCACAATGTGAGGCGTTGGCAGTGCACCCATTGATGACAACAAAGATAAGATCCACAGTGAGATATCTGCACAGCTTTGCTATGAAAATAGCCACAAGTGGCTATTTGTAGTCCAGGAAGGCTCTGGAGAAGGAACTCTCCAGCAACAATGGCAGCAAACCAGCTGAAATATCACAGCTTTTAAATATTGAATAACAAATTGTTATGTAATTCTTACTAGAGTTTCTAAATATTGTGAGTTATTGTGCCATGCATATTTTATAATGTCAATGTTTTAATTAAAATGGGATCTTATTTATGACTTGAAGGAGTCTGCAGTTTTATAAAGACTTCTCAGGATTCAGCCACTGCACTATCAGTCAGGAGAGACAGTGCAGACCCATGGAAGGAGCTGTACTCCCACAGCAGAGCTGATCAAACTGGCCACTGTCAAAGAGGGCTGCAGCTTTCTTAGCTTTCCTGTCTGGGAAAGGGATGTAATATCCTCTTATTACTCTCTCGAGAATAGATGAAAGGAATAACTCCAATACTGACCTTGACTTAAAGGCCTGGAAGAAGGCTTTTCACAGTTATTTAAAAGAGTGCCACAGATTTCATTCTGCTTTGTGGCAGCTCCTAACAGAAAAACTGATCATACCATAGCAAAATACAGGGCAAAAATGTATTAAAATATGTCCTTTAACTATTACCACTCTTGCTAGAAATTCTAGCTGGGATCCTTATCATCTAAATAAGGATGATTCCTTCCACCTTGAAGAGTGACTGAATAGTGCAATACCTTAAAGCTATTAAAATTCCTTTGTTCATAGCCTTGTTTCTATGAAATGGTTATTAGAGAAATGTCATTAGGGAGAAAGAGATGTTGCTCAGTTTTCTGGAACAGGAACTTATTCAGAAGATAAATTCATATCATTATCTCTTCCATTTTTCTCTTGTGTGTTTACTGATGTTCTGCCCACAGGAGAAGGCAATCTATCTTGATGAAAGAGTAAACTGTTTGGAAACAAAAAAAGCAGATCAAAGAGGAGAGCAACTCAGTGATAGAGGATGTCAGCTAGAGGAGGGGGTGAAAGCTAATGTACTGCTGATTGAAGAAGCCATTTTAGTACAACTCCATGTGCACAAGATAAAAAGCAGGAGTCAATTTCCACATATCTGTTCATTTCACAAATTGTACAAAGTGGTAATTTTTCAGCCCACCTATTGAAGCAGTATCTTCATCTGTAAGACATGCATTAACCTGTACAACAAAAAAGGCATCACACAAGGAAGCAGGAATGGATTTGCCTAGAAAAAAGGATGGTTAGAACCCCTTATAAATCGCAGACACTGATTCTGAGGCTACAGCTCAAAATAATACTGGATTCTTTGTAAAGTGTTCTCAAACCCCAAAAGTTCTCACAGCTGTATTTGTTGGCCTCTTCACCAAGAGACCCTCTGAATTGTTTCATGAGGCCATGTCTTGCTCCTAATCTCATGTCTGAACTCAACCTCAGCGCAGGGACTATTCCATTTCAAACATCCCATTTTCAAACATCCCTGGAAACCTCCCTTTGCCAGACTTGCTCAGGGAACCTAGTTTAGCTGTATTTAAAAACACACATATATTTCTTCCTATCCTTTCCCAGGCGTTCTCAAAGCTCCATAGAACAGGGCCATTTTGTTTATAATAAACCAGGCACCTGAGAAGACATTTGGAGCACTTCAATAAAAGATGAAGAATGGGGCAATGCTGTTTATGCTCAATGTCTCTGTCCCACTTGGCTTAGACATGTAGCATCTTAGGTTAATTACTGATGGGTGCATTAAAACTAAGTACCAATCACACATCATTGGCTTTTAGAGCTCCAAATACGGATTTTGGACATGGATCTGGATCAATTCACTGCAGTTGGCTGAACAGCATCACTTCATCTACCACTGAGCAGCAAAGGGAAAAGACACTAAAATGTGGGTGCAGATGTGAATTTTGACCCTCCCCAGATTCTTCTAAAACCTCCTGGAAACAGACACATCAGATCATAAAGTTGCTGATTTGCTTATTTTGGTGTTCATAGTCACGATACCAAACAAAGCCTGCTGGAAACCTGGCAAGGAAAATCTTTCTGCAGATTATGCTCCTAAACTGGAGGCTGCCACAGCTTGATCATAATTATCAGATTCAATCATGTAACTGAAACTAATTCTTTTCCCTTGAACTCCCAAGACCCTGTAACACAAACCTTCCCAACTGTAAGAATGTTTGGATTGACCCCCCACCACAAAAATTAGCAAAGCTGACCAAGAGATTTATAAAGATTGGGGTCAAAAATTCTAAATTAAATGCAGGAGAACAAGATGCATCACAATTAATGGTCTATCTGTGTTCACATGCAGTGGCAGAGTCAGCTAAACTCATATGACCTCACTTGAAGTAAGATGTTCTAGTCATCACCTTATCATTACAAACGAGGTAATTGCTGGTGTACAGGTGCATGTGCAGCCACCTACAATAAGCAGAGATGCTGAAAGGAAATGGACTGCATGAGTAACCAACCCCAAATTCACACTACCAACATTAGCTGGGAGTAAAATTGCCCTGTCTTTTTAGTAACATCCACTGAGATTTGACACAGGACAGTGCCTGGTTATGCAATCTTTCTACTCAGGCTGCTACTGAAATATTATTTCACATAATTCACTCCTGCTATGTGGCCTGGAAATAAATGTCTGGAAGAGGCTGGATTAATTTTTTTTTTCCTAAGGAGAGAACACTTCTTTTAAAAGAGTGGTAGCACTAGCTTTCGCTTATGTGTAAAAGAGGGTTTTATAAAACTCAGTATTGGTGCATGTGTTTCCAAGGGATGGCCTTCAGACTTCTTTGGGATTCAAGTGGTCCCCCATGGACCTGCTGTGAATCTAAACAGAGTGGTGTTGCACTATTGCAAAGCATGATGTGGCACAAAGAGCAGCACTGAAACAACTTCTGCAACAGCCAAAGCCAGAGAAAGAGGGGGCAAAGGAGAGGGACATTGTAATACCTGATTAGCCTTCTAAAAAACTGGCATGTTCCTCAGGGGGGTTATGCTAGCTGTTAAGCTTAATAGAGCAGATTTCGGCGATCCCAACCTGGAATTTATGGGAGATTGTTTTATGAAGCAGAGTAAAACTTCATCTTTGGCTCATGCTAACATTGATTAGTAGTGGAAGAGTGAATAACCCAGGGAAATCTTTATCGTTCAGTAATCCCCAGTTCTTGACTTTCTACCCTTCTCCTACCTTGCACAGCAAAAGCAATTAGCCCCATGCTTATCTCTGTTTCATACTCACCTGAGGACAGCAGGCTTGGACAGATAGGGAATATCTAACCCAGAGCCTGTTTTTACCAGAACACTCACTAGCAACCTTTCTGTAGCAAACTCTTGCAGTCAGAGTACTTTGCAGTTTGTCAGCCTGTCCCTGATGAGATTACACACTGTCCCAAGGCACCCAGCCACAGCTGAATTCCACACGCCCAGGGCAGACAAGCCCAGCATTAAAACCTGGGTTAGGGGGGACTAGAGGAAAGGGCTCTGCTGCAGGTTGCAGAGCCTGTCACAGAGAGATGTGGAAACCCCATGGAAGAGGGTTCCTCATCTGGCAGCCATCCTTTCAATCTCACATACATGCTATTCCCAACAGGACTGTTCTCTCTACCCTGCAAATTCTCAGATTAGCCACTGTGCGGAAGACATACAAGTATCGCCTTTTTCTCCTCGGACCACTTTGTTCCACCTGCTCCTGATGCTTGATTTGAACTTGATTTCAACAGTTCTCTTTAAGTCTGAGGGAAAGAGAAAGCTGAAGAGAAACAGCAGCAGGAAGAAGGGGGAGGCAAACCCCAGTGTGACCTTTCACACCCAGCCAGCCAAGAAGCTGCTTCTACTCCAGAGGGGACACCCATAGCACGGGCAGTCCTGCCCTGCCCCAAGTGGGGCATGCAGGCAGAGCAGCAGAGAAGTGAGGGGGGTTCCTCACTGTGACCTGAGCCCACTTTCATTTGCAGACCAGCACCTGGCATCACCCCTTTAGAATTTCCACTGCTGTGATCCCTCCCGTTGAACACCCTTTGATCAGATTAATGAGCAGCGGCCCTGCTCGCCACTGAATGCCAGCATTAACTGGAACACAATAGGAGCACAGGCCTAAGCCCATTTTTTTTGCAGATAGCAAACCTGTCAGCGGAGCAGGACTGTTGATGTCATCCTCTGACTCAGTGACAGTGCCTGTTCCTGGGGTCACCCAGCATTCCAACACCATCTGCATCCCCTCTCCAAATCTCATCTATTATTTGCTCATTGTGGTTAGATTTTGCCTGGAGGAAGAAAGGAGTGACAGGCTGACATCACCTGCTTATTAATAGATGGGCAGAGAAGAACAATCTCCTATAAAGGCTTGGGTGAGGATGTTCTCTCAGGGTGTGCTCAGAAGGCCAGTGTGTTCAGGAGCAATACAAGCTGGTAACCTTTTAAGGGAAGCAGTTTTCTGCCCAGTGGCTGCTTCTGAACCCTTGAACGGCAACTTGCTGGTTTTTTAAGGGCATGGCCAATGCCTCACGGGAAAAAGCAGTGCTGGGGACAAGTGGCAGCAGACAGGGTCCTGGGTGGAGAAAAGTCATTTGTCTTTGCAAAGGGAAATAACAAGGTAACTTCAAGGACAAGCTGAGACTCTGTGGCCCTACAGAGCCATGGCTCCCACCACAGATCCCACAGCCATCAGCAACACCAGGTATGGGATCAGCAAGAAGCTCCTGCCCTGACAACTGATCTCAGCTTCTGGACTGAGGCCTGCAGCAGGATGCAAATTGCAGTGGGTAAAAAATGTGAAACATCTCATTCAATTAGTAAATCTCCCCCTCCCTGCTTAAATATTTCCTGGTAACAAACACTTAGAAATGTTATCAAAGGCATTTGTTACTGAAAACTGTGTTAGAAAAAAACCCAGACCCTTGGGAAAGAATTCTTTACTGCAGTTAGGAATGATAATGGCAGGTCATACGGGATGGGGGTTTTTCTGGTGTTTTAAAGAGTTGTGTGTGACTCTTGGCATTATGCTTCCACAGCAAGATCACAGGACTGCAAGTTTCAAATTCATTTCTCCTAGGTCAACTGCAACATTAAGTTCAAATGCATTTTTCCAGGAGACTTTCTGTCAAGGAGGCTGCTAACAGAAAGTAAACTTGGAATAAATGGAATCCATGCAAATTCATTACAAAATATAAATACACATTTTTACTTTTTTTGTTTCTCCCAGGCCGATGGGAGGAGCTGTCAAACATGTCTGAGTTACCCAAAACAGAGACACTAATACCTACTCATATTTCTAACCGTTTTTTCACATAACTCCTACATATTATTCCCATTTACCCACTTCCAAGCCATGAAGACTCCAGCACAGAGTTTCCTCTCAGCAGCAGCACTGCAAGATGAGAGATTTATTTGTTTGTTTCTATCAGAAAAGGATATTATGGTATTCTCTCCCATGTGAACAGATCAATTTACCCACTCTTGGCTGCATCTACCGTCCCTCATGAATTACCAGCAGAAAAATTAAGCAGAGGGGAAAGGCAGCCTGAACCTTACAATTCAGAGGTAAAGGTCTTCCCAGCCAGATAGCTCTGATGCTGCCAGGGACACGCTGGCAGCCCTAACACGGAGCAGAGCAGCTCTTTTAGGGCGAGCACACACCCTAAAGCACAGCACTAAAACCTGAGGCACTCAGCAGCACCAAACTGGCAGATTTTCAGTTTCATTCTGAAAGCACCATAATTTGAGTGGTTTAGTGAGGAGGAACACTGTTAATAAGAAAAGGGTTTTCTTTTTTGTGTTTCTTCTTTTTCAGGTGGATGGTAACTGCTGAGGAAGCATTTGCAGAACATCAAGTGCAGCACGTCCATGTTGTCTCCCTCCCACTACTAACTGCAAACATGAAAACCAGAAGTCACTGCTGCAGTGACTTGTTCAGTGACACGAGTGCCCTGCTCCACATTCTTCTCGGGTATTCATGCTGGCAAGCCTGCCACTGCCTCTGGCTGCAGGTCTGCCTCATGATTCAAACTGCTGAAGTCTTACAGAACATCATTTTTGTTTTGCTGTCTGATTAATTTGCTTGCTTTCATCTATTTTCAAATAAACTCTTAGCATCCTCCCTGGGATTTCTTTCAGCCAGTGCAGGAGGATGCCTCTTCCCAATGCAATATGCTCTGACCTTCACACCACTGCCATGCCAGGAGAGCTGGGCTATGCCCATGCTTTGGGAACACAGAATTGCAAACAAGTGACAGTGCCACCCAACAGCTCTGTCATCCTTCCTGCAGGCTCCACTCACACCTTGTGCAGTGGAGGACAAGAGCCTCACTAGATCATGCTGTACCCAAAAAGGATTGAAAGTTCTCTCTCTCCATTGCAGAGGGATTTTTAACACCCCCAAAAATGAGAACTGGTTCTTTCCTCCTTGGTCCACATGCCTACAAATATCGTTTCTCAGTCATAAAATCATGACAGTGTTTCAGTGTTTATGTCTGAGCTGCAGTGAAAAAGAATGAAAAGTAAGCAACCAGAGGGGATCAGGTTTGCATGGATGCACCTGTACATCAATTATGCCAAAAATGTACATTCTTCTCTATCATCATTGCTCCTGATATAATTTGCACACAAGCTTGGAAATACTGAGGTCAGCATTCCATGCCACAAGATGGAACAGGAGCTAAGTGACCAGGTTTTCCTCACATTCTCCATTGTTTATAGCCAATAAGGGAGAGTGGGAACTCAGAAGGAAAACACAACCAATGGTCACTATTACCATTTGTACACCATATTCCTCACAGAGTTACCCACATTTTATGAAACCTGAGTTCATAACAGTACAAAGTACAAAGTGAACAGTAAAGAAAATAGAAAAGTAAGTTTGTTTCACCTTTTTCGTACTACTGGGATAATACAGTCTGCCCCACACTGGTAGCATCCAAGGATGACAGAGATTCAGATTTGCAGACTCTGGGGACTTTGCATCTAAATCATATTCAGATCTGAGCCAAGGCCAAATCTAGAAAATCAATCTGATTCGGGTTCCAGTGATAAAATCTCTGCCCTTTGCTTTCTTGTGGATTTTTAAAGGGTGTGAAGCCTCATAAAATGTAGCTGTTTTCATAGCTTTACTTTTGAAGTTTGATAAGTTTTATTCCAATTCCAAAGAAATACAGTGAGTGATTAATTGTCTGTTGCTTTCCCTTTTCCTCAAGAATGACTTGATTTGAATTCAGCAGTAGATACAGTAACCACTGTCTGTGTGGACAATGCCTGTAACTCATAGAAATTCCTGACCTGAATTTTGCAGCTCTTGTTTCCTATAACAGCATATACCTAAGCCCAGGGTTTGAACACCTGTTGCTATGGAGAATGTGGATCAAGAATTATATTCGGACTTTACTGTTCAGACCCACCTTTTATCAGTATTATTCAGTTGGAAAATCAGGATATTGTCCTACTCAGTGGTGGTACTGATGTGCTGTAAGATAAGGCATCTTCCTGAAGGTTTTGGTACCTAGATACATGGAAGAAGTAGAAAGCTTGGGCAGACAAAAGGGAAGACATTTCTTCTAAAGCACTATCATTCAGAATCCCAGTCTGGCGAGCTGTGTTTCCCAGTCCACATTCATTTAGCAATAGACTCCACTGCACAGTAATGGTGGGAACATCCCATTAGAATGTAGTAAAAAACCCAACAATGTGTCAGTAGCCACAGCAAACCACTGTTCTGCTGTTACCAAGGATGGGGAGGCTATAAAATTCAGCTCTAGACTTGAATTGTGTATATTAAGGAACTTCTGCCTAACTCCCAAGTCACATGTCTCATCTAATGGATGTATTACTGCTTTACAAGGGAGTTGTCCTCGTGAATCTGCTATCAAATAGGCACCAAGCTATGCCATTCCCATTTGCTGTGCCCAGGATCTGTTTACAGAATACTTCATACACAAACATTTATCCAAAGGAGCTTTGAAATTGGCCAGAGGCCAAATGTTTGCAGATGGGTTTTATAAGACAGGATAGCTCAGTGCCTGCCTGGACACAGTTCTGCCCAAAAACACAGCCTCCTTGGGATTCCAATTCTGCCTCTAAGAGTACAAAATGTCACACACCAAAAGAAAAAGATGCACTGACCAACATGCACAGAACCATCCCTGCCTCTCAGTAAACCTGCTCCCTCACCCATTCCCCAGCTCACTTATTACAAAGATGTTTCATTTTTAAGGAACATGGGAAATAGTCAAATATAAATTTCCATTTACTTGGCATATTGCCCCTGAAAAACAAAGATCTAAGGTGCATATTCAACAGAATTTAAACTGAGCATTAAATTGGATGTAGAGCTCAGTCTGGTCCTCCAAAGCAATGCTCCATTTGCCTGCAGGATTTTCTATTTCTGTGCTGTTCTGATAACAACAGATGGGACTCCTAATTCAAAGGACAATCTCGAGGCTAGAGACAACAAAACTGAACCAGAATGTAAAAAACAGGGTTGTTGCCTGTGGCTTTGTATTTTTTTGGGCTTTGGAATTCTGCTGCTAGCTATTGCATGCTGATTCCCATGGGAACAAATTCCCATTCTCATAACAATTCCTTTGTTATTTTGTAAATACTATGGGAGCTCTGCTCTTCTCACACAAATTTCCCAAAACAATCTCTGTCACCTGGTGTTTATGAAAGGGGAAGAGAGTGAGTCCTTCTTGGACCAATCACAGCCCTTCTTGCAGACCATGTTATAAAAAAAGGCACGAAGGGAAATAAAGAAGCCTTCTGATGACCAAGAGCTGTGTGTGTGCCCTCTTTGCCGGTTCCCCACTGTGATAATTGCCGATGTGGGGGAAAATGTATATTTTCAGCTGGGGAGAAAACAAAGGATGGAGTGCAGACAGCAGGGGAGGGTACTCTGCATTGCTAAAAGCATCTCAAGATCTCACTGTATTTGTCTTCTTCAAAACCCATGCCACTGCTTTCACTGAGGAAGTCCAAATTAACTAGGAAGGCAAAAGAAGCATCTTATCTACAAGATCAGAATTGTGTATTTGTATGAAAATTTGCCACCAGCCTCAGAGAGAGACACTTTCCTTCTGTGCTACCAGAAAGGCTGGTTGGGTATTTTCTTCCAATGCCTTCTGAATGAAAATTATGTTGGGTATTATTATTATTAGTAGTAGTAGTAGTAGTAGTATTATAACCAGAAAACAAAAATTAAAGCTTTTGTTCCAGGTCTTGTTGACCCAATCAAAACACTTCAGCTGACCTATTTGAAAACACTTCTTTTTAGGTCAATTTTGTATTAATCTCTGTCTGCTTCAGACACCACACTGCCTCAGAAATGTGATGTCTTGTGTTCTTTCATTCTTTTTCCCTTTACCTCTTCCTTTCCCTACATTCTCTGCTTGGATTTAATCTGAGAAAATGCTGTAGGACGTCATCCCCACCAAACCATTACTGTGTACCATGGAGATGAATCCAGCCACAAACTAGAAGGGAAGCCTAAGGCACTGTGATTGATCCGGATGTGGTCAAATCAAGCTGAAACAAAATGCTTTGACTTTCAGAACAAACAGTTTGGAACATGTGATAAATTAATGATAAAGTTCAGTATCCACTTTTTGTCAAGCCATTAGACCAAAAGCAACAACTGAAGCACCCATTTTCCATAGGACTTGAATACCAGCTAATGAAAAAGCTGTGCATGACCATCCCAGTGACCTGCCATCCAAGACCTCTTGGCTGCTTCTCCACCACTTGTCCTGGCTGGCTACAATGCACTGTCCTACTGCTTTAGCCACTCTGCTCAAGCCTGCCTTGGATTTGGGACTAGGGAAAAGCAGTGCTCTGCCCAAGCAGGAAGCTTCTCTGAGCACAGCTTGTTGCTCCCACACCAAGACAGCCTGGAGCAAACTGCCCACTCCAGCACAGCTGAGCTATTTGTGGCTAAATCATCTTTTAGGTCCTGGCACTGGACTTCCTCAGAGCTATCTCACAAGTTCAGCCTCACCTCATCTGTCCAGAAGGTGCAGGGGCTGTACAGGACAGAACCTGCACACAGGAAGAGATGCACCCACAGGAGTGCAGTGATCCATCTACAGCTAACACAGCCTCAGCAGAGCACAGGCAGCATGCAGAATGCCAGGCCATCTCTGGGACCCCAGTGAGATGCTCACTTGGAGAGGGGGATACATCCTGGGACAGGGTCAACCCTTCCTGCCAATTCTGTCACCAACAGCCATTAGCAGCTCGCAGCCAGGAAGGCAAAATCCAGTATGCAGAATGGGGCAATTCCAGTGCAGAGCCAGGGATTCAGCACTGTACTAGCAAAGCCTCCTAGTTCATCCTGAACAGGATGAGAGCAACACCAAGGGGTCCTGAAGGCAGAAGGATTTCTGCTATGAAAGTGCTGAGGAACATGGCCAGCAGCAGGCAGCAGTCAATGTCATGCCTCACAGCTGCTGTGCTCTCCTGCAGCCATTTTAATCTGGGCAGGCCAAAAGAACCCAGCAGCACCCATGACATTAGTGCCATCCTGAAACTCGTCCTTCTATAAGATTAGTAGCTCTGCCACAGGCTTCCAACATGGCCTTACAAGCAATGCTAAGAAGCAGCACATTTCTTATACTATAAGCCTATCCACCTTCTCCAACACTCAAAATTCTACTCTTCTTCTCCATGCCTCGATTCCCCCTCTGTATGCTTCTGTCTGCTCTGGACACTATTTAGGAAGGAGTCTCTCAGTAATGTCAGGAAAAGGGTTATCACAGTGTTTTGAGCACTCCTTAGAATTCTGGTTCTGTATATTTTCATTGTATGAATATTTGCTAGTACAGCATCTATTCAGCTGCAAATTAACAGAGAAGCAAGATGCCCCAAGAGTTGTGTTAAATGGTTTTTTCTTTTCATGACTGACTTGGATCTGTTCCTTTGCTCCTTATAGATATGCTTCACATTCACAGTATAAGCATAATAATCTCATGTTAACAAAAGACAGCTGCCACCTGGATTTTTTTACTTTAAAGTGCATACAAGCTATACCTAAAACTATGTGCTGTGCAATCAGAGTGACAGTCAAAATATTACTTACATATTTTGACGTCCCTTAACTGCAGTGAAATGCCCATTGAACAGCTCCCTCCTGCACACGTGGGCTGGTGACCACAGCAAGTTTGCAGCACCCTCTGGAGGTGAATCCTGGGCTTTTAGGGGGGAAGGAAACCATCAGCACTGCTCTTACAGGATTTTTGGAAGGCTTTTACAGAATGTGTTGCATAGCATCAGAAGCTGTTGATGTCTGGGCTCCCACTGGCATTTGCAGCCAACAGGATGCATGGGGAGCATTGGTTTCTCGTAAGCATAGGTAATAAAATGAGGAAATCCACACAGAGATTCCTTTGCTTGTCCATAACTCACTCTCCAGCCCTTACACACATCCAGTTTGGTGGAAACACAAACTGTTTGGTGGAAACACATCCAGTTTGTGCAGAAGCACAGAATTTGGACCTCCAGCTGAAATTCTGAGCTGTGTAATCAGGACAAACACCCAGGAGAAAACCTTTGAAAAATCAGGAGCCCTTTGGAATCAGCACCACACTATGCTGCCCATCCTTGCTGTATATTTCATCCACGCTCTAATGACCTACATGAAGTCATTATCTTTGTTCCATTTTCCATTTTTAAGGAACATTTGAATTTCTAGGTGCTGTGTGGTACTGGAGGAGGAGCACTTAAATGTTAGGAAAAATACAAAACTTCCTATAGGATCCTTTTTTCATCTTATACAGGTTTGGCCCAGAAAAATCTCAATAAAAGCACCAGACCTGTTTCACCTCAGACATAGAATATTTCAAAATACTTCCAGCCTGGATAGCATCCCTAACCCTCACAAATAAAAGGAATAAGAAAGAGATTCAAGCATACTTTAGATATCACTGAAATTTCCTAAGGGTATCTATCTGCCAGCCTTCCAAAGTAAAAACCTTTCAAGTGTAGAAGGAAATATAACCAAAACCAAGGAGAATGGGAGCAAAAGTAGTTCAAAAGCTGGTATTATTTTGATTATTTTGTCTGGCTAAGAGAGCATCACAAGCAGAAGGCCTGACCCCTCCCTCCCTTGGAATTTCAAATGAGAGATCCCACAGTTTGCAATCTCAGATCAGCCCCATTACTAGAGATGAACACTTCATTGTAAGCAGAAAACTGACCTTTTGCCAGGAGCATCACGTTTCTGGAGTTTGGAGCTAGAATTGGGAATTGTATTACAACCTTTGGAAAATTGTATGAGAAAAGCTCATATATAACCTCTGTTTTTTCTCTGATACCTCCTTGTCTTCCAAAGCATAATTCTTAGCTTACTGTACATACCACATTTTCCTAATTGCTATCAGACAAGTAGATAAACGATTGACCACAGCAGCAATTAACTAGGATAAGCTATTATAAAATGCCCCCACTATTAAAGTGTTTTATTTATAAAACCATAATAGTGCTCCCTTTTTTCTGGGACCATCCTGTCTCTTCCTATGTGTGTCCTGTTCCGTCCTTTAGACTCCCCATGTGTACCTGGGCACAAGAAGTACAGGAACTTAGGCAGAGCCTCTAGATGTCAACACAGGTAACTGAATGCTTCAGAAAACTGTCTGTATGCATTAGTGGAGAATGGAAAAGGGAGAAAGTGACAGGGGAGAATGAAAGAGAAACACTTCCCATTTATCAGCCACTACTATTCAGCTTTTCTTCCCTGAGGGGTCGTAACATCAATAATCTCAGGCAAGTAAGAGATCCAGAAACATTTTCCATTAAATAATTCATGTCTCTTCCTATTCTGATGCAAGAAATGAGAGGCAGCTAGTAATAACAGAGACATCAACTTTAAAAATTTGCACATGAACCTTCCCCTGCCTGATTACACAGGTAAGACACGGAGTTTAGCTTGTGGCTTAAACCAAGACTCAGATGGTAACACAAACAGCACCTCATTCACTAGCAAAGATTCAGTGAGAGACCAGCACAGTCTTCATAAATAGAAATATGAGGCAGCAGCCCCTGGCAGCTGAGAAACATTTTTATTTCCTAGCCCAGACAAGACACACTTTAAAAGGGAAAAAAAAGGCAGAAAGAGGATTTCCAGGGGTCTCATGTCCACAGCTTCCACTTTCAGTTCTGTTCAGGATGATCTACAAGGCAAAGATCACTATGGCAGGATTCACCAGCTTCCTCAAAGGGCTGGATCCAGCCTCTGTGATCTACAGAAGCACAGCTACAGGGAAAAGCCTGCCTTAGAGAGCTTTACTGTGTTTAACACAACAGATTTTAGCCCAAAAACAGTAACGTGCTCTTAAGTGGACCAGGTTTATGGACTGCCATGTTTCAAGAAGCTGGAAGGAGAAGGAAATGGTGCTTTAAAAAAAAAAAAAAAAAAAAAAAGTTTTTCTGCTATCCACTTCCCCTGGGAGATAAGCACTACGTTGTGGAAAAAGAGGAAAGTTGCCAGGAAAGAGGCAAGACATGAGCATATTTTTCCAAAGCCACACTGAACAGACCTGTTATATTTCACAGAGACTAAAGCTTAGCAAATGCTCACGCCCATAAAAATTGGTATTAGGCAGTAAGTAACACGTAAGGACAGGAAACAATATTTCTCTGTTGTTTTACAGGGATTTTAAATCTTGACATGCATTACAAGATTCCTTTAACTCCATGGTGCCACAGCCACCACAAAATTGGGATGATCAGGTGGCAGGTAGGAACTGGGTTAAATGAAACAGTAAAGAAGAGCAGCCACATGAGCAGGGTTTGCAGTACCATCTCCAAGTCAAAGCAGTAATTTCACAAAAATGTGGAATTAAAATTGTATAGTGTTGATTACACAAATAGGGCTTATCAGAGGGAGGTGCTTATTAATGGGTTTCAAAGGCTACCAAAACCAGCCAAAGCAGGGAAGCAAACTGTGGGGTGTGCTAAGCATCAGGATGGTTTGTCAGCTTGTTTTACAGACATCCTGGGAAACAGCAGATATTCCAAAACCACAGAACAAGCCATGAAATTAGCCCCAGCATGCCACAAGGCAATGAAGTGACTGTGGAGTGTCAAGAAAAAACAAAGCTTCAGAAACATTTCTGAAAGCAAACATACTTATCTCCATAGTAGGACTAAGAGAAAAGAAGCAGAGGTCCTGTGCACAACACATGCTCAGGCTGGAGAGGTTTCTACCCCCAGACTGGACCTAAAATGAAATGCACACTGCATAACTGAAAGCACATAAATCAGTATCAGTGTTTCTCAATATAGCAAATTATGCTGGCTTTTTAACCCATGAAGAACAATTATGGATCTAGAAAAGACGTTATGATTAGAGAAATAATGGAAAGTGGAACAGAGATTTAGTTCCTGGTGATTGACGGGTTGCCAAGGATAAAATGGTCCCGAAAGAAAACATATCCTATGTTTTGAACAACTGCATGCCCATTGCAGTAATGCTCAGATGGAAGAGCAGCATGAATAATTGGGGACACTACAGTTCCTCTTGTTTCTGGAAGCAATTCATTTGAATTATTCTGCTTGTTAAGGGGAAATAACAAGTCACTTATCATGTGACCAAGATAACCAAGGAACAACATCCTATTATTTAATTATTTTACACTACATGCTTCACCTAGAGCTGGCTACTAATAAACAAATTAATGTGGTCACGGAAGGCTGAACCATCACATTGCTTTGTACTGCCAGACTAAAGGCTGGAGCATGCAAGACCTACTCCTGCATCTGAGCTCTGGCTTTGCCACTGTTCATTCCTGACAGTGCTGCACCAGGTATCTGCACTGAACAAGGTCCAGGGGAAGCTGAGGATTATATGTTGCTGCCCTAGTGAAAGCATGAGCTAGAACAAGTCCCCGTATCTTTCTGAAGTGTCACAGAAGATGGGTGCCACAGAGTAGGGAAGATTGATGGATGCACTGTTAGACAGACTGGTGTTACTGGTATAACTGGCAGTTGGAAAGACTGGTAAGAGAGAGCTCTGGCTAAACTGAAATAACAGTAAGAATTACATCAGTGCATCCCTTTTCTTATCAAAATCGTCAAGACACATTCTCTGCTTCTGAGGACGTGTACCAGAAATGCCACTATAACCAACACAAGGGCAAGTAGTGCCTGCTGGCTGCAGTGTGCATGCTGAAGAGGAGATGGATTAATGAGGGTATTATCCAGCTCAGTTTGTGGCTGCTGGAAGGCTCCAGGCAGGAGGTACAGGAACTCACTGGCATGAATCTGAATTGCCTGTGACTCCCCCTTGAGGTACTCTGCTACCTTTCATGCAGTACAATAGGCTTTAAGGACAATCTAGGCTGAAGACTCAAACGAAACTCCCTGGGAAAACATTACAGTCAAGAGCTTTCTTGTGCATTCCCAGAACATTTTAATGAAATGTTTGACTACAGCTTGGAGTTCTGAGGAAACCATTACACAAAAAAAGATTGACCAAATATATTTTGGCTTCTGAAGTCCTTCTTGTGTTCACAGCTGAGCCCCAGCCTCAAGTGATGAATATGTCCATCCTTACAACGGATGCTGTGGTTTTCAACAGGCCTTCCTGCTTCATGCCAAAGGGGAAAACAATATCATTTGTGAGGACTAATGGCTAGGTTAAAAATCACCAAGGTTAAGTACAGGAGAAGACAGTCTCTTCCTTAGTACTATACAATGTCAGGAAACTTCCTGACAATGTCATCCATTATGCAAAGCAGTGGAAGGGGCTGAAGTGGAAAAGACTGCAGATAGTGCCAGCCTAGTAGGGACTGCTGACAGCCTGTGAAGAGAAACCCCTGCCATCAGTCTCCTCCTTTAAAACACAAGTCTGAGTATCTTTTGAGGCACAGTAAAATAATTTTGTATATAGAGGGGCAAGTTTCTCTTTACTGTGCAATAAATGGTTTCTTTCTTGTTCCCAGCAGAAAATGGTTTTGTCAGAAAAAGTGCAGATGGCCAGAACCTTCTGGTGACCTGAGGATAAATGAGAACAGGAGGGACCCTAGGTACATACAGGCAAGTAGGGGCACAAGTTGGAATGACCTGGAATTCCCTGATCTCTGTCCCATGTTCAGTCCTGAATCCACATTGCCTCAACAGCTTTAGATACATCGGGGTAAGGTTTGACTCCACACGGTGGTATGGATCCCCAGAGAGCTGGTTTGTGGCACTACAAGGCTGGAAAGCAGCTGCTACAGACTGGTCACTTCCCATCAGAGACTGCAGGCTAAGTTCATTTCTTCTGCACTGAGAACAACTTCCCCTATTCTATCAGGAAAAGGTGTATGTCGCTTGACCTCCCTTTTGTGCTGTCCTGACATTGTGTTCCCCTGCTAACCGCACCTTCTGCAGGAATCACACCCAGCTGCAGCACGGCTGGCATCTGTGTTCCTTGACTGCAGGAGCACACATGTAGGGAAGTGTAGGGAAGAGTGGAGTTGCCTCCTGTAACCTTCTAGAAGCTTACTGCTTCAATCACAGACAGCCAAGGAGACCAAGACCTCATGCTGGTCCTGGGTTCAGTCACCTGCAAGGAAAACAGAGAATTCTGCCAGAGGTCTCTAAAAGAGACATTCAGAGTCTTATGCTACCAACACACAGATATTGGGATGCTCAGAAGAAAATACTGGAAAAACATAGTTGTCCTTTCAGGAGCCTGGGTTTTTTTCAAGATAGAAACAACCAAGAATGCACTTCAGATAATACAGACATCCCACATGTTTCAATGCCAGCTCTGCCCCAACTAATTTCCTGACGGGGAAATTAGAGCTGGCATGGATTACTCAGTCTCAACTCTTTCCCAGTATCTTTTACATACATAATGAGCTACATAAATGGTGTGTACTTTCAGAGAGCAAAACAAAGGAAATAAAATTATTGAATATTTCAAGAAGCTGGATTATGGACTGGGTTTACATCCATCTGGTCAAAGAAATGAAACTTTCTTTGTTGCTGAGGGTAAGTCAAGTAACTGGGTTTTCCATTTCTATTAATTCACATTTCTTTCTTTTGCATTTCCTGTAGACGTAAAATAATAACCATGCATTTGACACATTACTTGAAGCTTTTAATTTGTTATTGATATGACTTTGCAGACTTAAAAACTGTAAAAAAATATTTCACCAATGATAAATCACATGCCAAGACTCAATCCAGCTCAAATTAAGTATATTCATTTTCCCCAGGCAACAAATGGGAAGTTGTTCTGACTTCCAGAGTAATCATGAAAGTCAGGCAACCTTTAGTTACTGGAAATTATGCACTGGCCCTAAATGCATGCATGTGCATGATCATATGAGAATCTTTATTCACTAGTCAGACAGAAACTCATTCCATCTATCTTTATGATCACAAAGCCTCTGAACAAGAAGTTTAAGAAAGCCACCAATAAAAACTGCTAAAAATACTTAGCCTTAAATTCTATAATAGTTAAAAGACTGACTATAGCCACTGAGTGCAACAGACCAAGAGTATTATATTTGACTCATAGCTTTTAACCTCCTCTGGCACTAAAGAATTTCAGAGAGCAGGTCCATCAGTACAGTAGATTTATCTCCTTTAAACAGGGCAGACTGCCCATTTTTATCCCCTTGCATCGTGCTTTCAGTCACAAGTGTTATATAAGGATGAGTATTAATTACTAAGTGGAAAAAGTCCTAAAAAAGGAATCCAAATGCAAGTGTTCCCAAGCATTCAAGGGAGACAGTATATTTACAAGCAGTCTCTAATGAGGAGACGCACTCTTTCAAATAATTTGATCCTGACTCTGGGGGAATCCAATGTTCAGAATTTACACCTTTCAAAAAAGGGAGATAAAATTAATTTCTTTCTCGTTTAGGTGCGCATGAGGTCTGTTATTCTTAATCCCCTAGCCATTGCACAGAATCTGAACAGAGATGGATGATAGCACAGAGCTGAGAATGCAGAAGTTGAACAGGAATTTGTTATTTTTAATATGAAAAAGGACAAATTTAGGGTCTTATGGGTCATTCTCAAACAAAGAGAGAAAATCCTGCAATATGCCAAATACTGGCAGGGTCAAATTCTAAGCAGCTTAAGATAAATCCAATTTACTAACATTTTTTAAAAGTAGATAAAAGCTAATTCCCTGCTAGGAAAATAACCACCAAATTTATATTGCAAAAGCACTTCTGTGTTGCTTTTTGCTTGACTGTGTTTTCTGTATCTTACAGGACAATGTCTGAGGTTTCTACTGTTTGCCCTCACTTCTTATACATGCATTAATAGCTGAGCTTTGCACTAGAAATCCATTACTCTATAGCTCAAGAATGCAAGAGAGAAAACACTGAATTTCCTCCCATCTTAAATATCTTTGATGCTATTTCATGCCATCTATTTTATGTTATGTCTAGAGGTCTGGGTAATAGAAATGACTCACGTATCCCATGCTTAGGAAAAAAGCATGCTTGCTCTGGGTGGATAACCTGAACTATAGCAAAGCTATCTGACCCTTGCAATACACTATAAACAGAAATCTCTCTGCACACCCTGTTAATGTTGGGTGGTCTTTTACAGGGATAAGTTTTATAGACTCAGCTTTGAATCTGAAAATATACTAGATCAAGTGGCGCTTTGGGAGGAGCCTGGTAGTTTCAGAAAGCTTTTACAGACTTCCCAAGTGACTGAGCAGTAGTTAAGATACAGCCTCACTCCCATAAAACCTGTCTCTTTTTTCCTAGTAACGCATCTACTCCACAATAGTCAAATCCTGTGGGGTCCTTCCTTGGCAAGCACAGCTCAGAGCAAGGGCATGGTGAAAGCTGAGTTGGCTCCATCCCTCTCTGCAGTCAGCCTTGCAGGGAGAAGTAAAGGTGTGGAAAGTTTTCTAGAGATGCTTTTTAATAGCATTTCCCTTCATTATGTCCACAGGGGACAATAAGGAGGGGGATGGGGGGACAGGGGGGAGGCTTTGCCTCCCTGTTCAGGTCCTCCAAACTAGGGGAGTTAACTGGATATACAGAAGGCTAAAGCCAGCTAGGCCAGCAGCTTAGGGGGTTTTGTCAGCTTCATTCAACCAGGGACAAGTTTCACACCAGAGTTCATAAGAAATTACCCGCACAACTGCAAATATCACCACTTTCTCCGCCAAATGCAAAACCAAAACTGCTTCTCTAAGATAAATATGCAATGCTGTGTTTACATAACAAATTCCAAGTGCTCCTTTTCATATGCATAAGGAAGAAGAAGAAGTCAAGCCACTAATCACCTGATATATTACTCCCACACAATGTTTTGCTGTCAGGCACTCAGACACCATAGTGGTGAGTGCAAGCCAAAGGCCAACATGAAACAGAGGAGAAGAGATCTATTAATGCAATGGTGACTTCACTGTTTTCTCATTGAAGCAACCTTAGTTTTGGTATTAACCAGATAAATGTTCACTCAGGACTCAAGGGGCACAACATGAACACAAAGCTGATATAAGCCCTAAACACTTCAAGTGGTGCTGCAGCAGAAAGGGAACAATAAATCCAGTTCTGCAGACCTCCAGAAGAGCTGGGTAATCCTGCTACAACAGTATTTACAAGGGGCAGCATTATGATATCTGGAAGGAGGGAAGTCTCTTTTGTTTAGTGATCTCATACTTAAGCACAGCAGATACAACAATCTTTCCAAACTTTCCTACCAAATCTAGATTTTCTAAACTGCAAGCCAACACTATATCCTTATATCAGCTACTGTTTATGAAAACAAACTGCAAAAAAATCCCTAACTGACCAAGCTATTTTCACAGCTTGCAGAAATGCTCAGTCTCCAAAGAGTCATGGTTTACAGTCAGGGGAGCAAGTTTATTTATACATTGTGTAGGTAACTGCAATTGCCTCACAACTCGGCAGGACACCATGAGAGGGGGTAGCTTTAGCAAACTCCATTTCTACAAATTAAATCTCAGTGTCAGAGCATTTTAAACCACAACTGTGTTTTACAGTATAACTAAAATGAATCAGGTCCATTCTGCATGTTTGCAACCACACTGAAATACCTTCACACTTAAACCTGCTCACAGGCAGTTCTTTTTGTCCAGAGGGATTCTCTGCTGAAGTCAGGTTCCTTTTACAAGCTTCCCTGCTTTTGCTTGGCCACATCAAACTGGAGCCAGGGTTACAGGGAATGTTTCCCAAAGATCCTGAATTTTGGGGAACACTAGAGGTACTGCACAGTAACACACAGCCATCAGGCAAATGCAAAGCATGCAAGAAGACAGTCACATAAACAAATCTGAGGGACTGTAAAGGTTATAAAAAGGCAAAATAGATGTTTGCTCACTACCTATCCATGCCGAGCAGTTCACTAACTTTTAAGACTAGTGAGTCTTAAGACTTTAAAGTACTTTCTTCATTGGATCACCTTACATTTCTGGCCTCTCTGAAGCACCCTAGACATAGCTACAAGGAAAAAAAACAAAAAACCTCTCATGTATAGTACTGATAGACTAACTTAGAAATAACCCCTGTGTATGAGATGTGTGGATGCCAATGCTGCTCTGCTGTCCCCTCAGAGGACATCCAAACAGCAATGCTGGGGTCAGCTGGTTTTGAAAGCCTTTTCTTCACTGTAAAAACAAGTTAACAGAAGAATTCATGTACAAGTTCAGGAAGCCACTCCATCCCCCTCTGTCTTCACCTCAGACATGTTGAGACAAGGCATGTTTATGGCAGGAAGGTGAAATAATGAGATTAGTGATTACGGCAAAGTCCTGCGCATCAAACCAGTCTCATCTTACAGAATCATAGAATGGTTTGGGTTGGAAGGGACCTTAAAAATCATCTAATTACAAACCCCCTGCCATGGGCAGGAGCGCCTTCCACTACAAGCAATGCAAGTTGCTCAAAGCTCCAACCAACCTAACCCAATCTCAGTCTTGTCTTTTCTTTACCCTCATTTTTTTCACCTGTTGCTCTGTATTTCCTCTCCTTTAGGTTAGTCCTCACTGCTTGCCTTGAAAAGTAGCTCCTATTCCTTCCCTCTTTCCTCTGTGCCCTCCATTCCCCAAGCAATGTTACATCAACCTCCCAGCTCTGCTTCAGCAGCACTCCCTTGGCACTGCCCACCATGCTTTGGCACACAAGAGAAAGTAATCTTGTTGAACAGTAATGGAAATCATCTTCTACAAATATGATTTACATTCTGTAAATGGCACAAATGTCCCTCCTGATCCCCATCAGGTGTAAACTGGTGTAGCTCAATTGACTCTAGCGTTGCTGCCCCATTCCCAGCAAGGCGAGGTCATTACTCAAAGCCTGCAAAGCAGGAAGCAGGTTGACTTCCACATGGCCACCCACAAAGACAGGATTTGAGTCACAGCATTTGATTCCCCGAGACCAATGCACATTTCTTTCAATAACCCCATCCAGATTTGTTTTATGTCAGCTGGAAAGCCAGCTCCAAGGTTTTCTTTTGCGCTGGATAGCAGCCATAAGAATCTACTTGACTTTAATTATGGGGTGTTTCACATGTCCAGCATGCTGAGGCCATATGTACTTGTAAGTGCTTACAGTGTTCTCAGCAAAAAATACTTCTGCACATGATAACTTTGGGCCTCTGATTTTGGGCTGCACAGCAGCAACTCCCCCCTTGCAAGGCCTGCAACTTGCTGCTGTATTGCTTCCATTGTCTGTGGGATATGATGTTGTTACTGCCAGCTTGCTGGCACAGGCTGGAGCGCTTCAAGTTCAGCTCAACAGCTGTTGATTCATTTGTGAAGTATCAATCCTGGGTCTGGAAAAGCAAAATGCTCTTGTGGAAGGGCTTTTTATTAAGGACAGAGAATTCCACTCCAAGGAGCTGCACCAGTCCCCTGACTGCAGCCTTATGGCACTGTTGGGTTGCCCATCATTAGATCTAAGGCTGCTAATTGTTCCCCAAGCTTAGATACTGCATGGTAACAGGTACTGAGGTCAGGCAGCTGTAGTCCCTGAGTTACATCACAACAAAGACTGGTCTACAATACCCTGACATATCTCTTCAGTGATACTACAGATAAGATTTGCTTGAAACTCTAGTTAATGACTGAGCATCTTACAACTTCTCTGTAAGCTTTAGCATAGATGATTGAGTAACTTATGTAGCATCATAAAACACATCAGAAACACATTCAGAAATTAAAACCGGAGCAAACTGCTCTACTCTGCTATAACACACTGGACTGAAGATGGCCTGAACATTCCTTGCAAGAGTTTTCTGATGTACCCATAATCTGAGTTCCTTTGCCTTCTCCTTAAAGCCATGAGCAGTAAATCAGCGAGTATTCTGGCCCACCTTTGTCAGGAACTTATCCAACTCAGTATAACTATTTCATCACCAAATCCAGACTTTTGAGTCCCAAAAGACATTGCACTTTGCAGGGAGATGATATGCTGAGAAATTCATCCATGGTTTCCACTCTCTCATTAGGGGAGGAATAAAACAGCTGTATTCAATTACTTAAACTGTTGAACAGTGAGGTAGAAGGAAGTGACTTACACCCATATTTAGAAACATGAAGTCTGCTCAACAGATCAGTTAGGGAGATGAATTTACAGCTGACAATATCATCATAACAGGGGTTATTAACAGCTCAGAAGCTCTAACACGAAGTATGAGGCAGAGCTTTCTTTCTAACTTCTCCACTGACTGACACTCATTCAGCAAATCAATCCAACTCTTTGCCAACTCATCCAGCTGTTTGACACAAGTGTGACCCCCCTCATTAGAGGGGACTCTGCCAAGCTATATTGGTCAGTCATAATCAAGGGTTTAAAATTGCCATTCCCTCTTGCAGAGAAAGGCAGAAGTCTTTGGATGAAAGCAAACAGTCTAGCCATATGCTTAAACCAAGGCAAAGAGCTTCTACTAAACACAAGATTTCATTAAATCAAGGCATTATTTTAAAAAGGTCTATCTACTCCACACATTTCAAAAAACAGATGTCTTTCCACACTGCTTTATTGATTACTTAGAGTCAGACTGATATATACAACAAAAAAATCAATGGGAAAAATAAAGGACTGCCTATCTGACTCAGAGGAGGAATGTCATCCATGAGATAAAAGATCCTAATGAGGCAATTCAGTATTCAAAGGGAATTGAATTAGCAGTGAAGGAATGAAGTGGTTGTGTAACAAAATGATGAACACTGAATGCAGATGGAGGAAATGGTGTTTTGTAAATTCAGAATCCGGGATTTTTTTTAATCTTTAAATACTTCATACAGATATGCTGTCCGCAATATTCAGCATGATTTAGGGTCTCATTCATGGCAATTTTTTTCCCCAGATGGGGCAGCTGCAAAAATATGCTTGAAGCCAGTAGAAGCACTTGTACAGAATTACAGATCACTTATTCATACAGGCATGCCCAGTACTTCCTCTTGTAAGAGTCAACAATTTTGAGACTCCAGTGCCTCCCCCTAGCAAAATCAACAGCTGAAAGAGCCTGTGGACTGACACAGCTATTATTTGTAGATCCATCTGGGCAAGAAATGCTGCCTGGTGCTCATGTTTCTAGCCTGAGGGTAGAGATCAAGATAGGAACTGAGCAGGGCAGAAGTCTGTCCTACCAGCAAACTCCACTTGGCTGCAGATTTACAGGGCTTTACCTGAATGGAGAGAGCTTGGTGCCCACAGGCAGCCTGGCCATAGGTGAGGTATGAGTGAGGCAGCCTGGCTACCAGTTCCAGCTCTGCCACATCCATGTCTTACTAATCCAAGTAAAATCAGGGCACACATCCACCTTCTGCTCTACCCACCTCAACTCTTGAGCAAGAGATCTGCAAGAACATGGCACAGCTCTGCTAAATACGAACCAGATTGAGTTTTACTGGGAAGCAGTTAAACAGGGAGGGAATAGCCTTGGTCTACCATCTGCTAAAGCTTAGAAAACACACCTTGTCAGGCTCAAATCTTCACATTTACTTGGGCAACCAACAAACTGCAAGTATTGTATGGTCTAGGCACAGTTACTCTAAAGGTCTATGCACAGGAATCACACTCTTCTTCCACATCATGAGTGTAAAAAGCTCCCCCAGACCCTCCCCAGCCCTCCACTGCCAACTGCAGCCACTACTCCACCACTCCCCTTTGGGCTTTCATTACAACATCAGCATATTTAGCACAACTCTTTATTTTACATTGTCTTCAGCATCCTTCTGCTTGACGGTTTTTATAGGATTTGCAGCTAGTCAAACATTTTGCAGGAATTCAACACAGATCACTTTTTCCTGGACAGTAGAACACAACTTTTATGGTTGAGAAAACTGGAAGTCTGTCCAGCTTTTATCTCCTTCATTATAGAAGCCCCACTAGATCTTAGCTGCTGACTAGATTCTAAGGTTTATAGCCAGATCCAATGCCAAATTAAATTACTAAACTTCTTATTAAATTAATTGAAACTCTGTGGGTGACACTGTGTAGATGACTGAAACATCTGGATTAGTAAGTCTCCCTGATCAGTACGGAAAAAATGGTTGCTAGAACAGGTAGAGAAAACAAGATGTAGCAAGGGGACAGGCTGCTGGAAGAGACAGAAAGCAAACAAGAAATATCCCCTGAACTATAGAAAGAGGAGGCAACAGAATTTTTGTGTTTCAGAATCAGGATCAGACTTCAGCATTTTCCTTTAGCATGGTACTGAGAGATCTGAAGCAGAGAGATGGTTCTGGGAAATTAAAAAAAACCACAACAACCCCTGCCCCCCACAAAAAAAAAAAAAAAACCAACAAAAACACCTAAAAACTCCACCAAATTTAAAACAAACAAACAACCAAAAACCCAAACAAACAAGCAAACAAAAAAAATATACAAACTCCCTCCCCCAAACTGCTCAACAACCCCCACATATGTCTCTTCTCTGCAACTGGGAAGTTATGCCCCTTTACAGATGCCTGGCAGTTTATTCCATGGCCCAGTGGATGCCTTGTGTGGAGTACTGGATGAAAAATCACATCTTGAGATCAGGCTGTGTGAATTTCAATTATTCTGTTGGGAGGACATTGATTACAACTGCTGTACAACTGCATTTATTGTTTGGGCTCAGCTTGGCTCTGTTTGGAGTTTCTTTCATCTGCAGAAATTTTGCTTCTGGTGATGATTTATTCTGATTTTTCTCTTTTTAATCATAGCTATACAAATGTTGCATGGCTGTGGAGTAAAAGAAAACTCCTTTCAAAGAAAAATAACTGGTTAAAAGACAAAAAACAAAGGGTAAACATTCACAGTGGACAGAGATCATCAGCTGATTTCCTCAGGGAACTGTGCTGAGATTCAATTCACTCATAAATAAATGGCAAAAGGTGAGAAAGCTTTCTGCTTATAAAAAAATTATTCGAGACAGTAAGAATGAGGGCAGACTAGGCAGAATTGCTAAGGGGCCATGCAAGTCTTGGTGATAGGGCAATATGAGAAAGAATGACAATTTAGGTATTAATGCACATGGGAAAAAAAACAGTTTCAATTTCACATAGGAAAGAATGAACTCAAACCTGGCAATTATCATCCAGGAACAGTATTTTAGCATATCCTAATTTTAGTTCCATTCAAACATCAATTCAACAGGAGTCAAAATTGCAAAAATAAAACAGAAGACAAAAACAAAGTACATATCACCAAGAACAAATGAACAACACAGAAAAACTAATTATGTGATTGTATGAATCTATGCCTCTTCCACATCTTCAATATAGCCTGTGGTTCTTGTTCCCTCACCTGAGGAAGGCTGGATCCCAACCAAAAACATTCAGAGAAAGGCAACTACAATGGCCTCAGCTACAGAACAGCTTCCACAGATGGAAGGATTTTCCTGTGTTCCCTGTGATTTGGAAAGGGGTTATTTTAGTGGAAGGAGGACACTGATCCACTAATCAAAAGTGGCCAGGATCACACAGATAGGCATCAATTACCCACCACCTCTTCTAATACAAAATGTAAGGCCATAAAATGAAAGAAGGGGACCAGGCTAAAGGCAAAGTTAAGAAGATGGTTCTTAATGCAACAGGTAGCCAGTGTGTGGAAAGCCTTTCCAAGGAATGCTATTGTTGCAAATAGTTTAGTTCGGGGTCCAAGACCTGACACTTACTTTGAGAGATGTACTAAAGAAAAAAATGATGTGAAAAAAAATGTTGGCAGAAAATCTTACATTTGCCTGTCCTTCAACCATCTGCCAGTGGGTGCTGTTGGCAGAGGATACTGGGGCAGGTGACCCCTGCTCTGAAGCTGTGTGGCTCTGCTGTCTTGCATCTCTGCCCTTTTGTCCTGTACTCCTGCTGGGTGACACAGTACACTCAGGCTGTTGGCTTTGGGATGGATCAAACATCCTATTTTTATACACATTAATGAATAAAAATTGAATTGTTTTCAAAAGCTCATCTTCCCCTACTGTGAGGGCTGCAGCACAGGTCCAGGAGCGACTTTACCTCACGTTTGAAACGTCTGGCAAACCATTTTGTAAGAGCTGACAATAATGAATCCAGCAGCTCATTTTCCTGAGAAACAGGAGCTCACCCTTCCTTTGTCCAGTAGGAAATTCGTGGATTAAATGTTCAATTTTACATGTTGAAGGATTTCAAAATGAAAGGATTTCTACTTAGATATAAAAGCCATATGAGTCAATAAGCACAAAGCCTTTTAACTGTTCCACTGGAGGTATCCATGAAGAAGTTTTACCTCACCCTCTAGAACTTCCTTGTAGAAGAATCACCCATTCTGCTTCTGCAGGGATATGAATAAAGTCTTTACCTGTGAGGAAGCTGGATATACACAGAGATGCCACACAGATTTTCAAGACTAAATAATGTGAAAATTATGCATAAAGTAGAGTCAGAGCCAGTTTTCCATCTCTCTTTGAGGGCGAAAGGGCTGCTGTTGGAAAGAAATTAATGACTGAACAGCAGTGAGGCAACTTTCAGAAGGGTTCTGCAATGCAAAATTAAAGTGTAAACCTTGGCAGAGCTTCACTTGAATATGGCTCTATCAGAATACATCAAATAAAATATGTCTTACCTTCTCCTTCAAACTCTTACTGTGCCTGGCCTGACAGGGAATTAGTGAGACATTTCTATCTGCTGACTTATATATTACTGAAACAGTCTTGTTATAATTTTTCAAGTGTTGTTCACAGTTTTAGACATTTTCTGACTTAAATTCTGTGACAGTCCTACAAAACCATTCAGAACCAAAAGGCCATAATATGTTCTGTAGACATACAAAATACCCTGAGGAGAGAGTTAATGGGAATGAACATAATAAGGCTTTTTGAGGAGAGTGAGATGTGGTATATATCTTAGCAGATTTTAACTAACTCTCTGAAGGTTCTTTATGTTGGAAAAGTTTTTCTGTTTAGGTGAAAGTCTAGCTGGATTCAAAAGGACATTCTAATTTTGTTCTCCTCCTCTAAGAAGAGTATTGATAGATTTGTTCTCTGCTATTTGGGGGTTTTTTGATCTCTCCTGCCTAGCAGAGACCCTCTAGATGCTGGATAATCTTCAATAGCAAAGACTACTGCAGAAAAGAGGGACTAGAGTATTTAGATTTTGAGCAAAGATTAGGATGGCTTTCTTTTCAGGTCTCTGTTGCTGTTTCCACACCATCACTCTTTTCATTTGTACAGTTAGGCATCACCAAGAACCTGATTGCCAGGGAAACAAGTGGAATGTATCTCCAAATAAAGGGTCCCAGGAAAGGTAGAACTGTCAAAATACAGCATCACATCTATCCAAAACAGAAGTCCAGCAAAGTCTTCCCTTCCAACCCAAGGAAGACCTAGGAACCCCCAACGATGTTTTACAAAGACCAAAATCACCCTTTTCAGGAACATTGTGGTCTCAGATCAGCTTAGACCAGTGCTGAAATAACACTTTTCTGAAATTTAGCAAGTCTGTATCACTAAATCCTCTGAGACATTTAAAACCCATCTTTGAAACACTTCTGTTTTCTGCCTTTTTATAGAAGACAATAATACATAAGCAGGTGTGAGAATGACACTGGGATCCAAAGCACTCCATCAAGTTAATGTGGCCATGCAGAAGTCACACTGAGCAGGGCCACTGGGAATTTTTGCTTACAACAACTTGGACATCTCTTTTAAGCTTATTTATAGGATGCACTGCAAAAAGTTTCAGTATTTACTTTATATCCTGCTGTCCTGGTTTGGAATAAATTAGGGGAGAACCTCTAAAAGGAGTCCCCTAAAAACAAACCTCCACCACCCCTCCTCCCCAGCCCTGGGTTCAGGAACGAAAATTCCTTGGAGGAAAAGTGGAAAAAAACAGTTTATTGACAAATGAAAAAAACCACTCCCCAACACAAGGGAAAAGAAAACAAGTTACTGTGAGGGGAAAGGTGCAAAGCTTCTTTCTCAGGCTCCGGAGATTCCCAGACTTCTCGGGTCAGGTCAGGTCCAGAGCCGGTCCAAAATCTTCGGGAAGGAGGTGGGGGGAAGGGGAAAAGAAAAAGAAGGAAAAAAAACAAACAGAAGCGGCGAAAGCCAGCAGGCAGAAGCAGCAAAAGCCAGCAGCAGCTGAGCCAGAGAGAGAGAGAGAGCGAGCGAGAGAGCCCAGCAAAACCACAGTCCCCGCTGAAAGGGGGGAGGAAAGCAGCCACCAGACACCACAATAGAGTCCACAATATGCGATAGAAGTCACTGTCAACCCAGAACACCTGCATTTTTTTATCAGTCTTTTCATAGATGTACCCGTAGTCTGACTTTAAAATCAAATCCAGGGAAATTCATGACTCTCAGGAGTGTTGCCTGTGTGCTTTATTGTGCTGCTTTGAAAGCAAAACCAGTAAAAGACTCCAAGTCAGAAACACAATTTAATAAGAGGAAAAGAAAAGAAATAAAAGAAAGTAAAATAAAATAAAAGCAATAGCACAGAAAAAAAACACTGACAGAGTCAGAATATAACCTGCACCTGTTAGGGTGGTAGTAGCAGTCCAGATGAAATGGTCTTGTCAAAGCAGTGTTCCTGTAGAAATGTCTGGTAGCTCTTGTCCTCTGGGAGTCCAGTGGGTAAAGCTGCCTGTGCTGTCCCAAACCCCGGATTATATCCAGGTGGGAATGCTTGGCTCCTCCCACTGGGCGGAGCATCTCACAATGGAATGATATCATTCTATGAGTCATGCAATGGGTCCTTGATGGCCCATTAAACTCCCTCCGGGAGTTATCTATGAATCATGCAGCAAGGCATTGTTAGGCTCATTAACAGAAGATAAGAGAAACACTGCCCCACCTGGCTTCAACAGCTCATGAAGATGGGGATAGAAAACATACTTTGGGCACAACTTACATTGTAACCCAGGACATTTATCTACTCCTTTACCTGCCATGCATCAGATGAGCTCTGATGTGCATGGCCATCATCATTCAAGTGGTAGCCACACTGGTTTAGGTTGCATGATTTCAGGTTCATGCTCCAAGTACTTCTTGTACCACCACAGTTTGGGAAATGCTGACAAGAAACAAGAAGCTGCAGGTTTCAGTCTTGGTTGTGTGATCTGCCAAGTGGATTTCACTGGCTTTTTTTCAGGCATTTAATAATATAAAAGTATATGCTTTTTAGTTCACTCAATGATTTCAACATCCTGACCCCAGGAGGTTTCCAAAGTGAAAATACTGAAGTTCAAAAGAAATATCTGGATTAGAAATGTTCTGAGCAGGCAGCAAGGGGAACACTCAGTGTTGTCCACGCCAATACAGAAGAGAAACAGAAAGAAAATCCATTTTCTGAACTTACCTCTGTACTCTGGGGTCTGACTGTATCCAAGCAAATCCTTCCTTTGAGCGGTAGGTCACTTTGACACTACTAAAGAAAAGATATTATATTCTAAGCCTTCTACTCCACAGGGTTGTGGAAGGGCAGCCCCCCTTCATTCTTCATGTCCATGACCCACAGTGTAAGACAATCCCAGCTGTTAAATAAACCTCAACATGCAAACCTTACCATGCTGAGATCTTTTCTCAGCACATTCTTATCCCTGCCACACTACCTGGCACACAGCAACTTAGATACAAAAAGGGTGAGAGGAAGGGAAAAAACTTCTATAGAATTCTTTCCAGTTATATACTAGGGAGAATACATGCAAACTTTAGTTTTGTGCAGGAGCTACATCTCAGCAGGAGCAGCATCCTGAGTCTTGCACCAAGTGTGTTTTATCCAGCTCCAATTAAAATGCTGGGAGTTTATCACCCACTGAACTCAGTGCTTCAGGCAAAACCTCTCCTGAGGCCACAAAATAAATCCCATAGGTGAATGATATATTGCAAAACTCCTTTATGGATCATTTCACAGTCATGGCTACCCACGTCTTGGACTGTGAAAAGTCACTGTATTTTTTCTGTGATCAGCTGTCAGTCAGGTGGATGAAAGACGAAACTTATTAGCACTTTAATGTAAATTATTTCTCAAATTTTGCAGAGGGTTGTGAAGAATTTGAACCTACTCACACATCCACTAGACTGTTTGAAAAAGTGGATGATGGGATGACTTCTTTATCCATGATGGGTGGCTGCAGCAGTACTACAGGATTACTTTGCTCTAGAGGAGCTGTTTCCTATCTTGCACATTCCAAGCCTCTCAAATGGTTTCACTGCTCAATGTCGTAGATGAAGAACTCATCATTTGGAAGCACTTTATAAAGACAATTTTTATTTTAAGAATAAACCTTAGAAATTTAATGACAGATTTATAGTTCTAATTGTTGACTTCTTTTTAGCACTTTCCTGAAATTTTGGTATTTTCTGCATAATTTTTTCCATTTTTCAGAGCATAGTTATTATGCATCATAGTAATAAACTGATGATTACTTGTATAGGGAGGGGAAATGAAGGAGAGGATGAAGGGGAAAGGGGAAGGAGAGGGGAAAGGGGAAGGGGAGGGGAAAGGAAATGTCTTATAAAAGACAGTTCTCCAATATTCCGTTTGAAGGATTTATTGGAAAAATGGCAAAATGAAAAGCAAAATGAGACAGAGTCCACAATCAAAATCACAGGTCTGGGCCCGGGGTCAGAACTGGGTGAACTTTGGACACAGCCTTACCGGACCACTGTCCCCCCATGGTTCATGCCAATGCCTTCCCAGAGCTGTATTTTATACTAGTTTTGTGCCTTGAGGCAGTCTTTTGTTCAGTTCAAGTTTTGGAAATGCAGATGGGGTTTTTTCTATTTCAGTAGGTGTGTTGGTAGGTGTGTTGAAATGGATTCTGGGATGTGTATACAGTTTTGATTAAATCTTCTTGGCTGGAGTATAGGTGTGTTGAAATGGGTTCCAGGGCGAGTGTCCAGTTCTGATTGAATTTTCTTAGTTGAAACTTAGGCGAGGATGTCCTTGATGGCCAGGGTGGCCAGGGCGTGATGCTTATCTGGGTGTGATGACTGGGTCGTTATTGCCGTTGTCCTGGTCTCCATCGTTAGTGCCTAGCTTGAGAATGGCATTCCTCCTATTCACTCAACCGTGAATAGATTTGCTGCAAGGGGGGCGAGGCGCACTGAGGAATACATTTAACTTACTTAATTTTGATACCTATATCTGAGGCTGCTGAAAAACGTGAATTAATATGATTTATTTATGACAAAAGGGAAAGGGAGAGAGGGAAAAAAGGGGGGAAAGGGGAAAAAAGGGGGGGGGAAAGGGGAAAAAGGAGAAAAAGGGGAAAAGAGAAAAGGGGAAAAGGAGAAAAAAGGGAAAAGGGGAAAAGGAGAAAAGGAGAAAAAGAGAAAAAGAGAAAAGGGCCGCAGTGGGTCACTTAATCCCAGTCCTGAAACCACATTGTGACTCTAGGAGGCAAGTGTCTCAGGTAATACCACCTCACAACACGCTAGAAAATGAAACCAGGCCATATCCAAAATCTACTTCAGTACACTTCCTTAAATTAGATTCTACACATGCTGAACATGTTTCCAGCTCTATCCCTCTGCAGTAGTGGGACAGGTGGGATTCACCTAATTCCACAGTGCCCTTCTGCACAGGGAGTTTCCCTCTCAGCCCAGGGTAAGGGAAGCACACCTGCAAGTCCTGGCAAGTACAGTGCAATAAATGAAAGCAGGCAACCGCTGGGAAGTTTGTTTGTCCTTTCTCATTAATTAAAGGAAGATAACAGAATAAGTGATAGGAGAAAAATCTGTGCAGAATTTAAAAAACCATCAGGACTGAAGATGACAAAGTCAATAGGAATGACGCAAATGATTGTTGCTCAGAATGGCTATTTCCTTCACTGACTGCAAATTTTTAGCTTATAAGCCCTTTTCCAGCTGCCTGGTAAAAGCATAGCAGACTCCAGGTACAGCAGCTTGCCTGCTATGATTAAGCTGGAGGCCCTTCCAAACAGTTTGATGTGGCAACAGAACAGCCTAACTGCACCGTGGAAACAACTGCCCAGCCATGTGCTGCAGCCACAAGCAGAGAATTTACACCAATGGGTCAGGTCATGAGTAAGTTAGAAGCAGTTCCTACTGTTATTTTATGGCCACTTTGATTGACTAATTTAATGGTCATATGGAGGACTCCTCTGTCAGCTTCTCAACCCTATCTATTTCACTCTTTCTGACCAGGCTTTTCACCTTTTTACTATTTTGGCTGTTGTGAAAAACTACAAGGTGCTGATGAGAAGGAGAGAGAGATGCCAGACCTGCACTAACTACCCCATCAGCTTCCTGCAAGCAAGATGAATGAGAAGCACCTACAGTATTTTCAGCATGGAATATTTATCACTCAATTGGCACTATCAGAGAGGCAGCCTGAAAGGTTTCCTGCATCTGGAAGTGCGGTATAATCATTCCCAGAATACAGTGGCAGGTGCTGAATGTCAAAGTACAAGACTGGGATCCACACTTGCAAGGCATCTGCTACTTTTACAAAGCACAGACACGGCTCTTCAGGTTTTGTTTCTGTTATAAATGCATAGTATATAGTTGGCTTTTCGCAAATATTAAAATGAATACTGTACGTAGAATGCAAGAAGATTGTACTGTATTTTCTTTATTAATAGAATTTAGAAATGTGATGGGTATCTTAGTGTCAGAACACTGGGGAAGCAACTAAACTTCTGTTGTCAAGTAACTTGTCTAACTGAAGATGGCCAGAGCCCCAAGAGAAGAATTTATGGACCTGTGTTATCAGAGTAGAGCCATGAGGACCGGTCTGCCGGAGGGAGTGTCGGGGGTGGGGGGCGGAGTTGAGATTGAACAGAGGAATTCACACTCCAAAGGAATGTTTGAATTATGCATGTGAATTTTTAAATATGCAACAGGCTCATGTATAAGAAGAAAAAACTCCGTTAGACAAGGTGTGCTGGCTGGTTCTGTGCCAGGCACCCTCGGCCGAGAAAATATATTTTGATTTTATCTCTCCTAATTGTCTATTTTCTTAATTTTTTATTAAACTTCTAAATTTTTCCAAAAAGATGAACCTTGTTTTTTCACAGTTTCACACTGATACATTGGCATTTTGCCCCTGTTATTTATGAGTTGAGTTTCTCCTCATATGGGGTACTGTGACTTGAAAAATTATACCAGCTTTTTAAATAGGAAGTCCAGAAAAATAAGGCAAATCAAATTCTGAGTCCTTGATGAACAGATTAAACTCTGCTCTACAGCTTGCATAGATGCTTCAGAATCCAGACCTTTCACTCACATCCACAAAGATCTCCCTGACTTTAAACTTCATTTGAACAGCTGACAAAGAGCTCAGAGGAGAAGGGTGAGGCAAACTTCTGAATATAAGATTAAAGGATTTAAATTTGGTTTCCCAAATGACTCAGTCATTACTGAATATTCACAGTTCCAAATGAAGGCCAGTACAAAAGCAAATAATGAACATTTTTAAGAAACTGGCCATCATATTAGTTACGAAGTTCCATACAGAATAAAGAAGGGTTGAGCTGCAAAATTCAACTCTGTGTCCATGTACAAACCTTTCTTGAGTTCATCAACACCCAGTTTCAGGACCAGGCACTTGCTGTTTCTTCCCATCAAGAGGCATCTGTTCCATCCTTTAAATTTCAAACTGACTCTGGTAAACAAATTTAAGGATCTCATATCCAGTGCTTTTATTTAGGCATTGTTATAAATAAGTGATGTTAATTCATGTTTTTCAAGCAGCCTTAAATGTAGAATTAAAAACTTAAGTAAGTTAGATGTATCCCTCGGTCTACCCCCCCCTTGCAAAATTATTCACAGTTGAATGAACAGGAGAAGGACCATTCTCAAAAACCAAAGCAGTAATGACAGCACGACTGTGACAATGAAGGGTGGACTAACGGACCAAGGACCAAACCATTAAAGTTAACGACTCAGCCATCAAATCCAGATAACATCAGGAACAGCCATCAAGGATGCCCACACCTGAGTTTTGACCAAGAAAATTCAATCAGGACCAGACACTCACTCCAAAACCTATTTCAACATACCTTTATTCCAGACAAGAAGATTTAATCAAGACTGTATGCACATCCCAGAATTCATTCCAACACACTCACAGAATAAAGGAAATCCAATCTGCATTTCCAAGACTGAATTGGACAAAGGACTAGACTGCCTTAGGGCAAGAAAACTGTATAAAACACAGCTTTGGGAAGGCTCTGGCATGAACCGTGGGGGACTTGGTGCAATAGAGACCGTGTCTGTGGTTCACCCGGCTCTGAAACCTAGGCTCAGAACTGCCTTTTGATTGTGGGCATTGTCTCTTTTCGATCTCATTTTGTCATTTTCCAATAAACCTCTAAAATGGAATATTGGAGAACTGTCGTTTATAACAGTTGGTGATTGGCCAACGTGATCCAAGTCAAGGATCTGGGGTTCCCCCTTTTTCTCCGCCCAGGAGGGCGCCCCCGCTTAATTAATGGCCTGGCAGAGCGAAGGGGGTGCCAGCGATCTGATTGGAACACCGAACTCAGCGAGATAAGGCCCACAATCAAATTTTTGAGATAAAAAGCTAGTTCAAAGAGCTCTCGGGGAACTCAGGGAGACCTAGTAGACGAGGTCTCGGGAAGCCCGTGGCAAAATTTTTCACTCATAAAAATTGACATGCACATAGTTTCATTGTGGATTATATGTTGCCTGCCACACTGGGAACTCCCTGGCTGAACACTTAATGTACTCCCAAACACACAGGACACCTTATCCTTGCAGTGCAGGGCTCAGTGAAGAGTTCTGCTACAAGCCATGAGAATCATCAGAACAAGGAAAAATTCCCAGTGACCCTGTAAATTTCTGCAGAGATTATGATTTTTGACACTTGGGTCCAAAACTCTTCCAGACAATGAGCACATGAGTAGCACTGAGCACTGGGATAAGGCACATGAGATTCAGCTTTATTCACTTCCCAGAGCACAGAAGGAGGAATCAGAAATTTCCCAGAGTATTTTTCAGATACCATATTTGAAAAGCAGTCAACTGTGATGCAAATCATGCTAAACACAAAGCTACTCCAATAACAATACACTCTCCATTGCTTTTAACTTCACTGGAGTCTCACAGAATTTAGCAAAAATCAAATTGTTTAAAAGCGATCAGTCAGCAGAATTTCCAAACCCTTTTGACTACAAAACACTCACCTGCATTTTGTCAGAGAGATCTGAAAAAAATGGCAACTAAAAGCAGCATCATTGTGGATCCCATAATTCTGAAAACTGATCCATCCATCAAGCTATAAAATAGGAAACAGAGCAGGAGAGACAGTTACATAAATCCATTGACAGCATTTTCTGAAGAATGGGAGAAGAATGTCAGCACTTCTCAAGTTGAATATAACAGCCATGAGAAACTGGCCACAGATAAAAACAGGAGTGGACAACCAAACTAATATTAACATGGTGAAAGCATCCAGTGCCTTTTACCTTGCAGCTCTTTATGATGGTGTAAAAACAGGAGGAAAGGTTACACTGGGACTGGCATAGTTTTGACAGCCAGCTGTGAGTACATTTGTTTTAGACCAGGGTGAAGGCCAAGTGAGCTGGAATGTGCCTTCAGATCTGAAAAGGAAGACAGAAGAATTGGTATCTGGATTTCTGCAAAGTATTTGAATGTCTTTCAAAGTTTCCCCTCCTAATTTTTTGTTTTTCTGTAATTATTGATGATCCAGTCTGCTTTCTACCTTAATGGGTCATATTACAGTGTCAATTTTGCCTTGGTTTGAAAAATCATGTTACATCTCCATTTCCCATATTGCATTGATTGCTTGTAACCCAGTATTTGGCACAGAGGCCAATATCTGCAGCAGGATGCTTTCCTGACTGAAACATGGATTTTATCCATAATGCAGGCAAGCTTAAAAACAGATCTTATGAGGAACAACAGACACTCTTTGCATGTCCACGGAAATACTTGTAAGAAGATACTCAGCACCAAATAAAGAAATTACAATAAAATACACTACAAAGAGGGCTGATGGTTGTTTTTAAAAACACTGTATCAATATCTGAATTACATACATGTTAAGGGAGTGTAAGTAGAATCCAGAGACACAGATGCTAATCCATACACAATTCAGGATACATAGTGAATCCTTCTGCATTTCTAGATGGAGAATTTAGGTATCAAATAATAGGTGCCAGTCAAGAAATTACATGACTGAAAGTTCACTTGAAGTGAAGAATTTTGGCAGAGACCACTCTCATATGAAGGCAGCAAGTAGGTTCTCTCTGCTTGGCCTCTGAATCCAAAGGGAAAAGTCAGTTAAATGAGTCCTTCAGCTCTCTGAAATGGCTCAAATTAATTCATGTTTCAACTTGCTTCTAGTGTATGATAAGATGCATGCAGTGATGGATGAATTAAATAAGAAAAATGCGAAGGACTAATTATAACACTGTGCTGACAAACAGCAAAAGAAGAGATTATCTAAGCACCACAATCACCTGACAGACCTACTTTTTTTTCTCTCTTATTAACAGAAAACCCAAACACTGTGATTTGTCAAGTGGTCCAAATCAGCATCATAATGTTTCTCATTAAGCCTTTTGGCCATTAAAAAGAGAATTGAAGTTTGTTGGGAAAGAACTCACTCATCACTAGTACAGTATGTCCCAAATACCAGTGTTTAACCTGCTCCAGAAATCTAAGTCATATTGCTTTCCCCACAAGCAAGATAGGGCACACACCCCTAAAAAAATCACTTGGTCCAAGTCACCCAGAAAAGAGTTTATAACAGCCAGTGAAACCAATGTCCTGCGTCTCTAAGTCCTGTGCTTTTTTACAAGGGAGTTTAATTATTTTCTATGCATTACTGAATTCAGGAGGAAAAAAAAAAAAAAAAAGTGAGGGGGACACACAATATAAACCAAAGCAAACTTACCAAAAAAAAAAAACCCTAACCAGTTTTTTGTTTTTAAAAAGACACAGTACCTGTACTTGCAGCTCCCTGGAGTTTCTGCCCTGAATGTGCCCCCTGGCAGCTTCCATCACTTGAGCTGTGCTGAAACAGCTCATGCAAGTCACTCATGCCCTGTCTCAAAGCTCATGATTTGCAGTTCATTTTTACCTTCCTCAAGATGCCCACCTCCCAACACACCTCCAGCTGCACTCCTTTCCTTGAAATCTTATTTACTCTTGTTTTCCATGACTGTTTCCTCTAGGTTTAACTTTACACACCTGTCTGGGCACCTCTAATGCAGCCATCAGCTCTCATGCTCCTGTTGTTCTCCACTGGATCAGCCTCTATAGTCCTGAAGCTGAAAAATGTGAATGAAACATGATCAGACTGATAAACTGTTTGGACTTCTTCAGAATTTTTGGCAATTGATCTGCGCTCCCCAGTATACTGGACAAGAAAACTACATGTTCTGCTTACATCTCAACTCTGTAGCTAGCATGACATCAGCTCCCTTTAATCCACTAGCAAGCCTGTCAACACTGTTGTGCAGGTGCTACTAGAAAGTTATAGCCAGTGCACCAGTATCTAATAGAAATTAAAATTTATCACCCTTTCCACTAGCATCAGCTCACTTAAAAATAAAATTTTACAATGCCAATTGCTTGAGCATCACTAAAATTGTCTCCTTCCTGACCTTGAGATTTTAATACAAGACAGCAAAACAAACCTCTGAGAAAAGTTAGGAATAATTAACATGTATTTCTGGGGATAAGGTCTCCATGAATAATGCACATAAAGCACAGACATACCCTCTCCACTAATGGATTCTTTGGTTGGAGCAGAACTCCTTTGTATTATTAATAAAGGTTTATTTTTATTGCAGCATGTTCTCCAGCCTCCAAACCACATCCAGGGCACTAAAATCACACAAGAGTAGCCTTGACAAACATGTTCTGTGGATGGTCCCTGCCTTCCCTGAAGCATGACTAAGCTAAATATTGTGGAAGGACAGCATTACTCTCACATTAACTCTGAGCAATGAGGGTCTGGATTCTCCTACTTATTTTTATGGAAATTATATACGAAATTATTCATTTGGGGTCATGTAGAAAGGCAGTGGTAGAAGCAGAACCCAGAATTAATTCCCAGCTCATTTTTCTAATCTCCCTTCCCTTTACAGTCATTTTTTAAGATTCGTATTATATCTATCAAAACCATGTGACAAGAACATGCCAAAACTGTGTGCATCTTTCCCTTCATTAAACAGAAGGGAAACAAGACACTGAATAGATCCAGTAATTTGCAAAACTTTGCAAACTGGAGATTTTCTAAGCTCTTCCCAAATGCCTTTCCCCCTTGGAATCCCATGGATGTTCTCTGTGGGAGTCTCTGCAGAAAGTGGTCTGTGGACCATTGCTGCTTCTCCATCCGGTAGGGTGGCTACTGTCCTTGGTCACACCTTGCCAGGGGAGAGTTGCTTGGGGAAGTTAGTTATCGGCTTCAGCAGCCAAGTCAAAACCACAGGAACACCATCTTATATACACACTATCTTGTTTTGGTCAGAGTCACAAAAAGCACACAGAATGGGTCAGGTTGGAGAGGACCATGCTGGGTCTCATCTGGCCAAACTTCCCTGCTCAAGTAGGGTCATTCCAGAACACGTGGCACAGGACTGTGTCAGGGATTTTGAATATCTTCAGCCAAGGAGACTCCACAGCCTCTCTGGACAACCTGTTCCAGTGCATGGTCACCTTCACTAAAGAAGCTCTTCTTCATATTCAAGTGGAACTTCCTGTGCATCAATTTCTGCCTGTTGCCTCCTGTTCCGTTGCTTGGTAAGAAAAGAGCCTGGATCCTTCCTCTTGGCACCCTCCCTTCAGATGCTGACAGACATTGATGAGGTGCCCTCTCCATCAACTCTTCTTGAGGCAGAACAGACCCAGCTTCCTCAGCCTTTCCTCAGAAGTGAAAAGCTCCAGTCCCTTGATCACCTTTGTAGCCCTCCGCTGGACCTGCTCCAGCAGCTCCATGTCTCTCTTGTGCTGAGGAGCCCAGAACTGGACACAGCACTCCAGATGTGCCCCACCAGGGCTGAGCAGAGGGGCAGAATCACCTCCCTTGACCTGCTGGCGATGCTTTTCCTAACGCACCCCAGGATACCTTTGGTTTTCTTGGCCACCCGGGCACTGCTGGCTCTTGTTGTCCACCAGGACTCCCAGGTCCTTCTCCACAGAGCTGCTCCCCAGCAGGTCAGTCTCGAGCCTGTACTGGTGCCCGGGGTTGTTCCTCCACAGGTGCAGGACCCTGCATTTGCCTCTGTTGAATTTCAGTTCCTGCTCCACTGCTTTGGACGCCAATCTCACACAGTATTACCTCTCATCCACTTTCTGAGAAAGAGAATAAATGTTTAGTTCTTCATTTTGATTTATATGGTCAGCTCACTACTCAGTCTAGCTATTACTTCCCCTGATGCCTTGCTTAGGCAAAAGTCTCTGTCAGGAGTTACAGCTCTGCATGCATCACTTAAATAAATGTACTCTCAAACCACAAGAACCATGTTGCAGTCTTAAATAATGCATTTATCTAAGCAATAAAGCATATCATGTATGTCGACAATTCTCAATGCAAACATGGGCCTTGCACCACAAAGATATCTTTTCTTTATATGATGTATAGCATAAGAATACTCTATCTTAACAACATCTTATAGGACTAATCCCAAACTGGTCATCTGAAGAAAAATCGTCAAGCAGCTGACCATTTTTATTATGTTGCTGAGTTAAAGAACAACCCACCAAAATCAAAATGAGGAGAGTTCAAGCCATCAAGTCCTGCTGAACATTTTTAAGAATAAAGTAATTTGAACCTGCATTGACTATCTAAACCTCTGGTACTAAAGCTAAAAATAAATTTTCTCCAACTCTGAGTGCATTGGGTTACATCTGGAAAAACTGAGACTGGAATGTCCTTGAAGCAAAATGTCAGAGACTCACCATTCCAATCCCAAAACCAGTTCCTATTTCATAGGAAAATCAGAGCCTTGCCTCCTAAATATAGATAATTATTCTCAGGAATAACTAAAGAAGTGCCCTGCATAGACTGCAAGACAAAATGGGAAATGCTATTTCAAATTTAGGAGAGAGTAGATCATAAAGGTTTAGATAGCGTTAGCTTCATGATTCTGCTTCAAATTTTTTTTGCTGTTTGAGACAATGAACGATTCTAGTCTACACATTAACAACATAATAACCTACAACAGCATTTTACATTGTGTTCTTCACCATTCTGTGTGACTGAGAGTCAAAGGTACCAAGACCAGAAGGAAGAAAGGGGTTTTTGATCTCAGGAGTTCTCAGCACATTGACCTGTTCCCATTGACAAAGGATAGATAGCAACATTTCCCACCCCCTCAGAGCTGACTTTACACCTCTTTCCTTGTTCATGGGGTTGCTCTCAGCTGTCTTAACTCAAGCTTCCTCTTGTCTCTTAAGCTGAGACAGGCCTTGCCTGTCAGCCCCTTGCCATTCCGAAGGGTGACATCCTGCACTTCCCTAGCACAGTGTTTAACATAACATGATGAGCAATATATTGCATTTTCTGTTATGTTTTAATAAAGGAAATCTCTAGATTTGGAAAATATATCAATCTAATTCAGCTACTGCCCAGGAAACAAATCATACCATACCCATCTTTTACTTTCAGTAGCCTCAAAATTCTCCCTGACCACAGTTCTCAAAGGATACTGCTAGACAGATTTCCAGAATGCACACTGGGGACAAGAAAAGCACACTGCAAAAACCCATGTGTTATTTTTATTATCAGAAATGATAAAAGCTCACTGCTAGTTTTATAGTAGACTGTTAAAGCCATAAAAAAACAGGGAGACAGCTGTGTGTCAGTGCTTGGGCATCGAGTTCACAGGATATGCAAGCAAGCACACTACCACTCTGGTCTCAAAGCTCCCAGCAAAACAGCATCCTACAGACTTACCTGTCAAGCTGCAAATATTTCTTTTACAGCTACCCTGAACTTTTTCTAGTGTATTGAACTTCTGGATGGGGCTGCTCCCAAAAGTATTGGCTAATGACTTTTAGCACCTTCTTTTAAGTAAATGCCATTAAGCAAAAAGACAGACGCTTTACCAGGTACAATATTGTCTTTTTAAAGGCACATAGATCTGTTTCTGAATTTTCAATGTGCTTTGTAGAGTAGGACAGAAAATGCCATCTGCTAATCTGTTTCTGCTGCACACAAAGAACCACTGCCTGGGCTGTTTCTGATGGTTTGGAGTTACAGCCTTTCTGTGCTGCTTGGGAAAAATATGCGATGCATGTCATAAAATCAGTTCCACTGAGTTCTTTGTAGCTTATCCCACAGTGCCACTGTCTGCCAGGGGGTTTCCTGCTCACCCACAGCCAATGAAATGGTTCTCCAGTTACATACAGCATGGTAATGTTATAAATATGTAGTTTAATTCGAGTTTTTTACTGTTATAATTATATAGTTTGATTTACCTTTTATGCTAAAAGGTACCCCCTTGCACAGAAACCAACAAGGGGTGGGGGTAGGTAACTGGCCTGCCCATAGGACAATAGAACTGTATTCTCCATATCAATGAGAGGTGGACCATGCCAAAGGGGTGCTAGATAGCGATCACTAAGGCCCATCAGAACTGATTCAGCTCTCAGAAAATCCGATCACTCCTGGAATCCTGACACTCATTGAGACCAAACCCAAACCAAGACATGTTCCTCCAGCAGGAGCTTCAAGAATAATTCATAGACATGTTTAGTGAAGACTTCAGGAATAATTCATAGACAGATCCAGAGATGTGACCAGATTTCCCGGAATTCTATTCTACTCTCACTCCAGGTGGACAGAAATCCTATCTGCATATTCAGACTAGACAGAAAACTAGCCTCAGGGCCTAAAAACCTTATAAAAACTAACCTTCGAGAGATGGTTAGTGTGAACTATAGAGGACCCAGTGCGATAGAGGCTGGGGTCTTAGTTCACCCGGCAGCTTGAAACCCGGGCTCAGAGCTGCTGTTTGATTGTGGGACTTGTCTCTTTTCGATCTCATTTTGTCATTTTCCAATAAACCTCTAAAACAGAATATTGGAGAACTGTGGTTTATAACAGTAACCTAGCCAGCTGTAATGGCTTGACCAGACACTGGTATTTAGCAATGCCTGCAATGTGCCCAGCTACCTGCTGTTCTGCCAGAAGCAAGCGCGTATGCAATTCTCCTCCCTTCTTGAGCTTGTTCTTTTGGTCGGGAACACAAAGAGGTGAGAAGGTACAAAACCTCAGCACTGGCAGCGCTGACTGCGGGCAGTCACCCGTTTGTGAGGGAGCACATGGACACACACAGAGCTCTGGAAGAGCAACAGAAGCCTTGACCACCCTGCACGAGGCTTGGGAGACCCTGGTCTTTGGCACAATTCATGTCAAGTGGACACAGCTAAAAAAACAGGTAGCACTCCCTTAGGACAGCCAGGCAGAAGTGGCAAATGGCAGCAGAAGGGACGTTAAGTGTGATCTTCATTTATTTTATACAAAAGGTTCAAATATTATTCCAAGGAGTACTCACATTCTGATCTTAGACCTTTTATTTCTTAATGAAAAGTAAATCAAGCCACCCATCTAGAGCTTCTGGTCATCATCAAGAAGTGAGAGGGGAAGAAAAAATAGAACACAGTTATGAATACTCCAGAAATTTAACTACAGCAGCTGCATCTGAAAATGGGATGGGCAGAGAGGGAGGATTATTTTTCTCATTAGTGACCACCTGAAAACCAGGCCTCTGAATTGTCTCCTGCCAAGCACTGCACATCACTGCTTCAAAAATCCTGACCTAAAAAGCAAATGTGTATTTTTAAATAATTAATAGCATTCTCTAAATGGAATTTTCCAGCCCCAAACGAGATGTGCAGACGAGTTCCCCTGAGAAGAGGTATTTGTAATGGAAATATTGTCACAACTGAAATGATGATGCACTAAAGCTCAGCACACGCTTAGTCATCTCATTCTTCTTATCAAATTGGACCTAGTCCAACAAAATTCTCATTGCACTTTACTTGTTTGCTTGGCCTCAGTTTAAACATCTCCACAGCTTACAAAAACACATTGCCAGGCCAAGTGTTTTCAAAGTCTAACACTAATAAACCCCACGAGTTGATACATACACAAAGAGCAGGGCCTGCACCCAGCAAAAAGGGCTGTGCTCTAAATGCCTCTGCCCTGTTGGTACAGGGATCTGGGAATTTTCCTCTATGTCCAAATGACTTTGGAAGCAAGGCAACAACTCTAAGCCTAGCCACCAGCTGCTCTGCTTTGTCCCTCCTGTGTTGGCTCATGCCTGCGTTTCCAAAAGGAGTTAATTCCACACCTTTGGTAAATGACCTTTACATATTTAGGGCCAAAACCTGCCTTTTGCCATATATATGTGCGTGTATATATATGTATATATGTGTGTGTATATATATACATATATGGCATTTTTTACAGTGTCAAAACACAAACTGTGTTTTTGAAGGCCTTGAGGGGTCAGACCCAAACCTGAACAGCATCATTACTTTTTTTCAGCTCTATGTGTCTCAGTAAGGTTTTTCCTCCCTGCATGTTGAAACATGTATAGCCTGGACTTCTATTAATTGAGGTTGGTTTGGAAACTGGATCTCCTACCTGAATTTTATGCAGTCTGGGACAAAGCTGGATTAGCACATCCCTGAAAAGACCCACGATATGCTATAAAATATATAAACCTACTTTTAAGACAGACCAAATGGGCAGAATGACAAAGAAACAGCAAAAATCTAGGGACAAGAAAACTACAGGAAATAGCTGAACAAAACCAGTGATTATTTGGTGTAAGATATCTAGATGCATACAAGTGAAACATCTATATCCTTGCAGGCAACAGGATGTTTTCATTGATTTCCTTAAGATCAGAAGCTCATTCTCTGAATTTTGTGTTGACTTAGACACAAGCAAAGAGAAGTCAAGTGGACCTGGTGATAAAATTTAGACAGCACAAGAGAGAAAATTTCCACCAAAAAATTTACAAACCTTCAGCCAAAAATGAAAATACTCTAATCCAAACCATTAACAACATATATACTTCCTGCACTCAGGCACCAAAGGAGATTCCATCTGACATTAGCTGTTCTCCCTCATTAAAAAATGTGTCAACCAGAATAGAGTCAGTCTACTTTTGCCATGATGAACCATGTTTTGCTTTTGTTGACAAGAACAAGCACATCTTAAGAAACTCATTGTGATTAATTCGTCACATCTGAGATACAATGGTTATAAAATGGTAGTAAAAACTCTCTCCTTCTGAATTACAGTGTTCATCATTTCAAAGCCTAGGAGCACAAACTGACTCTGACAGAGACCATGAGTTATCTAACCAAAAGCCATCACTGGTTTATAATAATGTATTTCTATAATCTCATATATTGTAACACTAACTCTTTAAGGTTTATCACCTGCCTGGCTGCAGGCAAGACATTTCTTGAACATCAGAGAAATGGTGGAAGATGAATCAGGGAACTTCTACGTCAGCATCATCTTGAATAATAAAATATATGCTGTAATATTTCCCTGTGGTATCCAGAAGCCAGTCAATAAAGGGGAAAAAACCAAACCTTCCTAACATCAGTCTTTACCACAACATTTAAATTCCATTAGTGATGCATGTTGCAGATAAGAAAATAAATAAGCAGAGGATTTTAAAAGCACAGCCAGGCAGGTTTTACAGTGACCTAAGACCATGATGTTTTATTCATCTGCTGAAATGAGAGGAGTTTGCAGCTACCCAGGGAGAGTTTGTTTCACACGAATAGGGAAGGGGAGGGACAGGATGCAGCTCAGTGCTGCTGTTTAGCAGCAGGGATGCAGGTGGGGAAGTGCAAAAAAGATATTCCCCCTAATTGTTCAGGTGGCTTCACTGCATGGTTATTAATCAGGACAAGAGTTCTTTTTTTCAGACAGGAGAAGAGACAGCTGCTCTGTCAAAAGCAAAATAAGGGACACTCAAGACACTGCAGGCTGCTGTTTGTGCCTGATGGCAAGTGTGTTGTGTACCTAAGATGTGCTGCTACTCAGGGATCAAATGGGCAGCACTGGGACCAGCTGGGCCTTTCAGTACTGTTGGACACTCTGCTCTCTAAGATGCTTCCCCTGTTATGTGGCCATGGCAGGAAGGAGCAGGATTTAAGCATAGCATTGACCCTGCAATGGATCCTGACAGTGACAATTAGAACTGTCCCAAATGCTATGGGTAAGAGAGTTGGATTTACCCTACCTGTATGTTATGCATCCTTTCCCATGACATTTATTTTTACAGAGCCATTTTCCCATACTTCCTTTAAAATACAGATGTATCCTTCAAACAAGGAAAATCAAGACATTTCCCAGGTTTGTAACATGGGCCTGAGTAGATGTGAGAGCAGCACCCTTCAACCAGACCATTGAAGTAATAAATTATGTCCACTACACCATGAGACAGAGGTTTGTGGGTAACTGCTACCTACATTCCCTGTGGGAAAAATGTTGTTTTAAAAACAGAGCATGCTGCAGTGGCAGAAAGCAGCGCAACTTCTGGGAAGTAACATAATTTCAGAAATTATGAGCAACAAAACTTCCCACTGGGCTCAAGAGCAGCTTCTAAATCTCAGCACTTCTGAGAGGCAGGCCATGCACCAAAAGCAGTCACAGACCTTTGAAGATTCCAAAATTCCAAGTTGAACAATGCAGACAGTAATAACAAAAAGAGAAATAAGCAACAAAATAATTGCTGTGAAGGACTGGTAATAGAATGCAAGGAGCAGCTCACTGCTGATTACAGCATGAACCAGTCTCCCTTGTGAACCAGAGGCAATCATTTCCGTTAAATGCAGAAAAAATACCTGTCTCAGTTGACCTTATGTTCCACCTCAGTGACCTTCCACTTTGTTTACACTGGCCACATACAGGTGTGATTGCCTGCAGGGACTTATCAGCACAATTTAATATGATAAAAGGAAAATAACTGGCAGGGAAAAAAAGCAAATGGTCGTGTTGCCTCCAGACGTGTCTAAAATTCATATCCATAACCTCTCTGTCTGAGCAACTGGAGAACAACCTGTAACAGCAGGAGCCTTGTACTTTTACAGGAGTTCTGCAAACACAGGAACTGGACTCCAGCTGCTATAGCACCTAAGCACTACTTCAGGGTCTCCTGTGGCATGTCAGTGTAATAAGTATAATAAATTCGTGTGGATTTAAGCTACTAATAAGAAGCTACCCGAGAATGCCTCCAGGATTCCAAAGTTCCTAAACACATTTACAACTGTAACAACAAGGCAGAGCAAGAAGATGGCCCAGCCATTAAGGGTGGACCCTCACTTCACAGCTCTTCAACATTCGATACCGATCTTGGTGGAGATCCTGGACGATCAGACCACCCCTCCCAAGATGAATTTCAGAAAAAACTATCAAGCAACCTTTTCATACAGACAGGACTCTTTTGGAAACACAGCATAACTGGACTTAGCCTTAGGGTAAAAAAAACTGTATAAAACCCACAGGCTGAAACATAGCAGTGTGGCAGAATTCGGAGGGTACCTTTGTACCACCACTCTGTCCACCCAACTCTCGATCGATTGTTGTCCCGTTTTTATTGTGGCTTTAATTTGGTGTTAGAAATTTCGCTAATAAACCCTGTTATTTTTAAATTGGCTTATACTCATTTATAACATCAGTACAGAGAAGAGATCTATCAATCAATCAATCAATCAAGTCCCTACTTCAGCCAGGGCTGGCAGATTCTGGCTTCATGTACCACCAGTTGCTTCATGCAACCTAGCCAGTTACCCAGCCATTATATACCTATTTCTTCTCTCTTCCACACTGAAAAGACACAGCCTTCTGAGTCACTCCTTGCACAGAAGCTATTCCATATCTACTTTCATACTTGCTGCCCTTCCCTGAACCTTTTCTAGCTTTACTATATGCTTTAGAATGAGGGGAACAGCACACTATAATCAAAGTGCATGTGAATCACAGATCTATGCAGTGGCATAGTGACATTTTCAATTTTGCTCTCTGTGCCTTTCCCAATCACTGCAAAAATTTGATTTTCCTCTTCAAGTGCTGCTGAGACACAAATATTCCCAAATGAGTGTCCTGAAAAGTTTTATTCTATGCCACCCTTAATAGAGTGCACCACAGGCAACAGCAGAAGAATGTTATTATTTCAAAATAGGCATTTCCAGGCAGATAATCTCCTAGCTGTCTTTTGTTTTGTGTATAAAGTGACAATAAACATACTAATTAGAGCATTCCAAGCACAACAAGGAAAAATACCAGATCACACTCTCCTCTCCAGCACTAAGTTAAAAATTGTGAGGACAGAGTGGTGGTGTGAATAGGCAGCTTTAACCTGCACCACTAGCAAAAGTGAAAGCAAAAAAAATGAGGTGCACTGAGGCTTCATTCTGTGCATTCTGCTTGTTTGCCCTATCATTTCCCCTTCCCTGTGCCCACACCCCCAGTCCCTTACAGGGCCCTTGCACCCCAGGCAGGGCAGAGCAGCACTGTGGCACACAGGCAACATGGGCATAGAGGCACACCCCAGCCAAGGTGAGCTAGCTCTGACCTGGAATCCTGCTTCAGATCTGGCATCCAACTTCTTGAAAACAAACAACAAAATGCTCACACTGCTGTTTCCAAGTCTCCTTACTGTGCTCTTCTGTGTGAAGCACTGCAGACATGACACACTGTGATCCATCAGCAGCATCACTGGGAATTTTCCATATGGGTGCACAGTAAACTGTAAATGTTTCTACACCACTGATGTCATCCCCTCAGAGTCACAGTCACCAAGGTGTGTGACAATTTCCAGACATGCTATGTCCAAGTATTTCATTTACAACCTTCCTGCCCCAGTACAGTGGAAACTTGGCTCTCTGCAGTTCAGGGATATGATGCAATAATGATCAGTGAGTGCTAAAATTTGGCAATTTTGCTCCAACAACCTAATAAAGGAGATAAAGAAGCATCTGACAGGGAAAAAAAAAACAAACAGTTATCTGCTGAAGCATTTCCCCTCAGTGCATGTAGGAGCCAAAAGCAAGAGAGATGGAGAGAAGAGGACTCTTGGGTGATTAAGTCCAGAAAGTGAGTGCTGAGAGCAGCACCAATAGGATAATTTGAGAAACTTCTCATTTTATCAGATTTCAGCAAATTAATGAATCTTTTACAGAAATGGACATGTTTTGCCAATGCAGCCGTAGTTAACAGGCAATTTCCTTTCAAAAATTTAAAAACTTGGTTTGTTAGCAAATTTCTGGCAGTCCCTACACTCCTTGCTGTTTAGGAGTTCAGGCTTCAGGACCCCAGCATTTCCAGAGCAAACAGCCATGCAGAATGTCCCTCATTCCCAAGACATCAAGGGCTGCGGTGCCAGGGAATCAGCAAGAGGGTTGTCCTATAGCATTCCACAACTCTGTCCTCTGATGGTTACATAGCACACTCTGATCAGATTTACTTCCCTCTGAAGAGAATTTGGTGGGAAAAAAAATCTGCTTTCTGCTCAAAAAATCCCTCATTCCGCACATGTGCCTTGGTCCTCAATAATATAAATCTTTCTGTTTGGTTCTGGTGACAGGACTCAGGTTCTGCTGTACACTGCAGGCACATCACCTATTCCATCTGTGTGCTGGGTCCCTCATCTGCAAGGCAGGCAAGATAGATTACAAATTTAAGGGCTGGTGTTCACAGTACGGTCTTTTGTCCACCTTGCAGCTGAACATGACCAGATTTCCAGTTACCTCATTTTCATTTACTTTGGGGTCTTTTACACAATGCCGAAGAACAGATGGGCCATAAGGCAGAAATAAATCATAGTAACTGCAGCTCAGAGTCCCTTTAAACCAGACAGAGTGACAAAAAGGGGCTTTTCTGTACAGGAGAATCTGGTCCATCAGTCTTTTTAATGCCCATAAGCAGGTGATAACAAGCTGCAGTGCACTTTACAGATGGCTGGCAGCACCTAATTCAGAGTAACACACTGTAAATAGAGCCACTACACTGTGAAGCTATCAGGTGATATAAATCCTCAGAGGAATAATGCTTTTAGCAGGGAACTTCCACACAGGGTTTAAGATCAGCTCTGGGCTTTCACATATGAAATTGTTCCTAACAAATGCAAGAGTGTGACTTGGCCTTAACTGAGAAGTGAGATCAGATGGCAAACATAGAGGAAAATGTGTTATTTACTCTGTTTTGAAATTATATATAGTGATCATTTTGCTAAAATCCTCCATTTTTTAACCTGTTCTGGACATGAATATGACCACCATAAAAAGAAATTATTCAACAACAGAGAATTCCAATATTGTTTCACCTGCATCCCACCTTTTGATGGCATGTGTCTGGGATCTGATCCAATGAGACCATCAGATCAGCCAGTGTCTTCTCCTTCTTTTCATATCTTTCAAGATAGGATTGCATTCCTCTTAGGCAAAATCTGAGAAAAATATCTGAAGAGAATCCCTGTATGAAAGTCCCATCCACACCTACCAGCAGCAGTCCTGGTGCATCAGTGGACAGCTCTCTCCCTACCATGCAATCCACCCCAACAAAGCACTGTGGTTTCTGATTGCCCATGTATTTCACCAGGAATAGTAAATGCTTTAGAAACACTTCAACTACTTCAGGTTAACCAGTTATTTCGTGTTTAACTTGAGCAACAGCACAACTTCATCAGAAAAAATCAAGTCTAAACATAACAAGAGAGAGAAACCAGTCAGACCAGATGGGGAAAAAGGGTCCATCCTGAATGTTCTCTAAAGGGACTGAGATAAAGAAGGTAATTTTGTTGCAAATGAAGTAATTGTTAGCCCAGTGCTCCTTGTTAAATGTTCACCCCCACCCTGTTAATCACCTCTTTTGTTCCCTTTCTGCTGCACCTTCAAGCCGAGCTCCCTGGCTACCCCAACACCCAACATAGCAACCAAAAAAGCCAGGAGGAGGAGAAATCCAGCAGACATGCAAATAGAAGGGATGCAATGCCAGCTGGGAGAAGAAATTATTACTCCGGACCAGAAAAACATTATTAGACTGAACCACCAAGACACATGGATGGACCATGCAAGGAGTGAGACTGCCTCCTCCCAAGGCTGAGCGGTTTTCACCCCTCACCCTGACTCTCAGAGATGTTGCCCAGAGAGGGACCTCCTGGAATTTCAGAGCCAACCAAGCCTTCAGGACCGGCCGTGAGGACCGTGAAACCGACCCTGGCTGCACTCCAGTGAATGAGGCCGCTGCACACCTGCCCCTCCGAGTTGCTTCTGGGAGCAGCCTGCAGCCCAGTGGACAAAGCTGCTGCACACCTCATCTTCTGAGTTGCTTCTGGGAGCAGCGGCGGTGTGCACTCAACCCATTGGGCCCCCACCCTGAGCTGATCACAATAAAGGCTTTTAAAAGGAGAAAAATCTCCTGCCCCTGTTTATTACAGCTGGGGGCTCGCCCGGGATCACCACGCCTGAAGAGGACCCCTGGAGAGGATGGCCACCTGCTTCAAGGGACCCTCAGGAATCGCTGGTGACCTGGACCTGGATCAGCAAAAGACAAGCGACAGGTTGGTGAGATAATTTGGTGATGGGAGGTGAGATGTGAGTGGGACAGGGGCCTGCAGCTCGGATCCCCGGGGCAAGTGTTGACCCCTCTATTGCACCACAGTTCTAGACTCCCGTAAGGGGGCTGGCCGGGAACGGAGGGAAGTGTAAGAAAACTGTGTGAGTGAGGGGTCTCCCAGGGTATAAGGCAGACCCCCCCCTCCCCTGCTAGAAGGCAGCAGAGGAATAAAGCACAGGTATTAGTTGGGGGTGTCCCCTACAGCACAGGCATTGGTCGGGGGTGTCCCCTACAGAGGAATAAAGCACAGGCATTGGTCAGGGGTGTACCCTACAGAAGAATAAAGCACAGGCATTGGTCGGGGGTGTCCCCAAGTGTAGACACACTTTCTGGATGCCAGCGCAGGCATTGGTCGGGGGTGCCCCCAAGTGTGCATGCACTTTCTGGGTGCCAGCGCAGGCATTGGTCAGGGGTGTCCACAAGTGTGGAGAAATCCAGCAAATAGAAGTGATGCAATGCCAGCTGGGAGAAGAAATTATTGCTCCGGACCAGAAAAACATTATTAGACTGAACCACCGAGACACATGGATGGACCATGCAAGGAGTGAGACTGCCTCCTCCCAAGGTTGAGCGGTTTTCACCCCTCACCCTGACTCTCAGAGACATTGCCCAGAGAGGGACCCCCTGGAATTTCAGAGCCAACCAAGCCTTCAGGACCGGCCGTGAGGACTGTGAACCCGACCCTGCCTGCACTCCAGTGAATGAGGCCGCTGCACACCTGCCCCTCCGAGTTGCTTCTGGGAGCAGCCTGCAGCCCAGTGGACAAAGCTGCTGCACACCTCATCCTCTGAGTTGCTTCTGGGAGCAGCGGCAGCGTGCACTCGACCCATTGGGCCCCCACCCTGAGCTGATCACAATAAAGGCTTTTAAAAGGAGAAAAATCTCCTGCCCTGTTTATTGCACTCTCTCTTTCAGCTCCACCTCATCATGCTGATCTATTAGATCTACACATCATCCTGTCACTGCTCTCCTAGTGATGGCTTAGAAAGCATTGGGTAGCTGCAGAAAGAAATTCCAGGGTAGTTATTTTCTTTTGATATTTATTTGATAATTATTTTCCAATGCTATAGATTAAGTATTTAATTTAAACAGAAGAACACAGCTTGGAGAACCACATGAGAGAAGGACATGAATTAAAACTTGGTCCATACTAACCAAGTGGTCCATCTTGAACCACTCTCAGAGGCTCACAGAACTGAGGTGTCTCAAGCTGATGATGAAAAATGAAGACAATGAAGAAATGTTTTCCCAGATTTTACCATGAAAAAAGTCTCAAATGTGCCAGGTATTTGCAATTCCCACTTAAGCTACCTGTCCACTCAGCAGTAGTCAAGAGCACACCTGTGGTGTACAAATAGTGTGAACAACTGAAAGCACTGTCAGTAGCAGCACCTCCCTCAGCCACAGCCATGTGCAAACAGAGCTTTTCTGACACTCCAGAGTACATCAGTGACCAGACTGATTTTCTGGCAACCAATTCATTAAGTTAAAAATATCTTAAACCCTAGCTTCAGATTAAACCATGCTCTTGCCTTGCACTAGCCCTTCAGCTGTTCTGATAAGATAGCAAATTGGGTCAAAGTATAAATATGCAATAACAAAACATAAGTTGTTGGTAATATTTAAGTTTTCACTCCTACAAAACTGTTTTTCCAGTTCACATGGTGGCAAAAATAATCTTCTGAGCCAGGTGTGGCTGTAACAGGATCTTGTTTAACTCTGAGAACAAAAAGCTTTCTGGTTATCAGTACAGTAAACAGTAGTGCTTGCCAAGCCCTTAATCTTACGGCAGATCTGTTTTCTATTACTTCATTTCTCTACATCATGATTTTCCCCAACCTGATTAACCAATAAAACTGACCTCATCAAGAGATCAAAGCAACACTGTGTTATAAACCACAGTTCTCCATTATTTCGTTTTAGAGGTTTATTGGAAAATGACAAAATGAGATCGAAAAGAGACAATTCTCACAATCAAACGGCAGCTCTGAGCCCGGGTTTCAGGCTGCCGGGTGAACTAAGACCCCAGCCTCTATTGCACTGGGTCCCCCATAGTTCACACCAACCATCTCTCGAAGGTTAGTTTTTATAAGGTTTTTAGGCCCTGAGGCTAGTTTTCTGTCCAGTCTGAATATGCAGATAGGATTTCCGTCCACCTGGAGTGAGAGTAGAATAGAATTCCGGGAAATCTGGTCACATCTCCAGATCTGTCTATGAATTATTCCTGAAGTCTTCACTAAACATGTCTATGAATTCTTCTTGAAGCTCCCGCCAGACGAACATGTCTTGATTTCTGGGTTTGGTCTCAGCGAGTGTCAGAATTCCAGGAAGATGGAGTGATCGGATTTTCTGAGAGCTGAATCAGTTCTGATGGGCCTTAGTGATCGTTATCTGGCACCCCTTTGGCATGGTCCACCCCTCATTGATATGGAGAGTACAGTTCTATTGTTCTATGGGCAGGCCAGTTACCTACCCCCCTGTGTTGGTTTCTGTACAAGGGGGTACCTTTTAGCACACTTTATTTAAATCAAACCATATAATTATAACAGTAATAAAAAACTCAAATTACATATTTATAACATCAGGTAGATGGTCTGGTAAAATGGAGAATGATTTCCACTTAAAAGAACTGATTAACGATGTTTCTTAAGATGGGACTATCATCCTGGATTAGTCTTTTGTATTTTATAGTGGCTTGCTAGAGAAAGCAACCCTTGTGCAGTGTAAGGTAAAGAAAATCATGGTGGACATTTTGTTTTAATCTATTGTATGAGTTTATGAAAACTCATTACTCAAATGCTAAAAATATTGCCAAGTAGCCCTTTTAATCAAATCACTCTTCTTCTGATACTAATCCCTCTTCTTCTGATACTAGTCCATCAGTCTAAAGAATTACATTGTTTTTGATGATGGTGAGAAAAAGAGTATGGAAGCAGAGGACTTTTGTTTTGAAGGATGACTCTGTAATTACAGAGTGAAGCTGTAAGTTACGAAAATCAAGGAGACAAGGGTAGAACATTTCATGTTTGGTTCCCATTAGAACAGTTTGTAGATTGTGAGTATTTCTCTGGTCATGGAGGATGTACTGTAAGAGATGATTTTCTTATAGTATTTCAGGAAATTGGCTTCTGGCGTGGTAACTCAAAGGGAATTGTACCACACACTTTATCAGAGCGCTACCAATGCCCAGGATATGAAAGGTATACAAGTGATGGGGCAAAGGACAGCATGGAAATAGGAAAAAACTCTACCACGTTCTATGAACCCCCAAACTGTCATTTTTAGTTTGCTCTCAGTTATTCCTGCATTCACCCACAGTTTTCTGTGCTATTTTGAATGTCTATATGACACAAATGGTGCAGTGTCAGGAAATACAGAGCTGTCTTTATAATAGACTATTTGCAAGAACTACTACTTCCCTCACAAGAAAGTGTGAAGCAGAACTGTCTTTCTATACATTTCTATGGGTCTTTCTTTTTATTTAAACTGTGCTATCAGAGTGAGATAAAAGAGCTGCTAATTGCAAGTGTGTGCAAGTGCAGCTCAGAAATGCTAAGTAAACTGGACTATTTCATATGAAAATGCAGGAAAGGATTTGAATTTTAAATTGTAACATGGAAAGAATGTGATGGGGTCAATTCCAAAAGGAATGGTTTAAATGAGGAAGTGGTTAGAAGCTGGGACTGGACGTCTGGAGAGCTAGGTTTGGGTCCTGGCTCTGCTGCACATTGGCTGTGTGGCAAATCACTTTCTAACCCAATCACAGATTTCACCCTTCATTCTGACTTTGTGCTCCTTGGTGCAGGCACCAAGTTCCAGTGCAAGGGTTTTGGTGTGGAGCACAGTGGGGCCTCTTCTCATCTGAGGCCTCTGAATGCATAGATAGTTCGGAGGATAAATGATGACAATAATCGATGTGTCTGAAATTCATTCAAGAATTCATCCAACTGAGTGTTTTGGACTATTTGGAAGGATGGCATTCAAAATGATTTTCCAGTGAATGACACTTTCGGTTATCCTATACCATCCAAGTAAGCAGCCAAAAGTTAGTGCTATCTGAAGGAAAACAGGCAAATATGAACTTGGACTGACTGGCAGTAATGGCTAGAGAGTAAATGCCACTCCCACTCCAGAACACTGAGAAACTTTGGAGGACAGTGGTAAATATGAGTCCAATTACAGTTGATATTTCTGTTTCCCAGCGCTGTCCAAGATCTTGAATGTGAATTTCCATCTCATACAGTCATTTTAATGTAAATATTCTGGCTTAACTGCATGGATAACCTCAATTTGCCTTCACACTGTCACTGCTCATACTGGATTAAATAATCAGGCCAAGGCCAAGCTGTTTCAGCAGCAGCAGTTAAAGATGATTAGGAAGAGATTGCTGTAGTTTTAACTACAGGAGGCCAGAACATGATTGTGTTCTCTGCGCAACCAGACTCTTTCTTGATTACAAACATCAGATAGTCTAAGAAAGAAGAGGATTTCTCATTACAGGGCTTGTAGTGCCTTAGTCTCTGTCCATGAATCATCTGTATTCTCATTTAAATAATTATTCTCTTTTTCAAATATTAGTTAATATTAGTCTTGAAACACTCCTTCTTTCTTTAGGTATTATTAAATTATTTATGTGTTACTTTGTAATTTTGCCTTGGCTTGCTTGAAGTTGTCATGCCAGATTTATCAAGAAGAGGCGTTGGATAAATCCAATGATGTTATCTAGATACATGCCTGACCCAGTCTAACATGGCTGGGAAATAATTGATAACTTTTTTCTTTTTTTCAGTGTCTTGTGTTTGTTTGGATTCAGTTTTATGACTTGGTATTAACCAGTCAAATTTATGAATAAAGTTAGTGAATTTATTTAAATGAGAATCTGGAGGATTAGCTATTTAGGGGTTCTCTCTGATCACTACTCTTATGTTTAAAGGAAAAAAACCCTGATAAACTGAGTATTTTTGACAGACTCCACCTCTGATGATTTGAAATGTTGATGACCCTGTTAATCCTACATTAGTGAGGAATTATAGTAGCCTACTCTTGGATGGATAATTGAAATTTAAAAAGTGATGCTTTTGCATCCTTGGGACTTAATGGTTTGCCATTTCACAGTGAGATTAGTGAAGGCAATCCAAGCTGCCCAAAACAAACTGAGGCTCTGTAGCAAATCTGTGGCTTGTGAGGTTTCCTGCCTCCCCAGCTTCTGTTATTGTGGGACCAAATAATAAAGGATGTTGTGATCACAATCTCTTTCTTTTTCTGCCACTTGGGCCAAAATGTTGTAGTTTTCTAAAATGTGGATAAATTTACAGCATGCCCACACTTTCATCTTTCAGGTTGATGAGTGAGGTTTGTATGGATTTACGGATTTATCAAAAGCTTAGTGGTATGTTATGGGCTCCTATGTGAAATCTATCCACAGTTTAGGATTTAAAAAGTTGTGTTGACAGCAGTTGGGTTCTTCTAGGAATTGTACTGCTGAATGGTTTGCTCTTTAAAAATCTGTCCTTGTTTAGGCATCCAAGTAGGAATTTGAGAGTCTGCAGTTGGACACAAGATTATGAAAATAAACAGTCAAAATTTAAGAAAATTAAGGAAGGTTCATAAAAAAGGAAGAAGAATCAAGCTTGAGGTTAAAGAAGGCTCAGGACATTAGGTAAAAAATGGACAAAAATTGCTAAATAAGCCAGGAGTGACCAGCGCTTTTAAGAAGACTAGATTTTAAATCAAAATCAAAATCAAAATAGAGATGAGGAGCAATGCTTGCAAATTTTAACTGCATTTTCTGATTTTTTTTTTTTTGGTGATAAAAAGTGAGTACTATTGATTAAATGATTTTCATCCCATCTGGGGTTGAAGTGACAAGTCCTGTGAAACCCTATTTTATTTTTACCATCTGTGTGGTGAGCTGCTTCAGAGCATATTTCTCCTCCTTGTCCCTGGAGAGCTATCTGTTTTAATATACTTGTTTTTCCTTTAAAATACACTCTGAAATATGGGGGTTTTTTTCAGCATGGGCACCTTCTTCACAATTGTTATAAATATGTAGTTTAATTCGAGTTTTTTAATTACTGTTATAATTATATGGTTTGATTTAAATAAAGTGTGCTAAAAGGTACCCCCTTGTACAGAAACCAACACAGGGGGGTAGGTAACTGGCCTGCCCATAGAAAAATAGAACTGTATACTCCATATCAATGAGGGGTGGACCATAATAAAGGGGCGCCAGATGACAGATAACGATCACTAAGGCCCATCAGAACTGATTCAGCTCTCAGAAAATCCGATCACTCCATCTTCCTGGAATTCTGACACTCGCTGAGACCAAACCCAGAAACCAAGACATGTTCGTCTGGCGGGAGCTTCAAGAAGAATTCATAGACATGTTTAGTAAAGACTTCAGGAATAATTCATAGACAGATCTGGAGATGTGACCAGATTTCCCGGAATTCTATTCTACTCTCACTCCAGGTGGACGGAAATCCTATCTGCATATTCAGACTGGACAGAAAACTAGCCTCAGGGCCTAAAAACCTTATAAAAACTAACCTTCGAGAGATGGTTGGTGTGAACTATGGGGGACCCAGTGTGATAGAGGCTGGGGTCTTAGTTCACCCGGCAGCCTGAAACCCGGGCTCAGAGCTGCCATTTGATTGTGAGAATTGTCTCTTTTCGATCTCATTTTGTCATTTTCCAATAAACCTCTAAAACGGAATAATGGAGAACTGTCGTCTATAACACTGAGATACCCACACATCATTTTTCTCTCCCTTCAGACAGAGGATATAGAAAAAGCGAGGCAAAATGATAATGCCCACAAACCAGGAGAAAGAAAACTGGCTCCCATAGCTTCCACAGCATTTTTAGTCCAAGATTCTCAGACTATTCCAATTATTAAATATACTCAACTTCCACTTAGAAGTTGAATATTGAAATATACCATTTCTATTGTTTGTACCTCATTTTCAAAAAGAAAAAAAAAGGCAAGACAGATTACTTTCCAAAGTACACAGGATAACAAATTACTGATAGAGTCTCGCAAAACACGCTCTCTCAACTACTCTCTCAGAGTTGATTGAACTCTCTCAACACAGAAACAGAGTATAACGTATCATCTGTAAAAAGGTATAGTCACACTGGAATATGTCATTATAATCAGTTAAATGACTATTTACATTTGTTAGAGCTTTGTGATTGTTAGCATCTTACCTACAAGTATCATAAGGAACTATTTGATTAGTCTAATTTTGATTCATGTAATTACAATCAAGGTGATCTCTATTGCATAACTTCTGAATACCTTGTATTTTAAAAAAATAATAGTTAATTTAGGTCTATTTGGGATTTTCTGATTTCAAGCAGAAGATTCTACCTTTCCAAGATCTAGAAATCCAGCACAGGGGCATGTTTTGACGTGAAGTATCACAACTTGCATGTTGGACATTTGTTTTTGGCTTGCTTTGTCACATGCCGTGCACAGAGCCCTGCAGAACTTTGGAGCTGATCCTGCAAAGCAGCACCTGGATTTAAGATCTTCTTTTATAGAAACAAACAACCACCATGACTAGAGCAGCAAAAGACTGTCATAATCACTTGGTTCTTGCACAAGCCAACTATCAGCAGGAGAAAAATCTCATTCTCTTGTTTTTTCTCATCACCCCTTTACTAAAATAAGTTTTACAGGAGGGTTGAATGTCTCCCACCAGCTTAGGGACAGCAGGAGCTTTCCTTTTTCTGGCTGCTACTGCTTTTTTGACCAAAACAAAACACAAGAACTGGGTATTTTCATGTTCCTATGGTGCCCAGATTGGTGCCTGTGGCTCTTTTTGGGGACACCTAAAGAAAACAAGTTTAGGAAAAGCATTAAGGACAGTGTTACTCATTCTCTGTCCCATTCCAATAGCAATAGTACTCATTTTTTTTTCTCAGAAATTTATTTACCCTGTCCATAAAATCCTCTATGTCAGGATAATCTGTTTATGCAGCCCTCGATAGATAGGAAGCTTTTCCCATTACCACAATATTCCTCCAGTGGAGTTTAAACCCATCACTTCTTTTGCTATGTGTGCCACATGCTTCTCTGAGGCAGACATTTTATTTTATTTTATGAACTCTCAGAGCTCCGCAGCTATCTTATCTCTAGATTAAATGTATTAATTCTTCCAGCCTTTCCTCACTGTCTGTGTTCTCCAGATCGCTGATCTTCACTCCCTCCACACCTCCATGTGGGGCCTGGAATCCTGCAGCCATACCAGTGCCAATCACAGCAGCAAGGTTCTTTCTGGTGTTTTGCAGGCTCTGTTCTTGTTTATGTTACCTTGCACCACTGTGATGTTCTCAGCTGCTGTTCAGTTTGTCATTCACCATAACCTCATGTCCTTCCTTGAGAGACTCCCCTAGCACTTCATTCATCTGCTCATCTCACACATAATTAATACTTCATCACATGACTCTGTTCCTGTCCTTGAACTGAATCCCACTTAATTCAAATGAATTCTTCTAATTGTCAGGATTCTTTTGACTGTTAATCCTTTCATCCAAGTGCTTGCAGCCCTTCCAGCTGTGCGTGGCCTAGAAATACAGTACCCATTTTCTTAGTTCCTCAAACAAATCACTGTTCTGTCAACAGACAGGCACCAGACCCACCACACCCTCCCAAGGAATCCTACACACTGCATCCTCCCCATTTCACAGAAACTCACATGTAACTGCTCTTAGAGCCTCTTTCCACAAGACTTCTCTCATTATGTGTCTTTATTTTGCTTAGGAAAAGCAAAAACTATTCTAAATAGTATCAATAAGCTCTCCTGCAGAGAAAATACAAGTTGCCACTTTGTTATTGACACTGTCTGCTACTCTAATGTGGAAGGAAATGGAGATTGTTGTCATGGTTTAACACATTTGGCTGTATTTACACCTCATCGCATTCAAGGTGGTTTGTTTTTAACTTTTCATCCCACTGTTCTTCTAAAAACTGAAGATGTCTGCTCGTCCCCCTACCCCACTGCTTCCATTTTCAATGCTGTTTCAAATGCTGACCCTCTCTGGAATTTCATCCATCCTTTGCACTAAGAAGCAATCCCTGGTGGATTTTCACTGAGTCAGACATTCTCCTTTCAGTTCTTACTTCCCCAACTTATTCCCCTATTTTAACCTGAGCTGTTACCCATTCTTACCAAGGATGGCTATAGTACCCACTTGATTTTTTTTTTTTTTATGAAATCAAAGGAGAAAAAAAAAATCTTTAAAAACATTAACTGGTTGTCCCTGATATCAGCTTGTTGTTCAGACAGAAACTTTGTGCTGATTTGCCAGCCAGCTCTAGAGAACACAACATGATCTTTCTTGTTTACCCTGAAACTTCCTGATGGCCCAGCTCCCACCACACTGTGTGAACACGGGCTCCTTAACCCTCCACCTGCACAGCATCATTCAGCCATGTGATTTATCCCACTCAGCCTCTGCTATGGCTAATTAAACCATCTTTCTGATTGCACATAAAAATGCCCAGGTCATCCTGCTAGAGGCAAATATCTTTACTGCGAGAAGAAAAATTTGCATCTAGAACATAACTCTGAATAAGCCATCTACTCCAGGAGTCCAAAGTAGGATTTTTCAGAGACAGAACCTAATTCAAGTGCTTTAATTTACTTCAAGAACAACTGCATTACGTTCTCCTATTATTCTACTCCAGATATACTCAATGAAATTTCCTATAAAACAGTACATAAGCTGCTTTCTTCCTTCTTATGTTTTTTTATCTGTAGTTTAAGTCATTTATATTATTTTTCACTAATAAGCAGATTCGTCAAAAATAGGTTGACAAGTACTTTTAATTAGAAGAGTAACTTTTTTTTCAATTAAACCTTTCTCTCCACTCCATTTTAACCCTTCAAATGTGAGAACCAAAAGCTTTAAAACCTTCATTGTAATAAACATCTCATGTAACCAACTATCACAACACCACTGACCAAAAAAAAAATAAAATTCTTGAGACAAACTATGTAAATGGACAGTAAACTTCAAAGCAGAAAAGAGCTAAAGAAGTTAACCACCAGGCTGCTTGGCGTAATTACCTTTGCCCTCCTTCCCCACAATTATTTAATCTTAATTTAAATTAACTCCTCTTTAAGTGACTTCACACCTGGGTGTCAGCTTTCAGGAATACTCAGCCAGGAGAGGACACAAGGACTGCCACAGTTACTAATCGTTGGGTATAAACTATTAGTAGCACATTCATTTGAGAAAGAAAAAGGTTGTGCTCATCTTGGCAGGGGGAAGGCCTTTAACTCCCATCAAAAAGACAACCAGTGAGGTTTGCTGTCACCTCAGAGGAGACGTGGTGCACCTCAAAGGACCACCAAGGTCTCATAAACCTGCAACACCCTTGACACAGCACCTCTCCTCCACTGTATTAAGTGAACCTCCCATGCCTATCCCCTCAGCAAACTGTACAGCTAATACCAGCATTATGAGGAAAAAAACCTGCATAAACTGACATGGAAACACTGATGGACTAAAGCACAGCAGAGCCTGTGTGTCCCTGCAGCAGCTGCTGGGAGAGCCCAGCTTGGCTGCCCTCGCCCCTGAGCAGGGGAGCCGCAAGAGGGTCACACAGCAGGCAATAAACCCCGGCATTAACCACACTGCAGGACCCAAGGGTAAGAAATCTTGGAGTACTCACTAGCTTCCAGCCAGCCTGGAGAGAATTTCTTAGCTCCATCTGGTGGGCAAACTGCTTCTGGCTCACAAACAGCCATTCCCTTTTAACAGTCAGTGGTTTTATGAGTAGAGATTATTAAGGAAGACCATCTTCATTAACAATTTTTGCTTCTCATGGGAAGAATTCCATTTATAAAGATTTAAGCACATCACTACTGGCTGGAGTTATTTCCTGTGTATCTCTTTCTATTCATATTTCAGCTACAGACCTGTGTTTATCCTCACAGGTCCCAGACAATTGAAACTATGGTCCCAAAGAACAGTCACCTCTCCTGAGACCCTGAGTATCCCGGTGACAGCAATCACAAAGCAATTCATGAACAGCTCCTAGGCAGAAATGGAGCAAGCACAACACCTGCAAGAGAACTCTCAGCTGTTACTACTGAGCACAACCATAGCAGTTCCTGGGTTCACTTCCTGCACTCATTACCAAGGGATGTGGCTCTGCTTGGAAGAATGGAAGGAGTTATAAATTACCCTCCCACTGTGCATGTTTCCTCAATAAAGACCTTACCTAGCTCTTCCCCAGGGAGATGGATGAGAAGTAAATGAACTACAATAGGAGCTCATGACAAGGAATTCAGCAACTCCTTGAATTTGCCCTTGCCCACACGTTTCAAAAAAATATAGCATTTACATAGGAAAAAGGCCCAGTGAAAATCAGGAGGTTATAACACATGGCTGCATTTAAATTCATGATGGATTTCATTTGTTTATCCCAGTGACAGACTTTGGAATAATTCTTCATCCTCTGTCAGATTTTTTTATACTTGAGAAACAATAGAGATCTAATAATTGAACAAAGGAGCAAGACAGCCCCAGCCATTTTGTCTCTGCACCCCAGATAATGACAGAAGCAAAAAGAAAATATTTAGTTAATTTTGTCTGCAAGCTGGATTCAAACCAACAGCATAAATAACCCTCATTAAGACAGACATATGGACCAAAGCCTAAGATCACATCTCCGTAATTGTGATTACAATAGGTTTCTAGGCACTGAAATATGTGTCCCAGTTCAACAAGATCCCTGCGGTCACTATATTTTTGCTGAAGTTAAAGCAATAAATAGTTCTGCACTCTTGATTTCTGCTTTAAAAAGGAAACAATCCTAATGGTATTGCTATGGCCTTTCCAACATCAGAGTTCCCTTCTGTCCTTATCCTTTTTATTACATTTGAGTCAATTTATTACAAGTAAAAGTATTTCTCCAACTCACAAACATCCATTTTCAATAGTGACTGTATTTGATTATATTTAATATCAACTTAATTCATTTAGAGCTGAGTAAAAATGGTTTCCTATCAAGCAAATCTACTCCTTCAAAGCTACATGTAGTAGTTATCATGACTGAAATACAATTAATTCCTGAAGATGCAGACTTAGCTCATCTTAGACTTGTAGCAAATCATTTTACAAAGGGAGATACAGATACTGTCCTTATTGAACAGGTGATGGGGTAGCAGAGGCATAAAGAGATGAAGTATTTCACCTCTGGAAGTGAAAATAGGAACACAGCCCTTCTGATGGACTTTTGATGCAGTACCATACCCCACAATGTGAATATAGATCCATCACCTACTCTATTGCTAAAGCTGCTTGCTATGTAAAAGCTTCTCAGTTTGCAAAGGTTTCTACTGGCAGCAATGAAAAAAACAACAGATTTTTAACACAGCTGTTTAAATTCAGCTACAATTTCTGCTTGAGCTCACACAGTGGACACCCTCCCAGAAAAGCAGGGCTGTGCCTCACACTTCCTCATTAAATGACATACAGCTGTTTATTATTCACAGTATCTTTGTTTCTCAGAGGACATAAACTGCCTAACTATGCAGATATGAACTCATACGTGAACAGTAGTGATGTGTCAAGTCAAATCATGAAATTTCACTTGTCAAACCTAATTGAACCTACCCCAGACAGTAATAACATGTACAGAAAAAAAAGGAATTTCACTGCCTCTGTTCCCTTTTTTATAAAAAGCTCAACTCTTACTGTAATACACCAGGGCAATATTTGAATGCTACAGTGCACAGATGCAGTCACACAGAAAATTAGAACTCTCCAAATATATTTAAAAAAAAAAAAGAAGAAGCTATAGTACATAGCTGCATCAGTACCAGCTCAAGAGTGGAAAAGTACTTCATCTGCCTAGCGCCTTTCAACTCTGTTGGTGATGTCAGCCAGGCACTAATGAAAGCCCAATTAGCATATCACCTTGTGTGTTTGAATGTACAATTGGAGCAGCTGATGATTCTGAGATTTTAAATAACCACCAAAGCTGAGCCAGAGCTGCTGCTTGGTAGGGAAGATTTAGCTTCACAACATACCTAGTTCCCTGTGCAACACAAACAAATGTGCCAATGCTGGAAAAAACCCCAACCCAGAGCAGATGCATTTCTCTGAGGAAAGCAACACAAAGCAGCTCAAATTTTGTACAGCATTCATTTGGCCTTCACTGTAGAATAAAGGCTGTAATTCCTAATTGAGTTTGAAAACTGCATTGACTATTTGCTCCCAAAAACCAGGGTACAGATTTTGGAGAGCTTTAGGAAAGCAGCACCCTTGTCAATGCCCCCGCCAATTTTCCAGCTGACAGTGACTAAAGAGCAGGCAGCCATGAGACAGAAAGCACATCCTTCTGCTCTGAAACATGCTGCAATCAGCCAACATGGAAAAGAAAGGGAATTTTGCAGACCATTCAACTTCAGATATTGACTGGACTCGCTGGTGGGGAAGGTTCTATGATTTCAGGACTCTGTGATTCCCCTTTGTCCCTATTTAGCCACCAGTGTCCAAGGGAGAACAATGGATGGCTCTCATCCCATCCTCCTAACCTGAACACCTGCACCAGCTGTTTGCTCCATAAGCACAGATGCCAGTGCTGCCATCCAGGGAGCCACAAGTCATTCTCAGCGCAGCAATGCACCAACTGTCACAGGATTTCAAATGGCCAAAATGAATGGTAGGGGTGGAGCTGAAACATGACATCAAAGAGAAACCTATTGTAGCACTGCAATATTGACAGAAAGAAGTGAAAAAAGTGAAAGGCCTAAGTCTGTATCAAGAACTTGCCTATTAAAGTTCCTTTACAGAGACTGAAAGCGGGACCTGAGGCTCCTGCCAGACCTTAGAGAAATCCTAAAGGGCACCACTGTTTTGCAGCATTTGAGGGCTAGAAACTGAAAACTGTCTGTCAATCCAACAGCAATGACAGGGAAGTGCAGTGCTCTGAGCAAGAACTTCAACTCTGACCTAGATAAAGACTATCTGAAAGAAAGAGGAATTCAAGCTCAGCAGGACTTCCTTGGAGTCTCTGTTGAAGTGACAAGATTACTTATGAGGTTCAACTGGATTGGTAAAGTGCTGGTGTTGATCATTCTGAAATGATCAAAACCAGCAGTTTCTGTCTAAATGGACAGAAATCAAACCCCAAGCACAACAAATACACCAAGAGCAACCCCTCAATTCCCATACACCCCAAAGAGCTTTTGCCCACTCCCTACTCCCTTTAAATACCGAGTCTTCCTGTCTGACCATGGCAGTCACAGGACACAAAACAGTCTGTGACCATCAGAGAATGCCTCACAAGCAGATAGAAACACAACAGATTTAAAACTGCTCTGTTATATGTGAACATGTCCTTGAGTGATTTTCAGCCTCAAACCATCCTCTTACTTATGGCTGATCACATCAACATGTGCCAGGTTTTGCACAAAAAAGGCAAAATGCTAACAAGTCAAATAGCTAAATAATACTGCATTTAAGTCTTTATTAAACGTGGCTACAGTGTATAAAGATGTAATTAAAGCTTGGGCTTTGATTTGGCAAGCATCCTCTATAATCTTTGTTTCACCGTTCTTTCTCCTGAGTGCTTCATCAAGCTCAAGAGATGTCCTTCAGTTTCTCCCCCACCCTTGGGATTATCAAATACTTTAAAGCTCTGCAAACCTTAGAATGGCCAAACACTGCAGCTGTAGATAAAAGGGAATTATCTTCAAAGCGCTTTCTCTCAGCAGTATCCTCATTTTCTTGCCTGGGGTGGGGAGACTTATCAGAGAGCCACGATGAGGGAGTAGGGCCCCATTCCAGAGTGCAGAATAAGAACACAGACTCAATATCACAGCTCCTTCCAAGTGGTGATCAGTCTTCTAAATGATCTATGGAAAGAGAAGATAATATTGAAAAGCTTTAACAGCAGAGTGAACTACTTCTTGCCAAATTATATATTTCATCTTATCATTTCTCATGAGAGATATTATTTTGCTAATTATGTCTAATGACTTTTTATGGTAGAAATTTTCCAAAATATTTTGCATTCATTCTCACAGCACTAAAAAGAAACTGTCATGTTGATCTAAGCCCATATTTAATCTTTGTAGCAAATAAAGAGGGCACAAACAGGTTGTGATTTAAAAACATATTTAACAGAAATACGTTTTATTTTCTGTAGTGCAAAAATCCCAAATTCTTGTTTTGCCTGAAAACTTCCTTTCATTAAATCAGAAATTAAAGCAAACCAGAAAAATGAGCTGGCCCCATTTAGCATTCAATAAACTCAGTAAACAGCGGAAATTAGGAAAAGGAAAACCAGATGCATAAACAACATAAAGTAGAATTAACATCCAATGGTATTAACTCAATACTTGGAATAGCATCTGAGGTCAGCATTTTTAAACAATTACTCTATGAACTAGAATACAAGTGTTTCTTTTTGACCAGTTGGCAAATCAATTCTGACAAAGGGATATTTGAACAGAGTAGCAATCCCAACTGGATATGATCTTTGGAAAAGTTTTCTTCCCAGTCTTAGAAACTCAACATCCCCAGAAATACCCAGGCAAGATCAAAAACAACACCAGTAACAGCCGAGACAAACACCACGAGATCTTCTACCCAGAGTGATTTAGAGACACGGAAGTGTAAAAGATTATAAGTGCTCTTGTCCATTTTCAGGCCATTAACACCTGCTCGGAGTGGCAGTGAACTGTTACCAGATCCAAAGGCACAGGTTTGCATTCCTTATGCATCAGCAGCTCCCACTAAACTTCCAAAATGTCCCCAACGTGCCTTGCAAAAACACACAGCCAGCTATACCCTCCCCTATTCTAGAGGAAATAGAATTTAAATGCAGTACAGTCAGCAGTTTCATCCAAGTAAAAGGAAAGGAGAATTGAGCTTTCTCTTTCAAAATTGACAAAGTGATTTGCAAGCTGTAATGGAGAGTTCCTGCTTCCCTTTCCTGGGGACTGGATAATGCATCTGTACAGGGAGTATCTGGGAATCTAGAAGTATCCACTTCTCAAAGACTGCTACTTGAAATGACTAATCTGAGCCAATGTAACTCCACAACTGATTCTTTATTTGCTTCCAGTGGTTGCCCTTATCGACTTACAGTGTACTACATTTCTAAAAATCACAGGTTTCTTTGTTTGCTTCCAGAAAAAAACCCAGTCATTTTAGATAATCTTGGCTCCACAAAGTTATTTTTCAAATTTCTTCAGTCACTGCTGCGCATTCAGGAATGTCTGATTACCCATAAAATGCCTTCTGACAGCTCAGATTCATTACTAAATTACCACATTTAAATTTTTCATGTGCACAGGGCAATTACTTTTATGAATGACTGTCAGCAATGTTTCACTAAATCTGAATGAATTTTTAAAGGATTCTAATTGCCACTTAGATGCCCCTGTAACTCTTGTTTTAAAGGCTTTCATGTCTTTCAGTAATAGTGACCTGTGTTCAACACAAACATGTTCCCTCTCACATTTTATATCATTGAAAATTATTTACATCAGAAACAAAGAAATATGAAGCTGGTGGTGCTACATAAGCAGATAGACTGCGCAGTAGAAATGATTCATAGCCAAAGTCTTGAGAATGAATAATTATCTGTAACCCTCACTTAGAGCTCTTGCATCAGGTTACATTATTCATTTGGGTTTTGGCAGGAGAAATTAATGAATTCTAACTTGACAGACACCTTAAAAAATTATAATTTTTTCAAGTAGTTGGGCCAAACTAAACCTTGAATATGTCCAGGGAAAGAAAAAATAGAGGTACACAAGGAGTGGGTTTTTTCCCCCTGAAATTTAAAAAGCACAGATACAAATATGTATTCAGAAAGGGCAGGTGAGTTTTAAATTACACCACTAAGATGGGCTGGAGTTTTGACTTGTGTCCCAGTGGAGTGTCATCATGAAATTTCATTAGCACAATCTCTTTTTTATGCCCAGGTTGCTAATGAAAGTGATAAACAAGATCAGAAATAAACTAATCATTGATGTATTCCCCCAACAAACTCCAGCTAGATGTTTCTCTTTCAAGTGCCACATCTTGTGCATATTCTTCATCCAACTGCTTGCCCACTTTGGAGGTTTTTCTATTTTTCTTTTCATTTTCACTGTTCACTACGAGTTTGTAGAGAGGCATCAAATGAAATATTCCTTTGAAAACCAAATGGATTAATGCTTCTTTAACTCTTGTCTAGAAAGTCAAAGATCAGGATAACATGAAAGAAACAGCAAATGAAGTCTACCATGTTTTCTTGTGCACAAGGAATGAAGTTTTTACCACTGAGGTCTAAGGGAGACATTTGAAGAAGGTCCCATCAAAACAGTGATGTTGAAAAATAGCCTATAAAAATGGCTTGCATTTCTCAAATTATATGTGAAGCAAATACCCCATTAAAATCTAAGACTGATTACCTAGCTGGTTTTCTTGCTGGCTGACTGCAGAAATGTGGGCAATCCAGTGAACTTCACCACTGCCCCCTTTTTCAGTGGAGAGGGAAGGGGGAAGAACATGTGGCAAGCCCACTTCTGTAAAGATTTTGAAATCTTCCGATGAAATGTGCTGCAAGCTATTTTTAAGCAATATTAATCTCCTGCAACAGCAAACCTACTTCACTGTGACCTTCAACAAAGGCCAAAGCCTGAGGGATGGTTGCCAGCAGCAAGTTACGCTTCAATATCCAACCTTGCATAGGATCCAAAAGGGGTTTTCATCTGCATCTAAACTCTAATTAGCAGCTCTCAAAGCTGTGTTTGATAACTTTATTCCAACAGTCACTATCAGCTCTTAATACTTGCTCATATTACTGTCCAAAATACACAGCTATGGATGAAGAATTGCTTGAAAAGGTGAGTCCAGCAAAAGCTGCCACCTGCAAGAAATATTCCATCATATCACAGTGGCAAGGACAGGTCAAAGCGAGCTAAAGCTGAGCCAAGGGAGCAGTAAATTGCCAGTGTTATTCTCTGGTTCCCAGTGCTCCCACTGACCTGAGTAGCTTAATGAATCCTGGTCTCCGATTAGATACAATACAGCTGAGCTGGGCCTTACTGGCATGCTTAGATACAGAGAAATGGTAACTAAGTGTTGTGATGTAAAAGAATTCCAGGTTGCTAAGAAAACTGCCTATGTGCAGGAAGAGCTGCGTTTTTCCCCCTCATACAGGGGGTACATCTTGGCATTTCTAAAGATCCTCAACATTTTGCAAATCAGAATCCTACCCTAAAAACTGAAAGGGTTTGAAGAAGTTACCTCATCACATTCTCTTGCCTTCTCTCTTCTCCAGCTTCTCACTTTAAATTCCTGCCAGATGAGTCATACTTAATTTTCTCTCCAAAAACTTTGAGGGTTCTGTCCTGCTTATTCTGAGAAAAGTTATTCATTGCATTTATACCAATTAACACCTTGTTAACCATCCTAACAGAAAGTTAATGCCACAGATTTTGCTACATTTTCCAAATGTAGCATAACTTTGTGCAAAACAGAGGCTGTTCCCTTTTAACTGTCAATCACATTGCCCAGACATCAAAATTAACTGCATACATTTATTTCTTAAAAACATTTCCATGACATGAACAAATGCCAAACTTGAATGGTGCCTGTCCTCATTCCATGAGGGAACCACTTCTTCCCCACTACACATGGAGTGTAGCAGACTGTCTTTGGCACAACAGTAAACAAGAAGAAGCAGTGGATATTGTGGTTTATTTAAGAGCTTTTACCCAGCCTGATTATCTCACACGCATTCTCTTGCTCTCCTCCAAGCTTTAGAAGTTCACTGAGACCTGACTTCCACTCCCCAATGAAGATCACTGCTAACCTGAGCAAGATAGGCAGAAAGTTCCTTCAGTTGTTGCTATGCAGCTGTTTGCAGCCACCAGCCTCAGGCACAACTGGCCAAGGTCCCTGTACATCCCCAAGCATTTGTCTCCACACAGCTCACTGATTTCTAGGATCTGCGCACAAGTCCAGGATCTGTGCTCCAGCCAGAATCTCCACCACTGTCTTTTCATGTAATCTTCTTTTCAAGATCACTTCTTCTTTTTGGGACTGTTATAAATATGTAGTTTAATTCAAGTTTTTTACTGTTATAATTATATAGTTTGATTTAAGTATGCTAAAAACCCCTTGTACAGAAACCAACAAGGGGGAGGAGTAGGTAACTGGCCTGCCCATAGAACAATAGAACTGTATACTCCATATCAATGAGAGGTGGACCATGCCAAAGGGGTGCCAGATAACGATCACTAAGGCCCATCAGAACTGATTCAGCTCTCAGAAAGTCTAGTCACTCCTGGAATCTTGCCCTGAGACCAAACCCAAACCAAGATATGTTCGTCTGGCAGGAGCCTCAAGAATAATTCATAGACATGTTTAGTGAAGACTTCAGGAATAATTCATAGACAGATCTGGAGATGTGACCAGATTTCCTGGAATTCTATTCTACTCTCACTCCAGGTGGACAGAAATCCTATCTGCATATTCAGACTGGACAGAAAACTAGCCTCAGGGCCTAAAAACCTTATAAAAACTAACCTTCGAGAGATGGTTGGTGTGAACTATAGAGGACCCAGTGCGATAGAGGCTGGGGTCTTAGTTCACCTGGCAGCTCGAAACCCGGGCTCAGAGCTGCCGTTTGATTGTGAGAATTGTCTCTTTTCGATCTCATTTTGTCATTTTCCAATAAACCTCTAAAACAGAATATTGGAGAACTGTCGTTTATAACAGTTGGTGATCGGCCGACGTGATCCAAGTCAAGGATCTGGGGTTCCCCTTTTTCTCTGCCCGGGAGGGCACCCCCGCTTATTAGCGGCCCGGCAGAGAAAGGGGGTGCCAGCAATCTGATTGGAACACCGAACCCGGTGAGATAAGGCCCACAATCAAAATTTCAAGAGAAAAAGCTAGCAAAAGAGCTCTCAGGGAACTCAATGAGACCTGGTGGAAAGGTCTCAGGAGCTGCGGCATCAATTTCACTCATAAAATTCATCGTGCACGAAGAGTCCACACGAGAAGAAGAACCGTAAGTACCGCTTGGTTGGGTGGGGTGACCAGAGGTGTGTATGCATGTGTGATTGTGACGTGAGAATTTTTCACAGAGCGATAGTGGACTCTGAAGCTGCATTTCCATCCTCCAGCAAGGGAAACGGTCAGCTGAGGGGGAAGCGAGTGAAAAGGGGACGCTCATTTTGCTTGAGAAATTAAGATTGGTCACAGGAAGCTAAGGGGAAAGGGACGTCTCTCAGAGTTCAGAGACTGGTAAGTCCCTTCAGCTTAGGCCAGGGTCAGTCCATGGAAACAGAATAAAAGAGAGCTCGTAACCAACCAAAAATCCAGCAGAACGGTTCTCTGCCAAGACTAGTAAGTGGTTACAGAAATAATAAAGAATTGATACAGTATCAGTAATTGTTTGTGCAAAATAAAAGGTAACTGGTAAAAAGTATATGCATGTGCATGCAGGGGAAGAAGGGAAATCAGGGACTGTGTAGTGCGGCCGGTGTCTGGCGCTTTTGAGAGATGGATGTGTGAGACTCTGTTAGATTTTGTAAGTAAAAGGCGGCTGTGGGACGAGGGGGAGTGCGATTGTGGAGAAAGACAGACGTCAAGCTCTTTTCCATGAAAGCAAAGACTGCGGGGGGGGCGGGCGGAGTGTGGGAGCCCCTAGATTACTTTCCATCCCCGTGCCCCGTGCGTCCTCGGGAATCCCAGGGCGGGCCGCGCCGCCCGTGCAGACCGCGGGCTCCGCCACGGGCAGCATCAGCACCCCCGATCCTGTCTGTAACTTTCCAAACCCCGCCTGCCTCCCAGCCCCGAGAAATCCCTCCGTCAGACAGACAGGCCCTGCTCCCTCATCCCTCACAGGCCCCCGCCCCATCCTAAACCCTTCCCGGTTCTGTCCTCCCCGACACCCGGGTTGAGTCCAACCCCAGAGACGAAGAGTTAAAGTGAGTTCCAGTGATGAAAAACGTAGACAGGGTTTTGTCTTAGCAATGTGTTGTTATTAGAAGAAGCCGATTGTAGTCTCTTAAGAGATTTGATTGTGGTGCTGGGAATCGGTCTAATTGTGAGATTCCCAGGTTGTAGTAAGTTTGTGTAAACTAATAGTAGAAGACAAATCGTGGCTGAGGTTAACAGGCCCTCCCTCAGGGGTTTGCGGACTTCCCCAACATATTTGGCCAGGCCCTGGAGCAATTGCTTAGTCAATTTGCTCTCTCAGAGAGAACAAAAAATCTACAGTATGTAGATAACTTGTTGATAACTAGTAAAAAGAGGAGGGAGAAGAAAGAGAGAAGATAAGAACAAATAGTTTGTGGTAAGTCTGTGAATTGTGTGCAAGCCTTAGAAGTTTAGATGTGTTTCAGGAGAGTTAATGTGAGTTAGTCTTGAGAACTGTAGTGTGTTCTAGGGGTTTGTCATCTTATGATAAACGCTGTAGTTACAAGTTGCTGTGTTTTTGTTAGATGTTAGTTTGTGCAGGACGATGCTTCCAAGGAACACTCCTTGGAGAGCTGAATTAACTTGTTTTGCCAGGCTTTAGAAGCTTAAAGAAATAAAAGAGGCGTTAATAGCAGCTCCAGTCCTGAGTCTCCCTGATTGTAAAGAGGCAATTTCAGTTGTTTGTAGATGTCAGGAGTCACACAGCTCACAGGGTTTTGACAAAGGACTAGGCAAAAGACAGGAGGGCCAGTGAGAGTTCTTCCTGGGGCCCAGGCAGCAGCGGGAGTGATATCTAAAGTATTAATAGAATAAATAGTGCCAAAATATGAGATCATAAATCATGTTGATTCTGGGCAGGGGACGCATTTCACCTCCAGAATTGTTGGGCAGCTGGCAGAAGCTTCGGGAATTCAGTGAAGATGCCACACCCCGTGGCGCCCCCGGGGCTCGGAGAGGAGAGAGTGGGCCGGGCATTGGGGCCTCGGCTAGCGAAGTTGTTATAAGCGAAATAGCCAAATTGTTTTATATGAAGAAATTTATTAATAACAATTTGGTTACAAAGAAATAAAAATCCACCACCAAAATAAAAATAAAAGAGATGCTGAGCCTGGGGGTCGGTACCAGTGAACAGGGTCAGTTCAGCAGTCTATCTGGCAAACAGCCCTCCCCTAGTTCACGAAAAACTGTCGCTGGAGCCTGGGTTTTATACAGTTTTTATGCCCTCAGGCTGGACCCAGTGATGTAAATCTATTCAACTGTCTGGTATCGGTGTTTTCTATTCTTCTCTGCTCTCGTTGAATAGTCCTTCCTGGACTTACTGGAAACCCTTTGTGTTTTTATCCTGGGTCCGGTGATGTCATCTAGATGGCATCGTTATCTTATCAGGGGGTGATGATTGTTCTTATCTGCGTCATTGAGGCGTTGCCTCGCTCCAAAAAGGTGTTACTTCGCCCTGTGTCTTCAATGCTAATGAAGCTTTCCCTGAGTTTGGGTTTTACAATCCGAGTTTTACAAAAGCAAGGAGTGCCTAGTACATTTATTATATTTAACTTTCAGTGTTTATATAAAATATCAACGCAGGCATGAATTAATTCTTAGCTTTCCTCATAACAAAATCCCCCACCTTGTATTTTCAGAATCTTAATTCATGCCTTATTTAAGAACTTCTTCTCTAAAATTCATCCTTGTAGTCATCCCAGGCTTCTTGTGGAGGAATGTAATATTCCTTATAAGAGGTTTCTTTTACCTGGTTTTCAAATTTCGCTAATACTTTCGCAACTTCACTTTTTTCTGTCTGTTCTTTTAGTTTCATGATTTTTGACATTTTGTTGCTTTTGCCTGTGGCTAATTCAGGGTCTGTTGGCATTGCTGCGATCTGCATGCCTTGAACTACACAGTGTATTAAACGGATGAGGCATGGGATGAGACAAGGCATGAATATGATACCTGCTAGAGAACAAAGTATGAAGAAAATCAGTTTTTTCTACCATGCCTCATTAAACAAATTGTCTTACTAAGAAGTTTGGAGGATTGAATTCTATCTCTGTACTGGTACATGAGCTACCCTTTTTATTTCTGATGCTAGGTTTTTGATTGTCTCTCTATAATCATCTATCTCTACACAACATTCAGACTCGCTGAATTTCTCGCACACTCCTCCCTCTTCAGCCAGCAGGTAATCTAATGCTATTTGGTTTTGGTACACAAAGGCTCTCATTTGGGAGCGTTGCTTGGCTAACAGCTCTAATGCGTCAGAGGTGTGATTAGACACTACTTCTACTACTGCTTGCAGTCTGATTAGCTTATTTAGCAAGTAAATTGGGGTTCTATAGCTTTAACTCTCATCTTGTGCCCAGGTAGCTGGGCTATAATATGCTATTATACATTCTGCTGGCTATTCTTCATCTCTTCATTTATGATTACTTCTCGCTATTGGGAGGCTTGTTTTTATTTCTTTTTTTTTTTCTACTTAAGGTCTCATACAGTGGGGCTCTGAGCATATTACTCTCAGACCTGGGGAGTGTAAAAAATGAAGGGCAGATCATTCCTAGAGTGCATGAGCCTTTCTATTTCTTTGGTAGTTCGCTGTACGCTTTTTTCTTACAGATCTAATATATTCTACTGGGAGATCTCCAGACCTCATGTGTCATCTCTGGCGTTTCTTAGTACTTAGATATATTTTTATGGCCTGGAAAGGGTTAGCTCCAGAATATTCGTGCTAACATAAACTAATTTTCTCAGACTAATTGCAGCGGTCAGTTTTTTATTTTTCCTAGTATCCCATCGGAGGTTCAGGTTGCTATATCTTTTCTTATCTGAATTTACAGTTAATGTGGATATACATGGGGTATATCCTACAACTTCATTGAATTCTTTCCCCTCCCTGCAAAAGGTTCTAATTATCTGGTGGTCAATTATCTACCCTTCGGGCTGCAATATGTTTTTTGAAATTTCTGATTTATTCTACTTTAACAATTGTTCTGGAGATAAATTTTCACCTTTCCAGGGCCACATTTCAGCGGAATTCAATCCTCCACAAATCTAACAATTGGTTAGACTTAATTCGGAGGCAATCTCCTGCATAAGATCTAAAAATAAATTCTTGTTAGAGATGAGTGATCTTGAATTCTTATATTGTTTTTCTAGCTGTTCATATTGTTAACTCAATGACTTAAGCCTATCTTGTTCTATCTTCCTTCTTCTATTTTCTGCTTGCTGCTTTTTCAATTCTTGAGAGATTTCATAAATTTTTACTTCAGGTTCTATACCTTCTTTGTTTCATGAAAAGCAAACTGTTTTGTCTAATTGTGAGCAATCTTGTTCATTATTAATGATTATTTGATTTTTTTTGCACCGATTTCTCATCATATTTTAGATTCTCGTTTACTCAATATGTCTTTCTTCTCATTTTACACATTCCTAACTGCTCACTTCTGTAGCACAATTGGTTTATGGTAAAATATGCTATGAAAATCGATTCTTTTTTCCTTCTTATCTAAAGAGTGTGGTTACACTGATCACAGATTGGGATATCTAGTCTAATATTTCTCTTCTGCCTGCGGTGCTTTCTTTCGTCTTTTGGTGGGAGTTGATCTGACTTCTCGTTTTCATCATCTCTATTTATGTTAAAACATACATATTTTTCCCCTTCCCTGCAGATCCCATATAATGTGCTATCTCTCTTGCAGAATCCCACCTGCTTACTTTCACAGCTTGCTTGGCCTGATCTCATCTTGCACTCACTACAGCTGTCGATCAGACCTTGCAGAAGCACTTGGTACTGCTTCCCCGAGAACCATGCCGCTGTTGGGAGTGAAGGGACATCAGGATTCTCCACCGGTAAACTCTTCTGCTTCTGCCTACGCTTGCTGGTGTGCAGCCAGCAGCGTGGTAATCTATCTTCTGTGCAGCAGAAGTCATCTTCAGGGGCTCTGTGCTGGACCCTGGCTGCATATCGCTTCTTAAAGGTTTCCTAGCGGGCAGGTTTGACTGTATCTGCATTGCAGAGGGTTTTGCTCAGAGTTCGGCACTCAGTTCTCAGGGGTTCTGCCTGTGTGTTTAATTTTCCTCTCAGTCTGTTCCACTTCAGAAAATACCAGGTCCTGGAGTGAAGCCTAATTAGATCAAGTTTGACAGAGATATCCAGAAAACGAGTAGTCAGGGGCTGCTCTTCTTCTAGACACTTAGTACACAATCTTTTAGGTTTAAATCTCTTTTTACAGAGCTACCTGAATCTTGTTACAGAGATCGCACTTGAATTCAATGCACGGGAAACACGGGCACTCAGCTTTAGTACACTTCACTCGGTTTCCTCTTGACATGGGTTGCTCCTTTCTAGTCGTAATTTCAAGTCTCCTGGTGAGGAGACCTCGTTCCACTCTGGTTCTTTCTTCTCTGGGGTGATCTTCTTCACTCTGGATGCGTGTGTCTAGCTGCGTTCTGCTGTTCTGACTGCAGTGTCTGTAGCCAAGAGAACAAGAAAAGGACTCTGTCAATGTAGTGTTAGTGGGGCCTCTTTCTAGGTCCTTATCAACACACTATCTCTAGGGTGTATTTTATGAATGGCAAAACTTAAAGGCGCGTTCTGTGTGGTCAACCCAAGCTTCCTAAGTTCTTGCATATTTTTGTTTATTGTAATCAGATATGGCTGTAATTGTTTATCTTCTATCTTTGGGTGCTCTAGCGGAATTCCATGAGTGTAAGGCATCTTATACAGCATTTCGAAAGGTGAGAGTCTGGTGTCAGAATTAGGCATAGTTCTAATGTTGAGAAGGGCAAGGGGGAGACATTTGACTCATGACATTTTTGTTTCAATCATTAATTTAGATAGCTGTGCTTTTAATGTTTGATTCATTCTTTCTACCCTCTCTGAACTCTGAGGGTGCCATGGGGTGTGATACATCTACCTTATACTTAGGGCCTCTGTTAGTAATTTTATAATTTTGGACGTGAAATGTGTCCTCTGATCTGAGTCTATGTGACTTATGACCCCATATTGGGGTATGATTTCATTTAACAAAACCTTTGCAACTGTTTGAGCGCTGGCCCTGGCACTGGGGAATGCCTCAACCTAATGTGTCATTTGATCTACAATGACTAGTACATACCTGTACCGCCCCATTTTAGGTAATTCTGTAAAGTCTACTTGAACTTTTTCGAATGGTCGATAAGCGATCGGACGACCCCCCCTAATGGCCTTCTTAATGTTTGCTTTGTTTACTCTCTGGCAAGTCATATATCCTGTCACCTCTTGTTTTGCTAATTCATAGATCTTTTTGCATCTAAAGAATTTCAGGACTTGATCTACTAATGCTTGAGTTCTCTAGTGTGTCTGCTGATGAAGATGTCTCAAAAATTTTCTAGTATATTCTTTAGATATGATTTCCCTTCCATCGGGTAATTTCTATTTCTCATCTATCATTTCTCCCCCCATCCTTTTGTATGTCTCAATTTCCTGTTCTGTTAAGCAAAACGGATATTCTGTACTTTCTTCTGTCTGAATCTCGGGGGTACTTACCACTATCAGCACTGCTCTTTTCGCCTCGGTATCTGCTAGATTGTTTCTTTTGATTCTGAACTGCATCTCTGTTTGATGTCTTTTCACATAGACAACAGCTATCTCTGTTGGCTCTCTCACAGCTTCTAATATCTGTTTGATTAATTCTTCATGAACTAAACTTCGTCTTTTCGTACTAATCAAGCTTCTCTCTTCTTAAATCTTCTTGAAAGTGTGCACTACGCCATAAGCATATCGACAATCAGTAAAAATCGTTCTTCTCTTTCCTTTTAATCTTTTAAAAGCCCTCAAAACCGCATACAGTTCGCATGCCTGTGCAGACTATCTGGCACTTAAAGGGCCAGACTTTACTACTTTCTTCGAGTTCTTATCTACTATAGCATATCTCGACTTCTTCTTTCTATCACTCTTGCTGATCTATCTACAAACTATTTTTCTCTACCTTCTAATTCCTCATCTTCTAAATCTGACTTCATCTTTGTCTGCAGTTCTACTACTTCAACACAATCATGGTTGGGGATTTCTGAGGTTTCTCCATATAGAAATTGAGCCGGATTCACTGCTGAGGTGGTTCGTAGCTCCAGTTCGGGGGAATGTATTAGTATGGCCTCATATTTCAATAGACGAGCATCTGTTAGCTATTTGTCTGCGTTTTGTTGTAGTATATTTCTAACATTATGTGTGGTAAACACTACCAAGGGGGCCCCAAATGTGACTTTCTTAGCTTCTTCTACTAACAAAGCTACTGCTACAATTGCCTGCAAACAGCTGGGCCACCTTTTACTCACAGGATCAAGAATCTTTGAAACATAACTCACAGGTTTTTTGTTACCTGCCTATTCCTGAGTCATGACACCATACGCAGTGTGGTTGCTGACTTCTACAAACAACTGAAAGGGCTTTCTAACGTCTGGTAGGCTTAGCACCGGCGCTGTAATTAACGAGTCTTTTACTTCTTTGAGACTTTGCTCATCTTGTTCTACCCACTTTACTTTATTCATGGTCAGTTTCTCGTAAAGAAACTTCACCTTTTCACTATACTCCTCAATCTAGTGCTTGCAATAGCCTAACAACCCTAGAAGTTGCCTGATCTCCCTCTTTGTTCTTGGAGAGGGCATGGATACGATCCCCATGACTCTTTCTGGGTCTAATTTCTTTTTACTTTTTGAAATCTAATGGCTTGAGTATTTCACTTCAGGCTCCGTGAATTGTAATTTAGATTTAGACACCTTTAGACTTTTTTCTCTTAAGAAATTCAACACTCTTATAGAGCAATTCTTAACTTGCTCCTCCTCTGGACTAGCTACTAATAGGTCATCAACATATTGTAACAGCTTCACTCCGTCTTCTGGCAGAAATTCACTTAGTAACTTTTCCAGCACCTGTCTGAAGAGGTTGGGTGAGTCTACAAAGCCCTGTGGAAGCGAGTTCCACCTTAGCTGGGTGTTTCTACTTGTGACTGGGTCCTCCCATGTAAAAGCAAAATAATCTTTACTTTCTTCAGATAACGGGCAAGTCTAAAATGCGTCTTTAAGGTCTAAAGCACTGTAATATACATCTTCGGGTGAAATTCTGTTCAAGAATGTGTATGGATTTGCTACTACCAGGAATTTTGTCTTGGTTTTCTTGTTTAAATCGCGTAAATCTTGTGCCAATCTATAACTGTTATCTGATTTCTTTACTGCCAGTATGGGGGTGTTATAGCTAGACATGCATGGTTCTAAGATCTTTTTCTTTATTAAGTCATCTATTATAGGTTTCAGCCCGAGTCTACCTTCGAGGGGAATTGGATATTGTTTTACTCTCACCGGGCACTCTGGCTTTTCCAACTCTACCCTGATAGGTTCTATTGAGAGCCTTCTTGACTCTCCTTCTTTATGCTATACCTCTGGTTTTATTTTCTCTTCATCTACTGAAGTTAACTTGTACAAGCTAACTACTAGCTGTGAATTTTCTACTACTAGATTCACTTTTAAAGCCACCATCAAATCTCTCTCCAGTAAGTTATGTTCAGCCTCTTCTACTAAGAGCATGTTTCTAAGAAAGATCTTGTTTTCTGATTCTATTTCTACATTCTTTATTACAGGAACTTTGAATGGTTCGCCTTTTGTGCTGATGACTATCACAGTTTCTTTATTTTTGGCGCATCCTGTTGGCAATTTTTGAAAAGTACTTCTTTCCGCCCCAGAGTCAATTAAAAAACCAAAATTTTCCCTTTTTGGCCCCACTTTAAGTGTTATCAAGGGCTCCTTGATGGAGTGGGACCCTAAAAAATAGAGCCCTTGACACCCCTAATCTTCCTTGAACATTTTTTAATCTTTTTTTCTTTTTAAACAGTCTTTCTTAATGTGTCCCTTCTTGTCACAATAATGACAAGTACGGGTTTCCTTCTGTTTCTCTCTATCTTTCTTTGGAGGCATGGATTGCTGGTTTTGGGTGTTATTTCTTCTCTTCCTCCTCCCTTCTGTCTGAGGTTCTCGTTTCTGAGCTTCTCTCACTGCTGCAACGAGAATTTTTGCTTGCACAACCTGTTGCTCTTCTTCCTGTCTCATGTATACTTTCTGTGCTTCCTTTAATAATTCTTGTAAACCTTTGTCTTGCCAATTTTCTATCTTCTCTATTTTCTTCTGTATATCTTCCTAGGCTCTTCCTACGAATTGTGTTTTGAGTACTACCTCTCCAATTGGGGAGTCAGGGTCTGTTCCTGAGTACATTTTTAAACCTGATCGAAGTCTCTCTAACTATTTGATGGGGGTTTCATCCTTCTGCTGGCACTCTCCTAGTATTTTACTAATATTCTTCCCTCGGGGTACCACTTCTTTTATTCTTTGTATTACTATGTTCTTGAGATCTATCATATTCTGCTGCCCCTCCTCCATCTGGGCACTCCACCCAGGGGGTAGGCGGGGCCATTTCACTTCTCTTGGGGGTCCCTGGGGGTTCTTACGTTCTTATTCCCGCATCCCCGCTTGTCTTATCATCTCTCTTTCCTCAGCATTGAATAGAATCCTAAGGATCGCAGCTATATCCTCAAAAGAGTATATGCTGGTTCCTAAAAACTCATCTAGCCGATCCGAGACCCCCCACGGATCCTCTATCAGCCCTCCCATCTCCTTTTTGAATGCTCGAATGTCCATACTGTTTAACAGGACATTCACGTAACTTATGTTTCCTATTCTACTTGGTACTTCTCTTAAAGGGAACATACTGTGTTTATGTTCTTCTTCGTCTTCCTCCTTTTCCTCATCTATCTTGTGTAATTTCCCTTGTGATCTCCTAACTGGTTGGGCTGGTGTCGTTTTTACAGGGTTGGGAGGGGTTGGTGTGGGTGCTTTTGCCAGTCCCAGCGTGGACACAGCGGGATGGGGATGGGGGATGGGCAATGGCGCTGCAATGGGCCCCTGGAGGGAAGCAGGTTCCAGCGGCCATGCCTCAGCCCCTTGTGGGACTTGCTCAAGTGGGGGTGCCGAAGCCACTACTGGCTGGGGTTGTGGTTCAGGTTGTGTGAAAGGGGCTGGGGGATCCCCAGCTTGTGGAGGTTGTGATGGGGGTCTTAAGTAGGGAGGGGGTAAATTGTCTAAGGGGTCCTATGTGTCCCTCGAAGCCTTGGCTGAGCTTTTGGTCTGTACTGGATACAGTCTGTCCTCAACCTCTCTCCATAGGTCTGCATATTCCTTCTCCTCCTGACTCTTTGGTTCTTTGCTTTGGACATATGTGTTTAATGCCTGGCATGTCTATTGTTCAAAAGTCTCAAACATGGGCTGAACTACATGGTTCCTAATCTCCGTGCTACCCCAGATTTTCATACAGAAGTGTATCATCCTTTCCTTAGATTTATACTTCTTCCTAGGGTTCTCTTCCTAGTGCTGTAACATTAGCCCCAACGGACTATCTGGGCGAATCTCCAGGATTCCCTTGTTCAATTCCCTATTAGATTTCTTCTGCATTTTACTTTTTCTTTGCCCCATTTTACCGACACTTACCTAATACACGTATGTGGAGCTGGATGTAACGCAGGTACCTTTCTAATTCTAATAATTTTACCAAAATACTCACCCACCGCCAGGGACCGTCTGAGGGGGCTTTCGATTGGCACTCGGCTCTCTGATTTCCTTTTTGACGGATACCCGTCCTGACGGAATCCCATCCTGGCACTGAAGGTTTACCAGTTCCCGAACTCAAAGAAACGTCTCCTTCCCTTCAGCACACTTGTGACCGTAACCAAAAACTCCGCGCGCTCTGGAGTTTTTCCACAATCGCTTACCTTTGGCCCGACCCTGTCCCTCGTGGGATCGGGGAACTGCGGTCCTCAGGTCCCTTTCGCTTCATGATAAATCACATCTCATACACACACACACACACACACGCTTGGTCACACTGCTCAACCACGAGGTACTTACAGTGCCTTTTTTCCTCGTGGATTCTTCGTGCACTCAGATTTTTATGAGCAAGCTCTTGCCGCGGCAATCTTGAAGAGGCCCAAAGCCTGGGTTCTTCACGAGTTCCCTGAGAGCCTTTTTGCTAGCTAGCTTTTCCTTTTGGTAGTGGCTTTTTATTGGAATTTGCTCGATTTCCAACTGGTTCTTGGAGACCACTGTTGTATCATTTGGGCCGCTGAAAACAGCGGGGCGCCCCCCAAAACGCTGAGAGGATTCCGGTTCCGAGATTGGATATCACGTCGGGGTCACCAATTCTGTTATAAGCGAAATAGCCAAATTGTTTTATATGAAGAAATTTATTAATAACAATTTGGTTACAAAGAAATAAAAATCCACCACCAAAATAAAAATAAAAGAGATGCTGAGCCCGGGGGTCAGTACCAGTGAACAGGGTCGGTTCAGCGGTCTATCTGGCAAACAGCCCTCCCCTAGTTCACGAAAAACTGTCGCTGGAGCCTGGGTTTTACACAGTTTTTATGCCCTCAGGCTGGACCCAGTGATGTAAATCTATTCAACTGTCTGGTATCGGTGTTTTCTATTCTTCTCTGCTCCCGTTGAATAGTCCTTCCTGGACTTACTGGAAACCCTTTGTGTTTCTATCCTGGGTCCGGTGATGTCGTCTAGATGGCATCGTTATCTTATCAGGGGGTGATGATCGTTCTTATCTGCGTCATTGAGGCGTTGCCTCGCTCCAAAAAGGTGTTACTTCGCCCTGTGTCTTCAAATGCAAATGAAGTCTCCCTCGAAGTTTGAGCTTCGCCCTGTGTCTTCAATGCTAATGAAGCTTTCCCTGAGTTTGGGTTTTACAATCCGAGTTTTACAAAAGCAAGGAGTGCCTAGTATATTTATTATATTTAACTTTCAGCGTTTTATATAAAATATCAACGCAGGCATGAATTAATTCTTAGCTTTCCTCATAACAAAGTTGATGATAGAAACAGGGATGTCTTGAGTGAAATGCCTCCCCCTTGCCCTCCTGGGCATTGGGACACTGCCCCTTTCGAGAACAAGCTTGTCTCCCCTTGATGCCTGTAAAACACCCCAAGGTAGAAGATGGGCAAGTCCAACCACACCTGACAGGAATTAAGGGAGGTCCACAAATGTATTCAGGGGTTGGTGGAGATTCCACAGGAGGGGTAGTATTAGGAACACAGTTTCTGGCAAAGTCATTTCTAGCGGGTGTTCAGGGGAGACTTAGGAGATTGAGAGACCAGCAGGAAAACAGAAGGTGGAAGATAGTGTTAATTACAGCAATTAGAAAGGCACAGAAGCAAGCAGAGATGCAGTGGTTGTTGAAAGTATAGAGATAGAGTCAGAGATTAAAGATTGTTTTGTAAGTGGCAGAGGCGGACCCCATTTTCATAGGGAGAAGATTGAAACCTGTGCAAGATAGAGTGATGAGTAGTTTTGATAGTTTGAAAAGGTAAGTGGAGTTAAGAGAGTAGCAGTGATTCTATTGAGAATTAGGGATCTAGAAGTGTGAGAAGAGAAAGAAGAAAGTTTTTGATTAGACTGGAGTACACTTTTGAACGTTTTAGTTCAGTGTGTAGTGTAGTGGTTTTCTGAATGTTACAGTGTTTAGGGAGATGTTCCAGTGCTCAAACTGTTAAATAACTGTAGACAAGGTGTGTTAAGTTAGCCTTGCCTGATTCAAAGGAGACATAGTGTTGCAGAGTAGTTATCATGCTAAATAAGTGAGTTAAAGCATCTCACCCCCTCCTCCCCCTCAGCCTCAGGGGTTGAGGCTTTTTCAGGCTCATCAGGAGTAGATTTTTGTGTAGTTTAGTTGATTTGAGAAGAATTAGTCTAAGATCTGTTTCTCCCTGTCCTGGGTGCAAGAACGTGAAGACTTAGTGATTTTCAGCATGTATCCTCCCAGAGTTGAGCTAGGCTTGCCTGCTTTTAGCGAAGAGTGTGATAACCAATATAAAGTTTGTTTTTTATATTCCCATGAGGATGCCTAAAGTGTCTTTACATGATCCCAGGTTAAGCCCTTTGTTTAAGTTGCTAGAAAGACATTCAGGCCCTTTGATCACCTAAACAATTCAGTTTGCAGGTGCAACAGGCACTGCAAATGTTTCAGTAAGACTCCAAGGCACCAGATGCTTTGCTTAGCTTTGACTTTTTTTCACACCGAGCTGCTGAGGCCCATCAGTGCCTGGCATGAAACAATAGCCTAACTAGCTAATAAAGCTTGACAAAAAACTCCTCTTGCAGGGCAAGATTCTCCATTGTTTTCCTGCCCCTTATCACCTGTTATTTAAATTAAGTATGTTTTCAATTTTGTTCTCTGATAAACTCTTTGCCACAAGAGTTAACTGTATTAAGTGTTAAGATTCTAGTATGCAGTTTATTAAGAGAATTTTTTGTATGCGTCTTAATTATGAGAAAAGAAATAGAAGTTAAAAAAAAAAGATAATAGAATTCAAATAAGTCGTATAAATCCAAGATGTCTGTGTTATCCATGCACTCATTTTGAATGTAGTTACTGTCATGAAATCCGAATTGTACACTGTAAATGAAGATACATACCTCTCAGATTGTGTGATAACTGCTAAGAAAATAAAGCAAAAGCTAACAAATATTGTCTTAGCCCTCACCAATGATTTGACCCTGTTTCAAATTGACTCTCCCAAATAGGAGAGAATTTTCATAAAAGGGGCAAGCACGACCATTGGCTGTTGAGTGCCGCAGAACAAATAAAGTACCTTGCAATGCTGATACAGTTAAGCTAGCTAAGTGAGCTGCCTTTAAAAATACGCTATGCAAGACCACTATAAGACCCCAAAAAGGTCTCTCCTGCTGCTGAGAAGAGAAAAATCCCTCGCCACTGGCAGCAACCCAGTAAGCGTAAGCAGAAGCAGAGGAGAGTTCCGATAGGAGAACCTGATGGTCCTGAGCATAGCCGCGTTCCAACTAACCAGATTTTCCACAGTGAGAAAGCTCCGTACTGAGAAGTGTGGACTGTGCTTCAAGGCAGCCCAGAGAAAAAAGAGCTCCAAGAGCAACATATAGAGAACCCAGTATAGCTGTTTCAGCAGACAAGTACTGTACCTTTAATAGTGTCTCATTTAAGATATGTCAAGAGAAGGGAGAACTAATTTGTCACAGCTCAAAAGTAGTAGTTAAGAAAATAATCTACTTATGTGTCATACAAACAAGTGAATCAGTATTTTTTACACTTCTGTATTTGTTTTACTCCTTTGTGTTCTTTTTGCACCTTTGAGTTTGTTTTGTACCCGATAAAGACGACATTTTTCTGAAAAGTTTTTTTTTTCCCAAAATTGTATAAAGATAAACGAAATACTGTAGTTTAGATTCACCAGAGTGATTTTTGTATAGAGTCAAGAAAAAGAGTCAAAACGCGAATTAAAGTTTGTGCAAGTAAAAAGGGGAGGGATTGTTATAAATATATAGTTTAATTCGAGTTTTTTACTGTTATAATTATATAGTTTGATTTAAGTATGCTAAAAGGTACCCCCTTGCACAGAAACCAACGGGGGGGGGGGGGGGGGCAGGTAACTTGCCTGCCCATAGAACAATAGACCTGTATTCTCCATATCAATGAGAGGTGGACCATGCCAAAAGGGTGCCAGATAACGATCACTAAGGCCCATCAGAACTGATTCAGCTCTCAGAAAATCCGATCACTCCTGGAATCTTGCCCTGAGACCAAACCCAAACCAAGATATGTTCGTCTGGCAGGAGCCTCAAGAATAATTCATAGACATGTTTAGTGAAGACTTCAGGAATAATTCATAGACAGATCCAGAGATGTGACTAGATTTCCCGGAATTCTATTCTACTCTCACTCCAGGTGGACAGAAATCCTATCTGCATATTCAGACTGGACAGAAAACTAGCCTCAGGGCCTAAAAACCTTATAAAAACTATCCTTCGAGAGATGGTTAGTGTGAACTATAGAGGACCCAGTGCAATAGAGGCTGGGGTCTTAGTTCACCCGGCAGCTTGAAACCCGGGCTCAGAGCTGCTGTTTGATTGTAAGACTTGTCTCTTTTCGATCTCATTTTGTCATTTTCCAATAAACCTCTAAAACAGAATATTGGAGAACTGTCATTTATAACAGGACACCACCTTTCTGGCTTCCTCTTCTTTACAGTACCAAAGCCTGTGTTCTTCCCAGTCTAAACCAGGACACATTCTAAGACAGAAGCACATCTGATCAGCCTCCTCATTCTTTCTCAGGCCTGCTTATTAATTGTAGGGTTTGGGTTGTTAACCAGAGGATTTGGGATGTGCCACTACATTTTAGCCTGCATACTATCAGAACTTACAACTGCAACACCAACTGCAGCCAGCAAGCAGCAGGCTGCTGCTTCAGAGTTCAAAAGTTCAGTTTCAGACACTCACATACAGCCCCAGTTATCTGCCAGCTGTGTGTGCTCACAGTTCAGGCTATTTCCTCACCTAAGACACAGACAGATAGATTATAGCCATGCTGAGACAAAGTGGAATCTGCAGATCATTTCCATGTAAGAGCCACCTCTCTCAGGAGACCCACATGGTAACTGGGTTAGGTCATGTGTCATCCCCTAGTCTCAGTTAACTCTCTACACGTGCTCTGGTGTCAGTTCAAAAGAAAGCAAATTGCCTTCATCCAAAAGGCACTGCAGCCCATGGATGGATTTCTCTTCTGAGAACAACTGGATCAGGCCCCAGTCTGGGGCTGTCACAGTGTCTGGGTGTTTGTCAGGGCTGCTCCACGTGCAGCCACAGCAAAGCATTGGCAAGGCAGCACAAAACCACAAGCCCAGTTGTGATTCATTATGATTTTTCAGATCTCAGTAGGAATGAAGCAATTAAAAGTATCATAGGAATATTCCCAAGTGGATTTTAAAAGGTTTTGAAGCTAGTTAAAGCTTTTATTCAACACTGACAATGGTTATTCTGAATAGCTCAGAGTAGGGAGATTTAAAGGTTTACATAAGGCCGAATGACATTCAGGAAAACTCAGAAAAGCTTTAGGCCTTCTACAGGATCTATTTTGTTTTAGCTGGATCAGTGGACCTAATAAAACTTTATCTGCCTCATATCCCTAGGCTACCAAAGCTACAAAAACACTATCTTCTTATTAACTTAGCGTTTTACCAACACTGAGAATCTGACTTCTTGAACGTGTTTCCTGTTAGAGAGGAGAACAAAACACATGGAACCACACTCTGGAAGACTCACCACGCTATTTATACTTCAGAAAAGATATTTGCTTTCCATGGGAATTCAGAGCTAACCACTGGTTTTAAGTTTATGAGTAAAGTGTATTTTTAGAGCTTTCAAATAAGACAACATACAACGTGTCTGGTTTAACTGCTTTTTCCCCAACAGATAAAGAGTCCATCTGCTAAGTTAATCAGTGGCAGAAACTTTCATTCACTTTCATTCACTTTCATTCACTTTCATTCACTTTCAACACCCAAATAACTGCATATTAACTGCATAACTACACTCAGAGAAGACGCCACTTTATCCTGCAGCTTCCATCTGTCGAGCTGTGGTTCCTGGACTGCAGTATTCAGGCAGCTCAGAAATCTCACAATAGAACTCCTCTCCTTGAGATTAGGGATATTCCATCATTCTTAGTTTACAAGTAAAGCACTTAGGCAGCATGACATGACTGATCAACCTAAAGACACCTGAGGTTTACAAACTGCTGTAATTTTAGCTTCATTCACCTGTGCCCAAGCTGATGGTTCTCAGTTCAGAGAAGCACCTCCTGGGGGATAATTGTTACCCTCCACGGTTCACTTTGGATAGCCCTGTTCCTGCACTGCTGACAGTACTATTATCCATCACTGTACTAGTCCTCTGTTCACTAAGAACTGAGGAAGAAATGTTGAGAGCTAAAATCTCCCAAACATGGCTCTATACATCATGGACTTTCACAGTAATGGCCTTGACACTAGCACTAACAAGAGACAACACTAACAACACTGGAAAAAAAATTACCCTCAGTCCAGCCACACACTGCCATCTCATCTTTTTTTATGTAGCACAATCCCTGTCTCTTTAATTACAGCAGGCAGGATGTGAACAGATGCTTACTGCACCAAGTAGCCCAATGATTCAGGCAAACTTTTAGCTACTAGCAAATCCTTTAGGTAGCTGACTCAGGTAAATAAGATGTGCAGATTCCCCCCAACTGATTAACCACTGGGCTGGCACAAGCTTGGCTCACTGACCACAGCTGTTGAGAATACAAATATCCTCAGCTGACAGCCCTGTTCTCAGTTTCATCATAATTTTGGGTTGAAAACAAAACTGTCAGCATTAGCTGACATCTTGTCTGGAGTTGGGACAAAATACCCCAGATCAGTAGGAGGTGATGAATTCTTCCATGAAATGAATCACAGGCTGAAGTTATTCAAATAATAGAAAAGAAAAGCAGAGATCAAGATACAGGCTACAGGGATAGTCAGCCTGCAGTTCTCCAGATAAATCCTACAGATTTATGTACTGCTTACAGATGCCTCAGTTAGGAGGCCTGGCTCTCAAACTATCTCCCAAGGAAACAAAATCCACACAAGACCCTCAATGATATACAAGCAGCATGTGAATTCAATTTCTTTAATAATCAAATCTAAGTTCCTAGCAGTTCCAGCTGTCATGTCCATTTCTAGCTCCTACAGGCACTTTATCAGCCTTTAGTTCCAGAGTTGATGTCACACAACACATCTGCTGGTTACCGCTGTGAAAATGTCCCCAGTTTCATACCTTCCCAAAGGCACCCAAAGGCAGATCCTCCAAAATTATGTGCTACAACAGGCAAGTGCCTCTTGACAGCCTCTCCAGCAATAAGTAGGTACAGTTCTAGAAAAACTGAATGGATCTTGCAAGCTTTCAGCTCTTGTCACATCTGTGTCTTTTCCTGTCAAATATTTCATTGTGCCCTCCCCTCTACAGCCTCTCTCCTGCCCGTACAAACAACCCTCTCTTTGGTAAAGATGAGGCTTTCATAATCCACTTGCTGATGAAGGAAAACAGAAATAGAAGTAAGCACACATGCCTTTTTACTTGCTTACTTTCAGGATGCCATAGAATTTTTCTTCAGCTCTGACTGGATGGATCGGAACACTGGAAAGATACAGACAAGTACTTGGGATGCCTGCTGTAACAAAACAAGCATTGATGTTTAGTGTGGAAATGAGGGAAGAAGTTAGGTCATGTTAATTGCTAAAACTCAAATTCCCTGGAGTTTTATAGGTTTTGTAAGTATCACAGAAAATTATATCCAACACCCAGATTTTCTGTAATGTTTGTCACAGTTTAATTATATTGGCTCATAAAGTTTCTTTCCCTTTCAGTTTCATGGGTCCATATTGTAAATGTAGATTCCTCACCAACAAGAAGCAACCAGCTGTTCATTAAGAGTCCTAGGTGCTGAGCATCTCTGCAAACTTCAGTCACCTGGGAACAGCCAGTGAAAGAGATGAGGAACACAATTTGTGGGATTAGGCCCTGAGAATGGTAGCACCATGCAGACTGCCAGACCCAAAGACTGTCCAAGGCAGCAGGTCTCCTCCTTCAGGCACAGTTAGGCTTTGGTACAGTCTGAGATGCCAGGGAGTGGCATCAAAACACATACTTGCCGTTCAGTATTTTACACATCTAGCTGTTGCCGTCCAACATTTTGCCTGTCAAGCAAAAAGTGACATGACCTTAAAGACATTTGTGAGCCACTTAAGTTCATGAGTCCATGTAGTCCAGTTGCTTGAAAGACAAACATTTGCTGATGTAAAGGAAGGAAAGGGAAGCAGGGGAAGCTATGGGACAGTCATTCTGGGTTAGTAATGAGTGTTCAAAGAGAAAACTGCATTGCTAGTCATCCTCTCTGGAAAAAAATAAAAATGTACGTTACCATCTTGCATCTGTAAATGCAGAGCCTGCAGTGACTTTTCGCATTAGCAGATTGCAGCATCACCATACCCTTTCCAATTAGCCTCCAAATGATTTCCCAGGTCCCAAGGAACCAGGGCAGAGTTATCATTAGTGCCCAGCACTAATATAGCATTTCAGCACTCTAAACATCTATCAGGAGAAATGACATAAATAATTATAAGAACAACTCTACTGATTCTTAGCCTTACTAAAATAAACCGTACTATTTGTTATCCTAATACAAATACTTTGCATTTCCTATTTTATTCTGGTGCCATTTTCTCTTCTTCTAAATGATCATGAGGTTGGGCTGGAAGGAGGGAAAAGAATCTTGTAAAATGCTAAGTCTACAGGAACTGAGGTTGCTTAACACTCCAGAGAATGCAGACAAATGACAGTAAAACAAATAGACACAAAGGAAGAAACTGGAGTTGTTATGCAGTCCTTACCCAGTCTTACTGGCTTTTATTGGATATCCATCATTAAAAGATTGAACAAAGGTATAAAACTATTTGCTCCTGAAAAGTCACAGAATTTGCAGGATAACAACCAAAACAGTTCTCTTAACACTGCTACTTCCCAGAGCATTTGGTCATACCCAGGCTGAGCAGAAGCAATTCTGCTCTCAAATCCTGCTGATGGATAAAAGGGCAGCGCCCTGCAGCGGGATTGAACCCAAAGTGAGACACAAACTGAAGGGCTTGCAGGGGAAAATTAAAAGCAACACATAAATAATGCTCAGCTTGATGCCTTGTATCCCTGGCAGGGTACCAAACCTGCAGTTTAGACAGAAGATGAGTGCAGAGGAAAGTCTGTGAAAGCAGAAACATCACTATTTATGAAATATGTTACTTTTTGCCTACATGTGGGTATGAAAGAAAAACAGCAGGAGAGAGCAGACAACTATGGAATTTGCTCAGAAAGGCAGAGTAGCAGAAAAACCCATTCACATCATCCTGTGACTACAGCTCAACAGAAATCTGTAGAGAAGATGGAGATGTGTCCGAGAAACAGCAGTTTTGCAAAACCAAAAAGCACTAACCCAGAAACAAACAAGGTTTGAAATATTTTTCTTTCTTTTATGACTCACCAGAGCACTCCAGACCATGTATCGACATAATGTGTAACAGTCTGAAATTACTCCTAAAACTTACCAGCTTTGACCACAGCATCATTCCTGAGAAAAAAAAAGCTCAGTAGATTAAGAATCTGAACCCAGTCACCTTTTCCCTGGTCACACAATTGCCTCCACAAAGGCCACTGAGAGTCCAGACCAGTCTCTGCACCCCAGTCTCATCCTGAACACCTCCAAAATGCCTGAGCATCCAGACACACGCACAACCCCATCAGCAGAGAAAGTGAAAATCACTAAGTCAAGAGAAGAAATGAAAAATGAAGTTTGAATTGTTCCTATAACCAATATGATGCTTTTAAGGTGAGTTTTTTGTTGGTCTTTGGTATTGATGTGGACTGTTCTATTTGATCATGGTTTTATAAATGGTTTCTATCAGTACATATGACTGACTGATTGCACAGTATGCTATTGCACTGTAACAGGCTATTCCCCACAACACAGAGATAGAAATTACTTTCTGGTGAGATTTATGAGGTTTTCCCCACTATTTTTGTTTTACAAAAAAGTAAGTTTTAAAGCCTATCAGCTTGTGACACTACTAACCAAAACAAACCTACAAAAATATTATTAAAATAACCATGAGTTTAAAAAAAAATTAGTTATAAGAAAAAGCAGCACTCAGTTATCCAAAAGGGCATATGGTAATCACCAGCTCAAGTCAACTAAGAGTTTTGTCACATACATATTTTCAACATTTTGCAACATCAAGTACTTAGAAAGCTGTTCCTTCCGTCACCTTGCACTGGACTAAGTGATAGCTATAAACCTTTCACTCAGACAGGGTCTTTGCCACATACACTCATAACATTTTAACAGTGACGTTTAAATAATGTTTTCATTATTTTAAACTCAATAAGAATTAATTGCTTACTCCATTTCTCACTCAGTATTTCTGAATTTGGAGTTTCTTACTGGGTTTGGAATCCTGAATCACTGAATGCTCCCAAATATGTCAAAGATAAACATAGTAAAAAAGCATATTAAAAGCCTACACTGCCCAGGCAAACTGCCTGTGAAATAAATTTATTCTAAATGGGTAGACTGACTGCTCTCAGGGTTATATACAAGAACTAGCTCAAAGTAGACAGACAGGATGTTACTCCAAATAATTTTCTCATCCAACTCTACTCATGCAATGAATAGTGGGTTTTCTACAGATCTGTTTTTATCTTCTTATCTGATATCCTGCAGGGAAAATAAGCTTTCTATTTTCTTCAGAGTATGGCCATAGTGAAGAGATTTCAAAATATATTGCATGAAAGGATCTCACAGAGGCATGAGAGCCTTGAAGCTGTCTACATTATGCATCAACGTTTTATTTCTTCATGGCAGATGGGCAGAAAATATGTATGCAGGTTCAGATGTGGATTCACTGCTTGAATTATAGTCAGGCATGATGGTCATTATCACATGCTGGGGTTTTTTTTCCTTCCTTTCCTAGGGGAAAGGACCGTGCAGAGTCCTCAAAGTGTGGGAAGGAAAAAGCATTGTTTGCAAAACAGCTGATGCAGGCTAATATGCTTTTACTTTATAGCATATTTCTACACTAGTAACAGAATTACAAAAAAAAAAAAAAAAGCAGTGGAAAACATCTTCAAAAAATTATATAATCCATATTCTGCCCCCTGGAGGCATCAGTTATACCTTTATCCTTTCTGAGAAATTCTAGTAGGTCTTCACTGTATTCCAATGGCCCCACTGCCTTCTCATGAAATATCTGTTTGCTCCATTTTCTTGATTATCTAGTATCTGTCCTAAATCTTTCTTGTTGCAAATTAAACCCACTCATCTAGAGAAGAGATTATTCCCTTCTTTTTAAGAGTGTCATTATTTCCTCATTACATGGATGACTCATACTCTCCCTTCATCTCATTCTCAACAGATGTCTAGATAGCTCCAATTCCCTCAAATTCCCTTACCAGCAACCCTGTGCTTCAACCAATTCTCCTAATTTTTCAAAACGCTCCATGAATCTTCAGCTATCTCATCATGCTGGTGTGCTAAGCTGGAGAAGGTCCTCAACACAAAGTTGTCCGTGTTCTTCTCCCTTTCCATACCCATGAGTCTAACTCATATTTTGGATTCCAAAGCGAGTATACATATGTTGATAAAAGGAGAAACCCTACTTTTTTATTTATATCTCACTTTTCTGAGCAAGTGATGTTCCCTTGCATCCCAATTCACATATAGTTCTCCAAAGAGGTTTCAGATAGGCAAGTAAGTCTTAATGTTTATCACATATCATAACTTCCAGTTCCTTTTATTTATTCCCTCACTTCAGTATATTATTCATCTAAGAAATTGTTTGTTCCAGGCTTTATTCCTAGCATGTGTCATACTGATAGAAATTTTCCCTTGGGATGTTTAATATTCTATCTTTTAAAGAGCTTTAATTTTATGTGACTTGATTCAGAGAAAGAAAAAGGTTTTACAAATCTGCCTCGTTATAACACGCTCACCTCCAGTCCATCCTACATAAACAGAAAGTTATAAAAAAGCCTGATTTACACACAGTACTTTTTGTCTGTCTGCTTAATGTCATTACAGACTCAACATTTATAATGCTGTTGAAGGGCAGGTGTTGCCAGCAATGGGCTAAGTGGAAATATTAATGTGACAGTTTATTAATCAATTCCATCTCACAAACCCTAATGTAACAGAAAGAAGCATAAATAAATGCCTGATCTGTTAAAGTAATATATGGCTTTCACATTGAGACCCACTTTAGGGGTTGGCGCACATAGGACTCACTTTAAATTTCTTGGCAATTTGAAGTTCAGACTGCTAACACATTGAAGGATAATATACTAGCTGAAGGCATTAATGGTTTAAGGGTAGTTTGTGTTTGCATTTAATTTTCAGTGAAGTTCAGTACTGTTGAAAGGTGCTGGATCAATTGTGCTGGTTTTGAGCATATTTATCTTGAACTTTTCCCTATGGTCTTATCCACATGAAATGGGATTCAGCTTAGCTAATATCTAGGTAGGACCCCTGGTTTCTCAGTTAGTGAGGACCAACCCTAATTAAAAAGTAATATGGAAGATAGTAGGAATAAGTCTGTTGACTTACAGGGAAAGCTCAAAAGTAATCCTCCAGCTTTAAGATGGAATATCTACAGCTCTGTGCCCCCTTGACCATCCTCAGTCCCATGCTGTCCCATCCCCTGTGCTGACAGACCTCATGTCCATGTACTGCCTAAAATCAGACAGGGATGAATCCAGGTCTCCCTCATTTCCTCTCTCCTGTGCATACACAGACTGAAAGGGAACTGCACCATTCAGCTTGGACAACATTTTTGTATGGTGTGAAAGAGAACTGAGTGAGATAAAGTCTAAAGTCACATTCCTTGTCATATCATGCACAGATGTTCCATATTAAAAACTAATATTTACTGAAATAGTTTCAAAGTTGCATCAGAGTTCCTCAGAGCGCATTAAAAATAAGCACATGCAAAATATTACATTTAGCTGAGAGCCAGATTCCTTCACCAAAACTACACAACTGTTTCTCTGCTAACACAGTGAGCCAAATCAATCCCCTTCATCTAAACATCTCTGAACTCTGGGACTGGTTTTATCTGAGCCTGTATTTGGCCAAGTGATTGTTACCCTCCAGTGAGTACATAACCACATACAAAAAGTTCACAGCATGATCAGTTTATTACATGAAGAAATGTAATAAACTGTGATTTAAATTTAATAGCCTCAGACAAATTTGCCTGTTTGTTCAACAGAGTGAACTCTCAACCTCCGCTCACTTACAGAGATCCAAGATTCCTGTACTGCACACAGCAATCCAAATTGCCTCAGCAATTCATAGAATTATAAAATGGTTTGGGTTGCAAGGGACCTTAAAGACTATCTAATTACAATCCACTGCCATGGGCAGGGACACTTTCCACTAGGCCAGGTCGCTCAAAGCCCCATCCAACCTGGCCTTGAACACTTCCAGGGAAGGGGCAGCCACAGCTTCTCTGGGCAACCTGTGCCAGGGCCTCACCACCCCATTAGAAGTATTTGTTTCCCCTAACAATAAGTCACAAAAACAACAACAACAACAATAATATGGCAAATATGGCACATGTGGTTCTGATAAGACTGAGCCTCAAATTCCTATTTGATTAAGAGACCATCATATGACAAGTCCAGCAAAATCTGAAACCCAGGGAAAGTGCTTGATTTACAGCCCTAAGTGGATGTCTGCCATGATTTTTGCACACTTTGCTAACTTGGATGACCTCTCCTAGATGTATTTTCTGCAAACCAACAGATTTCACATGTTTTTAAATACGGTGACAGCCAGGAATTCATAAATAATATCTCCACTGAAATATAACTGCAATGTCTGAGCAGTTCTGGCTCCAGGCTGGATCTGCAGCAAAGCCAGACAGCTCAAGTTTATAGCAGCTCTCCCCATTCTGCAGCTACGCTATTAAAACAGCTCCACTTGTACTCAGCTGCCCAGACATGGACAGCTCAAGCTAATGGTACCTCAATACAAGCATGAAATACTGCCTCTTGTTAGGAAAAGTTACAGTTATGCATGACAAATTTAGGTAGGAGAAAGTGCACAAAGTACATCAGGCAAAGTGTGTACGTGAACACTTTGTTTCAAAAGAACAAAAATGATCTTGTAGGATTTGTGTTTGTCTTCGGTGTAATTCCTTCCCATCAGATGAGAATGTCAAACAGCATCCATGGACTGGAATAACACTTCACTCCTGGAACCCAGGCCATGCCCCCTGCACCCATTACACAGGACTTTAGGAACTACTCATTTTCTGTTTGGGTGCTAAATATAAAAGTCAAGCTTGCTGGAAATCCCTCTATTCCTTCTTGCTTCTTGGATTGTCTGAACTGTTATCCTGGATCAGAAATCATAGGAAAAACAAGATTTGCTAGACCCCAAGTTTGCCATTCTAGCCTTCAGCATGAAGAAGGAGAAGTAAGAAATAACAAACATATAAGGGGCTTTTCACAAGGCAAGTACATATTATCAGATACTTTGGTCACCATCTCCCTAAACTATTTTAATTTTTCTTCTGTTTTTTCCTATGTTTCCTGAACACCTACACTAAAGACACTGTATGCTGCTTGGGATACCCCAAAGCTTCTGATCTGAAATCACCAGTCCCAGACTGACTCATGCTAAAAACCTTTTTCTCTGCACATACATACACACACCCCCTGCACTGAAAATCATCAGAATCCACCATGTTCTGCCTAGTTACAGCCACCTGAGACAGTAACTGAGACCAGACTCCCTTGTTACCCATCTCATACTCAATAGATTTGCAAATAAAAATGTTCCATCTCTCTGCCCTGTAAGATATGTCATAGTTGACACAAGAAAAACTACTCAAAATCCTAAATCATGCCCCAAACAGCCATGTGAGATAAGACTTCCCAGTATGCATGGAAAATCTTACCATCTTCAGTATCTTGGGTGCTTGGAGCAACTTCTAAACTTACTTTAAATATTCCACGTAGGCACCCACACACACGATTTATAACTGTCCTAAAAGTTTTTTAAATACTTAGAGAAAAGTTACAGCAGCCACCACGGTACCTTCACCACAAGCAAGGACCTGGTATTCTGTGGGTGTGAGAACCACAGAAGGCAGCCAAGACCTTTTGGCCCCAAAAAAGGGAGTCCTGGGACTCACTTCACTCAAATGTGCAGCCCTTGAAATGAGAGATGGGAAAGTCCAAGACATCTCCCAGCCTAACAAGAAGGATCATTTCCCTGGTTTATCCACTCATCAGTTTCCAATTACTCAAGAGATGTATTCTTCTACCTCCCATCCCGGGAGAGTATCTGTTGGTATAATGAATCTCACAGCTATGCAAATTTTCTACTTGCTCAGCCGAAATTTGTGTTTCCTTTGTTGCATTCCATTACTCCTAAAAACCATTCTCAGCTCATCCTTCTGTTGGAAATGATATAATTTTCCTCATTAACTTTATTCATTAATTGTTTAAATTAACTCTTCTAATTAATTGTTTTAATTAATCATAATAACAAGCTGTGTAATCTTCTACTTTAGCCAGCACGTAGCAAAGTTTTTTTCACAGACTGCTGTGGTTAGAACAGTTTGGGAAAAGTACTGAAACTTTAGGTTTTGCTAAATCAACCTTGATATGCATTCATTAACAAAGCCTGAGGGAGAGATGTACTGATGAAAACTGGACACAAGGAATGCAGAATTTATAGACCACAAGGACATGGTGCAAAAAACAGAGAAAAAGAAGAGACTAAAGAAGACAGTTTAGCATTTGTACTGAAAACTCTGTCAGGGAAAAAGATAGTAAACAGGCTGAAAATGTGGATTAATTAGCATGGGAAGTGACAAATCAATAACCAAGAGAAGATAGAATTAATTAAGAATTGAGAGAATTGTGTACTTTGTAACCAATGAACATTGATTTCTTTGTTTGCTAAAGATAGTGAATAAATAGTGAAAAAGTTTTGTAAGTGGGTCTGCATCCAGGTGGAGCTATCACCATGGTGCTGTGAATAAAGTAATGTTTACTTTCTAATGCAAAAAAGTAGTGTTTGATTTAACCCAATGTTTCCAGAAACACTTCTAGGAGGAGTTGTTCATTCCCCTCCTAAACATTACATTTGCATTTCTAATGAATCACATGGTCCTTTTCCGCAGTGATGTTGTACTTTGGCCATTTCAACCTTTCACTGCTGTTACCAATCATGCCATTTCCCACTCCAGCTAGCTGGAACTAAGGGAGAGAAAGCTTTGTTAAGAAAAGGTAGAGAGAGCAGGTTGCTGCTGCACTGACAGCATGAATAGTTCTGCCTTCTGAGAACATTGTAATGAAAGGAGAGTACATTTTTCTAAGCACTAGAAAATTTCTAGTTACTTCTCCCTCCTGTGGTGTGTCCCTCCCTCCCTGTTACAGAAAGAACCACAATATAGGAGGCAACAATGTGTTGGTAGGGCTCGTGGTCTTGTTTGCTTCCATGGATATGTAAGAGTCAAGGAAATGCATCTTGCAGTAGAGAGCAAGCTAGTCTATAAGAATTATGCAAAAGCTCAGGGTCATCAACAGATGGACAGTTATGGCAGATCTGTGAAATTCAGGGCAAGGCCAGGCATGGGGAGTGAGTTACAAAACATCCACCTCATCCAGTGAGGGCAGAAAAGCTCCGGAGGCTCAGTCATGTGCCTGGCTGAGAGCAGTTAAGTGCTTGCTCATACCCTATGCACGCACTAGGAGCTGTGATGGCTTTTGATAAGACGTTTTCCAGACACTGACTGGCTCTTCCACCTTCAGCAGCTCTTATTAAAATTTTAATAAATTGGGTCAATAATTGCAGCAAAATCCCCCATGCTCTGACACAGTGCTAGGCTGAAAAAGGACAGGGAACAGCACTTGTCTGGAGGACATTTCAGTGCTACACAGGGCCACCTCGGCACTTGTAAATCTGGTCAAACTCAGTCTAAACATCATAGTTATGCTTCTGTACTATATGTTATGGAATAATTCGTGTTTTATTGGAATAATCTGTGTTTGATTGTAATAAGTCATGTTTTATTGTAACAAAACAGTATAAATTCACTCACGGTTGAGTGAGCAGAAACTATGCCACCCCTTTCCCATAAGCCGGGAAGGGACTCATTAGCAAGAGAATGCAGGGTGGCACTGAAAAAAGAATAGGTCTGCTATGGAGATAAGCCAGCCAACAACCCAGTGATCAATACCTGATATGCGTCTTATCTGCTCGTCAAGGGCGTACATCCCAATACCTATTCCAGTAAATCGAATCAAGCATCCTCTTCCAGGAAAGCTGTTCAACAGACTGGGTGCAGAGAAAAGAAGCCACATGATTATGCAAAGAAACCGGACAAGACAAAGAAGAACTAAATGATTCGCTGTCCAGCAGAAGAACTGTATAAAAACGACCACTGAAGGGACTGTATTTGTGAACCGTGGGGGACTCAGTGTGATAGAGGCTGAGTCTGTGGTTCACCCAGCTCTGATCTTGGGCTCAGAACTGATTTTGCTTGTGGCTTTTCTTGGATTTTGTATTTTGATTTCCCAATAAATCCCTTTATAAAATAATTGGCTTTTCATTTATAACACTTCTGAGAAATCCCATTACAGTCAGAGCTGCCATTCACCAGGGGCAGAAGTTTCATGGTGTGCTCCTAGCAAACAGTCAGTGAGCTGCTCCGGAGCAGCAAAGGCAGGCAGAAATCCCAGGAGCACAGCAGGCACATACAGCACATCCAGACAGCAGGCAGCTCTCAGGGAGGTCCAAAAACCAAATGCGCAGGTGGGCACACGGGTCTGAAAGGGCAATGTCCTTCTCTCATCTCATCCACCAATGCCTTGTTCATTCCTGTGATGGACCGCAAGCCAGAAAGATACATCCTAAATCCCGTCTTCATCAAGACAGACCAAACAAGCTAACAACATGATAAACTCTTCCCAGCATTGAAACCCTTTTCTTCTGTAGGAGATAGAAAAAATATGTGTTTTGAAACAAAAAATAGTTCTAGCTGCTCTTTGAAACCAAACCTTTTCTTCTCCTTTACACAGATGTTTCAAAGGAGTCCCAGCTCAGGTTGAAAGGCCAGATATTTCTACAGTACACATAACGGCATCAGAAATGGCTGTGAATCTGCTGGTAACTATTTGCCCTGTGCTGCACTCCTTCCAACAGCTGTATTTTGTCTTACTGATGGCAAGATTGATGCCTTATTTTGCCTGTAAATTACCGTGTATAGTCTTCTCTGCTATGTGCCTTTTTCCCTCACTGGCTCCGAAAACAGAGCCTGAGGAACAGGGAAGTTTTGAATGTCCAGCCCATATGGATCACTGTCTGCACTAGCAAACACCTCTTCTACAGAGACACTCTTCTTTGATTGAGGGTTCAGTATGAGAGGAAAGCTAATGTCCTTACAAACAATTTGATGGGCAACAGTGTGGGTGTTAACATCTTTGAAAGGGGGCTCAACGTCTCTGCTAACTCTGGGCAGCAGGTTTGCTGCAGGGTCCAGACAGCTCGGCTCCTATAAGAGACAATGCTTAGCACAAGCCCGAACATCTGAGCTTCGGGGTAAAATAGTAGGTTCGAGGGGGGAATATGTGGTAGGCATTTAGGGAAGGCTGTACCTTCCTAGTACCTCGGCCAACAGGGAAAGGAAGAGGGCAAGGTGCGCCCGAGAGCTTAGGATAGAAGGAGGCTGCACCCTCTGAAACCTTGAGAGAGAAAGCCCCATGGGTGTGTGCCCCGGTGGACTTTTTCCCTTTATTCAAATAGTTGCAGGATTCCTCTGTCTTCTTTTTAGACATAAACCTCTGGCATTTGTGGATTTTCCTGACAAGTCCAACCAAATCTGCTGTCATTATGAAGAGCTAATTGAGCAAATTATGCTTTTATACAATACAGCATTCCACAGAATATTTTTCTTCTTTTTTAAATATAGGTAAAATATTTTAATCTGTTCTCCATATGCAAATCTATGACACTAGTGTTATAAATATATGGTTTAATTCAAGTTTTTTATTAAGAAACATGTTATTTTTGTGTGAAATAAATCCAGAGATACCCCCCTTGTACAGAAATCAATGCGTGGGCGGGTAAGCAGCTGGCATGCCAACCTTCCCCCTTGACAGAACAATAGGACTACATCTCCACATCAATGTGGGGTGGACCACTACTTGGGAGAAGCTGATAACGTCAAAGGACAAGAACCAGCACCAATATAACAATCACAAGTGCCCATCAGAATCAATTCATCCAATCACTCCACCTTCCCAGAATTCTGACACTCACTGAGAAACCAGAAACCAAGACATGTTTGCCTAGCAAGAACTTCAGGAATAATTCATGGACAGATTCAGAGATGAGACCAGATTTACTGGAATTCTATTCTACATACACACCAGGTGGAACGAAAACCCATCTGCATATTCAAAGAATGAACTAGACAATCACCTAGCCTCAAGGCACAAAATCCCTATAAAACTGGCCTTCGAAAGATGGCTGGCATGAACCAGGGCAGGGGCTACAGTCCGGTGAGACTGTGTCCGAATTTTTGTTTCACCTGGTTCTGATTCCCCAGGTTAGAGCTGACCGTTGATTGTGGCTTTACTCGATTTTTCACTTTGTTGTTTTTCCAATAAATTTCTTAACCGAAAAATATTGGGGAAACTGTCATTTATAACACTAGTTTGTTTCTTTTGTTTTCTTCCTTGTTTTTGGGTTTAAATCACTCTGTCAGAAAAATAACTGTTGGTGGGTCTTTTAAAGCTAGAGTAGTTCAATTTTATGGGAAGCTATTCTAGAAGTGTACAAAGGAGGACTTGGTAATTTAAAAGTGCAAACTGAGATTTAGACTTGTACCTTCAAAGTCCCCTATCAAACTACAAACCAGTTTAAACTATTGCTCAGACTGTCAAACATCTCTTCTCTGAAGAGTTCAGGTTGCAGAAATGGTCAGTCATCTTCTGCTGAATATTTGCAAAAATTTCCATTGTTACCTCACTCTAAAAGGGAGCAGAGTTCAAACTCTTTGAAGCACCAACTAAAGAACCTCACAAAGAACATTCCTCTGACCAAAAGTGTTGCTTTTCTAAGTGTTGCCTCTGCAGAGCAAAATACTTGAGAAAGAGTAGCAGCAATTGTGACATCCAAAAAGGTAATGTCTCCTGTCAGGTAAGCAGTTTTAAAAAAATTCATGCTGTCCAACATGTTGAGGGGTTTTTGAGATTTTTTTTGGTTGGTTATTTTTTTGTTTGGTTGGTTTTTTGCCAGAGGAAATTGTCTTTGCTTTAAAGCATCTGATGATGTCTGCTTTCCTTTTGTTTTCTGACATCTGCTCTGACATTCCAGTACTTTGCGAATTGTGTCACAAAATTAGTTTCTGACAAAAGCAAATTCACTCCTTCCATCAAGAATAAAACCAAGCCTCTACAGCTGCAGCTACAGTAGACTTTCACCATCACAGTCTAAGAAAAGTACCCTCAACTGAAATTCTGATTTGAAGGTTTAAAAACAGGCTTGTCTCTGCAACAAAAAATGGACATGCACAAATACATAAATTTATAGAATAAATGTATAGTGTTATATATGTGTAGTTAATTCGTGTTTTATTATAACAACTATGTATGTGGTTAAAATAAACTGTATCCCTTAGCTAACCCCCCGTACAAATTTTGTTCACTGTTAAATAAGCAGGAACTATGCCATCCTCCTCCCGAAACCAAAAAGATAAGGTATTTTGCAGCACAATGCAGGGTGTACCAGGACTTCCATGAAGCTGGGCGAAGCCAAGGACTCAGCCATCAACACCAGATAAGCATCATATCTACTCATCAAGGACATACATCCCAACGCCCCAAGAAGATGTAATCAAGATTGTGTACCTTGTCGGAACTCTTCATCAAGCAAACCTCAGAAAAAAGAAACCTATCTGCATATCCAAAAACTGGACTGAACAATGGACAGCCTTGGGACACAAAGAACGGTATAAGAACTGGCTTCAGAAGACTGCCGGTGTGAGCCGTGGGTGACATTGGTACTGGAGAGACTGTGTCTATAGGTTCACCCAGCTCCAATCCCAGAGTCAGAACTGCCTTTTGATTGTGGCTCCACTCGATTTTCATTTTGTCATTTTCCAATAAATGTCCTAAATGAAAGATTGGAGAATCGTTGTTTATAACATATAGCAATGCTTTTTGTGTTTTACTTTCACCTAAGCTTCTAATTATCATAGGACAAAACAAGAAATATAAGTTGAAGCCCCCTGAAAACATCAGTGACAAGGATAAACAACAACTCAGTCACTGGTTGTGAAAAAGTCATGCAAAAAATGAGAAAAAACTAAACCAAATGTTTTCACTGGAGCAACGTCATAATTTTCTGGGGTTTTTTTTCTGACAGCTTATCAGAAAGGAGTCCAAATAGCAACTCAAATTGTGGTTTTCTATGAGTTCTTTTTAATGATAAGGAGTAAATGGTAAAAAAAGTAATGTAAAAGAGGTTCATATTCATTCATGTTGGATCACAGCCAAACTCAGCTGCAGACTTGGACTCCAAATATGCCAAAGTTCAGACATAGAAAAAACATTATTCATTCTAATTTTAATAGAATTATTTCTAATTCCCTTTTTCTGGCTTCTGCTGGGAACGGAACAAAGAAATCCCAAAGGAGGCATTTGTTGTACCGTCCATTTATACACTTGCACAGGAAGGGAAAATACTGAACTCTGCAATGTGCAACAAGACTGTAAGTCAGAACTGCAACTGGAATCCCAATTCCATGTGTAATGAATGTAATGGATAAATTTGTGTATATAATATTGTACTACGGATTTGGTTTACTAAAAAAAGCTGCTCAAGGGCGTCTCTAAGATTCCAGAGTCCACTGTGCTGGCAAACATATTTGCAACTGAAACGACAAGGCCGAGCTGGAAGATTGCCTATTCATCAAGGGTGGACCTTCACTTCACAGCTCCTCAACATGTGATATCAATCCTGGTGGAGATCCAGGACAATCACATCACCCCTCCTAAGATGGATTCCAGGAAGACTATCAAGCAATCCTTTCATGCAGACTCCTTTCAAGAAAAGAACTCCTTTCAAACCTTCATCTGGAAATTGAGAAACACATGCAGACCTGGACTTTAAATGGACTTGGCCTTAGGGTAAAAAAACTGTATAAAACCCACATGCTAAAGCTTGGCAGATGTGGTCGAGGTTAGATGGTACCCTTGTACTGTCACTCTGTCCACCCAGCATTCGATCGATTGTTGTCCCATTTTTATTGTGGCTTTTAATTCGGTGTTGGAAATTTTGCTAAATAAATTCTGTTATTTTGAATTAGCTTCTAATAATTTATAACATGTGCTTGCAGACCTTTAGCTATTTTAAATGTGCAGTCTTCACACTAAGCTAGCACGAGATTTTTCGTTTGTACTCAAACACAACACAATTTTCAGGAGCTGGGTAAGGAAGCAAAAGCTCTCCTGGAGCCTTGCTACTACTGCTTGCCTCTATTTCTTTTGTGGGTAGCTAAGGAAGGGATGCCTAGCCTTGCTGGGCAGGATCCTTGCACATGCAAGCCTTGTGCTGCTCCTCCCCTGCCCCTGCTGCTTCCTGGCACTGCTCATGGGCTCCCAGGGCAGCCCCAGGGCTTTCCACCTGAGCTCTGATCCCAGCTCATCCCACAAAGCATGCAGGGCCTAACAGGATCTTACCGTAATGCTTCTTTCCATCCATTACTATCTTCCCAGGGATACACTTTCTCTCCATCAATGAGCAAGCAGGAAGAATGCAGCTGTTGCAATTTCATACATTTAGATGTATCAAATCATCAAATGACTACAGCACTGAGATCTAGGACTGAAAGCCCCTCCACTGCTGCCTAGAACAGAGCATCTTAGCATCTCCTGCTGTTGCTTAACAGCTTCCATTAAAGATTAAGTACCTCAGAGAGCAAACCAACTACAGTAAGGATGATAAAAACACATCCAGCAAGAACATTTCATACCACTTCCCTCTCCTTCTTGGCACTGAGGCAACCGTATGCTCTGTGTTTTAAGAGGGAAAAAATCAAACCCAAATTAAAAACCCCAAGCCCATTATTTTCACATCTTATTTGCATAACAGATGAATAGTTTCTAAACCAAATCACATCAATAAGCCCATTACCATCCACAGTAAGACATTGGAAGGACACACTTTGCAACACAAAAGAGGAAAATCTCTTGCTTCTCAAAGATATGTGCCTCCCTTGACCCTTGCCTACACTAAGTAAGGGTAAAAGGGGCCTGAACAGTGAGTTGGGAGGCCAAAGCAACCACACATGTTATGGCATGGGTCAGACACCCATGACATGGGATCTGTTCACTGAGATCCCATATACCCACCAGAAAGGTGTCTAGCTGACAAGGACTGTCAAGAGGCAGGAAGGATGTGACAACTAGAACTGGTGCAGAACACAAGACTTTTTAGCCAGCACCTGCCTTCTGAGATACCTGGTGGATACTAAAACATGCTGCATTTGTAAGGAGCTGGCACTGCTCACGGTGCTGCACAAGCTGCAGGAGAATATAAACTGATACAAGTCAGCATAAAAGCTCTGCTGATTTATACTGACTGAAAACTGGCCCCAAAGATTTTGTTACCTAGACAACCAGAAGGAAACTAATTCTTCCAGTACCACAGGAATTGGCAAGATTGAGCTGTTTACAAAGTCTGCTCTTTAACAACATTTTCCCTTTTTTTTTTTGGTTTATAAATTACTTGGGCCTTTGCATAGTAAGCTGAATTAAATTTGTCATGGTTAGCACAGATATAATTCACCTCATTAAGGAGCGGTACAAACTTATTTTCTGATGAATTCTCCAGGCTTGCTAAGCAAAATAAGGCATTTGGTGCTTAAAGCAGGTTACAAACAATGCCATGGTTAAAGTACTATCAGCCTGGTCTGTATCAGATTCCTCAGGTGTTTTTCAGACACAGCATACAAGGTGCCTGTTCAAACCCATCCTGGAACATGTAGAGATGAGGCCCCAGAGCTCTGAAGTGCTGTGACATCATGGTCACAATCCAGGTTGCCCCCAGGACAGAGGTTTCTGCCTGTTGATTCTGCTGCAAGAAAGAGGGAGCTGGTTTCCTCTAACTGCCTTTATTTACTGGCTTTATAAAGGATGCCATGGCATTCCTGAAGCTCATAGCGCACCTTGTCTTGAAAGGTTTGACCACACATTCTTCCACAAAGTAAATGGTGTGACTGACTTCAGTTGTGCTTCAGAAACTGGAATGGCCTTCCCTGAGCTTCCCTGAGCTCACAGAGAACTCGCATCTGCAGACAGTGAAGACTGGGCTGGTTCACCCATCATCATTGCCTGACCTCCCCTTGTGTCCTTGTAAGGCATTGCTGCTGGCTTCAGCAGGGCCTGAACAGAACTGCAAAGAATTCAGCAGTTGCTCCAAAACTCACATCAGCCTTTGGATGGGCAGAGGCCAGCTTAGAGACCTGTGGGATCACAATGGGAGTTTTGGAAGGAAATTCCCCATTTCAGCTACAAGGGACATAGTCCTCCTATCCTGGACAAAAGATGGGAGAAAAATATTTCTAAATGAGTTCCTTCTTAGTCCCTTGCATGCTCATTTCTGTGGGAGAAAACAATTAGATCCTTGATAATTAGATCAGCAATCCTTTTTCTCCCTCTTTCAATTGAGAAATGCATTATAAATATTTTAAAAAACCGTCCTCATGAGGTTAAGGAAAAACTAGAAAATTCAATACGCAGAACAAAAAAAATGGAATAATACAAGAAATAAATTTGTTTGTGGGTCTAAGTGGAAAATGAGAAGTTTTCAGCCTTCTAGTTCCAGCAATAGATCTTATCTGCTTTCTGTATTTATACAAAAAAAATTTAAAAAAAAATTAAAAATGGAGAGACAACCACAGTAGCACAGTCCCTGCTTTAAAAACTGTTCCAAGCAGCAGCACACAACCTTTGCTAGAGTGTTTACACCTTGGAAAAGCAGCTTCATTGTGGAGAACGCATGAACAATATGCAGCAGGAGAGGCCTTTAGCCTCCTGGGGAAGGTCTCTGCTAATTACCTGGGGCAAAAGGAGCACAGCTTTCTTCATCTTCATTTGGAAGAGGAAATCATATTTGGTACGGACAATACACACCTCACTGAAGTAGTGAAGCTACTAAAACAAAAGTTGCCTGGAGCACCAGCTCGTCTTGCTGGCTGCTCTTGCAATCCACCAGGAAATGTAGAAAACCCTTGAGGAAGCTTTTCATGACACCCCTCAGCTGTGGGACTGCAAGAGATCAGCTTTCACTCCCTTATGGCTGTGACACACAGCAGACAGCCAGACCTATGAAATGGAAGGGGTTCAGTGTTCTGCTGAACCAGGTTAGTGCTGATGCTTCATGTTCAGGCAGGATGTTTTACTCAGAGACCCACATCACACCACATGAATATTAAATTCAAAACCCTATTACGTGCCTCTGTAATGGAAAATTCCTTTTATTTCACAGAACTATAGGGGCTTGAGTGAAGGAAAGCCCAGTTAGTTATAAATAATTCACCCAAATAATGAAGCAGGAAAGGAATGGTTCATGTGCCATTCTTTCATGAAAAATGGTCTCTTTTTGTCTTTCTCTGCAATTCAGATTTCTTTTTTTTTTTTAAAGCAATGCCTATTTTCTGTCAAAATACTCCATAAAATTATTGAATGCCAAGTTTTCTTAGCCAACCAACATGCTAAATTTTTTTAAGGAATTGGCCCGTATAAACCCAATCTTTGGCTGACTTTCCCGAAAACCTTTGAAAAACTCATTTTGCTCCCCAGATCATCCACTTAAGGAATGGGTGGGAAGTTGAGCAATGTATCTATTGCTTCTATCTCCAGTTTCCCTGGTATTTCACTGGTATTGCTACACTGGTACACACAACAATGTCATAGTTACCTGCTGGGCTAGACAAACTCATAAGAGTTCAGGTGGAGCTGGAATGCCTCCACCCTAATTTCTGCCTCTATGGGACACAAGCTAAACCTGCCCCCAATATATTAAAATTTGGGTTCTGTAACACCAAAGCTCATAGGTTCCAACCCTTAAAACACCCTAAAGAAATAATACAAACATTTCAGAAAACAGAGACACATTTTGGCCTTCAGACACAGTTCCTGCAATACAGCAGCTGCTATGGAGTATCACAAAGTCTGTATCTGTACAGTGCCATGATCTCTGTCCTTGGCACAGGGGCAAAGTCAGGGACAGGGGTGTGACTGAGACATTCTGTGCTCCAGAAAGAGGAGCAGCTGGGTACAGCGTCTGCAGGAGCACCCACGGGGGCTGCTCTAATTTAAACTGGCCCCTGAGCAGCTCAGAAGCTAAAGAACAGAAGCAGATATGCCTCAAGCCACTGTTGTACTCTCTTCCTGAAGCTGCACCTTTGGAAGCACGGCACAAAATAACAGCAGATTGTAAGAGGGCCAGGAATAAAGCTCGGCAGAACAGTCTCCTCACCCAACAGTGTCTCTTACCTAGACACCAACAACCCTGAAATTGCACCCTGCTGCAAGTCAGCATTGCTTGCTGTGTCACCTAAGAGAAGAGGGAAATGTCTCAGTTTCTGGTCATGTTTATCCCAGCTCTAGTACTGACTAATGTCATTTCACCACCACAGCATTGCTTTGGAATTACTCTCTGGAAACCAGGAGCAATCAGCCTCTTTTAGCACACAGAACTGATCAAAATTTGAATTTTGATCTTGGGATCATCCCAGACAGAGCAATCAGACTTGAATTTTTTTCTAATCAGAAGAAGAGGGTTAAACAGGTAACAGGCAAAGAACTCTGCTGTGCCATACAAATAATGAATCTTACTCAAGAACACTGTACTGACAGCAGACTGAGCCTGATGGATTACATTGGCTGTCAAAGAAACTGCTCTTGCCTAATAATACATGCTCTCTATGGGGAGAGCTGGGAATGGGGGAAGCGGGAGAGAGAGGGGAGCAAAAGAGAATTAAAAAGCAATTCAGCATTTATCCCACAGCACGGTGAACACACAGAAGCTGAAGCAGGAAGCTGGAAAGTCTCTCATGATTCACACAAGCTGTAAGACAATCTCCTGGACGTTCAGCCCTGCAGGTGAAAGACTTTGGCAAACCCAGAGAGGAGAAAAGCATTCTTATCTGCTGCTGCTGACTGCTTCTATCTGATGGTGGGGCACAAGTTCTATCTGAGCAGACTTTGTTTCTCATCTGGACTCACTCACTTCATGTCTGGAACTGGAAGGAATGGGATGGCCTCCAGATACATCTCCAGATACAATTCAGGTTCAAGTCCTTGGACTGTTCAGGATTTTATTTCAAACCAACTCAGCTTCTCCTGTAAATTCAAAAGTGATTCTCTGGAGATACAGGTTTGCAGAGCCTTCTGTGAGCCATAGCATTTCTGGGAAATATGATGTATTCTTGGGCCTAATTACTGACAGATTCAAGCACACAAATAGATCTCTGGTCTTCAAATAATCTTAAACAGAAAATCAGAAAATCTTTGTTTATTGGCCAAAATGATCTCAAAAAACTGAGCCTGCAGTGCCTACAGCATGCAAATAAAAGCATTTCTCTAACCACCTCTCTTGCCCTTCAGTAGTGGCCACACTGCTTCTCCTTGCCAGCTACAAAATAGAATGAAAACCTGTTCCTGAGTTTTCAGATATGGAAAGGCAGCATCGCATCTTCAAGCCCCTAGAGCTGGCTAGCACAGGGCACACCGACCACATGATGAGAGGGCATTAAAAAGTTCCCCATTTAAACAGGAGCTTTCCTGAGCCCACCACCCACCGTGTCTGCACATTTGGCCTGGGAACACCCATCTCACCTCAGGAATCTCTTAGCAAGTTATTTACAGAGTTTCCTCTGCCTCTGGGGAAGAGAGTGAGCACACAGGAGCTAATAAGTGTGAAATCAGCACTAAAGGGGTTTTCATGCAGCTGGTGTAGTCCTGAGTGAAAGGCAGCTTCTCCTACATGACCTTATTTCTGTGGGTCTTCCCGTTGCTGCTATGAAGGCAGCCATAAACCCTTATCTCACATGGGTGTTACAAGTGCATCAAGGTCTTCCAAGTGCTGTGTAATCAAGTAAACCAGTAAACCACAAGAATTTGTTTTGAAAGCAGACTAATTTTTGTATTTATAATAACAAATACAAAGAAACTAAAATAATGACAATTTTTATGGTTTGGTTTGGATTGGAGGGTAACTAGTCATTTTGTGAAGACAAGAAGAGCAAGAAAGCTGTATTTTAGCCTAATTAATCAGGACTAATGAGCCCCTAAAATCTTGTTTCTCTCAGTCAGCACACTATCAGCAGTGACACTATAGTAGCCTGTTCTCCATCAAAGAGCAGCCCAGGGGCCATCTAATGACACTCCAATGTGAGTGTCTCCGAGTTTTTCCATGAAGTAAAGCTTGCCTAAATTTCCAGACCAGATGGTGGAACTGTGAGACAAACTGTCAGATGGCTGTGAAGTGCTTAATACAATTAAGGATATGCAATCTGGAAACGCCCTGGGCTCAGACAATTTGTCCACAGACCTCTGTAAAGCTTTCAGAAACAAATCCAAATCCACACAGTCTCCTTCTGAACAAGCTTAATGATTTTTTAGCCAACAGCAAGGGAATCCGAGATCACAGGAAGCAAACAGAGCCCCTGTCTGATGCCTTCTCACCCCCGTAATCGGCAGGACAGAAAAAGAGCAGAACATCATCTCAGGAAGAACTTCACTGAAAGAGTTTAAGCATTTGAGTGCACTGCCCAGGGTGGTGGTGGATTTGCCATCCCTGGAGGTGTTCAAGAAACAGCTTGTGAAAAACGAGGTTCACCTTTTTGGAAAAATTTAGAAGTTTAATAAAAAAATTAAGAAAATAGACAATTAGGAGAGATAAAATCAAAATACATTTTCTCGGCTGAGAGTGCCTGGCACAGAACCAGCCAGCAACACGCGTTTTAACAAAAGTTTTCCCTTTAAAAACATCTGCTTGATGCATATTCAAAATTCACATGCATAATTCAAACATTCCCTTGGATGTAAGAATCCCTTTGTCCAGTCTCAACCTCCCCCCGCAGACACACTCTCTCTGGCAGACCCGTCTTCCTGGCTCCACTCCATCTGATAACACAGGTCCATAAATTCTTCTCTTGGGGCTCTGGTCATCTCAGTTGGACAAGATACTTGACAACAGAAGTTTAATTGCTTCCTTAGTGTTCTTACACTAATATACTCATCACATTTCTAAATTCTATCAATAAAGAAAATACAGTACAATCTTCTTGCATTCTACATACAGTATTCATTTCAATATTTGTGAAAAGCCAACTATATATTATGCATTTATAACAAGCTGGACATGGCACTTTGTGCTGTGATATAATTGATAAGGTGGTGATTGGTCAAAGGTTGGACTTGATGATCTTAAGAGGCCTTTTCGGACCTAAATGATTCTGTGATCAACAGTGGACAAACATCATGAAATAGAATCAGTTTCTCAATAGCAAACATTTTGTGCTCATAGTGCTTTTCATCCAAGCAAAGGAAACATTAATTCTCTCTATGGTCCTCAAAGACTTGCAATTACACCACCTGCACAGACAGGGAAACTGAGGCACATTGCTCCACAGCTCATCTCCATCCAGCAGACCAGTGGGAGAGCAGCACATTCTGGGGCCACCTTCTCTTTACTCACTCTGTCCTCCCTTTCTTTGCTTTCCATCTGCACCAGCATCAGCCTAAGGAAGCAGCTCCCAAACCCCTAACATTTTCACAAGCTCAGGAAGACAGCTTGCCTTTGACACCAAGCGAGACAGAGGATGCCCACAGAATGGGAAAAGCCCACACCTCCCGCTTCAGAGCAGGTGATCTGAGTGGAGAGTGACTGTGAACAGAATCACACAAATACATGGCCCCAGCTACCCTCTGTCAATCATTTCACCAACACACAGATCCCAGTACTAGGAACAGGAGCACCCAGTAGCAAACATTCCACGTGACATTTTGCACTGAAATATTTTGTCTGCTCTGGAGTAAAGGGAGAGAGCTACTGCCTAAAACATACACTTACAAGTGAAGGAAGAAAGGAAAAGGTTGGAGGAGAGGCTGAGCTGCTGTAGCACATAAGCGAAAAATTAGTGCCCATAGCAGAGTTCAAGATCTCCCACTTCCAGGTGTGCTTTGTGATCTGTTAAATGGCAACAGGGAGATGATCACAACACCATAGTGGGTGATGCAAATCACAGAATCACAGAACTGTTACTGTTGGAAGGCACCCCTGGAGATCATCTAGTCCAACCCCCTGCTAAGGCAGGGTTACCTCACATCAAATCCACTCTAGGCAGAAATTTGTTCTCTTTGATCTCCAAACAAAAATACATGAAGGGCTTGAGAGTGCTTAAAAAACTTGAGGTACACTGTACATAAGGCATATTTCCTGTGTTTCCAAAACAAGCAGAGAAAACCCAAAATATTCAGTTTAAAGAAAATTGTGTTAGATCTGGGAAATAAACTATATATAATTGCATGGCTAGAACTAATACCTGTGAGTGCCCAGAGCCATGAGCTCTTGTTCCATGACTACCTTAAGCCAACATAGCCACCAGCTGCTGCCAAAACACAACTTTCCCACTTCACACTCCTGTCACTCCTTCCCATTCACACCAGCAACTAGGATCTACACCATTTATGAATGCCAGCAAGACTGAAGAAGCAGAGGTGGGAGCAAAACTGTGGAATTAATTGTGGCATTGTCATCCCAAATGAAATTCATCTGCCTTTAAAAGATACATGTTACCTCTTTTCCTATCCCTCACACTAACCTTGCAGCCCATGTCTGACTCTTCCTGCCAAAATGGTGTGTGCCTCCTCTCTGGGCTGAGCTTGACAGCCCCTAACATTTCCTTTGGACCCTGCAGCTCGTGGAAGAGGTAGCTGTGCAGCCATACAAGTCCCATACTTACTACTGCTCAACAGCCAGATGGGAAAACATGTCACAGCACAGCTGAGAACTGTATTGAGAACTGTATTTGTTGCACATGCTCAGATAAACAAATAAAGTTAATCTTCAGTTCCTGCTCCACCAACTCCTGGGTGTTTGTTTTCACACATTTCTTTCTGATTGGGGTATTTGATTGTGTTATAATTACACCTACAGGGAACATTCTTTTCCACTGTGCAAGATTCCTTATGTAGCTATTCCTGGTTAAACGGCCACACACTACGCTTGACAGCACACCTCAAAAAGCCAGTGAAAACCTGCTACTACATATTTGAGTATGTCTAATAAATGGAAATTGTGCCTGCAAAAGCAGAGCGAGGAATCTGATGCTAGAGTACAATCAAAGAGCAAACAGGCTGCAAGACAGTATTTCAGGCTGGAAGACCCCATCTACCTAACATGCCAGAAGGTGAGAACTCAGCCAGTAAGTGTATCTCTAATAAAAGGAGGAACAAACCCAGAGCCTGCAAATGCTAGTCAAAGGCACCTTACAACCTTTAAACCCAGGTGGTTGTGGCATACCAAAACTAAAAAGATCACATGCATTCCTGCCTTAAATATCTCAGTTTATATCTCTCCCAGAAAACTGGGAGGGTAACAACACAACTTTGAGTGTTTGGGATGTTAGGCTTGCTGCTGAACGCAAGACAAGTGCACAGGGAAGTAAGGAGAGCAATTAATTACCCTCCCTGCTGCACGTGAGCTCAATCAATCAGGAACTAGTTGGGAGCCCCTCCTCCTAGAAACAAGTTACAAGCTGCCTCATCCAAAGAGTGGGGAGAGTATGGACTCCCTGCCACTTCCTACAGCTCAGGTTCACCACATCACTCAAGCTGGCAGATGCAGCACCAGACACAAGAACTGCAGGAGCCAAACCAATTCGAAGCATCGTTGTTCCCAGAAGACTTTTCCATGCTTCTCCTTGAATTATTGATGCACTCAGCTGACAGGCTTAAGGGGGTGAGAAGTGACTTGCTATGACCTTACACATGAGCACATGATTCCATTCTTTAGAGCTGTCATGCAGTGTTAAATTCATAGCTTTCATGCAGGTTATTTGTAAATGAGTTCAATAGACGCTGGAGCTTTCTTCAGTGTTACATGGGCAGCTGCACAAAGCTTGACAATGCTCGAGACACATTCTCTAATTTCCCTGATACATATTTGTCATCTTCTCACAGGACCTGTCACACATTTCTCATGAGCTCCCTGTGCTCCACCTGTCAATATCTCACCCTGCATGGATGTCTGTCAAAAACCGCACAGCTCCAGGCTGTGCCTTTAGCAAGCAACACTTCAAGAGAACACAAGCTTTGAGCTTCCTTCATTTGCACCACTAGAGGGATGCTAAAATGGGAACTGGGAAAATCAGCTCGGCTGAGGTATTTAAGGGAGTAACCCTAGGTCAGAAGTATGAGACAAAGGGTTTTAGGCTCTGCCAATTCAACTAAACAACGCTGTGGTCAGGGCCCAAGGGCTTTGACATTTTCATCTACAAAATCTTAAATTTTATTAGGCTTTCAGTATTTGGGTTTTTTTTTCTCTTGGCAAAGGTGCATTTGTAAAAGAAGCAGCATTACAACTAAGCTGGAAAAAGCAGTCTCTCCCTGTTTCACCCAAACATGCACAAAGGACATTAAACACATGGCAGCAGCCAATAGCCGTTTGCATTATCAATATTTTCTAATCTGTCTTCCAGCAGGTCAGGTGGAAAGAAAGAGTCTCTGGGGTTTCTTCAACAGAAGTTTGATTGATCAGCTCTAGCTGAACAAAATTGTTCCTGTAAGTGCTTCTGTAAAAAAACTAATTACAAACCCCTACTAGACTGTATTTAGTTTATGCATTTAGCAGTGACATCAGCACCAGCTAAATCAGGCTGGAACAAGCAAACCAACCTCTGGCACAGTATCTACTGGAGAAAGTATATTAGACTTCTCTTTGTTCACAGATTTTTTTCTCTTGTCCCCAGCCCAGTGATCCTTTGTGACAACGATTTATAGAACTAGCAGTCTAAAGGGGGTCATTGCAGGGCAAGGAAGTGTAAAATGAATATGCAAGAGGCCACTGGAGATTAGCTTAAACTGAGATTCATGTTTTACAATTATCACAGTAAATTCAGGAGTTCAGAGGAGACACCACTGTGCTTTACTACTAAGCATGTCAGAGTGATTTAGAAGTGACCATTTGTCATGCTACAAACAACAACTTAGTCTTGAAATCACCTTGACTTACAATACTTGCTGCTTTAAACATGAGCTGTGATGATGCACCTTCCACTCTGCACCTCTCAATTCTCATGAGAAAACACAGCAAGTCTGAGTATCTCAGCAAGATACTTGCAGAAACATCCCTTTGCTGGGACTGCTAAGGAACCTTCACTCAGGAAAGAAAGGAGAAATGAACACCAAAGAACAGAAAGTCTCTTTGCCTTGATTTATTCTCCAGTTCACATTCTTAGGCACTGAATTTCCATCTTCCACATAAAATGATGTATTTATTACTATTTATTTTCCAGATATCCCAGAATATATACCAAGAACTTTTTTTACAAAGAACTCTGAGCCCAAGAATATATCTAAGGGGCTGGGTACCAGCAAACCCACACTTCTCTGCATTTCCTTCTTAGCCTTGAGCACTAACTATAATGTGGGTCTCTCAACTCTTGTTTCATAGACATGTCCAAGGACTCCAAATGTTAAACATGTATGTGAGGCATAAGAAGACCACATGCACTCCACACTACTGCAAAAGTAGCTGATGGACTGCAGATTTAAACCAGTGCTTCTGCATTACTGATGCTTCTTTTTCTGTTTTCCTGGGGACTCTAAAGGTGTGTGTATTTATTCCGGGAAGAATCCAAACAAGTTTCATTCATTTGTTCTACAAAACTACAATAGCTGAGTCATTCTTTAAAAGCTTGTCTTTTTTAGTGTTTATCCTTCATATGTACTTATTCATTTACCATAACTAGGAATGGATCACTTTTTGTTTACTTGAAGATATGAACATTTCTATTTCCCAGAACTGTCTGAAATAGAAATTTCTCAGGCATAATCTCCTGGAGCATATTTTTGGGCACTAGTAGCTTCAACTTTGAAGCAACTCTGCTTTAACTGTAAAACCAAATGCAAAGTTAATTAGTTGTTGTTTTGTTGTTCGGGTTTTTTTTACAGAGAAGCAACAATCTACCACTGGCCTGATTTATCCCACTACTGGAATTGCCTCCACCAAAAGAACAGATGCAATTAAGCAAGAAGTATGTGCAATTTTCAGTATGTTGCTACATTTTTATTCCATTACAGCCCACTTGAAATATCCAGAGTCTGTTTTTACACTGATGATAATAAGACTTTGTATTTGTGCTACCAACAAACATCCTACCATCCCTTTGGGAGGCTGTGAGGGAGGGTACAGAGTTAAGCAGCAGAATCCATACTGGAGTAAAGATGGAGATACTGGATCTCCCCATTCCTCTGCCTCACACATTCCTGAATCATGTGTTTTCAAAAAAAATTTAAAATCCTCTTCTTTAAAATCTTCTTGGGAAATGTGATCAGTACATTTACATCAGCCTCGTTTTCTCTGGAAAGGGGGTTCATGTAACCACACTTGTTGCCAACCTCTCTCCCAAGGACCCTTCAAATCTGCTAAGTGACTTTAGACAAATCTAAGAGGATTTACAGCCTCAGGGATGCTCCTTACATTCCTGCACTTTTTGGAAACCAACAATTGAGCAGAGACCTTCAGGCTGTCATCTCCAGAGAGGGTGAGCACTGTTTACACTCTGCTCTTCAGCACAAACATGTTTACATGTGTATACGCATGTAACATTCAGACATAAATACACATTTAGTGACAGACTAACCAGCACATGCACAGCACTGGGTCAGCTATTTCCTGCTTTTTTGTCCCCCTAAATCTAAAAACTATGCATCTTTCTATTTCAAATAAAGAATTTTCTTTTTCTGAAACTAGAAAATATACCTTTCTTTTTCACTACTATTTCACTAACTATTGCTCAGTTATTTACATTTTTATTTTATCTTATTTGATGAAAAGCTGCTTCCTATCAAACTTTCCAGACCCAAAGCCTGATGGCTTTGTCACCTCCACCACTAGGTGCAGTGTGGCAGCTAAGTGCCACTGGGTATGGTGTGTGAAGTTGTTATAATAAATAGCTTCAAATCTGATCTGGATCAGAGAAACAACCCTGAAGCAAAGAAAATTCAATTACTCCTTTCTAGTTTCAGGAAGATCAAATCATAAGGCATTTGAAGACAACATCTCTTCTGCTTGGATCCCTGACATTAAGAAAAAACACAACAGGAGAGAACAATGAGACAGAAACAGAACTGCTACTCTGGAATAAGACTTGGGAATAGTGATGCTTCTCCACAGAAAACTACTGATGCTCAAATATGAGCAATGGACACCACAACACGAACCCCATGAATGGACACCCATTACATGAGCAGGGCTATGAGCAAATAGAGATGCGTGGATTGTGATGGTCTTTTCATTTCCCTTGTGTGCTCTGTCACCTTTCTGAGGAGCAAAACAAACTGAATCTCCACAGAAACATCAAGCCCTTTCTCTCTTCAAAGCCACACAAAAATGCTGTTAAAAAGGCAAGATTTTTTTTGCATGTGATAATGGATGTTTTTCCAAAAGAAGAGTATTGAGCCTGCCAAACTGCTTTTGAAAGCACACTATCTGTTGTATGTTTGAACTTCTTTCCCATGGAAAGCAGAGTTTCAGGGAAGAGGAAGGGTGAACACCAGGATCTCTCATGCTACTTTGGAGTAGAGGTGCAAGCAATGCCCAAGCTAAAACCTGGAAAGAGCCTTCAAGGTAACTTCTCCAGCCTCTGTTATACATGGTAATTGCTAGTGGAAATACCATGTATACAGCAAGTTATTTCTTCTGGTTTTTTTATCTCGTTCAGACTCATGTTTTGTATCCAGTGTTTCAAAGACAAGTGGATCATTCCTGTATAATGTGAAAAACAATGGTTTTTCTAAAGCGTGATTGGGACAAAACTGCAAAACTACATGACACTTCCTGAGGCACATCTCAGTTGAACAGGACTTGGAAAGGTTCACATTCAGAAGACAAGATAGGCTTCAACCAAATGCTGAGACCATTACATGCCTAAAATACCCCAAGGACTGCCTCCAAAAGCCACTCATATTCAGCAAGAAGTGTTTCCCTGATTTTGAGAATATTTTACTCAAAAAAACCCCTTGTATTTGCACAAGACAAAGTAATCCACTAGCACTTGTCAACTAAAATAAATTAAACTCAGACACCTTTGGGTTACTACATTTTCTTTAAGAAAGAAAACCAACAGTGCTGAACTTGTCAAACAATTAAAACCCACACAATGTCACATTTCACAAGATGACTGAAGCTGTGCTGAAGTTCCTTCCTCCCAAAGGTTAACAAGGAAAGGCAAGCATGCCAGTTTTGCTGATCTCTACCTCTGCTGAGATAATCACAGGTGCACCAACCTTCCCTCAGGACACAGAGTCAGATGTCCTGGTTTCAGGCAGATTTGGGAGAAAACCTACTACAGGGCCTCCCCTCCCCCAACCAGATCGAGAAAGACTTCCGCAGAGAGAAGTGGAAAAAACCTGTTTATTAAACAGGCAAAGCACTCCCAGCACAACACCCGATGACAAGAGCTTTGTGCCGCTCTGGAGAGAGATGACAAACTTAAAGAAGTCCTCCCCTTGAAGGTAGTCACTGTGCTCTGTGGCTCTGTTCCTCTGATGGCTGGGAGAAAAAGAGGCCAGGTGGAGGCCCCCCGGCACTTCCCCCAGGTCCTCAGTCCACAGAGATTGGAACAGTTCCAAGGCGAGAGGGAAAAAAAAGGAAAAAAAAAAAAAGAAAAAAAGGGAAAAAATATTACAGCTATTCTACAAGACCTGGCTAACTATACTACCACTAACTCCGGAGAGCAAAAAAAAGAGAGAGGAAAAAAACAGAGCTTTTCTCCGTCTTGCCGGGTTCCAACTGCCCCGCTTCCAAGGTCACTCCGAGGAGCAGAGTTTTCCTGGGGAAAAATAAACTGCGCTTCCCCTCCCCTTTGCGCCCAACAGATGACTGGGGATACACACATCACCCTAGAACAGTGGAGGACAACGATGGGCAAGCCTGACACACCAGGTCTGCAGAGAAAACATTGGCTGCTATTTATTTCATACTGTTGCAGCCCAAAGCACCAAACCCTGTGAAACACCAGTGAAACTGAATCCAGCAAGGAACTGGGTGGTAATCCAGGAAAAGGAGTTTGGAAAAGGGAATACAGTAGTGTAAGAGAATTTCTAGAGATATCCATGAGTTTCCTTGGACTAGCTGTCTGAAGAGTCATTCCTTTAGTTTCCCCTGAATGCAAGATATGGCAGTAAGATCATGGAATATGCTTGGGATTAGCTCACTGTGCTTAATGAGACAGGTGAAAACTCACAACAGCACAGGTGACATCTGTGGGCTGACAGCACCTTTACACAGGGTTAAACACTGACTTGTCCCGTGCGGCTGTTAGGAGCAGTCAGGGAGCTAATCAGGAATAAATAAATCAGGTTTTAATGACAGCCTTGGTCCAGACTGAGCAAGACTACACCTATTCTTACACTAATCACCCTATTTTCTAGCTTGATACTCAGTCTGGGCCTAGAGATGAAACTTTAAAGAGCATATATAAATGTGCATCATTAGATGTCTGGCACACGTTTAATGGTCAGTCATCCTACAGATCTTTCTTAAAAACCTGTGCAGTAAAAATTCACTTTTTTCAGTATTTGAAGTCTGCTGAAAGTATTTTTCTAATCTTTTGATGCAGTCCTTAGGTTCCACCTAGTGGCTTTTAACAGTCATGAACAGCAGACTAGACAGGCATTTTATTGCCTAAATGCTTAATTCTCACATCCGTGTGGTGTAGCTGCAGAAAGAATCATAGAGTCTTCTTTAGATGTAGTTATACAGTTCAGACCTAATCAATCCTTAGAAAAATCATTGCTCTTCATATTCCACAGGAATGATCCGCTTGCCTTTGAAACACTGGATATAAAACATGAGCCAGAACGAGATTTTAAAAGTCAGAAGAAATAACCTGCTGTGGTATTTCCACTAAATTACCATTGATAACAGAGGCTGGGGAAGTTGCTGTGAAGGCTGCATAGACTCCCTTCACAGCCAGCTGAGGAACAGGCACCTCTAGACCATGACTCAGAGGACTTTTTGTAAAGGTTTACCTTCAAGTGAGATGAATTACATCCCAGAAGTGTCTCATTTCCTCATTTTCATTACAAAGGTAAGTCCAGGGTCTTACTGATAGTGTAGTACCACCACCACACCTCCTGAATCCCACCCAGGCTGTCTGACTAAGAAACACTCTACAACACAGACCTTGAAGGGCAGCTCACCTTGCACGGAGCTCTCAGCAGGCAGCAAAAGGCATCTGGGAGCAGGGCAATCACAACAGTTACAGATTTGCACCTAAGTTTAAAAGCCCAGTAGTGGCAGGTAGCCATGTTATCACAGAAAACTTACTTCAACACTGTTCTGCTCTCAGAATCCATCTTACCCTGTTGCTCAGCTGTGTTAGGCTGATGAAGAGAGGCTTGTCTTATAGCATGAAAAGTGTAAGACAGTTCTGCTCCTGCCTACTTGAAGGTTATAAAACAATCTATGCTTATACTTCAGTTCCCCAAGGCATTAACAGAACACTCACTACAGACATTTCAGCCCTCTTTGGAAGAGCTGTAGTCCCTCTAAAGTGTCACTGTCTTCAAAGGAAAGGGGAAAAAAAGCATCCAAAGAAATGTGAAACTTCATGAATATATCAGCTGCCACATTAGAGGTCAAAAGCAGATATTTCAAAGTAATTTTAGTGTCTTACATAAGCAACAAGACAGAGTTCACCGGAACTGATCTAGTTTGTCCACAGAAATCACATCCATTTAAAGAGAAGGTGAAATAAAACTAAAGAAAAAAAAAAGAAGAAGTTGACCTAGTTCTTGATTTGTGGGGTGTGGGATGGATGAAAGGTCTTTAGCTTCTTAATGCAGCTTTTTCTGCCTATGCTCATTTCAAGGAGCTTTACTTTTGGTCACACGCTGCTTGAGGCTTGCACCCAGCAAATCATGTCTGCTTTTCTAGACCATGACTCTGGCATACAGGAGAGCTGCTCAGATTTATTACTCCAGGGGTGTCTCTCTGCTTCCTCTGCACAGCTCACCTTCTCACCTTCACCTAAGCTTTCATGGTGCATGTGACAGACTGGTTCTTTTATGCAAAGAAAAGGTGAAAATCTTCAAATGCCTTCAAACTTCCTGCACAGTAAAAATCAAGAAATGAAGGCTCCACACTGCCTGTCTTGCTGCTGGGTTCCTACCCCAGTCAAACGAGACGTGTGGTTTATCTACGAGAGTTAAACCAGTTTTTGTGCAACAGTGATTTCACAAAAGCTGAGAAGAATTACAACACTGAGCTATCATCTACTAAAAGTGACCCTCTCTCCACTCCGCACAAAACCAGGAGTTGTGCAGCCTTACCTCCCAAAACCTTGACTCAGGCAGCGGCTGCTCCCTCCCTAACAGCGTGGGGGATGCCCGGGAGAACCGAGAATCACTCCTGGGAACAATCCTCCTCTCGGGCACCGAAACTCTCCTCTCCAAGGCACTTCCTCCCTCAACCCGCGGCAGGTGCGCCCGCCCCTCATGAAGACGGGAAGGGCCCCCCCGTCACCCTCTGACGACGCCGCGGGGCTGGGCCGGGAGAGGGATTCCCTCCCCCGCCAAGGGCAGGTTTTCCCGTGGAGGACCTCGAGACACCCAGCTCAGCCCCGGAGGTACCACAAGTGCGGCGACCACAGACGGCTCCAGGGGTCTGCCCGGGCCCGCCTGGGGCGCTGAGGCGGGCACAGCACGGACGGAGGGCAGGGACCCCGCGGTAGAGCCGGGGAGGCCGCTGCGCACGGTGACAGGAGTCGTCAGCGGAGCTGAGTGTGATAGGTGGCTCCATAGCTCAGTGGTTAGAGCACTGGTCTTGTAAACCAGGGGTCGCGAGTTCGATCCTCGCTGGGGCCTTGTGAGCTTTTCCTGGCTTTTTAATTTTAATTATTGTTTCTCCCCTGACCGAGCCGGGGGTATCCGGGACGAACGGGCGGAAGGTATCGCTCCCTTTTGCATCCCGGCCCGGTGCCTCCAGAGGGCGGCGGTGGGAGACGAACGTAGCATCGGAGATGCAAACTGACAGCATGAGCTCGGGGCCTCCGGCGCAGGAGCGCGAGGGCGGTCCCGGCTCCGCTTCCCGAAGAAATGATTTCCCTGGATCTGAACATCGGGGCTTGCTACGGCGCCGCTTTCACCGCGTGGGATCTGGAGTCGCAGGATGGTTCGAGCCCACGGCTTAGCTCTTACGGTGGGTTTAGCGGCGGGGGGGGGGGGGAAGGGCGGTGGTGCTTGGTTTCTGGTGCTCTGATTGTGTTGGTGTTTCAGATTTGCTGGACATTTTCAGCCCTTTCTGAGCCCTATGGAAGCTGCAGGTGATCCGTACCTTGAAAAAATATTCATAGAATAACTTGAGCGGGAAGGGACTTAAAGATCATCAAGTTCCAACCCCATGCCATGGGCAGGGACACCTTCCACTGGACCAGGTTGCTCAGAGCCCCATCCAACCTGGTTTCAAACGCTTCCAAGGATGGGACATCCACAGCTTCTCTGGGCAACCCTGTGCCAGTGCCTCACTGCCCTCACAGTGAAGAATTTCTTCCTAATATTTAATCTAAACCTCCCCTCTGTTAGTTTGAAGCCATTCCCCCTTGTCCTGTCATTACCTGCCCTTGTAAAAAGTCCATCTCCAGCTTTCTTGTGGGCCTTCTTCAGGGACAAGAAGGCTGCTGTAAGATTTGCCTGGAGCCTTCTCATTTCCAGGCTGAATAACCCCAGTTCTCTCATAGGAGACATGCCCTCTGAGCATCTTAGTGGTCCTACTTCAAAAAAACCCAAAATCTAATTTCATTGTCTGAAAGACAACTACTCTTGAAACACACTTTTTCCTGCATTTCAGCTAAAGGACAGAAAAAAAAAGATGGGGTAATTTACATGTCTATTCCATATTCTTCAATAGAAGATTAAAGTCCTGAAATTTAAAGGCACTTTGATTTATTAGACAGTCATACACAGCCAAATCTTACCAGAGAATGTCCATCACAGGTTCTCATAACCATTTATGTCAGAAAAGGACATCACAGCAGGATTTGGAAGCTGGTGCTGTTGAAGTTTAATATGTTTTATAGAACATATGTAGAGACTGCTAACACTGCCATTAATAAGGGCACACCTGGGAGCACTCCATAACAAGTCAGCCAAAATCTCTTTTATTTGGTCGCTATTCAACACTTTTGTTTCACCATTTTATAGGCTACTTGCCTTTTCTGGGACATCATTGAGCTTCAAAGGCTGCTTCTTCCTCCTCTTCTCAACTTTTCCCTTAGCTAGGGCTGCTTTCTTTGGAAGAACTTCCTTGGTTCTGGCTAGGTGGGAGCTCTTCTTTTTTGGCAAAGGTGGTGCTGGTGCAGTTCTGGAGTTGTGTCCAATCTTCTTTCCCTTGTGAGCTTTAGCCTTAGCTTTGACTCTCTGTCTCGCTTTACCAGGTGGAGCTATTTTTGCTGTTAATGCTTTTATTTTTGTGGATGGGGTCTTTTTTGCTTTCTTAGAAGAAATTCTTGGGGTGGCTGCAGTGAGAGTAGATTTTTTTGGAGGCATGGTTGTTGAAGGTTCATTTAGCAGCTCAAGGATAGTCTCTGAGGAAAGTAATTAACATGGTTCAGCATTTCTGCTTTGAAGCAAAAGGCTAATTCAGAGATATGACTGATAGAAACACTTATGAGAGCTATAGTCAAGAAAAACAGCTGAAATTATGAAAGAAGAAATGAAGAAATGAAGACTATAAACTTCTCTTCTTCCATCAAAAGACCCTTGTTTTTCTTGGAAATAAAGTTATTTTAGAAATTATGAATGTGTATTTAAGGAAAATTACTTCCAGACAGAATGTGATGAAACCTTGCACACTTCCCTAGCAGACTTAACAATATGAATTGTTCATAATACGGTAATATCTGGAAATCCCAGACAAGATAATATCAACTTGCTAAATACCCGTTTCTACTCAAGATGTAACTCCTGCCCCAGCTGTGTGGGACTTTCTAACAGAACGTAGCCTGGAAAAAGGAAGATTGATTCCACCCAGATGTACAGAGAAGAGATTATTTGATTCAAGGAACTTGTCTCAGAGCCAGGGGACAGGCCCTCAGAATTTCCTAGACCTCATCCAATGCCTGAATCAGAGTTATTAGTTCCCTTTCAATGACCATTTACACTATTACTTAGCAAAGCTTAGGAGGAAAAAAAAAAACGAAAAAACCCAAACCCAAACCAAACCAAAAAAAACCAACAATAACAACAAAAACACACACACACAAAACAAACAAACAAACAAAAACAACCAAACCAAAAATGGAAACAAAAAAAAAAAACACCACAGACAGGGGTTAAGCAAAGGCACAGCATCAACTAGACAGCGGAAGCATACATTAAATGTGATAAACAAACTTCAGGATTGCTCCTGCTCAGTGCTTTAGTTGTTAAGACTGCTGAAGGTTTCAATCACATGCCTGTAAGTTTATGTATATGTCTTGCTTCTCATTAAAATCAAAGCCTGACAACTTACTTGCATATGGAGCAAATGGTATCTGCTTGCTCTTTGTTTGCACTGGAACAGGTTTGTATTTACACTTCCCTGGTGCAGCTCTCCTTGGAAAACAGAAAACCAGATGCAGACATTTGAGAGATTGTTAGGGAAGTTTATTTATTCCATAGGCATGCACCAATTCCCTGTTGTCATTTGCCTCTGGTGGAAGAGGCATGAAAGCACCTTAGGCACCTGGAGTGCAGCACAGGTGGAATTCAAGAGGCTGACACAGGGTTGGCAAGCCACAAAATCGCTGTCCCAACAGCAGCTGGTGAATGTGACCTTCACTGGGATTTTCTTTGGATACAACAGTGCTGCAGTAAGAGAGGTGAGAAAGGGAAGGAACAGGCTCAGAGGGAGGGAGCCACAACTGCAAAGAAATGTGTCTGTGTTCCTCTCCTGCTGGTCCCCAACAACTTCTCACAGTACAAAAGCACCAAAACAAAAACCAACCAAACACATTTCCCCTGAGGTAAAGATGCTGCACCTTAAGTGGCAGGAAGAGAGGTACAAGAAGCACAACACACCTATGTTCCCTGTGTTGGGGGGTTAGGCTTGTTTCTTGGTTTTTTTTTTTTTACCTATAGAATTTTTTCCCAAGGGTTGCGAGGCAACTAACGACCAAATACTTATCAGTGCTCAGGTAAAACAAAAAGATGGAGCCTGGCACTTGGCGACACTCTTTGTCTCCAGGAGTTTCTCTTGGGGGGGGGGCGGGCAGGAAAAAAGACAGGGCTGGGGGCAGCTTCACTCTTGCTCTCGGCATTCGGAGAGAGGATAGTCAGGCTGCTGTTGCTGCGGGAGGAGTTTCACTGGCACCACCGGGTCGGATCCTGAGGAAAGCTACCACCATCTGCTCATGTGCCCAAGAAATCCTGATCTCTCCTTTTGCTGCCCTGCTAGAGCTGGCCCAGCCCTGTCCCACCGCCGCTGCTTTCTCAGCACTGCTTTGAGGCTGTTCTGCACCACAGCCCCACGCTGCCCTCCCTGCTGGACATCCCTGCCCCCCAGCAACCATTGACGGAGCTCAGGATATATCCGATCCACCAGCCCGAGATCCCTCACCGTTCCAGCTTGGTACTTTTTTTTCAGAGTCCCCAGAGACAGACCAGACCAGACTTGTGAAACCAAGCCCCGTCAAGGTCCCTGCTTCTGTTTCGCTATTAATTGCTGTAGTTGTTGTTTGTTTGCCTTGTTATACCTATTAGTAAAGAACTGTTATTCCTATCCCCATATCTCTGCCTGAAAGCCGTTCTAATTTTTCTAAATTATAATAATTTGAGGGGAGGGGATTTGAATTATCCATTCCAAGAGAGGCCCTGTCCCTCTTTAGCAGATACCTGTCTTCTTTCAAAACCAAGACACCCTGTTACCCACCAAGGGAGCTGCTGTAGGACGAATAAGAACAGGTTCTTCCAATTTGGTGTGCTTGACAGCACCAAGCAAAGCAAAGCATGACCTAAGTCACCACATTTTGTTGTAATTAACATTCTCCTTCAGACAGTGGCAAGAGCCAAGTGCTTCCTCTACACCATTGCAATTTTTTGAAAAAGGTTACTAAATCAGGGTTGCAGGCATTACTTGTGGGGATTTCTGGTGGGTTGTGGGGTGTTTTTTTTTCCTCCATCTCTCTCCTCTCTGATTTTAAAATTACAGTCTAACTCGTTTTCTCTCTGCTCAGGACTGAAGGAATTTGGTGCCACCCTGTTGTCTCTAAGAGTACTGCTGGAGAGGCAAGCCAAGTAGGGACAAACGACACTGCTGCCATCAGCTTTCCTGGCAGGTTCCTCGGGAAGTTTAAGTTGCCATCAGGCACATAACAGTGGCCCTGGCAATGTTTTGGAAGCAGGAGTTTGTGTGGCTTGCTGTCCGTGCCAGAGCACTTCCTGCCATGTGGGCAGGAGGCAGGGAATGCTGGATTCACTGCCTGGGACTTTGCCCAGCAGAGAAGCCAGCTATCCCCAGGAAAAATCCTATAAACAGCAGTAAAATGCAAAGGAGAAAGGTTCATTAGGAGACCAGAGTCACCCCCGGAACTGGGGTTGTCAGGACTGTACTCCGGAGCCTGCTCAGGCTCTGAGGAGCTCTGCACAGCCTAGGCATGGCCGCAAAATGTAAACAGACCAGGGCAGAGCTGACACAGCCCCATCCGGGCTGAGGCAAACAAGGGGAACTGGAAAATGCAGGAAAACATGCCTAAAAGCCAAGGGAGTAAGTGCCTGGTCCTGCTCTAGAGGTGATGGACACAAAGCTTCAAAAGCTTTGTCTCCGTGGCACTATATATGTATATATATGTATATATATATTTGAAAATATTACATTTTGGTCAGCCACAGTTAATGCACTTCCTGGCAGATGATAAGCTGTAAAAGGCAGAAATCTCCTCGAGCAGTGTGCTAATTTGAAAGCAAAACCAGTGAAAGACTACAAGTCAGAAACACAATTTAATAAGAGGAAAAGAAAAGAAATAAAAGAAAGTAAAATAAAATAAAAGTAATAGTACAAGAAAAAACCACTGACAGTCAGAATACAACCTGACACCCTCTTAGGGTGGTAGTAGCAGTCCAGATGAGATGTTCTTGTCAAAGCAGTGATTCCTGTAGAAGCATCTGGTAGCTTTTGTCTCCTCTAGGAGTCCAGTGGATAAAATGCTGCCTGTGCAGTCTCAAATCCTGGATTATATCTAGGTGGGAATGCTTGGCTCCTCCCCCTGGGCGGAGCATCTCGCAATGGGATGATCTCATTCTATGAGTCATGCAATGGGTCCTTGATGGCCCATTAAACAGAGATGACTCCCGGAGGGAGTTATCTATGAGTCATGTGGGAAGCATTGTTAGGCTCATTAACAGAAGATAAGGAAAACACTGCCCCACCTTGGCTCCAATGGCTCATGGGGATAGAATACATACCTTGGGCACAATTTTACATTGTAACCTAGGACAAGCAGTAAAAGATTCAAGTTCTGTTCCCATCATCTTGGTACACAGCTTGAGTTAACTACCTAGCTTTGGATCTAACTTCTCAAAAAACCATAACTTGTTTGCTTCATTTTGCTAGTGTCCAAGGTCTCTGCAACAGCACAAACACATTTGTACTTTATCTACCTCGCAGAGTGATTTGAAACTCTTTTAATGCTTTTTAGCAAAATCTGAAAGCTAGGGAGGCAAAAAAATTACATAAGTGTGCTTATTGTTGTAAAAACAGACTTTAGCAGGGATAACTGCTTAATGGAAAGCAGTTATCAAGGGAAAACATTTTGCTTGGAAAAACTCAGGTTCAGGCTCCAGTTATTATTTGAGGACTGCATGAACCACCAGGTTTCTCTCATCTTTGTGAAGAGAACTGTGCAGTGCCATTTATTTTTTATTTATATTAAAGTACATCATAGATATTCGATGTAATGACCCTAAAGGATATGGACTGTCATTTTTAAAACATTGCTTTGCTGTAATGCAGATATGCAACCTGACACGGAGATGTGAGAATTTCAGATGATCCTTTATAGTAGGCCTCTAGATGTTAGGATGTATTTCAAAGAGTGCTTTGGAATATATATTAAATCCATTTTAGAAGGCATTTAGTGGATGCCGAACGCTGTGTCTGTTAACCTTTTGCATGTTACAAGCATCTAGGACTTCTTGGTGATAGTGGAGAGAAAATTGCAAACATCCTGGGACAACAAGGCCGAGAATGCAGATAAAGAGGGAGGACACAGACCCTTAACTAGCATAAACTGAATATTTCCTTGAAACTATGCCAAAGAGAGCCAGAAGCCGCGCAGGAGAGATAAAGGTGAAGAGTTCATTGAAGAAGACTCCGTTCCTTCATCCCCTAGGACCCCTAGAAGACCACCACAACAAACTGAGCATGCCCAGATGGGCGTGGAGTTAATTACCATACAAGGCAAGGACGGGCAGGGCCAGGGAATGAATATGTATGAGGCAGATTATGCATATGTAAGACCCTGGGGAATAATAGAGGGAAACACCGTCGGGTGAGTATGCGTGTCTTTGGTGAAAATATTCCCCATGCATCTCGGCCGATTAAATACATACCACTCTAACAACTATCACTAGTTGTGGAGTTTTATTTCCGCCCACGTTTCACAACCAAGGAAACTTCCTTTTAATCCTTAACTCTCCCAGATCTTCAGGGAATTTGAACTCTATATCCTATTTCTCTGTGCACAGATATGATGAGTAAAGAACAAATTCACTCAAACTGATTAAAGTTGCACCAGAGGTACAGTGTGCAAACAAAACCCAAGAACTGGATGCAGATGTCAGTGATATAGTGTATGAGTAGTACTTAGCATTCTTTTACTGTGATAGCTCGAGAGTGTATGGTGATTATAGAAGAATTTGGCATGGAAATCCATCTTTAATTACAAACCTTGCAGGATCAATGAGCTTGTAGAGCGATCCATGTGGTGCATACGCACTGGGACAAGAAGTAGACATAAAATACAGTTCACCTAAATGGAAGTGAAAAAAGAAAACTGGTCTTACATTCAAGTGCCCAAGCTGGATCTCAGTTCTCCATTTCCCTCTTTCTTGGCTTTTCAGTAATTCATGTGGTCAGAAAAGGAAACCCCTTCAGTTACCCCCTCAGCCACACCTTATGTCCAAGAAATGGCTTTGTTCTCACCCTGCCCTGTGCAGGTGGACTCCCAGAAACAAATGACCTCCTGGCTGCAGCAAGGTTCCACACAGAACCAGCAGCTCTCTCATTCAGCCAGAGAGCCTGAGCAGCACTTTCATTACCTCACCTCCATGGCTCTCCAGAAGGTTGCTCTCCTCTGTATAAATATGTATTTTTTAAAACTTTTTTGTACCAAAGAAGCAGCCAGAAACTACAAATGAAGGGGAAGACCACACAAAAAATATATTTTCCATTTCATAGTCATACCAAAAAGGAAAAAAAATCAGCAAGAGCTATATTGGCTAATCTGTGAGAGACAGAAGCTTCTCATTTCTGTCTGGTAGCTGTGGAAGACAAATGCTCCTTGTGCCTTCCCCTCAGCACCCACTATGACAATATCCAGGGAGAAGGGAAATTAGAGTATCTTGCAAGAGGCAAAGCTGTTGTTGTCTTTCAAACTACTTAACACCATGTTGGTTTCTAAAAGGCCACCAGGAGAAGAGACATTTAACATTCACTCACTCCACATGTTGTTAGAACAGTTAAAAATTGTACACATTTCACAGAAAAGCCTGCATCTCCATGCAGTCCTGACAGAATATGCTAGGCAGACAATCTAGGATCTTTCCATGGCAAGCAAATTTCTCTTCTGCTGAATGGTGAAGCACTAAAGCATACCTGTGCTCTCCAAAAACTTGCAGCTGTTTTTTGTATTACATAGCTCTGTCAGGAGGCTGTAGAAAAACAAACTGTGTTCATTGGTGTGCTGGTTTGAAAGCAAAACCAGTGAAAGACTCTAAGTCAGAAACACAATTTAATAAGAGGAAAAGAAATAAAAGAAAGTAAAATAAAAGTAATAGTAAAAAAAAAACCACTGACAGAGTCAGAATACAACCTGACACCCTGTTAGGGTGGTAGCGGCAGTCCAGATGAGATGGTCTTGTCGAAGCAGTGATCCTGTAGAAAGGTCTGGTAGCTCTTGTCTCCTCTGGGAGTCCAGTGGATAAAAGCTGCCTGTGCTGTCCCAAACCCTGGATTTATCCAGGTGGGAATGCTTGGCTCCTCCCCCTGGGCAGAGCATCTCCCAATGGGCTGATCTCATTCTATGAGTCATGCAATGGGTCCTTGATGGCCCATTAAACAGAGATAACTCCCGGAGGAAGTTATCTATGAGTCATGGGCAAGGCATTGTTAGGCTCATTAACAGAAGATAAGGAAAACACTGCTCCACCCTGGCTCCAACGGCTCATGGGGATAGAATACAAACCTTGGGCACAATTTTACATTGTAACCTAGGACAATTGGTACTTCCCCTTGGTGAGATATCTGGTCCTTGTAACCTTACTAGTGTCCCATGTGCTGCAGGGTTTACACTAAATTTTGAAATGAGTGGCTTTCCTGATCCCCAAATAAAGTCCTGGTCTATCATCCACAGTGTGAGGTGCTGTTGTTGTGAATAAGACTGAGGAATTTATGCTAGGAAAGCAGGAGAAATTCAGAGAAGCTCTAAGAACTCAAGTGAAGATGAGGTAGTACAATGAAAAAGTGAACTGCATTGATATGGTCTTTTGATTAGTGAAAGAGCACAAAAAACCAACAACAAAAGGAAGGTTTCACATGAGGTTCTGTCTCTTGAGCTCCCCATCAACCTGATCTGCAACAGTCTCACAGGGCAGGAGATCTCCCTGAGCCACAGACCAACCCCACCTGCCATGCTGAGCCAGCCACAAACCTCTGCACTGCCTGCTCTCCAGGTATGCCTCAGGAGCCACAGAATTTTCCACATTTTCCCTACAGTAGAGAACAGACTGTACAGTTTCTATTGAAGGTGTGGCCAGCACGATACCTACCTACTTCATCCTCAGCAAATGAGATGGTGAAGTTGCTGTAGGAACTGATCATTCCAGGGAGAGCACAATGCCAATGCAGATATCCTGCTTCTTCCACTTACTTGTCTTCTCATGCTCCTGTAAAGTCATAAGTCAGCTAGATGAAAATAAAACCCTGTGTTTTATGTCTCCATCATCAGAATTAGTTCCTGTGAAATCATGCATTACTGAAACAAAAAAAAGTAGTCAGTAAAAGACTGACTGTTGGCTGGATTTTGGAGAAATAGACTTGAACAAAAGCAAACTTATCCTAAGGGTTCTGAAATGGAGGAAGTTTAGATTCCAACAAAAATGTGCTTGTAATAATCAAACACATAAGTTAGTCTATATCCAAGTTTCTCATTTACTCCAGCCCAAAATGTTTTGGGATGCTCCAATATACTTATTTGCCCAGACAAGGCTAATGTGGGTACAGAATGGGAGCTGCAGAGGAAACAATCAGTCTCACCCACTCATGAAATCACCAAAAATATAAAGGCCATTCAAGTTGGGTGATTCACATCCCCTGTAGACAAAGCCTCCAGTAACTGACTTGCTCACACTGCGGCCATGTGCAAATATTGGCCGAATATCATCTGTCAAACACACAGAAATACAAAATGAAAAAATTTACTTTCAGAGAGCATTAAAAAGCAGTTGCTCAATGACACTGACAGGTACCAAAATTGCTAGAAGGACCAATACAGTTTAACAAAGTGCTTAGTGACATTTCAGTGATAATTCTGCAGTTTACTCTGGGACAGAACAGACCCAGAGGCTTTAAGGATTTCTCTGTGTAGTTGCTTATCAAGGCTTAGTCATGATGAGCTTCCATAAAACCAAGATTCTCTACATTAAGAAGCAATGTAGGAAGGCATCAGCCTGCAGCAAGTGTTATCTTACTTACTTGTGACTGTACCAATCATTTTAGCAGGGATCAGCTTTACCAATTCCAGTATTTTTAGAGAAGGGAAAAAGATCAAAATTGCAAGTGAGCTCAACATCTTCGTGGGTTCACTGACACAATACAGAACATAAATGAGTGTGCTCTCGCCATTTTATGTCATGAGACTTGCAAAATAAGAACTCTGCCTCTAGCAATGTTAAAATTGAATTCTCTCTTTCTCATACTGAATTATCAGATTTCACAGAATTTTATTCTTGTCCTCAGCTTTTTCCCTGCATTAATGTCAATAACACATACTCTGCACTTGTCTGCTTGTCCAAATGTTCCAGGAATATCTGCATGACCTTGAGACCAGGTGTCTTAATCCAACAGCTTAAGGAACATTATTATAATACACAGATCTTCTACCATGCTTTGCCAAGAGCTTTACAAAGACCACCAATTTCTGTTTTTTGAAGGCAGCAAGTGAGTTTTGTCTATCACACCCACACCAGTCAGACCCAGAGCACAGCTTTTGGGCATTCTGCTGCAGCACTTTACTGGCTGGAACACACTGCATCTGCCACAGGGTTTGTTTCAGGGTGTCAGCATCAGCCTGGTTCTCTGTCCTTAGCCACAGTCATGACTCAGAGCTTCTGAAGAAAACACAGTATCACTTTCTACTTAAATCCATTGCTTTCCTGGCTTCACTGGGAAAACTAGCCACAAAAGACACAAGCTTGTCTGGTGCAGTGTGTAGCAGGGAATTCCTTGGATAAGCAGAGCATTATTTCATACCAACACAGCAGGGCTGGGGAGAAGGGATTTCTGCTCTTAAGGAGCAAACAAACTCCATTTAATATACAATACTGGATTATTTCGCTTCACTGGAAAAACTGTGCTATAGTCCACTAAAAATACAGATATAATAATCTTCTACAAGAAAGTTTCTCCTTACCCATGGAGGAATTGTGCAAAGCTTTGTGTCATAGCATTCAAACCCCTCCTTTGCTCTCCAGCTGTAGTTCCCTCCTTTAACAATGAGGTTGATTTCCTCAAACCTGTTCTGCCTGATATCTCCACAGAATATCCTCCCTCTTCCATTTCTTGTGACAGGGTCCCCTCTGTCCACTGCACAGCGCCACATATTCCTGACCCCGTAGGCACAAACCTCCAGGCGGGCTTTGGGATCAGACACGGATTATCAGCAGGGATGCGGTAAGGCTTTCCATCAGGGCTTCTTCCACCCCCATCAATCCTCAACACTTTCCCCAACAAAGTGCTTCTAAAAAGAAGGCAGAAAAAGAAACCACAGCATGAGAGCCATCTGAAAACACAAAAAATTCCCTTCTTCTCCATTTTCAAAGGAAAAGTTATCTGTCTAAAAGAAAAAAAACAATGGCTGGTATATCTTGCAACCCACTTAAGCCAGAAAACTCTCTTTTCTCTAAACAACTTGGCTTATTTCAAAAATACTGTTTTGGACAGACTTGCAGATGCAGGAGCATTTTTAGGAAGCACTCTTACTCTATTCTTCCACATTTTCTCCTCTCCAAACCTTGTATCTTGGTGAACAAACTCAAAGCTTTCACCTGCCCTCCTACTTACTTTTTTTGAGCATTCCCAAACTTTCCAAAAGGGTCTCCAGCTTTACCTCTGTCCCCTGTGAATATGTACAAATAGCCATGCACACCAAAGACCAGCTCCCCACCATTGTGATTTGCAGCTGGTTCCTCAAGCTCCAGGAGTTTCCTTAAAAATAATTTAAAAAAAAAAGATAAATAAGAACTAGCTTTTTTTCTTAGCAAGGGACAGGGCAGGTGCACACATTACAGATTAAATAAGTGTATAGTACTGTAGTGAAACATCCACTTCTACAGTACAAACTTCTTAGGGCAGATGTTAATTCCATAATAGATCTGTTACTGTTCTTTAGAGGACAAGAGTACAAGATGGAGAGAGAAGACAACCATATTCCTGAGCCTTTCAATCCATTTTGGTTTTCTGTGTGACCTTCAGCCAACCTGATCCTGTGAGTTTATCAGCTAGTCAGTCACACACCTGAACCAGGGTGACTGGAAATGTGTTGGTTCTGCCAGTGGAAAGACTCATAGGATCATAGACTGACTTGGGTTGGAAAGGGACCTTAAAGACCATCCAGTTCCAACCCTCCTGCCATGGGCAGGGACACCTTCCACTAGACCAGGTTGCTCAGAGCTCCATCTATCCTGGCCTTGAACACTTCCAGGGATGGGGCATCCACAACTTCTATGGGTTACCTGTGCCAGTACCTCACCACCCTCTTCATAATAGCTAATCTAAACCTTTCCCCCTTGTCCTGTTACTTCATGCTCTTGTAAATAGTCTCTGTCCACCTTTCTTGTAGGGTCTCTTCAGGTTCTGAAAGGCTGCAGTTGGGTCACCCCAAAGCCTTCTCTTTCCTAGGCTGAACAGTCCCAATTCCCTCAGCCTGTCTTCACAGAGAGGTGCTCCATCCCTCTGATCATCTTGGTGGCCTCCCCCGGACTCTCCAACAGATCTGTGTCCTGTGCTGGGGACCTCAGAGCTGGATACAGCACTGCAGGTGGGATCTCCTGAAAGTGGAGCAGAGAGGCAGAATCCCTTCCCTTGACCTGCTGGCCCAGGACTTTGGCTTTGCCTGGTCCAAACAAATGTTTGGCTTTCTCAGCTGCAAGCTCACATTGCTGGCTCACATTGCCTCTCACCCACCAGCACCCCCAAGTCTCTCTTGGCTGCTCTCAGTCTTCAGCCTGTGTTGATATTGGGGGTTGGACAGGGACAGAGTAAAATTATTTCCCATCATGGCATACAGTAGCATTCAACATGAGCTTTATCTTTCAGAGCTTGGATCAGCTTTGTTGGCATCAGATGCCAAAATCTTCAATTCACTGATCCTGATCTTTTTCACTCAGTTCTTAGCCATGTATGAGTAACAGATATAAAACTTCCCATTGTCCTTGTGCTTGGGGTGGAAAGCCATCCTCAGGAAGCCCCTCTCATCCCCCAGCCATGGGGTAGCCATCACTATGCTCTGAGTATCCAGGAATGGCTCCTCCAGCTGGCTGCCATCAGGTAGGTAGACCCAAACGAGGCCCAGCTGCTTGGCTACAAAGACACGGTGGGTCTGGTGGGTGGCATGGGCCACCAGCACCGGGTTCCTCAGGCCATTGGCAACCACAGCCAGGCACAGCTGCACACAGCCTCCAGGCTCCTCCAGTGCCAAGCCCAGGCCGTGGCTCAGTTCTGCAGCACCTGGGGGAAGCAGTAATCCTTGTCCTGGAGCTGCAGGAGGTGGCAGAAGTGGCTCATGTCCACCTCACAGCACTCCTGGATGTGCTTGTTACCAGTCAGCAGGTGGATGGCAGAGTAGCAGCTGAGGTGAAACTTGGAGCAGCAGTCAAAATAAAGTCCTAGGAGGCTTCTTAGAGGGGTTCTATGGGTTTTCTGTGTCATAGAGATGTGCAGCATACGGACAACATTCCTAGGAAGTAAAAGAAACTAAAGATTTCCTAAAGATGAGGCTGTGGACACTCATCCAGGAGAAGCCAAGACACCTTAAGGGGAGCAAGCTGGTTAACAAAATGAAAAATTAGCAATGCAGACAACATAAAGAGTCACCTATGAAATGGAGCAGTAGAAAGTCACTCAGAATATGGCCAAAACGGTGTTAGAGATCAGTAGTAGTTTCCTTTATCAAAGCATGGTTAGCTGGATGTAAATTCTTCCCAACAGAAGTAGTGTGGAGGCTGTGGATTCTCCACTCAGTAAGGTGGGACTGAGCAGTCTCAGGGGGAGGTGATCAGAGCAGGGAAACAACCTGACAGAGCTCTGGAAATACCACAAGTGACATAGAGAAGACAGATAGGGCTCACTTCGCCCAGAAGAAAAACGAGGGAGTATCAGATGAAGGCAATAGGAGCCAGGTTTAAAAAAGCTGGTGAAATGCTGCCAGAAGAAATGGTAGGTGCTAAAGATGTACATTGATGCAGGCTACATTAATCTGATACAGGTACAGTATTACTGAAGCAGACTGTAGGTGAGATTCAAATAAGTAAATACCATCTCATGCAATTCCTGTAGATATCATTGACTCTATTTGTGATCATCAGGAAAAAAATACTGCAGGCAATATTTTCAAGTGTTACAGAAAAAACTATGTTCCTTCAAATACCTTTAAGTGTTTAGCTATGTAAAATGTAGGGTAAAATCTGAAAATCAAGCACTGTGTTTGAATTTGTACCTAAATTTAAACTCATCTTGCCAACAATCTAGGCCAGAATTTCTGTAGAATGTTTCCATTAAAATCCCACCTGTTTTAATCAGCACAAAGTTGCAGAAGTTAAAGCAGAAGAGGCTACATTCTACAGAAATATTATTTTACTGGTTTTCTGTCACAGTGAGGAAGTGGTGATGAAGTACACACACACACCTCTTGGTCATCGGAAGGCCTCTTTATTTCCCTTTGTGTCTTTTTTATAGCATGGTCTGCAAAAAAGGCTATGATTGGTTCGAGAAGGACTCACTCTTTCTCCTTTCATAAACACCAGGTTTTGGGAAATTTGTGTGAGAAGAGGGAAGCTCTCATAGTATTTACAAAATAACAAAGACATTGTTATGAGAATGGGAATTTGTTCCCATGGGAATCAGCATGCAATAACTAGCAGTAGAATTCCAAAGCCCAAAAAAATACAGAGCCACAGTTTTCATGCCAGCAGCCCAAAACAATCTATCCAGATCTTTTATTTTGCACAGATGGAGGAGGGTGAGTACATGCACAGTCCAGGAAAGAACTACTATATTAGTAACTTTTCTGCCTCATTAAACAAGTTCACTTCATTAAACAGAATTAATTTAAAATCTGGGCAGTTTAACAAGCATTGAAATTTTTTTTGGTGCAAGTAGCAGCCTTTCCAGGATATTTAATAGGAAGACTACAGACCTTGATTCCAAACTTCACAAGCAAGTTGTTCTCTTTGCTCACAGCAACACCCAGGGGCTTTTGGCCATACTAAGAACAGGTATGACTTGTATAGAGTTGTCACGATTGAAAAAGGAATCGTGATAGGTTCTTATGATCTTTAGAGTGCAAAAAGTACTCAAGGGGACAAATATTTAATTACACACACAAGTGCACCTTTATTGATGCCAACAACACTTGCGATAGAGGGAATGAGAAAGGAAACATAGGATACAGAGCGAGGAAAGGGGGGCAGGGGGTATATAGCTACCACGGCTGAGTGGCGTCCTCGTGGCATCGTGCCAATGGATCCGTCGTCTTTGCCATGGGGAGATCTCGAAGTGTGAGTCACAGAGGGGTTCCTTTCATAGTCATCTTAGAAGCAGGGGGCACTTGGCCAACACGGGCAAAAGTGGGGGGCACCTGAGAGTCATTGTGGTGAGGTTCATTGCTCTGGGAGCCAGGTGCGACTTGTTCAGCAGGCGAGTTTGGGACAAGCAGGTCTGGTCCCTAGCTGCTGGTAAGCACAGGCTGTCCAAACTGTCCATTGTCTTCATACAAGTTCCCATGGGAGCAGCCAGCTCCGGTCCAGTGGGCATACCTGCAGTTCAATGCTTGCCAAACACGCACCGTGGCTTAGGTGCCCGAGCCCCTTGCCTTCTTTCTTGTCGAAGGGTCATGAGGCAAAACCAGGGACCACCAAGTCCTGACTCTTACAGGAGTAAAGCCCACCAACTTTTGGATGGTGTAGGAGGTTTCTCACTTTTCATTGCTGCCATTTGGTTACCACAAAGCAGCACAGAATGACCTGGTTTCTGTTGCTTCTACGTCACATCTGTAAGGAACCTCTCCCTCTTCCCAAATCAGAAGTCTCTAACCTTGCAAAGGGGAGCCAAGTCCCTCAGGCCTGTCCTTGCAATCTGACTCCAGTCCCAGCTGGCAGAACCACACCATTCTTCCCATGTTTAAGGTCTTCCCAGAATGAAGAAGGGCACCGCCAAGCCCTGAGTGCCATCCCTGAAATACAAGGTTTCAGCTGAGTGTCCTTGTGTTTTTGTTCTCTCAGTCCTCTTCTGAAGTGATTCCTTCATAAACACCTTTGAAAATATTTTTAATTTCACTCAAATAAGTGTGAACAGAGTCCAGCTCCTGAACCAGCAACCTGAGAAGGTAAAAAGACAAAACCAACTTCCTCTGAAACAAGGCATATTCTCAGTGCCTCTGACCTTCCTCAGCTCTGCTCTGCTAACAGGCTGCAGCAGAAAGGTCTCCTATGGTTCACCCTCCTAAGAGTGGAGCAGCATCCCTGGGCAGCTGCCATGCTTTTCCAGCCATGGGGCTTCCTCACAGTGTTTCCCTGGCAAAACAACTGCAGCACATGGACCCAACAAGGCCCATGAGAGGGAGGCTGTTCCTCAGGGTCTACATAAACTCCCAGGATTAGATGGCCTTGCAGTCACTGCTAGTTGTCTACACTCAAGCATGCAGGAAAATTAATCTCATCCCTTTATAAAACCAACAAACCAGAAATTGCTAAGACCACATTGATACTTCTGTTTTGTTACCTTTTCTGAAGAGTGTGCATTCAGCAATCAAATCAGGCCTCAGATTAAAACTGGTTTTAAAATTCTGGTGCTCTCCCTGCACTAGCTCCCATCCTGTGGCTTTCAATCAGCTTGAACAAGGCTTAATTGACCTTTTTGATTTTTTTTTTTAAGCCCCTCCTGTAGCAGTTTTCTGAATAGGGAAGCATCCTGTGAGCCACTTGCCAAACAGATGCTCTAGCACATGTAGAAAGGTTTGCATCCAGGGAAATTTTCTAGCTAAGCAACTTGCACTACGCTCTTTAAGAATATTACAGTTTTCAGAGTTTCATACTCAGTTTTTAAGCTGAATTCTAGAATAACTCAGCAGAGGGTCGGATTCTAAACGTCTAAGTGCTTAGAATAAGTGTAGGTAGCTAAAATAGACCCAGATCCTGCCAGATGCAGACTGCTAGAGCTCACTACCAGCAGAGAGAAATTGCTTTACATGCCTCTCCTAACCTGTTAGGTTTTGAGAGAACTGTACTTGGTTTAAAATGCCAGCAGGAAATCCATGATCCAGAACACATCCCTGTTTAATCCTCTAACCATTAAGAAACACAGAGCTGCACTGCCTGGGTAAGGTGAACTCTGTGGCTTCCTCCTTGGGCTCTGCAGGGCCAGTGAAACTTCTGCAGTTGCCAAACCCAGCTTCCTCTGGGTGACGCTCAGCAACCCCCTCATTACCACACCAGGAAGGTTGTCTGGCTTTTACTGGGTTTTGGCACTGAAGGAACACCTGACTGAATGAGCTGCTTTGTTACCACACACAGCTACTGCTCTGATCTCCCCCCAAAATGTAAAATAATGCTGTCTTTGCTAAATTAGAGCAGCTACTATTCAGGTTTATCAATAAGCACCTACACCACTTTCTTAAAATTTGTTTTGTTCCAAACTATGAGGATTCTGTGGAGGTGGCAGAATGGAATTCCATCTCTTGCATGTGAATTCAGCAGCAATGTTGTGGTGGCCCCTTGGCCAGCCACAGAGGAGCTCACCCTCCCTCGGAGGGCTGACAGTGTGTAAGCTGTTTCTAAGCTTCAAGCACCCCCTCAGGCAGTCTCTCTAAGAGACTTCCCTTTGCTCCTGGCGAGCAAGAAATGTCACAATCCCATGAGCCTTTGCAGGTATGTTAAACCTTTGTTCATGATTTGTCATTACCCTAGTTTCTGGTTTTGCCTTCCCCTGATTGGATGATTTTGGATCCCTTCCCCGATTGGTTGTTTCCCCAATCCTTTCCCTCATTGGTCCAAGTTGCTGGCCCCACCCACTCCAAACCCTATAAAGCCCCATGTTTCTGAGACCTCAGAGTCTTTCAGTCGCCGGTCCCTGTTCTAATAAAGAAGCTCCTGATACTGGAAGATCGCCTCCTGCTATCCTGCATTGCCTGAGAAGAACTCTGCTGCTTGGCTGCTCCTGCAGCCCTCACAATTGAGCTGAATCGCTGTGGTGTACCTGTGCGCCTGCCGCATAGGGTGCCTTGATAAAGGCGCTTCTGGTCAGGGACTGCCGCGGCACCTGAAGGCCTGCTAGACCCACCAGGCCACAGCAAGTGGCACCCGAATAGGGACTTGAACCCTGGACCCTCAGATTAAAAGTTGGATGCTCTACCAACTAAGCTATCCAGCAAAGTGACTTCACTAAAGCAAAACCATTTGGTAGATCTTTGCTCTTTTCATTAATTTAGCGGACAAATAATATCTGGCAGAGAACCCAGTCTCATTTCCATGATTGTTACCAACTTGACCAGGGAGAGCAACAAATTTCACAGTCAAAACTCCTCCTCAAAGATTCAACAGCAATCTTACTCTAAAAAACAGGAAAAAAGTAATAGCTTAGAACTTTGAAAATCTTAAAAAAGTATGGGTGGTTTAGGGTTTTTTTCTTACAGAATACACTTAGAACAAATGCAAAAATTACATTATGCCCTGCAGAATGAGGAATCAAAGAAACAATAGTAATTTTATAGTGTTTTTTGTACCCAAATCATGTAGAAAAACCTTTACAACATCAAGTTTTTCTGCTAGAATCTACAACACATCTTTTGCTGGTTTACCAACTGTAGAATGACATAGAACTCTGCTGCTATTTTTTCAGCCCTGGTGCTGAAAAGGTGTATCCCCTGGCAAGGAGATGCCAGAATCTTGCCAGCATCCCAAAAAAGTGGAAACATTTTGGTACATAGGTAACATTTTAGAGCTCAGGAAATATTAACTTCAAGAGTTTTGTTTGGCTTTAGAAAGATAAAGTGTATCTTTTGGCTGCTTTGTGTTTTGGCATGCAGGGAGCGCAGCTTGGCGTGACTAACAGTTGCTAAAAAAGCAGGTGGATCCTGCCCTCTGATTCCAGGGATGCAGGGAAGCTCAGGCAGAAAAGTGCTTTTGGTCTTTCCTACCTGCACACTTTCCACGAGCCAGGTGGGCAGTGAGAAGATAGCACTGATGAAAACACTGTGACTGCAGTGTTTTGGGACCTTGGGTCTTGGGACCTTGCAGCAGCTGTGTGAAACCACTGCCTGTGAAATTTTGTTTTACTTTGACAAGCACAGCATTTGGAGCATCCTCAGCAGGAACACAACCAATAGTCATCCTCCCTGCAGTCCAGAGATCCAAACACTCTGCCTCTAATCCTCCTATCATTTGATTCTGTAAAATTTGTAATCCAGCATCTTGCAGCTGCAAGCAGAGAGTAAATACTGATCTGTAATTCTCTCCTTCATTATGGGAAAATCATCATCCTCACTGGGCAATGTTTCCATAAACCCTTATTGCTAGCAAATGTCACTATATATTCCCAGATTCCAGTGATGCACCTTACACAAAAAAAAAAGCACTTTGCAAAATGCCTGCTGAGGATTAAGTGTCATTCCCCAGCCAGCCCACCCTTCCCCTGCTCTACCTCCCTTCACACAGCACAGCTGTCAGAACCACAACTGACCCCCAAACCAGCCCAAAGTGTAGGATACAGATAATATTTTTCTTCTCTACCTGAAACACCTTTGATGTATGTTCCATACATATGCCCCTGGGGATCCATGTAATCCATGATGCCCCAGTATTTTGCTGCAATGCTGTCGTCTCTCTCCTAGTCACAGCAGCCCAAGTTTTCATAGGCAGAGCAGAACTGCAAGGGCAAAGGGGGCTGGAAAGGCAGCCCATAATCCAGACACTGAGGATGTCCCAGCAGAGTGCCTGTCAGGCACAACAAGGAGAGCACATGTGGGCAAGGAAAAGAAACTCCAGAGCTGCTGCTGTTCTTTCCAGCCTGTGGCCAAGCATTCACTTCCTTCAGTATAGGTTTCTTGAGGTCAAATGAATAGAAATCCTGGACTTCTTTGTAGCATGGTTCATTCATCTCTGTTTTATTAATTGCCTTCCCTTTATTAAAAGCATTCCCTGAGGTTTGCTTACATTTCCTCTTCCTTTCTCTTTGAAATTAACTACTTGGCAGCAGAGACACCCTCCAGGCCGCCTCTTTCGTATTTCACACATCACAGGGTAGAACCCTTCCCTGTGGACATTTCTCCTGCCCCTAGAAGCACTCACAAATCTAATCCCTACATCTTAGGTTAAATTGAGTGAGAAATCCATCACCCAGAAAAATGAATAATAAAAACATGGGACCATATACACAGAACTTGATAATCTTTACAAGACACAAGTGAAGAAATTTCAGTTCCTAACTACCATTTTTCTCAGCTTTTGAAATGCACTAAACTTGGGTCTGGTTTTATAAAGACTGAACAATGGTCATAAAATACAATCAAGTTAAGGCAGCAATTAACCATAGGAACAAGAGATTTCAGAGATATTGCTGTTACCCAAAAATCCAGGTATACATTCAGGGTGAAAATGAGAAGAAATTCAGGAGTGAAGGAGGAAAAATTCATTTAAGGCACCAGTACAACCTCAACCTCAGACTGTGATATTCTGCGGTAATCCTGTACTTAAACCAATTGATTTTTGTGGGTTTGATCCCACTTGACATTAAACCGATTTAAAATGCATGAGACTTCTGCACACTTTCCCCTCTGGTGAATCATGCTTGAGCAAGTCCTTCCCATCAGCTAGGGATGCAGGTGTTTGTACACATTGTACTCAGCCTGTGCTGGAAGATGACAGTTCCCTTAATTTGCTCTTCCATAAGGAGGACAAAATAACCTTGATCACAGCCACGTGGAAAGGGAGCTATTTCTTTCATGCATGATAAAAAAAAAAAATCCTCACAGAAGCTTTGCCCACAGTATGGGGAAGAAAAATGATAGGAAAACCAAATCTAGAGCACAGAATTCAAGGCCAAAGACGACCATTGCAATCCACTAAGAGTTATCACAATCGAAGTAACAACACACAGGCTTGAAAAGACAGACACACAGAATGATTCGCACAGAAATTTCACTCCAGATTAGTGATCTCCTGGTTTATCTCAAGTGCAAGTACTGGGGTGTCAGGAAACAGGGAGTTTCTTGCAGGACATGGAAGAGCAATACTTGAGACAGTTACAAAAAAGCTGCGACCGTGCTCTTGTACTTGCTGACTGCAGTATGAGAGTTCTAGCACCTGAAGAGGACATCATCCCCCACAGCAATCCTGCTTCCCAGGTCACAGGAGAAAGCTGGAAGCACTACAATAGATTAGCAGGATTTTCAGACATCAAGCTCCTCTTTATCTTCTCACTCTCCTTATCTCCACCCCAACCTCTGATGCTTTGTTTCACATTTTTTCCTCAATAAGAGTCTCAACAGCTGCAAGGCACACACATCTGCCACAGGAAGCTAAGGGGACAAAAGGAAATTACATGGGAGCTCTCACCAAGCACCAGGGCTTCCAGCATTCAGCTTTTAAACTACTTGTGTTGGGCTAATGATAAAAGCTCCTCTGCACACCCACAAAGGAACACAGGCAGACAGTGGAAGAGGGAAGCTCAAGTAACCCTGTTGGGATGCTCTCAGGGTCATCACAGGAGAGTCACCAGCCCATCAAAATCCATCTTTGCAAGTCCAGGGGAGCAGAGAGGCACAATGGAAGGCAAGAAGCCAAATTAAAGACTCCAGGGAAGACACACCATGTGTCTGGAAGGGAAGGTCTCGGATCCCGGGCTGGTAGCCATCCGAGAATTGCGGGTAAAGTCCTTTTCTCCAAGCCCCATGCCAGAAGAAGGAGTCAGGATGCGTCGATTTCTTTATCAAAGTTGTTTATTCATTCGTGTTCCTAAATATTTTCTCTTCAGCCGGTGTAGGTGTCACCTACACCGCTGCCGAAGGCTGTCTCGCTCATGGGCGGTCGTAATCTTTTATACTAATTGTTACGTCCTAATTGTTTTTACTATTGTACCAATATCCACTACCTTTATTAAACTGTGCACCTTTACACTAAACCAATCAGAAAATGCCACCACCTCACCCGAAGATGGAAGACAAGAAGAAGAAGAAGAAAGACAAGGGACACACCCAAACCCCTCCATCTTGTCTCCTTGAGCCTCCTTTGTGAACCCCCAAAATCCACATTAATACACAAAAATAAGTTACCTAATATCCTAATCACACACCCGTGACTTGTAATTCTTCATATAATGTTGGCAATCGCTCCCAAGGGCTAAAATCAAGGGCACTGGTGTTTTTATCACTGTACCAGGGTCTCCGGACCCCCTCCTGGGGTCTCTGACTGCCCGGGACATCTAAAGGGATGTCCTGGGTTCCAACAGGGACACCTGGTTGCATCCAAGGGCTGTCCCAGGACAGCTTTAGGCCAATGTCCAGGCATAAACCCCAGTGAGATAGACACTGGGAGCAAGTATGGATCATCTCTCTCACCTAAGGAGGGGTTGCTTCCCACAGCTGGGGGACACCTTACGGGATGCTGGGGAAGAACTTCGAAACTTCACACTCTAAACTGAAATAGTCAACCGCAGCTGAAGATCTCCAGCACAATCCCCTGACTATTACTCAGTGAGGCAGCAGCACTCTTAGGGAGTCAGAAGTAAACAAGCACTAGGGTTGGGAATGATGAGTAATTGCTTTTAACAGAATCTAGTTACAGCAAGTATTTCACTTAACGTTCAAGACACTTGGCTTAAGGCACTTCTCACAAGACCCTTGTAAATCCAGACCAAAATCCCAGATAAACACTGAGTTTTTAAAAGCACAGCTGTACTTATCCATAAGCTACTCTGCTGCTAAAGACATCTTTATTTCAATCCCAGAGGGAGGTTCAAGCATTTCACCTTCCAGAATTCTACAGATCTGGCATTAAAACAAAAGTAGTATGTGGAAACCTTTTCGTTGTTGTTTTCAAGCAAACTGGAATTCTGGTTTGTGATAACACATCAACATTTGCTTTCCAAACACAGCAACACTGCGCATTTCAACTAATGGGCATGGCTGCAAAAAAAGTCTCTTCCAGCAGGTAGAGAATGTCTCAGTATTTCTGTGCCTCTGCTCTTTCAAGATGTATTTGAAATCAATGCTGTATGCATTTCATACAAATATGAGAGTAATGTTACAGAAATTCTTTGACATTATCAGTTGATTTATATTCATTTTATTAAAAAATAAATACAAGCCCAAGCGTTTTCACATAAATATGTTTTTTAAAAAGTCTAGTACGGAGTCAGTAGGGTCTGCCTAGAAGTTTTGGAGTAGCACCAAGACAGAAGTCAGTTTTCCAGAGAGGAAAAAATACACCAAGAACCTTAAGGACACCTTCTCATCAAGGCTGAACAGAAGAATCTGGAGGAACAGATATTCTCAGGTAGACAGGATTGTGCCTGTTCACAAACTTCTTCAGCATCTGAAACCTTTTCACCTGAGCTTTGCAGCCTTGGTGTGATACATATTTAAAGTATTTGCAACCTAAGGAAAGAAAAAAACCCAACACTAAGTTATACCATGATACAAGCAAATACAAAATATTTTCATTGTTTAAATAATATGCAAACAGCTAAGAAACTTTTTAGTAATTAAAGGTATTAAAATCCAAGACATGCTCATTAGAGACATAACTGCAGCATTAAATAATCTATCCTCACTTAGCCCAGCAAACATTCTGCATGTATCTAAATGCCTGTTATCTTGCAAAATACATTTTTCTCTTTCATTTTTGCTCTGCAAATTAGATCAGAAAGTAAAATTTCAAGAGTGTAAAGCAGCATTGATATAATAAATTAATTTATTATGCTGGATAAGGAAAATTGACACCAGTAAGTACTGAAACTTCTTTCAAGAAAATCTGAACTGGAAGGATTTTATTAGCCATTTGGAAATAAAAGGGAGCTATCTGATACTACTGAAAGCAAAACATAAAATATCCAAAGAGCTTCCAGTATGAGAAATTGTTCTATGAAATGCAAAAGAAAAAGTTGTAGAACAGCTGATGATGAACAAGTTGCCTATCAACCAGAAGTCCAAACCAGTGCACAAGCCATTGTCTCCACACCATATTCCCATCCTCAATTTAGCAGCTGATTCTAGGCCTGATCCTCCCCATGGTTTTGGCAGCATTTCAAATAATGCTACTAAAGAAGTAATGATCTTCATCTTCTTACCAAACTGCTGATGGTTTTCATTCAAGACCTCCCTCTTCTTTCCTGCATTACAACATCCCCATGGTCCTTAATGACCAGCTGCTCCCCAGTATTGCTGAGACACTGCCTTAGGCTGGCATCCAGCAAGCAAACTCCCTGCAGTCCTCATAACATTCACTCAGGAGGGTGTTGTGCATTTTTGGAGTTATGGTTTCAAGGTCAAACAAGACAAATAGTATTGTGGCTGCTCAACAAGGCCAAATAAAATGGAATTCTAAACCACGAAAAGACCGGTTGTCTCACTGTTAAATATCAAACCAATTTAAATACCTTTCATGTTCAGCCCCAAGGACAAGAATCTTTTTTAGAAGAAGGAAAACTGCATTTCTTCCAGGCAGCAGATCAGCTGCATCCCATGTCATTAGGGCTAGAACTAGATGTTATTTCTGTTCTATGCAGTGGAAAGAAAAAAAAAATTATACCCTTTCCCAGTAGGATTCCAGCCACCAGAGCTTTTTCATATGAAAGGTTTTTATTTTCCTGCCAATTCCTTTTTGCCAAGTAACAGCTAAAATGGAAAGCTGGCCACCAGTCCTTCCTGGAGTTCCACTCTTGCTTGATCCAGTCAAGATGCTTCTCAGAGCTGGAAAAAGGTTAAACAATTTACAGAAAAGGTTAAATTGTGATGGAAAGATTATTAGGAGACACTGAATTTTATAATCAGCTTGCTACAAATCTCCCAAATTGCCAACACAGACACAGTGACTTTATACTGAAACTGAAACAAGCATTTTAATATAAAACTAGTAATTTTTTTTAATCCCTGGCAACACTTGTGAGGCTAGAAGTGAACTCTAGCAGTCTTGTTAAGCCTTGGCAATAACACAGATTATAGTGTGAAATGAAGCAAGCCTTTCACTTGTATGCCAGTTTGTCAATAGTAATATCGAAGTTTCTCCTCGTTTGTCAACAGATGAGTAGTATGAAGGAGTTGCTTTCCTTAGGAAAGGTTTATGTCACTCCAGCCATACTCAAAGACTAACTTATCCCAAACAGTTATTACTGTTAGGCAATAACGCCCTAAAACCAAGCATTTCAGCAACACAAACTCCTTCCAGCCCCTCAAGGGAACCTACAATAAACACAAAGAGGGAGTTTTTGCAAAGGTAGCTAGAGACAGGACAAGGAGGAATGGCTTTAAACTGGCAAAGGACAGGTTTAGATTAGATATTAGGAAGAAATTTTTCACTCAGATGGTGAGGCCCTGGGTCTGTTTTGCCCAATATAGTATTTGGTGAGTGGTCTCCCCGTGTCCTTCACTCAACCCATGAACACTTTGTCGTATTTTCTCTTCCCATCCAGTTGCAGAGGGGAGGGATAGAGCAGCTTTGGTGAGTGCCTGGCATCCAGCCATGGTCACCCCACTACACTGCTCTAGTGGGAGGTGTCCCTGCCCATGGCAGGAGGTCTGGAACAGGATGATCTGTAAGATCCCTTCCAACCCAAACTATTCTAGGATTCTATAAAACTATCTGCAACAGGGAAGTGACATTCCCATACAATAACCAAGATGCCCAGTATATTTCAAGATACTCTGAAGTCATGTATGAAAGGCAAAAATGAAGGCAAAGTTAGAGCACAGAGGGTCACTGTGTCCACTGCCCAAAATGGAGACTTGACACACTTGTTTCAACACATGGCATCAGAGCTACTTACATTACGACTTGTTTCACCTGTCTTGCCAAACAGCTCCATGCTTTTGCATTTTCTTTCCAGCCAGCATAATCCAAGGCTGCAAAAATAACTTCTAGGCCCAGACGACGTTTTTTTCTTTTCTCTGGAAAAAGATGAGGCTGATTAATGAATTACACAGATCAAGATGAACTCATTAATAAGGCAGAAGTGAAGGGCACAGTTCTCCATTCTGCTCCCCCCAAATGCTACTACTGTAAACGTAAGTTATGTTTATTGGTATAAATTTCTTTAAAAACTCAAGATTGTTCTCATTAGTTATGAAAAGTTGACAAGTGTGTCACACATGAACTGAAGAAGGGAGGTTTTGGACAAAAGGTCTATTTTTCCCCCCTCCCAAAGAAAAATCATAGAATGGTTTGGGTGGGAGAAGACCTTAAAAACGATCAAGTTCCAAATCCCTGCCATGGGCAGGGACACCTTCCACTAGACCAGGTTGTTCAGAGCCCCTCCATCCCAGCCCCAAACACTTCCAGGGACGGGCATCCACAGCATCTCTGGGCAACCTGTGCCAGTGCCTCACCACCCTGACAATCAAAAATTTCTTCCCAAAATCTCTTCTAAACCTCCCCCTGCCAGTTTAAAGCCATTAACCCTCATCATATCAGAAGAGAGAACAATCTTTATTCATATACATATCACCAATCTGTTGACCTGCTGGGACATACCAAGCCACAAGAGAGACAGCTTGGAATACAACTGATCAGCATGGAAAAAAATATTCTTCAAATTGGGAGACTTTTCTACCAGCTTGGAGATAACGCTCTCTTAAAGAGAAGGAAAATTTTTTTGTTTGATCAGTAACAATGAATTGAAGAATAGATCTATTCAAAGAAAAAAAAAGAATAAATAAAACAGAGATACCAAAAATGGAATGAAGACCTTGGAATTCAGAGTAGAGTCTAAAAAAAGTTGTTATTTTTGAGATACTGCCTGTGCCTTACAATGGTTTGCTTTGCTCAGCCTTTAAAATGAGAACGGCATTTGTTTACAAGTTTGCAAATGACTGCTCATACATCCAACTAAGAGGTTATGGTGATTAGAACGTTTGAATTTGGGTTGGTTTTTTGGGATTATTTCTTAAGAAACCAAACTACTTTCAAAAGCAGAAAGAAGGCTGTAGGATAATCCAGAAGAGTTTTCTGAAATTAGCATAAATGAAATGAACAAAGGTAAAGACTTACTTGATTTTTGAAGCATGGTATTAAAATCTATCATTAGTTCATGTGAAGGAACAATATCATGCAAGATCTGAAAAACAAAAGACAAAACCCAGATAGGTTATTTTAATGGGAAAGCTTTTGAAGACTTCTGCCTGACCAAGAAAAGCACAGGCTTCAGAGCTTTGGGTGCCTTTAGTCCAGAAAATTAAGCTTTGGGTGCCTTTAGTCCAGAAAATTAAGCTTTGGGTGCCTTTAGTCCAGAAAATTAAGCTTTGGGTGCCTTTAGTCCAGAAAATTAAGCTTTGGGTGCCTTTAGTCCAGAAAATTAAGCTTTGGGTGCCTTTAGTCCAGAAAATTAAGCTTTGGGTGCCTTTAGTCCAGAAAATTAAGCTATCTAGTACTTTGGGGCTTTGATATAAAGAATAGATCTCTAGGTCCATTTTGCACATCTGTGACACTGCTCCGTGACACCATGGATAAATACCTTGATGGCTGCTGACAAACACTGCATGTGGCAAATACAACGTTCTGAAAGAGCAGGCCAAATCTATATACAGTGTCCCCTTTTGTGAAGGCAATGTAATTTTCTCCCTAGGACAGTTCTAGCTCCCCTGTCCACTGCTCTGTGCATTGGATCAGTTTCTGGATTTACCAAACCACTTCGATGATTTAACTCTATTTTGTAAGAGACTCATGTCTAACGCCACTGCTAAAATGCACCCAGGAGAACTTCATACAAATCTGCGACAGTTTCAAAGTCCAAACCAAACAAAACAGCCTTACAAACCTGTTTTTAAACAACACTCGTGCTAACAAAATCACATTAGTACCATCAAGTGGCAAAACATGGTTTGCAAACAGTAACAAGGGCAAGGAAAGCAGGAATTTAAAAGCTTAACTCAACAAGGTTTTGTCTACCAACAACCAGCAGACATTAACTTTTAGCTTTAATGCAAAGCTCATTAAAAAAAAGCAAAGAAACTAATTGCTAGACAGGATCACTATGTGAAAGAGCAGGCAGTTAATGATTTGTACAATATTGTAAAGATCAAAGTATAAGAGAAATCAATGCATGCTATGCACAAGACTACTGATACAGACTTCTGGAACCATGTGAATATGTTCTCTGAGTTTGCTTACTGACTTGAAGTGATATGATGTACCAGTTAAAAGCAAAACAAGAACTGGAATTCAAGGACAGTAAAGGATTCTGCTCCCTCCCACTAACTTCCATCTAACCCTCTACTTCCCACAAAGAATACAACAGGATAAGTAATGTTATAGAGCTCAAGCAAGCTGTCAGACCACCACATGACTGACACACACAGTATCTCCTAAGGGATACCTACCTTCAGTGCAGATATGAGGGATTTCTTTGATTCACCCTGCCTCTTGAGGAACTGATAGAGATAGACATGAGCATTTGGGTTAGCAGGGAACTTAGAGTTGTAGGCATATTCATTTAACACTTGGCGGGCCTCGTTGTGGTCTCCATAGAACTCCAACAACTAGAAGTTAAGTCTGTCATTAGTTTGCCAGATACAGGCAACCAAACTCTTACAACTAATTTTGGACTGCCACAGATCTATCCAATAGCACAGTCTGTACCTAAGAGTGCAGCATATTAGATAATCACATACTCACCTGTCTTAATTTTGCTGGCTACTCTGGCTACTCTCAGCACAGAGAGACAATAATTCACACACAGAAGCTACTCCGGGAAAAAATGCCTTAACACCTGCTTAATTGCCAAATGATTACCATCACTTGCTCACTGGAAAGAGATGTTGAAGGCACCTGCCATATCTCTAAAGACAGAACTTGGCAGATGCCAGCACCAAGAAAAACTCTTAAGACGTGCTTAGAGAAGTCAGAGCTTATCAGTGTTTACAAAAAGTAAAAGATCTCTTTAAAATTATTAATTCTTAATTACAAATCCTAACCAGATATTTAAAAAACCCAAATCAAAACACAGAGGGGCTGCATATTTTGCATCTGTAACATTTTGTGTATCCAGAGAAAATACTGCCCTGCCAAAAATCAGAGAAAGTGTTTTCGGGAATTTAAACTAAAGCAGCTATGCTCCAATTTCTGCAGCACCACAAAAACAAAACATGTAAGCTGTTTGTCTCTTTCTTTTTCTTGACAATGCACAGATAAAAGTTCTTTTTGTACTCTGCTCAGGCTCTACAGCTCTACTAGGAGTACACTGTGCTCTATATCTAAGCCAGTGACATGCACATACAAATGTGTTGCTTTTGAAATACTTTGTTTTCACTCACACACAGAGAAAATAATCTGCATATGGGAATCTTAATGAAAATTAGACAGGGAAACACAAAGGAAGCCATCTGTAAAACATGCCCTTACATCCACATAGCATTTCACAAATATGTCCCAGACTCCAGGTATTTTAATAATCTCCTTCAAGTTCACTGCTGCCTTCCGAAAGTAACCGTGCATTTCCCGCTCAACAGCCAAGTCTGAAAATCCATCCTCACCTACCAAAATACAAAGAAAGGCCACAAAGTTATTAACTCTGCCAAGCATAGGGATCTTGAAGTGCTGCACCTAAGGGATGATCACATTTTGCTAAGCAAGGACTCCAGTGAGAGAGCTTTTAAGACTCCTCAGTATTGAAACAAGAAATTTCCTCCACTGTTCCTCATTCAAATTTATAATCAATTTCAACTTATGGAGCACAATGAGTAGTACTCCAAGAGAAGATGCTACCAGCACAAGGTCCATAATACAAATTCAATATCTGGTTTTCAGAGAAACAGATCTAGTGTAAGTGATAAAACACTGCCAGTAGGTATATATAGAACCATATGTGACACATGTAGCAACTTCCATCACACCTTTAAGGAAACTGAAATTCAAACACAAGCATTGAGGGCTTTGCTATCACTCAACATTCCAGCAGCAATCAAGCACTTGCACACCTATTAAGCCACTGCTTTAAGCGAATGCATTCATTTGATCATTATTTTAGGTGATGCTGGCTGGACATGGGGAGAAAGAGTTTCAGAAGCACATTTCAGGGAACTTCAAAAAGTGCTATTTCGGCACCACCATCACTGCTGATACAGAATTCTGTACCAGCCACGCCATCACACACTGAAGGCTTGCAAAGGAAAAGGTGTTATTGCAAACCATGGCATCTGCATGAGCAAGCTGAAGTTACAGCTCAATCCAAAAAACACTTACTCTGCTCTAACAGGATGTTCTTCTGCTTAGACCAGCTGCAGTAGTCCAAGAGTCCCCTGTAAGCCTGAATCAGCTTCATTTGCTTATCCTGAATGGCTGTTTGCTCTCCAAACCTCCAGCTTTCTGCTAGGGACAGGTTCTGGTAGGCTTCATCTATTTGGCCATTACAGAGGAGATGAAAGACATGCTCCAAGCAGACCTGCAACCCAAACAGTCCAAACCACAGCGTTTCACACTCAGATGCAGAGATTCTCAGCAATACAGCAAAGTTCTACACACATGTGCAGAGAAAGAGGAGATTTACTGACATGCATAAAAAATATTGCAAACACAGGTAATGAAGAATTTAAATTATTTGTGTTGTCTCAAAAACCTGCTTGCCTTTAACAAGTGCTGTACCTATTTCAGAAGATCTAAAAATGACCTGAGGAAACCCAGCTGGGCTGCATTTGCTGATATTTCAGAGCACATGAAAGAGGGATGTCCTACCACCCTATCATGTTGATTTGGCATTATAAGACAAAAGCCTAAACCTTCAGTTAGCTCCAGAAAACCCTTGTATGGAACTTCTTTTGAAGACCTTTAAACAACAGAATAAAAGACAGAAGCACCATCCCAACTGAGAAACAGCCAAGGAAACCAAAACCATATAGGTTTGAGTGAATCACTACAGGAAAAAAAAAAACCATAAAAAAATCCTACAGCTGTGTGACACAGGTGTGCACAACATACAGCTTTGTAATCAGACTAGCTACTCAAAAAGTGAGAGGGTAATAAGCCAAAATTTAAGTACAAATGTTTAGTCAGGAGCACTGTGGTCAAATTAAAGACTGGAAATAAAACTTGGCAGGTAATTACTTCTATTTACATGTCATTGGGACATGCATGAAAATGAATTTGACTGTTTCAAACTCAAATTAAAAGCTTAATTAAAGGGTTTTTAAGCACTTCTAAGGACTGAGAACATGCATCTGTGATCAAAGATAACAGTCGAAATGAGATACGGTTAGGTATAAAATGACCTTCAAATATTATGCCATTGGTAATTCAAATGTTGAATTTGAGGGTTTTTGACACTAATGTCAGTAGTACATTTCAAAAGAGATTTGGAAATTAAGAATCAAGTAAGTGTTCAGGTAAACGTGAAAAATCATTAGGGCTGCTTTAAGTACACTCACCTTCAAGTACCTTTTTACTCCTAAAGTTTTCATCTGTTCCATGAAACAGTTGAACTCTTTCATGCTGTTTTGGGAATGATGCCACAAAATTTCAGATCCTATTCTCCAAATCATCTATTAATGGGGAGAAAGAAAATCAAAACCAAGCTTAGTACAAACATGGCAACAAACACCATATATACAGTCTTACTAAACTTATAGTTACTGGTTTTGTTACATGAAAAATGTACATTTGAACTGCAAATAAAAAATACTACAAAGCATTAGCTACTGCTATAGTAACCTACCTACTCATCCAGTGGGACTTTTAAGAGTCATTCAGTGGGTGGTTCAGAATTGCTCATTACAAATGCAGTACTCCAGAAGAGTTTATGAAAACTGCATGCCAGAGGGTTCCTCCTCCCTTCACCGAAAAATTATGTTCTTCTTTGACATGACCTCACTAAGACACCAAGTATACACAACTCTTTGAACTTAATAGCAAAGATTATTTCCAAGTTGATGGAGTTCCCCAACTGTGTGCACTTGTTTCCAAGGCCTGCAAGCTAGGCATATTCAAGTACTCCATTTATTTAAAAGCTCTGATCCTTTTCCTTGCACCTGCTTCCATCTCAACACATGCAAGGAGATTTGCAGCTACTGGAAGAGCTGGTAACAACCTAAATAAGCCACCAACTTGCAAACAGATTCTGACTGATGGCATGCCAGAACACATTTACTGCTTTTCCATTTTAGAAGACTACTTGGACTTTTCATAGATACACTGCTGATCGAGTGATGGAGTGAACTTATACCAAGGCAAGTTTTCTTCTGCTGTGTGAAGGACCTATTTAAAATAAAAATCAAGCCTGTGATTAGTGAATTAAGACAGATGTTGGTCCTGAAGTATACAAATGCTGCTTTGCAAGTATTTTTTCAACTGCAAAAGAACCCAGAGAAGGAACATAGGCTTACCTCTGATGGACCAATGTGTTCTCTGGAATAGTCCTTCTCTAGTGACTCAACATAGCAGGTCAGGAACTCTGCAGCCCTTTTCCACTGCTTTTGGAGCAAGGCATCCTGAATGTAACTTAAACATGCTTCCTTGCTCTTCCTGAAGTTCAACTTGTGTTCATTGGAAGATACTAAACAAACAAACAAAAATCAACTGAGTCCACAGCTGTCACAGCCCTTATTCAGATAGCCACATGCTCTCCATTTCAGCATCTTTCTTGTGTGGACACTACAGAGTGTCATCTTAAGCTCTGTGGTTTTGAAGATAAACACCCCTGTGACTCCACAGGGAAGCAAGACTATGGGAAAAACTGGAAATGTGATATGAAATGACATTTTCCATAAGCAGCACAGAGCTGTGCTTGAAATTTCCATTCATTTGAAACAGTGAATAGCCAATTATGTCACACTACTGCTCTACTAGAATCAGGGAACCATGGTGCTTTGGTAATTTCACAGTACATTTTGTCATATTTTGGGGACTACTCTCTTCACTTATTAATCATCACCTAAGTTTGTGATTCCACAGTGCTGCAGATTTACATGCACACAAACAAACAGACCATTCCAGTACCAAAGGCTAAGCAATTCCCACAAAGATAAATGTAAAGGATTATTCTCATTTGAGTACAAGGCTGCAAAGAGGCCACTTGGCCTTTTTATATCAATAGTAGTTTAATTTATACTGAAACTAGCACAAAGCTCAAAGTTCACTTCCGTTAAGTCTGTTTAAATCTCACGGCTGTATGACCCTACAACAATGCTCATCCATAAAAAGCCACCTGAAGGCACAGGAAGAGCTCACCAAGATGCCTCCTACCTGGATGCTGTAGGCAAAGGAAGAACTCAAACAATGGTTAAGTCAGACAGAACCATTAGGGTTGGAAGGGACCTCTGGAGATCATCCAGTCCAAACCCCTGCCAAGGCAGGGTCATCTGGAGCAGGTGACACAGGAATGTGTTCAGGTGGGAACACATCGAAAAGTCTCCAGAGAGGGAGACTCCACAAACTTCCTTTGCATTCTGTTCCAGGGCTCTGCCACCCTCATGCTGAGGTGAAACTTCCTGAGCTTTAGTTTATGGCCACTGCACCATGTCCTGTTGCTAGGCCCCACTGAAAAGTCTGGCATTATCCCCTTGGCACCTGCCTTTGAGATATTTGTATGCATTAATGAAATCCCCTCTCAGTCTTCTCCAGACTAAAGAGGCCCAGCTTCCTCAGTCTCTCCTCATAAGAGATGTTCCAGACCCCGAATCATCCTTGGTGCCCTCCGCTGTACTCTCTCTAGGAGCTCCATGTTTCTCCTGTCCTGAGGAGCCCAGAACCGGGCACAGCACTCCAGAGGTATCTTACTAGGGCTGGATAGAGAGACAGGATCACTTCCCTCGACCTGCTGGCAATGCTATTCCCAATGACACCATGGGCCCTCCTGCCCCGCCAGGGCGCACTGCCGGCTCATAGCGTAATTATTTCGAACCTCTCTCCCGGCGCTAGCGGGCGATTTGGCGGATGGAAGCTGTAACTCTGTAACTCTATCCCACCACTGGCACGGCACCAGGGAGGAGTTCACACAGAGAACGCAAGAACGCTTCGCCCTTACCCGGCTGCGGCGGCAGGAAGGGCAGGTGCAGGGGCGGCTGCAAGGCCGCCTGAGCGGCGGAGTTCCTCCTCCTCCTCTTCCCGGCCGCCACCACCGCCGGCGCCTCCTCATCCTCCTCCTCCAGGAAGCTGTCCATGGCGCCGCGGGAAGCCGGGCTCCGACCTCACCTTGCAGCTCAGCTCGGGGGGCGGGAGGCGCCGGCCGAACCGGACGCGAGGGTTCAGCCAGGGCCAGGCGGGCAGCGGTCAGGCCGCCCCCTCACGTCAGCGCTTCCCCGCAGGACCCGAGGGCGGGAGATCCGGCAGGCTCCGCGTCCCGGCAAGCGAGGGGCGGGAGCGGCGCCGGCGCGTGCGCGCTGAGGAGAGGGTGGTGCGACCGACCGCCATGAGTGGGGAGGGGCCGGGTGTTCCCCAGCGATTCCCTGCTTCTCTCTGCGTGTGGGAGGGGGGGAAATGAGGGATGCCGGCCAAGGGTGGAGCACGGTGGGTAGCTGGGTGTGTGCAGCGGTGTGACACAGAGGTGTTTATTTCTAGGTGTTCAACCATCAGAGCATGACTAGAACCGTGGCTAACGCACTGGTTACTATAAAAGTAAATTAGAGAGCTCCTCCTGTTACTCCTTCCATTAGCTGCATTGCTACTTTCCTGTTCCTTTGTAACTCATAACGGCCTACAGAAGGAAAAGATTCCGAATCAAAATCCTGTGCATTGTAAAGCAGTAATGTTGCCTGTGCTCCCACAGAGTACCTGGATTTTGGGAATCCGTCTGCCTTAGCCGCAGCATCTGGCTTATACAAAATTATGCTGGAAGTTGTTTCTTTAAACCACTTCGGAATTGAGTTTGCCCTGGACTGTTTTGATGTGTGTAAAGTCCAGTTTACCGTATAAGATCTCACAGAGGTTTGGTTGTTTTTTTGGTTTTTTTCAGAACTGCCCTGGCATGGGAGGGTGAGTAAATAATAAACGCGTTCAGATTAAAAGTTTGTGCGATGCAGTGTCCTGGTTCAGCTGTGATCAATAACCGGTGTTGGGAATATTGCAAGGCAGAACAGTTGTTTTCAGCATTTAAACACTTAAACCTCAATATCATACCTTAATATGGTATTTAATAAATCAATGTGGGGATAACAGAAGTCTCCCTTTGCTTTTTCTTTATTTTTAATCTGTGTTCTTCAATAAGGGCCAACATTTCAGTTGACAAGTATTGTTATCAATGGATAATTAACTTACTTGACTGAGGACAACAAACTGTTACACAGGAGCACATCTTTGTGGTCTTTGCCATCTTTGCCATCTTCTTTGACTGTTCTTTATAATTTGTACCTTGTGTGAGTACCTTGTGCCTCCATGATCAGCGGTGTTCCCCAAGTTTGATGTTACTTCCTACAACACTCCTGATCCTCTGCTAGCTCAGTATTCTAATTTCAGAATCAAACTTATCCCCCCTCTTTTTTGTAAAATTCTCACCTTTGCATGCAAGGACATTTACTTTTGGCTTGTTATTTTTATTTTCCCGTGTCATACATAAGTGAATGTTTCCTCATCCTTAGGTAAACTTAGCCAACCGATCTTGTTAATGGGTATCAGCTACTTTAGTAGGCATTTTAGTGCAGAAGAGATAGTGTTGCCTTGTGAGGGCTGACCTGAAACAGAGGCTAGGCAAAACTAAAGAGTAAAATTAGGATTTATTAAAAGGTTCCCAAAATCCACCCTGGGCATTACAGAAGCCTACGCAAGGCTGCACCCAGGGTGGTCTGCAAGTGGTGGCAAAATGGCCACCCCGAGTCACGAGATTTTGCCATTTTATAGGTCTAGGTCCATCTGCATACCGGGGTCCAACTGTCCAACCACAGCTCCAGGCCATGAGGTCCCATCCTTCCCGTCCCACCCCTCAGTCCATCGTTGTTTGCGTTCCTGGCCTGAAAGTTGTCCTTGGTCTTCCATCAGAAATGGATTTGTTTTGTCTACCTGCTCCTTAGAGGGAGCACAGTACAGTTCCTAATACGAGGCAGCACACACAGAATCTGAAAATATAAAAGCTAAGGCATCAATAGGAGAACTGCTTTGTAAGAGTAGATGAATATTAGATACCTCATATAGAGTGGGACTACAGTCACAGCTGAATACATGTTTCCAAGATTGGGGTTGAAGACTGGGAGGAAATTTTGCCTGAAATATCTTAATTGAACCAAGTGAAAGATTTTGCTTTTCTTTCACACATTGAGGAAAGCTGGGTATGTTAATAAGTGGCTACTACATTATTACCCTGAAATGGTAGGAAATACTTGACAGTTGCAGTGGTAAACTTGTGTGTATGTATCAACTGCAAGTTACTCAGTATGGCACAATAAAGGTATTGACTTACACAAGAAGTATGTGATCTTGTTTTTCTTCACATCTCCCTTTCTTGCCCTTGTCTTTACAACCACAGACACTATTACATTTTATCTTGGTCTTTAATAAAGAAAAGCTTGATAATTTTTTACTGATGGAAAATAACCAAACAGCTCTTTCTTCACAAGAAATTGGATCTAATAATGTGGGCATTACACAACAGGAAATATTAATGTTCAGGAAAGAATGCTTATCTTTCACTCATACAGTTATCATAAAATGTGAATTGAATGTATTTGCTTCCATACTGTAAATTGTGACAAATTTCTAGATTTTCTGAGTTAGGCTTTCTTAGAGCTTTTCATCAGCCAATATCAGTGATGACAAATAGGTATCACCTCACTTTCTAAGATGTGAAACACAAAAATTTCAACAAAATTGCAGGAAAGCTACAGCCACTATACTGCACTAGGCTTGGAGAACATAGATGAGCAGTGGGTGAATGAATCATTGCATTCCTGTAGCATGTGGGTCCTGGGGATATATAGGACTGTAGGAAATGCCAGGGTGTCCATGGGATGCTGGGCAAAGAGGTACCAATACCTGTTTCTACCTTGACACTTTTTCATAGTGTGATTAAAATATTAAGCTGCTCCAGGTGGAGGCTGAAAATGAAACATATTTTTCAGAGATTACGCAGGAGTAACTAAGCCTGGATCTAAGGTCTTGTACAACGAGACTGTGGAAATAAGAGTCTGGAGTGAAAATCAATAGGCATGAGGATGCAAGAGAAACACATGCAATTAGCAACAGTGATTCCTAACTCTTGAGATGTAGCATTTAAAAGGGCTCTTAAAAAGCTCTTGAAAAAACCCTCAGCTGCTTTGACAAGCACCAAAAAAAAAAAAATTATTATTCACCTTGACTATCAGTTCTGTGAGTGCCTACTAATTTTGGGACCAGCTTCAGAATTTGCTCTGGAAAGCAGAAAAAAACCTCGAAAATTTTGGTCATTCGATTCACCAGCAAGAGGATTCTCTTATGTCACCAGTGCTTTCTCAGCTGTATCTTTTATTCTCTTTGTCTACTCAGGCTGCTGTGCTGAACAAATAACATGGGTCTGAAAAAGAGAAAGGGAAGAAGTTTTGTCCATCTGCATTGTGACTTCTGCTGTCATTTTGCCATTTGAGATCTTTAAGGCAATATTAAGGTGATGGATGTGACGAAAAGGCAATGGTAAGTGCAAGCACACTTGAGAGTAGCACATCTTTCCGCTTGCAAATACTCAACAGTTAAAATGTACCAGCAAATGGAAGCAGCAGTTACAGAAGGGCAAGAAAGGATAGGCCTGTCGGGGAATCCTGCGCTTTCAGCTGCTCGCTGTGAAACCCAGCACTTTCCCCAGCGGGATCACGGCTGAATGAACTCCTCTGCCCGCTGCACCGCAAGTGTAACCTCAAACTCTCGGAGGTCACCGGGGAAGTGGCGGCTACTCCTCTCCAGCAGAGATAACTGCTCGGCGGGGCAGGAGGGAGAGCAGCCAAATCCATGTTTGGATCTGTCGTGTCCTTACAGAGCCAGCACCGACATCCTTTTTGTAAGTTCTTGTTACTCCAGCAATCCTCAGCTAGACAAATCCGCAAAGGCAAGGGGCAAGACCTTCCTTCTTTTCTGGCCTGCGAAGCGGGAAAAGTAGCCGGACTCCCGCTCGGCGCAGCGGCCAGAGGCGCTGCTTCCTCGGGATCGGGATGCCGCCGGCAGGGAGGGAGCGTCCGTGCGCTGCCCTCCTCCCGCGGCGGCGGGGTTGGGCTTGTCCCTCCCCCGCCACATCGCCCTCCCGCCGGCGCTGCTGACGTGTCTGCTCCCTCCTTCCTCGCCCGGCTCCCTCCCTCCCCGGCTCCCGCCGACATGGCCTCAGCCGCGTCGCCGGACCCCCGGCTGCTGCTCGCCCTGCTGCTGCTGCTGCTGCTGCCGCCGCCGGGCCCGCGCTTCGCCGCCGCCGCGCCCAACCTGGGCCGCCGCTTCGCCGAGCGCAAGCGCTGCGCCGACCTCGAGTGCAGCAGTGAGTGGGGGCGGCGGGCACGGCCCTGGCAAGGGGGTTGTGGGCGAAGATGCCTCCCGGAGGGCCCTTCCTAAAGCCCTCTCCTTCCACCGGCTCTGGCACGGAAACTGGGGAGAATCGGGGAAACAGGAACGCGACGCCCACGCGCGCCGTCCCTCTCTCCTCGGCCAAGTTTTCAGATCCCCGCAGCTCCGTGTTTGCTTTTTTTTTTTTCGCCCTCTAGTGATAAAATCTCTCTCTGAGTGTTCTCTGGGATAATTTCAGGACCGATTCGCTGGCACACAGATGTCATCTTTCTGATTTAACATTAAGAATTAGCTTCATAGCGCACCCCTGAAGTGTAGTTCTCCAATGCTTTGTCAAATTCTTGTCTTGACTGGAATGCTTGCTTTTCTTTTCTAACCATAACTTGCCTTTTTTTTTTAGCTATAACTTGGTTTGTTTATTTGTGTTAATTATAGCTAAAATTTTCTTAGTTATACTTTCAATTTAATTCTTACCTCTTGACCCAATCTGGAAAATAGCAAAGCGGTGCATGCGAGGAGGTCTTGTTTACTGCCAGTTAGCAAAGGCACTTTTCATGTAAATTATTTTTGAGTCATACTCTTCTCTTTGTTTTCTTTGGACAGTGTTAATGTGCCGAGGGAAGGCCATGCGAGATTTTAAAGGTCCAGATTGTCGCTTTGTAAATTTTAAGAAGGGAGAAGCGGTGTATGTATATTATAAACTAATAGGAGACTCAACTGAGCTTTGGGCTGGAAGTGTAAGTACTGTAAAACATTTCTTCTGTTTGCTCTTCTTGGTAATCTATTTTAATTCCTTTTGCCTTGTAAGAGAATGCTTAGAGTTTTGAACATGGCTAAATAACATAGTGAATGCTGCTTTGTCATGAGGCCAGTGGGAACTGGAATGAGGTTTGATCAAACCTGAGTGCTGTGAAAAACGGGCAACACTAATGTGTCTAAAAACTGTTAGAAAACTGTCTTTGTATTGAAAACCTCCTGTTGTGGCAGTGTCAGTGGTGGTGGCCGCAGGCCTACCTGGAAGCTGAGCCTCCCTTCCCCACTTAGAGAGGCTTAAGCCTGTGCTTGTGTTCTCCCATGACGTGGTCTCATCCTGCACTCTGTAATCCTTCTGAAGATCGCTGCATGTGCATGTTTAAATTGTGTTTCTCGTCCTAATATTCATCTCTTCCCCTTTATCTAAGCTACATGCCGAGTTGGAGGAAAAATAAGTAGTAAAACTAGAAAGGATAAAGTGAATTTCATTTCTAAAAGCTCTGCCTCTCAGCTGTGCTGTAGCAGCTTGCAGAGTAGTGGCCTTGTCTGAGTCAGCATCCTTGGACAATCTGAGGCTTCTTATCTGATAGAGAAGGAACATCCCCATACTTGCAGTTACTTGGTAGAAAGCTCCTCTCGACTTTCATAAGCACCTTATTTGCCTGGCAGAGGCAGAACTAAGATACCACAGAGGAAGAGCAGTTTTTGTGGTCTTTCTGTGAAAATGTTGGCAATCCAGAGGCTGCTTAGACCAAGTCCCAGTTGCTTCCTCCCCATGTTTCCCCTACATCCTTTTTAGTGTTCAATTTGTTTACTTCAACCTTCTTTCTTACTCTCGTCTTCTACAAAAGATAAACCATTTTGACAATGGTTTAGGGTGCTTGAAACCACACCTGGGTGTTGACTGTGGGACCAGTGGTTTAGTGAAAATCGGCAGGTATCACTTTCTGTAACCACTTCAGGCTAGGTGTGGATAGCCAAGCTCTCAGGAGGAGCTGAATCCAATTTAGAACCATAGGGAAGTTAATAGAAAAACTACAGCACGTGTTTAAAGAAGAGTTAATAATTCTGTCATGCTGGTAATTCCCTTCTGACATGTACTGTACCATAAATAATCTGGGTAATTAGCTGGTACAGGTTTCCAGGGCTGCCAGTTCTTGAGATGCAGAGTAGCAGCGTGGGGCCAATTTTGCATCTTCTAACAAGGTACAATGTAGACTGCAAAATCAGACAGCAGGTTAAGGTAATTGCTAAGTTAATATTCAGTTTAATTATTCACTGATAGGCAGCTCATGCAACAGTTAGGTGTGTCTCCAAGTTAAAAGGATGTTTGCTTTGAGTTTAACAAGTAAAAGCTGCGGTTGGCAGGTCGGAAAGAATTGCAAAGCTCCTTTTTATTTGTTGTCATTTTTCTACTGTGTTACACGATTTTCAGTGCTCAGTTTAGGGCAGTGATGCTAGACTGATTCCTTTCGGTTGGTGGCTATAACCTTTATTTCTTTTATCCCTCTTTGATTGACTGCTGCTGCTGCATTAATCATAACACTGCAACAACCAGATGGAAGCGCAGCAGCGGGGTCAGAGGTGCCTGCCTTTGCATTTTGAGTAGGGCACTGGCACAGCTGCCCCTGTCCCTGACTCACAGATAGCACTGGGGTCTCTCTCCTTCAGTGTGACTTTCTGTGTCAGATTAGGCTGGGCAGCCTGATTTCCCATGCCAGGTTTGGCTGGGCAGCTTGATTTATGCAGGCGAGCCATGCCTGCTGTGTGAAGTCTTGGAGCCGGGGGAGGCTGCTGCTTGCTAATTGAAACCAGGCTACCCAGTGAGGTCTGCCATCGAAAGAATTCCAACGAAAGGCATGTTACCTTCTGCCATGGCCGTTTTGGGATCTCATTGTATGACGTCATGTGGGCTTTGTGTGCATCATTTGATCCCATCCATGTACCCTACTGCCTTTTTCCATTCCCCAAAGATTTTTTTCGGAAAGCATTTATTAGGGATGAATAGAAGCTATGAAATCAAGGGTTAGCTGGAGTTCTGATTGTCAGATGTAAGCAGGGGTCAGGGGAATGTGTGTATGAGAAGCTTCAACTACTACAACCTGGGGCTTATTTCAAACAAGGTGTAAATACAGATTCTAATTCCAAAATCAATTTGAAGGAGCCAAGAGAAATACAATAGTATTTCTGACCTGAAGGGAGACGATCAGATAAGAAAAGGAGCCTTTCACCAAGGCTGAAAAATCTATAGTAGTTGGGACTGGGCTTTATTTGTCTTTCCTTTTCTAATTCACTCCACCCTTTTCAAGCCATTGTTGATTTTTTTTCCCCTGTGCCAGCAAACAGGTTGGATTTTGACAAAATAGCTCCTTTATTTTGTGATGCCAGTCTTGAATACTAAATTGCTTACAGAGTACATTCTATGTTCACTGGGTATTTTGCATATGAAAAAATTCTGGAACCCAGCTGTAATATATTTTCTATACATTATGTGGCTTGTAGTTTTTAGTAGAGCTCTCTAATCCTCAAGAGTAAAGCAAAGCCAAATGTTTGGAAAATACTCTATGACCATTATTTAATAGTCATTTTATGTTATGAATTTCTTTTATACTTGAGTTGCAGGAAAATGCTTCCTTTTTTTCTCCCAAAGCCAAAAGATAGAGCATATCAGATGCTCTTGTTGTCCTCTGCACAGTTTCCTGCTGTAAATCAGTCTCCTCTTCAGCATCAATCTTGTGTTGCAAGTTGTTGTATAGACTCCTGTGCACTTTTCCTGTATTCTGCCCTCACTTTAGCAGGGTCCAGAACTCCAAAAGTACTTCATTCAGATCATTGCAAGTAAAACCTGTTGCTTTTTCACAAAACATTTTGTGAAAAACACTTTAAGATTGTTATTTTATCTTATGGCAAAGGGATGAACTTAATACTTTTGGTTCCAGTTTGAGAAAACCATATCTGGCCTCATAGTACAAGGAATGGACTTTACTGCAAATTCTGGCTTCTTTGTGTTGTTGTTTTTGTTTTCAAACTTTGTACGTATGTTAGTAAAAAGAAGACAGAGTGGATAAAATTAAGTAAAACAGGAAGACAATATTTCTGGAGGACCCAGAGGGTCAGGGCAATACTGTGTTTTCTTAACACTGCCAATGCCAGCTCTTCTTTGCCCTGTGTTCTGAAGTTTTAATTATCTGTGATGCCTGTGCTTTCGCGATGTGGGCCTTAAGATTAAAAAGATTTGAACATCATCTTCCCCAGCTGTCTGTTTTCTGATAGGTGATGTGAGGGTGTGGCTTCTTGGTCAGTGAATCTGCAGCAGCTGCCTGTCACACCTGGGCACCAGGGGGGCTAGACACTGTACACACAGCCACATGTTTTGTCCCTACACAACTTTTTAGCTGGGAAGAGAGTGGATATTTCTCCCTTACACACTTGGCATTGATAGTGCCTTTCCTCTGTCATGTCTGTAGAGAGTGAATGTTTCCTTTATTTGCACAATGAGGCATTTTTTTCCCCTTACAAGAGAGGACTTGTAAGGAGGGAAGCAGATGAAATTTCGGGCAGGCAGATCTCATATGGATTATAAACCACAGAAGTAGCAAGCTGGGTCACTGCAGAGGACTTGTATGGTCAGCAGCTTGGATTGCAATAAAGGAGTTTCAAATTATAATCAGTGATGCCTGATTGTAATGGTTGTCACAGCGATTAGTCTGTCAGGAGACTTTGAAGCTCCAACTTTTGTTTACAGAAAGATCATTAAAAACTGGAATAAAAGTTTAGAGAGAGAAATAAGCAAATTTACAACTGTAGTGTACCATGCAAATACAAGCTTTTGATTTGACTTGTCTAAATGAATTTCCCATTCCCATTGGTAATTCCCAATAATAAACATACATACATGATCTGTTTTCAGTAAGAGAGCATATGTGTTTACAGAAGGTGGGGAAGGGACAGTTTGGGGTTTCTTAATACGTTTGTAACTAATTTCAGAGATGTCAACTATGGAAGGTAAGATCTGAATGAGAAGTAGTTTAAAAAGAAAATCCTGTAATGTATCAGTGCTTACTTTGCTTGCATATCAAAACAAATATCTCCAAAAATTATTAGTACATATTATTTACTAGATATTGATTTCTTCTTTGTTTTTTTTAATACCATTGTAAATCCAGAAAGCTTCAGGCAAGGTTAACCTGTTTCAGTGCTATCAGTGTAATAATATATCTGTTTGTCCATAATATCCCATACCCAGTTTCTTTTTTAATTTGAACTTTAGCTAAGTGTTCTCCTGACACAAACTCTTCAAGAAAATTGGCAATTGTCGTCTTTCTCCTGTAACAAATGATTGAGGAAATGACCAACTTAATTTTTTCCCCCCAGATATTTTGGTTGTCTAGGAACTCTGTACCTTTCTAGGTGTTTCCACCAGGCTCCAATTACCTGAATTATCTAATCAGTGTAGTGATTGCATGCTGTTAATGTTGGCTTCTTGACAGCTGTTGTCAGAACTCTCCAGTGAGAGCATTTCTCTGTGTAGATCTTATCTGGTGAGTGATAGTCTTCCACTGTTTGCCTTGCCTTAGTACTTTTGAAAATCACCACTCTGTGGCTGATTTTTGCTTGTGTCAGGCACTGAAGAGCAACAATGCATTTGCATAGGGGGGTATATTTTCCACACAGGTTTTAAAATTATTAGTATATGGTGTACAATTTTGCATTTCCCTACAATCTGCTTTAAGAATTTTTTTTCCATAAGTTACAAACTGAGTGTATTTTGGGCTATAATATTTTGCGTGGGTATAAATCTTACTAGTCAAAGATTTTCTTCTGCTTGATACTTGAGAAAATCCTTGAGGTGTGTGTGGTGCCTCTGGCAGCTTTAAAGCACATGAGCCAGAAGGCCTGGGCTTTATTCCCAACTCTCCAAATAATTTGTTAAAAGTCAGGCTTTAAAACACAAACAATAAAACTTAAACCAACTTCACAAGGCTGTTGTGAAATGTAAGTATAAAACCTCAGTGAAAACTCTTGCATAAACAAGGCATCACTGGTCTTTTATTCACTGTGTTAAACTTCATTTAGAATACTTGAGAGTCAGTTCGACATATTTGCTACTGGTGTCTGCAATTTTTGACATAGTCATATCATTTCTAAACCTTCTTGACTGTTTTTTGTTTGTGTTTGTTTTTTGGCAGGTTGGAAGTGATTTTGGATATTTTCCAAAGGATTTACTTGAAATAAATCATAACTATTCCAGTGAGGAGCTAGAATTACCAACAGATGTAAGTCTTACTTGTTCTGTTTTCTTTTTCAGTTGGGGTTTTACAGTTTCTTACCTCGGCATTCAGTAAAATTCCCAAGGAAGAAATTGGGAATACTAGTGATTTTTAGTAATTATTTTTACTTTTTGTTAGGAAGCAGCTACATATGTGCAGAGGTGCACATGTATGTGGGTGGGGTGGAATGTTTGTGCAGCTCTGTATGTGGATGGGTGTGAAAGCATCAGCCCAAAATGTGGTCATTGATTTTTCTTTTCTCAAATGTTATGGCTTCCTTCTAAAGAAATCTGTTTGTATTGAGCTCTGTAAGTCCTGCTAGCTGGCTTGTGCATAGGCCTTCATCAAAATGGCTTATTTTCCCAAACTTTCCAAGTTTAAAGTACTGTCAGAAACAAGCAAAACTGGGTACACTCAGCCCTTTGATTCTAGAATTGGTCCTGCAGCCCTTTCACACATGACTGGCTTTCATGCACTAGTAGCAGCAACTCCAGAGTTGTGTCAGTAAAACCTTTTTGAGGCTATAGCTTCAGGTGTGCTTGCAGCACAGAAAGCCCAGTGAATCCTGGGCTGCGTCCAAAGCAGCATGGCCAGCAGGGCAAGGGAGGGGATTCCGTCCCTCTGCTCTGCACTAGTGAGGCCCCATCTGCAGTGCTGCATCCAGCTCTGGGGTCCCCAGCACAGGAAGGATATCAACCTCTTGGAATGAGTTCAGAGGAAGCCACAAAGGTGATTCGAGGGATGGAGCACTTTTCCTACAAGGAAAGGCTGAAAGATGTGGGATTGTTCAGCCTGGAAAAGAGAAGGCTCCAGAGAGACCTAATTGCAGCCTTCCAGTATCTGAATGGAGCCTACAAGAAAGGTGGAGAGGTACTTTTTAGAAGAGCGTGTAGTGACAGTATAAGGGGGAATGGCTTCAAACTGAAAGAGAGCAGGTTTAGATTAGATATTAGGAAGAAATTCTTTCGAGGCACTGAAAGAAGTTGCCCAGAGAAGTTGTGGATGCTCCATCCCTGGAGGTGGTGAAGGGCAGTTTGGATGGGGCTTTGAGCAACCTGGTCCTAGTGGAAGTTGTCCCTGCCCATGGCAGTGGGTTGAAATGAGATGACCTTAAAATCCTTTTCAACCCAAGGCCATTCTATGGTTCTATGAAATTATGTTGAAAGTCTTGCACTGCTTCTATTTATTTTTCAGAAGTTGCGTGACAGGGAGCTCCTGCTTAGTCCTTTAAGGGGGCACCAGTTAACAGGTTGTGACACACAAGCTTAGCAACATTTGTTTTTTCTATTCACTAGCATTCAGCGATAGACTTGTTTTTCATTCAGGACATATGGTGATGAGTGCAGTGTAATACTGCCAACTCTATTGCTGCCTTACACTTTGTTCCTGCAAAACCTTTTTATTTAGATTTTTTATAAGTCCTTGGGCAAAGCCTCCATTGATTTCAAAGAGAGTTTTGGTTAAGGACTCAAGGGGTTAATTCTGTGTGATTAACATAATTTACTTTGCTGCTGCATCTCTCTTTAAGTAGGCAGATGTTTTTTGTCTCATCACTGTTACAAAGAAAATAATATTTTTTGACTGCATATTGTTTTTCATTTCAGGAAACAGACTTTGTTTGCTTTGATGGAGGAAGGGATGACTTTGATAATTATAATGTGGATGAACTTCTGAAGTCGTTGCAAGAGACAATAGCAAATGAAGGGGAAACTGAATTGAGTGAACCAGGGACAAAACCAGTTGAAGGGATTGAGAAGGATAAGGAGGCTGAACAGACTGATAGAGGAAAGTCCCTTGGTGCTTTGGAAACAGACAATCTTGAGCGAAGTGCTGAAGAAGAAAAAGAAAACGTTGTCTTGACAGACAAAGTTGACAATTCTCTTACAGAAGTAAGTGAAAATACTGGGGAAGACTCCAGTGTCAATAGTCACAAAGAAAACTCTCAGGGAGACCAAATTGCACATGAGCACTTGAAAGGAATGCTACATGGGAAATTAAAAGGGCTAGAAAGTGAAAATACCAAAAATACTAGTATTCCTCAGGGTGAAACCAGCCAACTTGACCAAGAGAATGAAGAAGTCAATGCCTATACACTTTTAAACAGAGAACTCTCTGTGAACTTAAAAACAAAATTTGGCTCTACTGCTGATGCTGTTGTATCAGATGATGAAGTGACTCGCCTTGTTACGTCACTGGAAGATGATTTAAATGAAGATTTGAGTATTAATCCTCACAATGAAGAGGAGGAGCCAGAGTTTGCAGATCAGTCTGCAGAAATCCCTTTGCTGTCTTTTAGGGCAGAGGATGAAATTACATTCCCTGTGGATTTAGAAGATGATGGAAACTATGATGTCGAGTCACAAAATCACAAACCTGATGAAGATGCAAAAGGTGCTATGAAGCTAAATAACCAAAGAGACAATGGGGAGGAACCTGATTCAGATGCATTAATTCTTAAGGATGCCTTCATTACGAGCAAGAAGTTGGGTGACAGTGTAAGTGTAGACAGGTCTGAATCTAAACAAACAAAAGAGAAACAGGATGAGGTGGTGCTAATTAGTAAAAGAGAAGAACCAGCAATAACTCAGCCTGAGGATCTCTCCAAAGAACCCCTTGGAAAGGAGCGTGTGGGTACAGGTGATCCATGTTCAAAAGAAAAAGCCAACAAAACTGATCAGTTGGAAGAGCAGCTCACTGATGGAACTGAGTCACATTCTGCAGCACTGAAAGGTACAGCAGTGCCTGATCCTCATGCTTTGCCTAGTCCAGGAAATGCTCTGAAGTCCAAATCATTTCTTAAAAACAAGGAAGATGCTTCAGAACCATCTGATGATGATATCAACAAAAGTCCTGAAAGAGTTCCACTTGATCCAATAGAGAAAAGTGAGAAACAGTTTGAGGATGGTACCTCAGAGGAGTCCTTGGAAAGTGATTTAAAGCATGAAAGATCATGGAAGAAAACAATGGAAAATGTAGAAGCCGAGAAGAAGCCTCCAGTTGATGTTCCAGCCAAGTCAATGGAAGAAGTAAAAAATGCATCTCAAGGTGACCTGGGAGATACTGACCTCTTGAGACAGAAAGTGGAGCATGGAATGCCCACTCTGGAGAAAGAATTTCTCAGACATGAAGAAGTGTTAAAACAAGCAGGGAAAATTGATCATGAAAATAAAAATCCTGCCTCTTCTAACAAAGAACGGGAAATAAAAAAGAGAAGCATGAAAGAAACCCCAGCAGGGGAGGAAGACCCAATCTATAGTGGAGCTGTTGAGCAACCTAGGCCATGGGAAAATGAGACTGAGTATTCAGAGGCAGATGTGAATGAAAACCTTTCAAGAAATCTTGGCAAGATGCCAGCATTTAAAGAAAGCACTGAGAAAAGTTCCCCTGAAGAAGAATCAAAAAGCACCACGCAGAACACTAATACTGAGAATCTTACTCGGCAAGGAACTGCTCATCCTGAGGATGCAGGATCAGACAGAAATCTTGGCAAAGATTTGGCTAAAGAAACAACACAAAGAGCAGAATTGCAATCTGAAGAGCTGGATGCTGAGGATGACCCTGACTTCAAACAAGCAGATGATGAGTTACTGGAAGATGAGAATGCAGCAAGTGCAAAGCTGTCACAAGCAAAGACTGCAAATGTCCAGGGTAATACACTAGGTGGTGAAAATACAAATCCTGAATTAGAATTACTAAGTGAAGCTGTTTCAGGAACCCCAAATCCTATTTACAAAGTAGGAGATGAAACAAATTTATTCCCTAAGGAGGATAAAACAATTGGCATGCGAAATGCAAGTGAGACTGGGAACAAAGTTGATGTATCAGTGAGAAAAGGTGCTAAATTGGATGAGATGCAGCATGTCACGGAAGCTGATGAGGAGTCTCCTGAACCTGAGGAACCATCAGCTGTGGAAGAATATAATTTCCCATCTCCTCACACAGAAGACAGCAATGACTTTGGCCAAAGGAAAGATCATCTCCCAGAGGGCGTTTCACAGGAAGACTCAAAAGAGGTGCAAAATTTAGAGCAAACGAGAAGTGACCACCAGCAAGCTGCACATGTCCCCAGCCCTGCTGACAGCTCAGAAGCCACCAGTGACACTGTGACAGACTTCAGTGAGTCTGTGAAGCAGCTGTCAATAATGAGAGATTTCCTTGATGAAAAGCGTGTGATGCGCCTACAGAAGTACCTTGGGCTCCAACATGTGGTTAGGATTGAAGCCATGTTCCACGACATGAAGGTGGAGATGGAGCTTGCTCGGAAGGCAAGCGAGAATAACGAAGATATAGAGAAAGCTCTGGATGAGATACTGGAGTTTTCAGAATCTAACATTATGGATGTTGTAGGAAAAGTTCTGGATTCCAGGGTGGCAGAAAATAAGGAGGAGGTGGTGAAGGAGATGGATTTGTATGATGAGGAGAGTGCACTGATGGATGATATTCAAGAATCAATATATTCATTAAGGAGTAAATATTCATCTGCTGGTGAGAGTGTCCCACTTGCTTCTCCAGAACAGGAAGATGACCAGCTGCACATTCAAGGTAGGATGTTAAACCAATTAATAAATAGATGAAATTAAAGTAAAACCCTGTCCCAAGCAACACTAACACAGAGAAGCTTTAAGAAGAGGCTGAGGGAGTAGGGAGTAGAATTGAAGGAGGCCCTTTGCAATAACCTGGGATTTTGCTTATTTTTAATGCATGTTTTTAGCATTGTGATGAGAGTGGCTCAGGGACAAATCCTAAGGGAAGATGCTGAGTTCAGCATGCCTGTTCTTATGGACCAAGTTCTGTGTAAGATAAGTGAGATCCATGCATGGATATGGTCGTAAGGAGCCACTGAGGATGAGTCTGTACCTACTTAAGAAACAGGGATTCACATGTGCTGAATTTTCTGGAGGGTTTAGAGCAGTCTTTTTTTCTGAACTAATTGTCACCTGATTGTGAGAGATCCAGTGATTAATGCAAAGTTCAGGTACTAAATCCAGGCATCTAAAATATTTGGTGTCCTTATAATAATACTTTTGCCCACATTCATAAAAGAGTGACTAAGTAGAAATACTGAACAAACAGATCTTTTGATTGGGCAAGAAAGAGAGGTAGAGTCTTTTGCAAGCTTGCTGGGTTTTCTAATAAGTGTGCAAGATGTTAAGGTACACTTTTAGCCAGAGTCCTCTTACAGTAGTACATGTTAAGTATGTGATTTCTGATAAGGCCACGAATGATGCAAATACTTCACCTTGCAGTGTTTCACTGCAAGGTCAGTGGTTGATATCTTGCATGAATTTCATACTGACATTTAATTAGATGTTACAAAAGTTGATTGAGAATATACTGGAAGCAATAGACAAGCTAGACAAGCTGAACTATTTAAAAAGTGTCAAGAAAGCTTTGTTACATGCAGCATTTCACTGTAAGAAATACACATTAGCTCAGTGCTTAATTAATATCTCCTTATCTGTCACAGATGGTGCAAAAGAGGCTGAATATGACAGTGTTTCCATCAGAAACCCAAATACCATTGATGAGGGCAATCAGGAATTTCAGCAGCTCTTTGAAGATAAGAGGCCAGAGCAGCCTATTGAGCAGGAGGAGGAGAGGGCTGTCAGTGTTCCACCTGAGCTTGAAGAGGCCAAATTCTCAGATAATGGAGAAGCTGAAGAAGGGTATGATAGTGAAAGAGGATCACTCCTGGAAGATACTTCCTTTGGGTCAGTTGATTCAGGAGAGAGTGCCAGCGAACACATTGCTGAAGGTACCATTTGGAATTGGCTTATTTTGTTCTTTTGCCCTTGAAGATGTGCATGGTTTAATGTATTTTTAGGCAAATAGCAGGAGTTTTCACTGATACTTTCATTTTATGTTGCTGTAATCCTCATGGCTTTCTCTGATCAGTGGCAGTCCCTCTAGTGGCAGTACTGCATTGCTAACTTAGCACACCAGTTTTCCTACTATGGTTTTGCAATGTAGGAAAAAGGAAAGTGCTCTTGTGAAAGTCAGTTAGAGCTCTGTGCTCAGGCTTGTGGACTGTGTGTCAGGATGGTAGTGGAGAAAGCAGAAATCCCTGGAAGCATACCATCAGCCCAGGTTTCTGCCTCTTTGCAGGGTTTGACAGCCTAAAGGTCACCTTCTATAGACAGGACTGTACATAGATTTGTGTGCCCTCTCTTCTTGCTCTTTTTAGCCTGGCCATATTACTTTTCAGGAGAGGTGGTGTGTAGCTTCACCCTCAGGCAGCTCAATAATTTCTCTCTGTGTTGGAGTAGGAGAAATGTTTGGCTCCCTCTGAGGCCTTATCCCTCTGGAGCTAGAGTGCCATCTCATCATTATGCCAAGGAGGGATCCTGTTACTGTCATCTTTCCCAGCTCTGTTTTGGCATGAAACAATCTTTGACTGTGTTCTCAGTGCTACTCTCCGCTTTGCTGTTCTGCCTTCACTTCTGATTATGCTTAATAATTCTGTCTCCACTGAGCATTTAGGAAAAATTCAGGCACATCTTCGCTAGCTTTTGTAGACTGCTGAGGTGCTGTACCAATCTCCAGGGCCAAGCGCTTTTGAGCAGCTTCTAAGATCTGAAGGAAACTCTAGGTTGAATGTCAAGAAAACGAAGGAATTTTAAATGGCTAGTGGATAACTTACTGGTTAAACAGTCGGCTGTTCAGCTGTGTTTCAGACCATCTTTCATTCCTTCCTTTCAGGTGGTTAAATGCTACTTGCCATGAATTCTTTGGAGGGCTAGTAGAAGCGTTGGGAGGTAACAAGGTGGATGATGGTAGAATGGCTGGTCCCAGCAGCTGTTCCACAGTGTGACAACAGGCTGGGCAGGTGGCTGTGGAATCTGCTGGCCTGCACGTGTGGCATCAGAAGCAGCAGGAAAGAGAGGGCAGTATTCAGGCCGCGGTAGAGCTGGAGATGGTTTAAAGCTTTTGCCATACTTAACAGAGTATTGACACAGTTTAGGAGCATTTGACATGATGTCCTTCTGGGCATGTCCTGTGCAGGGCCAGGAGTTGGACTTGGCAGTCCTTGTAGGTCCCTTCCAACTTAGAATGTTCTGTGGTTCTGTGAGCAGTGCTGGGAACTAAGCGGAGGTATTCGCGGTTAGGAATTGAAGAGTGTGTGCTGCTCTGATGCACGGCTGGATGAGCTGGGTGTGCTCTGTCCCTTCCTGCGGCACCCCCCCTAACGCTGTCTGTGAAATATCAGCGCACTTCCCGGGGGCCTTCTGCCTCTTTCCCCAGTGCCCCGGCGCACCGGGGACCGTCCTCCAGCGCGGTGGCTGAGGCGGCTCCCGGGCCGCGTGAGGTGACACCGCCCCCGTCTCTCCCCGCAGGTGCCGGAGCGGGCGCCGCCTGGCGGGGGGGCCTGGGCTCGGCGCGGCAGCTGCTGCGGCGGGTGAGTGGCGACGGCGCGCGGCGTGTGACGCGGGCGGGGAGGCCGCGAGGGGCGGGTGCGCGGCAGGCGGGGCCGGAGGGAGGGAGGAAAGGAAGGAGGAGAGGGAGGGTTGACGTGTGCCTGGCGCTCCCGGGCCGCCATGGATCCCGCGGGCGGCAGCGGGTGGCCGGTGGAGGAGCCCTCGGCGCGGCGGAGGCTGCTGCAGGTGAGGGCAGGGAAACGACGGGCGGGCGGGCGGGCGGGCGGGCCGGCTGTGAGGAGCAGCGGAGGTGCTCCGGCGGCACGGCCCGGGCGGTGACACACCTCCCCCGAGCGAGGCGGGACCCTGAGGGGGTCACCCCGGCGTACCCCGCCGTCAGGATGGCTGGCATTCCACGCCCCCGGCCCGTAATATGGGACAATCCCGCGGGAGCGGAGGCGGCCGCTGGCGTCAGGGATCGCTGCCGGCCTGCCCGGATGGCGAGGGGAGGCTCGCTCCCCGGCCGGGCTCCGCAGGGGCAGGTGTGCGCCCTGCCTTCCATCCCCCTCTCTGCCGGCTGTGGAGAAGGTAGGGAGAGAGAGGGTACGTAGGAGGAAAGGAAAGGAGAAGGCAGCGGCTCCCATGTGGCTCGCACAGTTCCCTGAGCGCCATGTCATGTCACTATCAGCCCCTTAACCTGTACCAGGCATTCGCACCTTCCCCAGGTGCTCTCTGACCTCCAGGTAGAGGAGGAGACTCATGGCATATGACCCACTGATAGGGGCAACAGCTGGGAGAAGATCTGAGCCATTTGCACTGGATTGTAAAATGATGTAAAAAAGATGTAAAACTGGAGGTTTTTTCTATAGTTTTCCATCCTTATAGCTTTGTTTGGAAACAGGTCAAATAACTACCAGTGCTATTTGACGCTAATTGTGCACATCAGTGTGTACTCATTTTGGTGTGGCTCTTCTTCGCCAGCAGACTGCCACTGTCAGGTGTCGTCCTGGCACTCAGGAGTTTTGCACGGAAATGTGAGCACCAGGCTGCTCTGTGGTTTTCTTCATTTTCGGTTTCTTGCAGTAGAGCTGCAAGAAACGTCTAGATGTTCTCTGGTTTTATAGGAGGAATAAAGGCACCTCTCAGACTGCTTGTTTTACCCCACTCTTTAATGAAAACACACTCATAGCTGTCACTGCTGTCGGTTTGCAGTTGGTCGACACGCTGCCTGAGGAAATGCATCCTGGGCCTGATTTCTATGGACTTCCATGGGAGCCAGTTATTATAACTGCCTTAGTAGGAATTGTCACACTTGCTATATTTTTCTGGAGAACCTGCCTTTCAGTGAGTATACTTCATGCTTGCAAGCCTGCTGATGTTTCACTAACTGAGCAGCCTCTGTATGGTTAAACTGTTTCAGCGTTACTGGGGTCAAAGCAATATGTAGTCTTGTGGTTTTACTTTTTCTGTTTAGAGCATTAATAGGAGCTAAATGCTGGGCTGAATAGCTAAAGTAAGTTGCAGTGCTAAGGAGCATTTTCTATAAGCTGGTAATTGAAGATTGCTCAGTAAGAGGTAATTCTGAAAGCAAAATAGAGGAGTATGATGTAAATAAAGAAGGCTGAGGAAAGCGTCAGCATATCTTCAAAATGAGAATCCTTTCATGTGCCTGAGCCTGTTGCTGGCTATATCCAAAACAGTTAATCCTCCCCATTTCATGTTGTCTAGCTGCTTGCAGGTACTGCATTTAGAAACCTAAAAACATGATTGGAAGGCTCTCTCTCTCTCATTGGAGAGCCTCTTCCATTTGTCCTCATTCCTACATGGATAATTTTCTGTGCAACAAAAAGTCTTATCACCAGCTCTCAACTATAGCAGTGCTTTTCCTTGGGAGCTAAGAGATGAGGATCAAATAGGCAAATTTATTTTACAGCTGTCCAGTTTAGTCACCATATGCGCTGGAAATTTGTGGAATACTTCATGTTTGCTTGACAAAAATAAAATAAAACTACATGTTTCTTGTAACAATATTGATAGTTTTTCCCCCTTGCTTAGTTTTGGTATTGAATATGCTGGGTCAGTTTCAGATGCAAAAAACAGTGTTAATAGAACAGCGTAAAACTTCTGAAAGTCCTTTATCTCAAAACAAGCACCTGTCATGTAAACATACTACTTTCAAGGGCACAGAACTGCGATGCAAGGGGGTTTTTTTGTGTTTGCAAGTTTGTGGCTGTGGTTTGATACAAAATGGCTTCATTTTCTGTGCAAATTGGCCGTGGACAGTTACTGGTATCCCTTTAGTTAGTGAGTAAACAGGCATTTACTAAGGCTCTCAGACAAGGCTTTAGCCTGGGAGCTTTTATTAGAAAACAGCTTAAGCTTGTTTATAGTGTTACTCAATACTCATTGGCAGTGATAGATATGTTTTCCATATGCTGCTTTAACCTGCATGAAAGTGGTCACTTTTTTTCCGTAGGGAATATTAATAACATTTTTCACTTATCACTTTTTATGGCTAATGTTTTTGTTTGTTTGTTGTCTTCTGTAGGTAAGGAGTAGAATATATCAAGGTAAGTTTTCTCTACTTTTCAGTGTAGTTAATGCTTAGGCATGTGAAAGTTTTGAAGATTTATACTGTTTCAGAGGACCAAGTATTCATCCTCACTCTATTTCAAAGAGAATGCTCAGTCTAAGGTTACAGTGTAGGCTCGTATGATACTTAGTTGAATCTGAGGGTTTAAATTTTGCCTTTGATAATGTTTTGATTAGGAGGAACAATGCACCTTGCACCTGTAAAATAAAGGGCAAGGATAAGCTCCACTTTGTTCAACATAAATGTGGACCACTAGTTCATGGGGCAGAGTTTGTTTTGGTTTTCTGACCAGCAGTTGGTCTGCCTTTGCTTGCTGTTTCTCTCAGAAAGCAGGAGCAGGTTCCTTTTTTTTTTTTGATTTAGAGGAGCCTGAAACTGGCTGCTGTGCAGTTGCAAAGAGTCACTCTATATGTAGGTCTAAATATGCAAGTATTCCTGTGGCCAGCACATCACTTTTTACAAGAGTTTTTCTCTGGCTTCGGGTTTATAAAATGAAAGTGTACTGAATGGAAAAAAAAAATCAAAGTAGGGTGGTTGCTGGAATTCATAATTGAAAAAAAAATGCAATATGTAAGAATTGTTATACTGCAGTTTTCTTCTACACAGTTAATACAGAATTAATGAGCTGAGAAAAGCCCATCTTAGATCTGAGGTGATTTCTGTAGTGCAGGAAGAATATTGTTATTGGTGGTGCAGAAATTACTTAGCAGCCCCCCCTCTAAAAAACCTGAGGAACATGGATTTAATTCCACCACCCAAATACTCTTCTCTTTAATGTTGTATAGAAACTACTAAAGATCAGAACACATAGATATTCTTCAAGCGTGATAGAGGTCACATTGTTATTAAAATCTTTATCCAAAAGAGAGGAATATTAACGGTGACAAAAGTGCTTTAAAACATAGATTACATTTGGAGTCCCAAGGATAAAAATCTATTATCCTCTCTTAATGACAGTAGTAGAATTGGGAGGCCAAGCTAATGCAGGGATTGCTGCTTCCTTTAAACTGCTGAGAGCTGTCTTGAACCTTGGCAGGCACTTGCTGTCTCTCCTCTGCCCAGAGTGGGAAGGGCCTGGGATGCACTGTCCCAGGAGCCCTCATGTGGGAGGGAAAGGAGGAGTAGAAGTTGCCATTGCACTCTGTGGGATGCAGTAGGAGCAACCAGTGCTCCTTGTTGTGCTGCAGGATTTGCTGTGAGGCAAATGGCACTTGGGGCACTCGGATCCAGACCAAGGTGGCTTAGGACTTGAAAAATAACAACAATTGGGTGGTTTTAAAATAATTTGCAATAAAATAATTGAAGTATGTTAATGATTTTCATTGAATCCTAAGGGTTGGTTGGTGGCTTGTTTAGGGTGAGAAGCAAATGCATGCCTGATGGCTGCTGCTTGGTCACAGTCCTTTTGAGGTCTAAACTTTTGAGAGCAGCTCCTTAAAACATACTGGTGCCATCTCCCAGCCGACTATCTCTGCTCTGTTCCCAGTAGATGTTTCAGAGCTTTCATCCTCTTACCTTTGCTGATGAAACATTCACCTTCAATAGAGCAGAAGTGTGGTTGTTAGGGAAGGAGTGTCTGAGACTGCTCTAAGATCCTCGCTGTCAACTCTTCCCCTGCACTCACCTCAGCTGTGTGTAGCCAGCACCTCACTCTGCTCTGGGTTCTGGATGCAGCATTTGTGAAGTGGATGCAGGAGCTTTGTGCTTTGTGTCACCTTTACTGTCTTGTTTTCAATCCTAACTTTTAAGTGAAAGCTGGAGATGCAGAAAGGCTGACTGCCAAGGAATTAACACTCTCCTGATTTATGCTTTAGTTATTACCTGAAAATGTTCCTTGAAGTTGTAGTAATGATAGCTGATTTTTTTTCTCCAGTATGGGAAGTACAGTTACTGTAAGCTTTCATTTTCTTCCTAGTGACTGAAAAACAACTTGCTGAAAAGATTAAAAACCTTCTGCAAGAAAAAACAGAAATCTTAGAAAAGTTGTCAGAATACGATCAAAAGGTATTGTTCTAAGTTGTCCTTTGTTTCCTAATTTGTTATTGCTTTAATGACACAGTCAATGCAACATCTAATATATTTTTATTTTCTATTTGTACTGAATATTATGTTGACAATTTCCTCAGTTCTGTGTGGTTGTTTCTGTGCTTAGATAAAGGAAGCAAAGGAATCTGTGAAAGTGGCCCAAGAACAAAAAGACATTCTCTCAGATGAGACTGCAGGGCTTAAGGTAAGAGAAAGTTAACTGTCTCTGTACTGAAAGCAGCAATACAAATAAAAATAGTTTGCTTTAGGTTGGTCTTTTATACCTTTTTTTTTTTTGAGGGCACTGTCAAAGAATTGGAAGAAGCAAATCAGCAGCTAGATAACAAAGTGAAAAATCTGCACACCATGCTTGAAACAGAGAGAAAAAAGAATGAGAAGAAACAGAACAAGGTTAGAACAATTGCACTACTGTCTTACATTGTGTCTTACTTGTGTCCTTAGCTTGATGTGCCCTAAAAGCTCATCAAGCTGATGGGTTAGAGGAAGAACAATGTGCGCCAGCTCAAAAAGAGAGATTAAATGAAATTTTAGGTTTATCCCAAGATCAAAGGATTAGTCTGTTGATTTATTTTGTTTGGGATTTTTGGGGGGCTTTGTAGGGTTGTTGGTTTTTTTTTTTTAAGATCGTAATGGACTTGTGTAATTATGTGCTTTCACACACAAACAGATGCATTCTAGTCTAATACTTCCTAGCTGGAGCCAGGAAGTTCCTTGGCAATATAAGCTGAAGGTTTCAGGTTGGGAAGAGACATTTTCTTGTACTCAGAGCAGCATTTAGTTCTGCAGTTAGTGTGAAGATCTCTGAGCTGCTTCTCTTTCTTGTTGTCCAGAGATAATTGTTTTCTCTTCCTTCTTTTTAAGCCTGATTTTTCTGTATCAACAAGCTCTTTGGCCTTGTTTTGGTCAAAGGTTGCTACTAATGATAGCAGTTCCTCTCATTGTGGACTGCACAGGTGTACAGGGAACTTCTGGCCACAGACAGGTGGAGTCAGGGGTTGAAGTTGATTCGAATGTGCTGAATGTTTCTATTCCTTACCTTGTTGATAAAGTAGTGCTATGTTGCTGCCAGCAAATGGATGCTTGAAATTGAAGTTTGTTGGTGTTTTGACTTTGCTTTCAGAAGACACAGGTTAAATAATTACTCAGGCTGAGGTTTGTGCCAGAATAACACTAAGTCACTGCTCATCTTTTTCTTAGCTCTCTGAAATCCGGAAGTCCTTAGAGAAGCTTCAGGAAGCTATCACTATGCATTCTGCAGAGCTTTCAGAGGTAAAGCATTATTTACACCCCTTCAACAGTCACAAGTTTTTGTACCAGAAGAATTCTTACCTTTGGAATAGAAAATGCTGGCTTGGCAGGTTGCAGGTTGTTTGTGCATCTGTAACCTTCATCTTTTCCATTTAACCAGGTTTTTTGTAGCTGTCTCTCCACTGTAGTTTGACGGTTCTTCTTGTTCCTTTTTGTTTCATGTGTAGGTGCAGATAGCCCTTAATGAAGCTAAGCTGAGTGAAGAAAAGGTGAAATCTGAGCTTCATCATGTGCAGGAAGAGAATGCTAGACTGAAAAAGAGCAAGGAGCAGGTAAGTTATGCCCAGGCCAAGACACCTTTCAAACAAAATATCTGGCCTTTGTTCTTTGTTTTTTTGAGTGTAGCTTCAGCATGTCTCTTTTAACAAGGCAGCATTCCATGTTTTCTATTACTACGATAAAATTTAAATGCTTTATGCCTGCTTGCACATGCTGTTTCTGCAACTGAGCCACATCTCTGATATGAAGGTTTTGCCAGTTCCCCTGATGCAGCTTTTGTCAGCAAAGTCATAGAAAGTCTGTGCTGAGGTGGTAGTCAAGGCATGGTGGAGAGATTGCCACTTGGGATCAGGGCTCAAGGAGGTAATGGTGAAGAATTGCCAGAAAGTATTTCAGAAAGCAAAGACGAAGGGGAGGAGTTTTAGCCCTGGAATGTTGGGACAGTTCGTTTCCAAATGATTGTAAATATCTTTTCTTTCTTCATATATGAAGTATTGTCTTGGTTTTGAAAGACAGTTGTCTGCCAGGGAAAGCTACAAGTATGTAGCTTTTTCAGGAATGTGTTTTTATTACCTCTGGACTGCAATTAATTCATTGTATTTTGAGGTATGTGAGCAGTTTGATGTTGGGATGTTAGCTGAGAAAATGTCAGATTTGTAAAGCCACCTAATAATAAACTGCAGAAAGATTCCCAGCATCCAGTTCTGCTAGTGGAACAGCAATGAGCCTCATAACTGAAGTTTACCCTTTATCTGGGACCCATGGTGATCAGTTGCCACCAGAGCTGGCAGTAAAATAAACTTTAATTACCTACACCATGCTAATAACACAACAAGTAATCATCTTTCCTTGGTGCTTCATACAGCTGCTAAAAGAAGCTGAAGGTTGGAGTGAGAGGCATTCTGAGCTCTGTGAGCAGATTCAACTGTATCAGAAATCTCAGAAGGACATAGAAGAGACACTTGCCTACAAAGAAAATGAAATTGAAGTAGGTTCTCTATAACTAGCTTGCTTTCAGTATTATGCATCATAAATTACTGTGACATACTTCTCAAAATGCAGGGCAATTGAACATTTGATTTCTTTACTAGGTTTTAACCAATTGCATTATGCAGCTGAAGCAGCTGGACATGGATTCAGAGGCCAAGAAGGATGACAGAGGGCATGAGTGGAGCCCAGGAGATGATCTGGCCAATGGAGAGTTGCCAGGTACAGTGATCCCACCTGAGGATCATGTGGTGTTGTGCTTGTGGCATGTTAGAGAGGGAGCAAGGGGAATCCATGCATATAGAGCTGCGAGCGTGAATCCTCAAACACAAAATATCCCTAACTGAAGGGAGGGAGTGGCTACAAGGTCAGTAATTGCTTTTAGATTACCTTTTAGGTAAACCATAAGTGTAGGGACACGGTTGTAAACACTGTTTATAAAGGTTGGTAATTAAGAGCATTCCAAAAGCTAAGCGTCTTGGCTTTTTTGTTCTGGTACATTTATTTTTGATATGAATTTTTAATGAGCTTTCTGCTTGCCTCCGGATGAGTAACTAATTTAGGTAACCACATTTTTTTAATCTGAAAGACCAAAATAGATGTTTTCAAAGCTATTCAGGCAGTTTGTCATTTGTTATGTTGCACATGTATTTGCTGCATCTCTAGTTTTGAAATCCATTTTTTGTTCCTTTTTTTTTTTTTCCCTTTTTTCTACTTAAATTATATGTGGGCTGGATATTCCCACTCCTTGATTTTTTGGGGGCTTTTTTTCGGACCATATAAGGATGTAGGGATTAAAGTGTAGGGAGTGTCACTTTTAACAGTTGTCCACGGACTTGTTCATGATTAAAAAACAGGGAGAACAAAGATATTTTTCTCTTGTAGATATTGAGAGTGAGAAGATGAAGACTAATATTAAGCAGATGATGGATGTCTCCAGGGTATGTTGCACAAGTATCTAATAAATGCAATCACATTAGTAATATGCCTATGATCATAAACTCTTCGCTCCTCTTTTCAGGTGAAAACGATGTTATCTATAGTTGAGGAAGACAGAAATCTTCTGCAGTCCAAACTGAATGATGAAGTAACAGCAAGACATGAGCTGGAAGGTAGGTTTAGCAAAATAACTGCTCAGAATGAAGTGCTGTTGGTGGCTTAAAAAGAACCAGAACATGTAAGTGGCCATAATGGTTCTTACTGCAACTGCTTCTCCAACAGAGAAGATAAAAACATTGGAACACGATTCCTCTTCGCTGCAGTCAGCTAAAACTCAACTGGAAAATGAATGCAAAACTCTTCAGCAGAAAGTGGAGATACTTGGTGAACTGTACCAGCAGAAGGAGATGGCACTCCAGAAGTAAGCATTTTCTTACTTTGTCTGTTGTATCATGGGCACTGTCCAAATGCATTTTGCTCAAAAGGATCAAAGAACTTGGAAGTTGTTGTTGGAATGATTGATGGCTACTCTTGCAATACAGCTGAAGCTGGTATCCTTTCTTTACTTTTGCCACCATTACAGAGATGCTAAAAAGACTGTTAGTGTGCACAAAACCATATTGTCTTCTTCTTTTAAACTTTTGGAGAGGGCAGGTGGGTGGCTTGGTCTGCAAATTCTGTGGTTGCTCTATCATCCAGAGGTGTCAAGGAGAACATAGGGGCTGTTAAGATTTGTTTGTTACTCTGCCTTCTGTTCAGTGAGTCTATTTCCCATAATGTAGAGACTTTAGTATTTCAGCCTTGTGAGCTTCTTATGTTCTCAGAGGGTTAAGTGAAGGCTGAGTTGGTGATGGCAGCTGAGAGGAATGACTTGCCAGTGGTGAGGATCTGATCTGTATGTGTTCATTCCTCATTCATTTACTTACTTACTGAAATGTCTGTAATACCATCTCGGTTTTGTGGGGAAGATTTGAGAATAGGATTCAGGGACATTCTTGGCCAAATTCTGTAGAACTGAACTCCAGGCAGACCTGAAATTGTGATAGAGAAGCAGTTAAAGTTCCTAAGGTTTAAGTGTGTTGGCTGGGGGAAGCACCAGATTGGAACAAGCACAGGGTTGGAAATGCTGTAGTGAAACTGCCTGACCTTGTAACTTCCATGCATCGATGTGCAATAAACTTAGAATGGAGAGGTGAAGGGTAGCCCACACTTCAGGGAAGACTTCATCTTGATCTCTGTGAAGAATTTTTGTTCCTTTCAAAATGTACAGGAGCTTACACTGCCTGTTAGTACTGCTTGATTAGAATGAAGAACTTCTTGCAATTTTTTTTTTCTGGAAAACTACTTTGACTTTTAGCCAAGGAAATTGATTATGGAAATTGAACTGGCTATTAGCAATAGTTAACTTGCTATTAGTTAAATGGTTCCAGTTCTGTGGGATAGCTCTTTTAAGTTAGGAACACACTATAGACCTCTTAAATACTTCCCAGAAAAATATCAAAAAATAAAAAAATAATGAAACATGAGGTTATAAAAAGACTGTGGAAATGACTGTGCAGTGAATTGGTATGGAGAATACTTGGAAAAAGCTTCCCACATGATTAATAACTATTGAATGTGTTTGTAACCTGGGCCCTAAATTTGCTCCTTCTCACCAACACTCATTTCTTCATTTCCCGTGGTTGATGTCAGTCCAGTGAATTTCCTTGTTTGTGCCTTTGTAAATCTGGATTGCAGTCTGTGGCATTGCTAGGAAAACTACAGGATCTGAAGGAATGAACTGTCTGCAGTTGATAGATTCTGACAGATCTTCAGAAGCTGACAGAACTTTCTAGTCAACTCTGTAATTTTAAGGTTTTATACACAAAGGGTTTATCGGTTGGCTTCATGAGACAGGATTTCTGTCTTTCTAAAAAGTCTCTTTTTTCTGTCTGTGATCTCACACATTATTGTAGATTTTGATATTGCTGTCATTGGCAGGGGAATACTTGATTTTGAGTTGTAATAGATGTAGAATGCTGGACTATATGATGCTTTTTTTTTTCCCTATGCAGAAAACTAACCCAGGAAGAGTATGAGCGTCAGGAGAAGGAGCAAAAATTGTGTGCTGCAGATGAAAAAGCCGTGCTGGCCATTGAGGAAGTGAAAATTTACAAGTAACTTGAATTTCTGAAGATGATGATTTTCCTTTTATTTCAGCTACCGACGAAAATTTATTCAAGCACCTCTCCTTCCCCTCTTTTTCTTTTTGTACAGGCAAAGGATCCAAGATATGGAAGAAGAATTGCAAAAAACAGAGAGATCTTACAAAAATCAGGTAAACTTATTGCTTGCTGGTTATTTTGTCATCTTTACTGCATCATTCCAGTGCTCTGTGGTGAGTTATTGGAAATACTGGTAGTTGGATAAAAACTGAATGGCTTCTTTCCTTCTCAGATTGCTGTTCATGAGAAAAAGGCACATGACAACTGGGTAAGAATGTTCATCCTTTTCTGATGCCATCAGTTTGTATTTGATGTCACATTGATGCCATTAATGCAGTTGACAAAATTTTTCCTACCAGCTCATTGCCCGCTCAGCCGAGAGAGCTCTGGCTGAAGAGAAAAGAGAAGCAGCTAACCTGAGACAGAAGTAAGTACAGATCCTCCCTGTTGCTCTTTGAACATTCTCGGAGTTGCCTGGGGGAGAAGAAGCTCGAAATGTGTAGTGCATTTTTAAGTTACTGATTTTAACTACTGTTAAACTGTTTTGATGGTTGAAATAACTTTTCTTAGTGAAAGCTGTAACATTTTACAATGCAGTTTTCCTTGTTACATTATAATAGATACAACTCACATTATTGCTTGAATAATAATAAGAGACCTTTATTGTTCAAAATCAGATTAATAGAAGTAAATCAAAAAATCATCATGCTTCAAAGACCAGTCATTGTAAAGCCAACTCCAGGCAGACCTGACCGCCAGATCCCACCACGACGAGGTAAATGACTGCTGGTTCTCCCAAAACCTTTGTCTTGGAGTCACGACATCACAAAAACAGAGGGCTGTGCTAAATTGTAGAAAAGTAAATCAAATGGTTTTAATTCTTTGGCACAGGGCCCTTAAGCAGAGATGGCTCTTCTGGCCCATCACCTGTGAGTGGAGGAAATCCATCCCCCACACAGATGATGGATGTCCCTGCCCGGCCCCTCTCTGCTCCTCGAAGGGAAGGCATGAGGGGTGAACTTGGTAAGCTGTGAAACTCCCCTTTTTTGACAACTCCCTCTTAGGCTACAAACCCAGGAACACTAAGGTCAGATATTAGTTCTAGGAATGTTGATACTGATACCTGCCTTATTAATACACTGGTTGGTGGTAGTGTTTCCTTAATAGAAATAGCTCAGGCTTATGTTACTTAGGGTCTCTGGGGTTCCTGTTTCCCTTAAGGTACCATGGTAGATGGTCCTCCTGCCCCACGAAGGCCTCCAGAGCTACATGGAAGGATGTCTGTTCCTGGTAAGTTGTGTGGTCTGCAACCAACTGCAACTTACTCGTTACTCTTTCCTTTTAAAAAGGTTATTTCAAGCCCACCTTTCCTACCCTAGGCATGGTAGGACACTTATTCATGGCTCTCTTTTTAGATACCGGGCCTGCTGTGGCATCCTTGATCAGCAGTGAGCCAAGAACCTCCTCCCCTTCCACGACAATGGATGGAGTGGTGAGTTGAGAACGCCCAAACCTTCAGGAAGCCTTTCTAATACATGATTCAGCGTACTTCTTCCTGCATCTTTAACTGTATCATGTTTTGTGTTGTCTGTATCCTGTCATTATCCCTATTTGCTGTCCAAAAAATCCCCAAAAGCAATCCTCTCCCAAAGAGTCTGAAGCCCCCAGTGTAACAACAGATTCACCTTCCTCCATGGAACCAGCTGCAGTGAGTATTCCAAGGCTGGACATGGTGATGCTGCTTTGATGGAGAGGAGTAACAGGCTTGGTGTTCTGAACAGCTGAGTAACAACTGCTCTGTGGAACTAACCAAGGGCTCGTCCCTCTCTCTCAAAGGGCTTCTCTAAAGATGAACAGTTGCTCTCTGGTTTTTGTGGGATTGAGGAAATGAGATGTTTCTTGTTAAGGACTGGGCAAACACCTTGGAGTGACTACAACAATAATCCTACGCAGCTGACTTACTTGTGGTGTTCCAGCACAATTCCATGTGTAACTCAAAGTTCCAGGTCCCTTACCAAAGGGATATCCACCAAGGACACCTCAACAGGGCTTGAACTTTTCTTTAGTACAGCTTCCATCTAAACAAACTTGTCTCACTAACCACTCACTCCTGGGTAGTGCCAGCAGTGTTCTGGGAGAAGGGATGATGATGATGATGGTGCAGTAGCTGTCCCTGTTTTCTGCCTGGCTAATGTGGTTTGGAGTGTGTTTGGGTTATTTTTCTTTCTCCTCCCCTGCCTCTCCTTGTACCTGTTTGCCTCTGGGTGAGCGGTCGGGTTGTTCAGCAACGTCAGTACTTGTTTGCTGCAGTAACTCACCAAAGTGTAACCTCATCTTGCCCAGGGTAACACTGGTGCCAAAGGCCCCTCTCCCTTCCCTGGGACACCTCTGATGAGCTCCCCAGTGATGGGACCTCCACCGCCACCACCCATTCGCTATGGACCACCAGGACCACCCCCACCTCCTCTGCGGGGGCACTTCGGGCTTCAGCCTCTCTCTGGGCCCCAAGGTACGGCTGCAGTGCTCTGTGCTGACACTTTGCTTCTTGGAGCCTGACTGCAGAAGCCAGAGCTGCTTTTCCTTGGCACATGGCTTCCTCATGCTTTGTGGGCTTTAGCTGGCTCAGTAAGCTTGGACTGGGTGGTTCTTTTCAAGCCTCCTTAATGCCAAGTAATTTTTCCTTGTTTACTCAAATGGAAACCAGCAGCCAAAAGTCCCTAAAGTACAATTCATGGGCTTTGAAGTCTTGCATGTGACGAGTGATCCACTCCAGAGCTGCTCCAGAAAATGACAAACTGAGGAACTAATCAGGAGCCACTTTGTTTAGGTTAAAGCAAGATTAACTCCACGATTTCCTTTCCTTTTAGGTTGTGGTGCTCCCTTGCCACCTCCAGCTGGAAGAGATTTCTTACCTGGTCAACGTTTAGGAATGAGAGATTTGCCTCCAGTCCCACTCCCGCCTCCCCCAGATCCCAGAGGCTACGCACGTGGGCATCCTCCCTTCCACCCCCTCGGCCCTCCCGGCCCCAGGGATTATCCTCCTTCAGGCCCTCGGCTACCCCCACAGGCTTCCAGGGACTATGCGGCTTCTCCCAACAGAGACTTGCCTCCACCGGCACCCAGGGACTGAGAGCAGCCGGCCCCAAGGACTATGCACAGCCCCAGTGCAGGATCCCTGCCTGCAGTGCCCAGCCGGCTCCACGGACCCGGCTCCCGTGTGCACAACTCTAGGAAACAGTTCTTGGTTTGAAGACATTGGTCTCATTTCAGTATATCTCAGCTTTTGCAGGATTAATTTTTATCCGGTTGCTACAGACATCTTACGTGCATTTATGATCACAAACTCATCCATCCACTTGAGCTGCAAGAACCTTTCTGTGATGGATTTGAACCTACTCTAAAAGTGCAATAGGAAGGAAGTACCTGTGTGGAGAGTTTTAATTCAATGTAGCCTTTGTAACCAGTTGGCAAATGAACTAATTTCGTTAAAAATGTAAATCAAATCATTTCCTGTGGAAATAATTTTTAAAGTAAAATGCTATCCAACCTGCCTTCTCCATCACATCATTGAGCTGCAGTTACTGTAGGCCAGGGGTTTACATGAGGATTCTGAGGTTCTGGGGTTTTTTAAAAAAGATGACTGGTCAGAGATCAGAAGCACAAATGACACTGTATTCAAAGGAAAGTTATAATAAAAAGCAAAATTCCATTTGCTAAACCCCAAAGGCTTTGTTTCAATGCCATGTTTTGTTCAGAAAGGACACTGGTTCAATAATGTGACAGAGAATGCTACAGTTCTGAGAACAAGAATTGAATCAAGGCCAAATTAATGCTGCTGGCAGGGTAATGACCATTTCACCCTCATGCTGACCTACTCTGCCACAATATGGACTTGCTTCATGTAATGACCATGGGGGATACAGCTTCCAGAGCTGGAAAGTTTGAAGTTGTGGAGTAGACCTGTGTTTCCACAGTGCCTCTCCACTAGAGAAACTCAGAATTTCCCTAATTGCTTTCTGCTTTCAAGAGCACCTTGCAGCATCAAGCAAAGTTTGAGAGCCGAGTTTTCATCTTCCTCAGGGTTAAGAGCAATTCAGCTTCTTTAAGAGGAAGGCTAGATTTGGAGAGCCTTTTTTACTGCCATCAAAAGAGAAAGTAGCTTTCTGTAAAGCAGAGTGGGGGTATGTAAAACATATAAACATCTACTGCAGCTATCACCACTGAATAACTTTATAACTCTACACTTGCAGTTCAAGTGTTCATGCAAGCATTTGGAATAGTAGGCTTTTGACTGTCTCAGTGAGTAAGGTTTCTCACAAGTGCACTGTCCAAAAGGCGACTTGAGGGAGGAAAAAAGGAAAACAATGCAGAATAATAAAAAACCCTACAGGGAGGCCATTACAGCTTTACTGCCTGAGTACAAGCAGCCATTAAAGTTGCCATCTAGGTACTACATTCTTACAGTACACATGTAAAGCTTTAGATTTTCAGATGAAAGACAAGCTGGAACATCACTGAAGCACAAAACAATCCCGAAGCCTGTGATGTGTGCAGCAGCAGTCCTGGCACTGGGACGGTTCACAGAAAAAAGGCAAGGGGATAGAAGCAACTTTAAAAATGGTATTTCACACTCAACAGATATTAATTCACAATCAGTTAAATACAAAGCTCTACTTGTGTATTTAACAAAAATACCTCAAAGTTGACATTTCATATAACTGGCATTAATACAGACATCTACAAGCTGGGGAAGGGTCCAGGTAAGCAGCAGAAATGATGGGTTTGTACTTCAAGGGACAGTGTTTCAGTCTGCAGGGTGGCTGATGATACATACATTGATGAACATCCATGATTAAAAGTCAAGTTCTCCAAGTTCAGGATCTTTCCTTCCCCATACAAGCCTTTGTGATGCTCAGTGTCTCCTCCCTTGCCCATCCCAGCTAACAGTAACAAAAGCAGGATGGAATCTCCCACTGGATGGGAGATTCACCTTGGACACACACACCCAACTGCAGTGCTTACCCTGGATGGCAGAGCTGGACTGAACTCCAGAACCAGCCCCTCCACCTTTCAGGGACACTCAGATTGTGTAATTCCCTGGTCAGAACAAGTCCCAAGCCAGCCAGGGACCACTGACAGGTAAATGGGCCAAGCTCAGACTTACTTGCAACCACAGACTAACACTTTGCACCGTCCTTTTGCAGAGTTCAGAGGATGATTTGTACTTTGGTTTTTAGCAGCGTAGGTATTCTCCTTTAGTCTGGTGTCCAGAATGCTGGATTCAGAGGTGTTTCCGTAACTCACAGGAAGATCTTGATGGTCACCCATCAGCTTTAAAACCACTGGGATATTGTAAAGACCCATAAACAGGACAACTCAACTGCCCTTTTCCCCTTCAACCAGCAGTGGAATTTTAGAAAGTGTTGCTGACTTCCGTTGTAACAGCTAAATAATGTCATCCCTAGTTATACCAGAGCAAAGAAAGGAAAGAAGATTAGGACATTCAAAACCAGTTTTTTATCCTAATCAATATGGTAAAGCTAAAAATGCTGAACAGCTGGGTGGAGACAGACAAACAGCATCAGGAAAAGTAACATCCCTTCCCTTAACATATGATGTAACATCTTGGGGTGAGGTGACAGAAAAGAGGAATGGATGATATATCTGCATCCAGGCTGTTTAAAATAATTGACACTATTTTAGGAGCTGGGTCTTTAGTTAGCATAGCATTCAGGCACTAGTTATATATGCAAGAAGTTTATCAAACCATAAAGTATCGTATTAAATATCCACACAAATATATGAAAGATTTGACTGGGTTCTACTTCTGTCCCTTTTTCAGGTCAACAAGTGAATGCAAGTGTGTTATAATAAGCCAGTGTCCTGCAGCTTATTACACACCAAATCAAAAATATAGAAAATAAATGATAATCCTATCTACTTACATAAAAAGGTGAATTTTTGAGTAAATTTCCAGACTTGCGCAAAATATGCAGAAAACTGCATTCAATCAGTTTCCCTAAGAACAGCAGTTTCATGTAAAAGGTGGGTCAGCCTGCTAGCCAGACCTACTTTATACAAAGCTCTGGAAAATTGCCACTTCAGCACTGAGGGCCTGTCCTGCTGTCACTGAAATGGCAAAATGCCCACTGCCACCAGGACAAAGCCCAGGAGAAGGCCTCTCTATCCACCACCCACCTTTGCAAACCACTCTGTGACAAGATACAGAAAAGAATAGCTCTATTAGGGAGTAACAGTGATTGAAAGGATTATAACATGTATCCAAAATTCAGGCAAGGCTGTTAAATCATAGTTCAGTGTTCTCATCTGCAGTTGTCCTCCTCCTGACCTGACACAGGGACTCGTGGCCACCCACCTGACCTGCATCCTCTGCTCCCTGACTTCAAAGCACTTGCAGGACCTCAAGCTCCTTCTCAGCCTGCCTCGTCCTTCTCCCAGTCTTCTGTCACCCTGCCCACTCCAGAGGACTCTGAAATGCAGATGAGAGGAACTACAATAGCACAGCAGTGTAAACAGTTAGTAGGCCTGCCACATCTTTATTGCTGCAGGTTTGGCAAAGGGGCAGTCTCCATCCTCAGAGCTCGAGGCAAAAGGAGAAGAACAGTTAAAAAATAAAGCGTGATGAACAGCAAACTTAGGAAAAGCAGTCAACCTATATCAGGGCTCTTGGAAAAACCTGTAGCTGGAAGTTACTGAAAAAAAATCTTGCACTTGCAGGGCTTGTCCCTTCCCCTGAAATAGTGCTGGTCTCGTGTGACCTACTGGCATGAGCAGAGTCGTCTTCCCACCCCGAGGAGCCTAAGGCTACTACACAGCTACCAGGACTTGTGGTTCAGTTCACAGAGGTCTCACAGCTGGGGTCATTCCTTGTGCAATGTTTGATGGAGGTGAAGGTAAAGTGGTTTCTTGGTCAACAGTTGCAATTTCTTCCTTTTAAAGTCAGTGGGTTTTTTGTACCTGTAACCACAGGAAAGTGCATTAATACAAGCACATGGGCTGTCCAGGAAGATGAAAGCAAACTAGAAAGCTCATCCTGTACAGATCTTATTACCCTCATCTTTTCAATACATCTGACAAGGCTTGATGGAAGCAACAGTAATGATTAGGTTTGCAGGAAGAAACAGTATTTTCTCTGGATGATTTTTCACAGAAGAAAAATTTCAATATGTAAATGAACAAAATATTTTTGTAAGGAGATTCCCAACATAATACTCTGTATTGTAGGAGAGACCCAGTATCAGTTACTCAGTACTTCAGAAGTACTCCAGCTAGCATAGACTAAGCACTCTTCCAAGAATTGCGAGATTCACCCTCTTCTTGAATAAAAAACTGAACCCTAGTCCTCAAACCCCTCCCTCAGACCTTCAGCCACACAGCAAGGAGAGTATGCACACCACAACCACTCAATACTCCTTTGAAATGTTCACAAAGTTAATTGCAAATTGGTATCTCATGCCTCAAATCAGATTTCCTTTACAGAAGTTCTGTACCAAAAGACCGAGTTGGTTATTTTTTTAAATATAACAGATCTGACATGCAGGCTAAGCTCCAAATTAAAATCTCCCTTACAGACTTCATTAAATTCATACAAAATTCAATTACAAACACCAGGATTTTATTTGGAAACTGGTCTAGTTTTTGATAAGTCTCTAACCATCTTACTTGCCTAAAAGCATTTTATCTTCCCCTCTTTGTTAAAAATAAAATATTCCCTATGGAAGTCAATCTAATGCATCCAAGAAGCCTTCCTTAATACAACAATCCACACACTGTAACTGAAGGCTGGTTCATTCCTATGTCATTGTCATCCTTAATTGTGAGTCACTTACAGTTCTATAACAATTGCCCCAGGTTTAATTTCATCCATCTCCATGAAAGCAAAGCACTTGGTGCTAGTAAACCTTTTCTTAGGCTTGTAGTGTTTGAATTCAAAGAAAATAGCTGCACCTAGAGTGAAAAAATGGTTGAACACAAAAGTTAGCTATTATGGCCAAGAGTTATCTGAAAACTTACCTGCCATTAAGATGCTCTACTTAAATTAAAGGGAATTATCTCCCACACTTCTGTTATTTACTCAAAAGCTACACACACACAATGCTCATCACACAGTTTAAACTCTTCACTCCATTGCTCACACCCAGGTACCAATGACTAAGCAGGCGATAAAGCAGTTCAATACCTGTGTAGCAGAGCAGCCTGCTCTGATTTTTCTCTCTTTTCATTTCTCACTTGCCTTTCGAGCCATGCTGATGACCAATTTGAAAGGGACAGGATGCAAAGGTCTATTTTTTCTGGACCTTGAGCCCTGCAGCACCAGCTCAGAAGCAGTCTGTGCTCCCAAAGCTCCTGGGCCCTGTTTCAAGTCTCCGGTACCACATACCTTTTGTTAGTCTTTCAATGTGTTTCTGAATCTCGATGTCCACATTAAAATGGACATATGTGTCCTCCTTCCTCAAAGCCACAGGAGTATCTTGCACAGGAGTCAGATCTATCCCATTCAAATCTGCAGGAGAGAAACAGCATGTGAATGGCAAAAGCTTCTCGTACATTAAGGTTCAGCTTTAAGGGATTTTTAAGTCTCTCCAAATCCTGCCACAAAAAGTTAATCCACACCTGGATGTTTCCACAAAACCTAAAAGAGGGGCAATCATACCCCTTCATAATCAGGTAATAATCTTTTTGAGTACAACATGAAAGCAGCTAAAGTTCTAGCAATATTTCAAATAAGGAGTTGGAATTATCCCTGTTTTTATTTTTAAGAGTGCATTTCTTTCTGCTGTCAGCAAAAGATTCCATTCCCTGTGCACACAGGACTCCAGCAGAGCTCCAGCCCAAGTGGGATACACACCAAAGGCTACCCTCCACACAGGATCTGCAGGGGACAGCTGGCACAGCTCACACATCCTATGTGAGCCCTGCATTGTCCCTAGACACAACAAGCATTATTTACCTTGAGTTTTCCACAGAGGCATTTGTAGGGCCTTAGGTTGGGCTCCAGCTCTCAGCACCAGCCCCTGGTTTTGCTGCTCTGGCACAGCCAATATTGTTTCTCACTAAGCCTCTGCTGTTTCCAGGGGTACATGTGTCCTCTGTCTTTGCTCTCATTCTCCACCCCCTTCCCTATGGCAGAGGAAGTTGCTAACAATGTGGCCAAGATTACAGGTATGGAGTGCACATGTGCTTGGAGCACAGACTGAGGCCCTGGAGCACCAGTGATTCCCTTCATCCAGGACATGGGCTGGGATTTCCAATGCTGCATCAGGAACAAACCTCTCTCCAAATCTGCAGAAGAGCAGTTTGTTTAAAACCAAGGAAATCAGCTACTAAGTGTCTTCAGACTCCCAACAGTGACAAAATGAGTCCTCAGAGTTACTTTCCATGACCAAAAATCTTGGGAAATAAAAGTATCAAAAGACACCATTAGCAGACTTATCCATACCCTGCCCACACACTCACTTTTTGATCCTATTTTCTACCTCATTACTTGTCAGCCACCATTTACAGGTAAATGAGTTTGGAAACAGGGAGCATCATGTTAACAGAGACTTGTTGGGAAAGCAACCAGCAATACAGTGTCTCCCTTAGCTCCAGAAGGGAAATGAGAGCTACAGCAGCAGTTTTAGCAATGTACAATGAGACAAACACTTCGCTGGCAAGGAACAATGTTTGCTTTACAAGCCCTGGTAAGTATTCAAGGGATATTTGATGCTGTGAACCTTCCTTCTGCCAGAGGACATGTCTGGTGGAAGAAGCACTGATCACACATCTAACAAGTGTTCTATCCTACATTTTGTATCCAATCCATCTCAAGAGGACACATACAAGGCCATTATCACAACTGAAAATAACAAGGATATTGGCTGAGCTACAGATTTTTACATGATAAACAAAAAAAAATCATCTGCCTACAAAGATTGTAAAGAGAAGCTGAAGTAAAGCAGAACAATGCAAGGGTAAACAGCTTTGACTACAGGGGCTTCTTGCTAAGAAATGCAAAATGGAGGACAGAGATACTCCCACTAGAAAGACTGTGAATATCAAAAATCTCAGCCTCAAAAGACATCAACTGTTACCATCTGAAACAGAGAAATCCTAATGTTGCCTATCCTGGACCAACAGAGAGAGAGGTTCCTCCAGATTTATGGAGGCTCTCAGCCCACCAGGCTTTGGCTGAAGCATTTCACTAGCCAGGCTATCATATTTTTTATTTTCTTTCACTTGCAAGCTTTGTTTCCCAGCTTCATAACCGTCCTTCTAAACCTCAAGCCCTGGTAAGATTATATTTGTATTACTACAAAATTAGTTTAATGAGAGGGCAAGAATGAGGTCAGTGGGCCGTGGTTCCCCACCTGCAGAAAGCCCAGAGACCAGTATGTGTAAGGAGTACACACAGTCCAAGCAGATCTGTAGTTAGGAGTCAGCTGTAGAAGCTGTGATGGAGAAGTATGGCTAAGTGACTCAGCTCTCAGCATGGACAAGCCACCCCTCAGTACACAGAGAGAAGTGTATCCTGCAGAGATTCACCTCCCAGTAGCTGTCAAATACAGAATTTTTCCACCCTTGATTAATGCAGAAGCCCTAAATCCTCAATACAATTGCCAACAAATGTTTTTTCTGGCAAACTGAAAAATCAATAGAGCTTTCAGAAAATGCACTCTCCAAAGCAGCACTGAGGAGGCAGAACAGAAATCATTACCCTTTACACTGACTGTGATGTACGGATCAATGCACTGCCCAGCATCTTTCAGACCAATTTTCTCTATGTTGATAGTGAGTAACGTCATCCCGGGTTCAGACGGCAATCTGGGCAATAAAGTACCTGGAAAGAGTGAAGTACATTATTAACCCTTGGTGTCATCTCACAGCAGAGACCTCGCTTGTCCCATCTTCTCTCATGGAAGATGCTGTTCATAGGGGGTTTAAACTCCAAAGATTCCTATCTCAGTAGTACACATCACTATGGGAATGTCTGTGCACAGACACACAACATCCTTTGACAGATTTCAAAGCCCCCCAGAAAAACCCCAGACTGCCTCAAGTGAAATCAACTAATAAAAAACTAATGCCATAAGAATAGAGGGAAGGATTGTTTAAAGTGTTATTTCTTGCTGTCACACAGAATAACCCATTCATGGAACTCACTTGATATCATTTTTGAGGATTAAATTTGGGAGGCTGGATTCAATCTGCAGTTGCAGGAGGTTTAGACACTTGATCAGGAGTCCCACCCCATTGAACATGACTTGGCTTCACATTGAACATTTAGACTGGGAGATTAAGGAGGAAAATGGCATTGTTGCAAATTGCACAGCACATAAGGGAACCAGAAAACTGATTCTTAAGCTCTACTGGCCTCTACCTAAAGGGGGAAAAAAACCCTAAGTGTTTGCATCCCCCAAGTTCCCTTCTGCCTAAAGGAAGGAGTTCCCAGCTCTGCATTAAGAATATTTAGCATCAAAACTTAGTGGTCAGTATAAATGAATCCTCACAGTGCTGAGAAAGACAATGCAGCTGGCAAGAAATCCAGACTATTCAAACTCATTATATTCTCTAATCAAACATGGAGTAGGCTACTTCATGCCGAATTTAGCAAAAACTGGCACACTTCAAGCCCCTCTCCCCTACTGGATGAACCAGCACCAGGATAGAATATACTCAGGGCTCACAAGCAAGTTTGAGTTGAAATTTTGGTTTTCAAATAAAACCAGAAGTTATCCTAAGGCTTGAGATCTAAACAGTGTAATAATTTCCTTTGACAAGTCCAATACGGGTTTTTTCTTGACACAATTTTTTCCTCTCATCTGCTTGAGGAGCTGTGGAACCACAAAGATTTTGTCTTAGGAGAGATTGCCTTTGCAAGAGGGACGTTGCATTCTGCTCTGAGAACTACAGGCACAGCTTCAGCAAGATTTCATAAGCGTTCCTGCATCCAATCCCCCTCTCAGGATCATGTGTAAGGCTTGAATTCCCATCTCTGATGCTGTGTGTTTCTGTATTTCCTGTCCTGAAAAGACTCAGGGCCTCCAAAGCACTGTCTGCAGACACCTCCCAACACAGCACAGCAGAGCTCAGCCCAGTGTTCTGAGCAATGGGACAGGCTTCTGACTGTAGTGGGAGAAATGTTAGAGAGCAAATTTAGTAGAGAGCCCTCATTTCTGCAAAGCAGCTCATGCTCTAGTTAATCTTTCTATCCTGAAGAGATGATCAAATATAAAGTTATTTCAACCTAAGTGAAGGCAGAAGCAAGCCTGTCTTCTCTTTGGCGCAAATCTTTGCTCCACTGTATCTCAGTTGTCTCCTAAAAGCAGCATAGCCTTCAGCTTTCCTGTCCATCACTCCATGGGATTAAGTGATGTGGTACTTGATACAAAAATCATCAGAAAGATGCCTCAGCCTGGTGTTTATTATAAAAATGGGGCTTAAGAGAAATGATTCTGTTCTTGAAGAATGCTTTCCCAGAATGTGTGAAATTGCAGAGTTGCAATGGACAGAAGGGTCAAACTCACTTCCAGGAGACAAGAGAACAGTAGGACAGAGAGTATCCAAGGAACACTGCTTCCTTCCTGCCCTAGCAGGAGGAACAGCCAAGCCAGCAGTGGACTAGAGTAGCTGACTGTGACCTGTCTCACATGAGCCACAGCCCCAGGCAGGCCTGTGCTGGAGCCTTTGCAGCCACTTCACCCAGCAGCCAGTAGGTGACAGTGCCCTCTCTGTGGTACAGCTTTCCTGGGCTGGGCACCACCCCCTGTCTGCCACCTCAGCCTGGGCCTCTGAACAGGCCCACACTGAGGCCTTTGAGGAGAAAGCTGCAGCCATGCCAGACACAACCACAGGGCATCTCTGCCAGAGGGGGATGGGAGCATCTGCAAACAAAGGAAGTGTCCTCCCCCAGGTGGGTTTCAGGGACAGATAGTGAGCCAGCCCAGCAGCCCACTGCCACCAAGACACGGGTATTCAGGCTCTCCCCTCCCAAATCCCAGTTCAGAGAAAAGGGAAAAAAGTGCCAAGTCTCCTGCTGGGCTCACAAAGTGAAATGGCTCACAGAAGAGTACAGCACTGGAATAAAGTCATATATAACCAGGAGAAAGGCAGGAAACCTTTGCTGTTAGAGGCAGCAAGCCATTGGTCAGTTCAGCTCCACACAGCACAGAAGTCTAACTACATAAATACTCTTTGTGTAAGATTTCCCATAAAATGTGTATTCCAGTAAATAAAATCAAGCTACACCTACCCTTGGCTACACCACAACCCAGAACCTCTTCAGTAGAGCAGCAGGACCTCCAGAGAGCTGTTTCAATCAACAAACATGACCTCCCCCGTTCTCCGTACTGAGGGCAAATGAAGACCAACAGGTGCCCAGTACTGTGGTTGTTACCAAAAATTGTGTTGTGAGGATTGGCACTAAGAGCTATATGAAGAAGACCACAGCTACATGAACATGAGCACAGAAATTACTGTACATAGTAAAAGGTTCTCATACCTTGGTTGGCTCCTGGGTTAGATGAATGGGGCAATGTGATAATGATGAAGCCATGCATGGAGAAGACAAGACCATGGTCAGTTAGACAGTAAAGTCACACACTATGGACTAAAGGCACATCAAAGCAAGAAGTGCAACAGTACTCTGTCAATTCCATAGGGGAAGTTCACTTTACTCATGAGGCTCACCCCAGGGCTGCAAATTGCTTTTGTTTGAGACTTCCTGCTGTACTTGGGACAGACAGAAGGCATCTCCATAAATGGATTTATCATGGTGAATAACAAGGATTGAGACAGCAAACGTCAGCAATCAATATGACAATATAATACAGCCTTTTTGGGAGCTTGGCATGAACAGGTGTAGACTGTGCATGTCCACATCAGGTCAGCCTGCAGGGGCCATATTCAGCGCTGTGCTTGGGATCACATCTGAGTATCATCTGTTTTCTCCAGGCATAAGTAATGCAACTCCCCAGCTCTTTTGACCATTATTCCAGTACTGGTTTCCTTACTTGCTATCTCATTCCTGAAATACAAAGTTTGCCAGCTGGCTCTGAAATTAGAAACATGTTTCTTCTGCAAAGAAGTTACACCAGAAGAACCTCTGTTGCAACATTAAAATTGTCAGAACCTGAAGACCTTCTTTAGAGTCTGTTGGTATATCCAGTTCTACAAGTGTTTTCACATGGACAAGGACTTAAGCTATGAAAATCAAAACTCCCTCTTTCTCCCCTCACAGCCTGGCCTCACTCTAAGCCACTGTCTCACTAAACAATGCAAAAATAAGCAGCAACAATTTCTCACATCTCTAGGAGGATGTGCTCCTTGCAGGAGAAACATTGCCACAATTTACATTTGAACACATTTGAAATGTTCACAAAGTGCAAGGAATGTAAATACTGAGTCTGAGTCAGGATTAAAGGCTCATTATTTGAGGTAGATGGTACCACCCTCACAGGTTCTCCATACAAGGTTTCACAGTAAGATATTGTTTGCTGAAAAGAAGTTCACTGGCCAGTCTTGTGGTTCTCCAGTACAGCATTAGGGTTTGTTTACATGATACTGTAGCTTCCCACCCAAACTTTTCAAATCACAAGTGGAAAAAGAAGCTTTTTACAGTCAGAACTCAGAGATGCTAGAGGCTGGCATGGCAAGGCTAGTGCCCCTACCTGGGACTCTAGCAGGAAAAGAGTCTGGAGACCCTGCTCCAGCTCCCCCTTCCTCATCATCCTCCTCAAACTCCAAGTGTTCCTCTTCTCCAGGTGCTAAAATCTTCCTGTAAAACACAAGAAAGAAAAGAAATAGAACCAACACTCACTCATCACCTGGCTCTCAATTCACAAGCCAGCATCTGAGCATGGACAACACTCTTTAATGTCATTTCATACTTCTTAACTGCTACCTACACACTTTGACAGAGATTGCAGGAGCTCAGACCAATAGAAACCACAGAGCCAAAAGTCAGGAGATGATACTGGAAATTTCAGAGATGTAGGGATGTACCAAGTACTGATTTTATGGTCTTGATTTTTCGTGGTACCTACACAATCAGAATTCAAAAGTTCGTTTATTAACCAGTTTACACAAAGCAGTCTGATGAGCAGATGGTTCCTGAAATGTGTTTCAGGGTACACACCAGGTCCAGGCCACACTCCCTTTCAGGTACCTATCTGTACATGAAGTGATGCACAAGAAGCTCTCTCTTACCTGAGTGGGACAGGCTGAACATCAAAGGGGAACTCCTTATTGTAAGTAAGGATATTCTTTAAGACTGCAGAGAAGGGAAAAAAAAAACAAATCCATGCTCATAAATCAGCATTAATTCTACTACTTTGCACAGCTATGTCCATTCTGACAGCATCTTTACACACAAATAATAATAATAATAATTTAAAAATAATCAGATCACACAAAAAACACCCCTTGTATCTCATATTTTAAACACCAGCACAGCTATGATCAAAGCTGTATCACTATAACATTCAGACAGATGAACTGCAATTGCAGTACAAGATCACTACTATCACACCCACAGACAAATGTGGCAGATAAATGTGGCAATAGCCAAAATCTCAATGAGAAAAAGCTACAGCTCCCGAGGTGAGGGTAGCAATCTTTGGTGGCTATTGAGAGCAGGGTGGTGTTACTAGCATCAGCTCCAAACAGACTGAAATCTCCACAGCTGGCACACTTCAGCACGTGTGGGTGCACATTCAGGCAACCACCATGGGAGACCAAGTGTGCTGCTAACACAAAATTTTGGTAAGATTTTATACTTCTTCAGTCATGTACTTTGGGGATTTTGTTTGGTGGTGGTGGCTTTGTTTGTTTGTGTTTTGTTTTTATCTGCCCTTGTATGTCTGGGCAGATTGGTGAAATTCAGGACAGATTATGTACAATATCTGGGCACCAAGCCCCATAGACATCACCTATACTTTCAGCATTCCATGGAGAATGACTTTGCCATTTATATTGGAAATTTACTCACATTTTAGTAATCCCAACTTTAGCTGCCATTTCCTAACACAACTAATGGCGAAAGAGAAACTTCCAAAAACATGCGAAAGAAATATAAGCATTTCATGATGGCTAAAGGGCCTAAAAATTTACAAGAGGACACCTGCAGGGAGAGGCACTCTCCTACCAGACAATTAATATCCCAGACTGATAGGGGGAGCAGAGACAAAAAAACCCTGACTCTCCTCACAGAGCTTCAGTTTGCAATAAGCACTCTCAGAGCAGAGGAATTCTCCCCTTAGGACTACTGAATGAGAACAAAACTCTTTTCAAACAACGTTCAGATTACACAAATACCAAGAGGTACTTAAATACCAGTTATGCTTCAGGAACCATTGCTGGGCCCCACTGCCTGAGCACACTACAACTTAGCCAGTGCAGGAGAGCTTTCATGTCTGCCTTCACATTCCTATTACCCAGCCTGGGCTCCTGCATTAGCTTACCAGACACCATCTGAACGCTCTAAGAATAAATTATCCCTCTGGGAAACTATAAAGAAACCAAAAAGTCTTTCCAGTCTTTACTCATACTGATTTTTTTTTCTGATTTCTGTGCTATGACATGAGAGGTTAATCAGTGCCTGATCCCAGCTAGACACAATACATAAATACAGAGAAAGGTTTAAAGTGCCTTCAGTCAGAGCTGTGATGAGACAAAACTGATGCCATGTCTCTCTCTCCAAAGACTTCTGCTCTGAGGGACCAGTAATGCAGATCTCAGCATGAATCTTAAGAATCACAGCCACTTCCCACTAGAAAAACAGCTAATCAACAGCAGACAGTTACCTTCCAGTGCCACTGAGGATCAGGAAAAAAAGGGGATTTTTATTACTCTCATTCCCCAGCTCTCAGAGAGATACATCACACCAAAAACAGAAAGTGAAACTGCCCCCAGGAGGAAAACCTTAGTGAAGTGAGATCTCTTACAGATCATAGGCACATTAAACAGAAGAGACAGGCGTTACAGTAGCTCTCCTCCCACTTTCCAAAGGTTGGTAAGTACTGTTAGACTCCTCTCTTCTAGTAACCACGTCCTCTTACGAGCAGCTCCTGAAAAAACCCTCCTCGTAATTCACTTCAGGCATCACTAGAGGGTCCAAAGAGCTCTACTGACATGAGCCCAGGCAAGAGGCAAACAGTTCTACAGCACCTAAAATCCTGCTGCTGCTGCCCAAGGCTGAGCACCCTGTCCCTGGGAACAAATCTGGTGCTGAATGTTCAGGACAGGAGTAGAACCTCTTGCCTTTTGCTGCACAAAGCTGAGGCTCAAGTTTTTAAAAGCTTGCCATTCTTGTCTCACTATCAATGGCAACTAATTTTGCGAAGTTGTAACACAGCAATTTAAATGCTCCTTTAAAGATCAACAGGGCAAGCAGCAGGTCCACCACACTCAGCCTGGTGAAATACTCATTCAAAGCCGCTAAGAAAAAGCTAAGCAATAAAACCTTGAGGAAAAGGAAAATCCTCTTTGCTTGTACCACAAGTGTGAGCTTCAGTTGATTCAAATAAAATACCAGATCACAGGAAAAAAATTAGGTTAATACAAACAGGCATCTCCCTTGTAATGCTGTATAGGACATCCAAGCCTTAAAAGTTTGGGTTGGGCTTTTTTGGATCTCAGTTTCATTTTCAAAACGACAATTCACCTCTGGGATAAAGAGCCTTTCCACTCTGTAATGTTGCTGCCTGAGAACATGATTCCCAGAAAATTCTCCACAAGTGCAACTAATGGATAGATCCCAGCATCGTGGCCTCCATCCATGCTGCATTTCCAATAGAAACCTTTTAAAAATACTATTCTGCAGGCTCTTGTGCAAAAGTTGCCTTTCCTTTTGTGACGTTAGTGTCACTTTGATTTGCATAGAATCACAGAATCTCCTGATTGGAAGGGACCCTCAAGGATCATCACAGTTCAACCTTTGGCCATGCACAGGACACCCCAAAGACCACACCATAAGCCTGAGAGCATTGTCCCAACACTTCTTGAACTCTGTTGGTTGGCTGCTGTGACCACTTCCCTAGGGATCCTATTGCAGTGCCCAACCACCCTCAGTGTAGCACCTTTTCCTGATGTCCAACCTAAACCTCCCCTGACAACCTCAGGCCGTTCCCTCAGGTCCTGTCACTGTCATCACAGAGCAGAGGTCAGTGCCTGCCCCTCCTCTGCCCCTCACAAGGAAGTTGTAACTGCAACGAGGCCTCCCCTCAGTCTCCTCCAGCCCAAACAGATGAAGTGACCTCAGCCACTCCTCCTAAGGCTTCCCCTCGAGGCCCTTCACCATCCTCATAGTCTGATTTTATCAGCAGTTGACTCTTTCTTGAAAGATTTCAAATGAAATTATCACATAGGCCAGAAGATCAGGACACATAACTTGTTAAAGACCACTATCCATTTAGATTTTCTGTAACAGTGATTTTTTCTGATACATGTACCGATTTGTTTTTTAATAGCCAACATAAAATAATTCAGACACCATGCTCCTCAGTACAACCCAGTATCCACTTGTCTTATAATTATCACCCAGGCACAAGGGATGCCCCAGCCCATCCATTTGTACTGTGCATTCTAACACTGGTATAAGCTTCCAAAAAGAAATGGATTTGTGAGATCCAGTGTGTTAACAATGACTTCACACACACAGCCTCAAAAGGACTATTTGTATGTATGGAGCCTCCTGTAGCATTATTCCAGCATATTCACTATTCAGTGACAAATCCTATAAACAAACAGAGGTAGCCAATTACTTCACTTACCAAGCTGCATGAAATGCAAGCTCAAGTAGAACTCAACAACACAAGATCAAGGGAAAAAAAGTAAATCTAAGGGCCCTGGTTGTTATAACAACACCAATACCATTCTGACAGCTTCAGGCACAAAAGTAATTAAAACAAGCCAAATTGTGTGAATAGCTGTTTTGTATGAATAGCTGTTTTTGTTCCACTCTAATAGAATGGCTTGACCTAACAAAGGAATCACTTATTTGCATTGCCAGGCCAGATTTTTTAGCTTTTTCTGGTGGGATGCAAAAGAAAATTAACAACATGCGAATTAAAACACTTCACGGTGCATTTTATGAAATGGCTGGTATTGGCCTGATTAAGATTTACTGTATTCAAGATACACTTAAAAACCACAAAACAAAGGCACAGTTCAGAGAAGCAGAACCATCCAAGTAAGACAGCAGCATTAGGAACATCAATGTTCAATTGTTGTTGTAGAAGCACCTGTTCTTTTCCAAGGAAAATAACTCAGTGTATTTGAAAACTGATGGCCACACACTCTTCCTCAGTTTTTATATAGTTGCTTGTTGTATGAGGTGTGGGGTGAATGCACTTCACACTGCTGAGCAGTTTTTTTTTACAGCTAAAAATCAATTCTCTGATGGAGAGCAAGATAAGCAACAGGACTGTTGCACCATAATTGAAATTTTGGACAGGATTCCTGTCTCTCTTCCATCATTCAGTCACTCACAGGGCATTTGCACAATGGAGTCTAAAATCCACAGTCATTCAATGATTACAACATTTTAAATACTTTGTAAACAGAGAGCAGCAGTATCTATACAGAAAAAATCCCGTCAGAGGATTCAGAGGACAGACATGTAACATGTAGAGTGAAGAAGACTGAATATTTCAACACACAGTTAAACCCTTTCCTGAGTTACGGTCTTCACCCATAAGACCCAGCAGTTTTGTTATGCTTTGCACTTTCAGGGAACAGTTTAAAAGCATTTGGACTCTATGATTCGGTAGAGATATTAGGAAGCTTAGCTCAATGCTCCACTTCTTAACAAGCTCCCCTGAAGGATCCTGTGCAGAGAAGCTCAGCCTACTCATGAAGGGGAAACACTTGCCTGCCCATCATATTTATCCCCAACATGCCACTTAATGTTGCGATTTTGTCATAAGCAAAATAAAACCAACTTCAGTCAGCATGAAAAACCTCTTCCACATTTCCTGTTCCCTGAGAATTGAAGAAACATTACATTCAGGATAATATTGCTTAGATGTGGAAGCTCTAATCATAAGGATGCTTTGAGAACAAAGCAGCCAGTGTTACAGGAAGGAAAATGAAGCAGATAAATAGATACTTCCTATAAGAAAAAGTTATTTCTGGATTGACATACCAAGACCTGACCCACAATCAGTTGGGAAAAATAACATCACACAAAACCCTTCAAAGACTGACTCACATCCTCACTTTGACTCTCAACTTTGTTGGTCTGGTAGCATTACAGTGGAAGGTGATACATGACTGGCTACCATAAACACAAGTTAAATATTTTCAGAAGAAAAAATAAACGTCATACTGCAAGAAGGAAGACTACAAAGTGTTGAAATACAGTTCAAATAAGAAATGTGCAGGTAAATTATAAAATGTACTATTGATAGCTTAAAATACTATTTTGTGCAAAAATTAGCAGCACTCAAATTGCTTATTTGAAAATGAAGATAAATATATTATCTGATACATTTGGGTGACTGTACTTTTAAATTACTCATGTTTCATTCCTTAATACACATCAAGTTTTGTCTGTGTGGTAACAGACACTTAGAATAAGGCCCTAAATCCAGCATCACTGTTGAACTGCAGTGTGGTTAGTCAGTATTCCTGCTGCTGTCATGTTTTCCCCTGTCATGATTAATGGCACTCAAAATACAAAGATACCACTTACTTGGTTCCAACTTCTTCAGATCCTCGAGCTTAAACTCCTCCTGCGACTGGGTGGACTAGGACAGTACAAAGAAAGAGTCAGATCTTCATATGCACCTTCCTCTCACACTGAGCTACCTTATCTCAGAGTAAGCATGCAAGGTGCTTCCTTTGTTCAGGCACACCAAGTTACTATAAAGCTCTACCTCCCCAAAAAATCTCCCCAACAAAAAGGCAGATTCACAGGTGAGGTAGAGACTATGTACTTCTCACTTATTAAGAACACATATCCAATCTTCCAAGCTCTAATGCAAGACAAATAAACGAACTAGTTGTAAATTCTTACTTACTGCACACAGGAACATTCACATTTCAAGACAGTGTCCAACATTGTTACACTGGCAGAAATTACAGTACACAGAATGAACTTGACAAAACTCAGCCAAGAACTCACTGAAAATAGAAGAGGAATTCCCATCTTTCTTTTCCCCAGCTCTGATGATGGTTTTGTCCTCTGTCTGTAGCACATACATGTACAGTTCTCAGTAAGCCTATCTGACTTACTAATTCAACAGAGAAGTTCTTAAGTTTTTATTCTGAGGTAGCTCATGAACAATTTGGTAAGATTAGTTTATTCTGAGACAAGTGGCAGAGCTGGCATAAAAAGAAGTGGAAATGAGAGGATTGACACTGGGCATTCTCTTCTGCGTGGATGGTCAGGTCTTACCTATTATGTCATTGCACACTTGGCATCCCTTAAGATTGCCCATTATTTTCAACATTTAAGGTCCAATGAGTTTTTCTTCTTGATTTTGTCCAAGTGTGAAATAGGGACCTTCTGCAAGACTGTGTAAGGATACTAAAGCAGCTGTACCCTTGGTGGGTACAAGACTTTTCCTTGGTGAGAAAAGACAAACTACTGCTTTAACCTCTGCTAAGAAACCATTACCTCCCCAAAGTGAAGTGGCCAGAAGTTCTTGTACCCTCTAAAAAGGTTATAAAATCCTTGACTTACTGCTGGGGAATCAATAGCAAGGAAGACTGTTCTTGCATAACATCATCTCTCCAGCTTGGCAGGTTATGACATGGCTGCAGCTTCCACTGCTGCTCCCAGATGTGACCTGACCCACACAGCTGTTCCACAGTGGAACATGCAGGCCCTTGTCAAAGTCACAGTGACTCCAAGCAAACGCAACAGTCTTCAAACACTCCAGGTTAGATCAAAATAGAATGACAGCTAGAGGTAACCAAATAATTCAAATTCTACACAGCCTCAAGACTGGTCAGGCCCCAGCTCATGAGTCCAGCATGCTGTATCCCAGCCTTTCAGACAACTGAATGCAGCACCTTGCCCAGCAACATGAAGTATTTGGTAGTGCTTCTGGGAGTAACTTGATGCAAAATTTGCCTGTCATCACTCTTTCTTGGCAAAGAGGTAATCCAGTAACCCAAGCTTTGATTCATCCCTTCCCCATCTGTGATCTTTCGGAAATTTCTCTCACTTGCTTTTTGTTTTGGGGATAAGCATGTGCCAAGAAAAAATATATCCACTCACATGACATCTACTTTCAGTCCAGAAAAAAGCCCAAGAAGTAGTTTACAAATTACTGTTTTCTCACATTTTCTTAGAGCACTGCCAGTTTTCATGACTGCTAAAAAGTAATTTTTATTCTACACACACATTTTTCTTTATGATCTATTATGATTTGTGAAGCAGCTGAATAAGTCTAAGGGTCATCTGGTGATCTTTTTAACCTTGCACACAGGTTAGGAAGAGAAACGAAACAGTTCTGAAGGATGAAAATGAGGTAAAGAACCAAAGACACAAACTGTGGAGCTAAATTCCTGTACAAGCACTAGTAGCTGCTCATATAAGCACTTGCAGTCTTCTTTAAGGCAGCCACCTGGGCCATCACAACAGTCTGGAAATTGCAAGTGTTCACTCCATTTTCAGACATTTTGGGTATTTCTGAAGACAATAAATGAGTTTTTAAAAGCTCTACAGTTACCTGCTGCTAAAGCATGAAGTCAGATAGGAAAAAGAGCTATACCTGTAAAGCTGCACTCCTCAGTTCCAAGCATGTTGCAATTTTAGCTATGGTTTTCTGAAAGAGAAAAAAATAAGTTTAGTGCTGAAACTGTATTTGCCCAGACTGACACTTTTAAAGAATGTAAACACAAACAGTTGCTTTCTTTTGCAAAGATTCCAGGTCTCTTGTTCAGTACCAGACCATTCAGGATCAGAAACTTTTTTTATAGACAAGCAGGATTCGCTGAGAGCACAATAGATGAAAGACATTTGCCACTTAACTCCCCTCCCACAGCCCAACAACAAGATGGGGGTCATTCACTCTGCAGAAACTGTAATAATGCCTATCACATCATAAACTGTTTATAAACTCAACTGCTCTCGGTGATAGGGGACTCAAAGAAAAAAAAATCCAAGCCAAGTGGTGTATTACCTCCTGAGAACCTGAGTAGTTTGTGCTGATTTGCCCTTTTAGAAGCCAGGTCTACAGCTCCTCTACCAGGCTCCCAACCTTAGCAGACCAAGTCCACCCACATCAGACATTACAGCAACTCAGCATCTCAGCCCTAAAAAATTACAGCCCACTCCTGTGGGTTTTGGTGGGAGAGGAAGTCTAAAGGTGGATTATTTTTCTAACTCTATTTTTGTGATTTTAAGAGATTTAAAATCTGAGGGAATCATGGAATATATTCCTGAATTCAAACTTGTCAGCAATCTAAAATATCTGTGAGCAAAACTGTGAAGTAATTTCTCATTTTCATTTAAAAACATAGAAGAGAGGGAAGCACTTCAGAATACCCCATTGCAAGCAGTCTTGCTTTGAAGACAGTTTTAAGCTTTTATGTCTCACAAAGTAAGATGCTCCAGCAAGTCACATTTGTTTCTGTTACTGCCAGCTGAAAGGAATTAAAATTTCTATTACTGACATCAAGAGGACACAACTGCCCAGTGTATTTTTCCTGACTATCACAAGTTTGTTCATTGACTAAAACCTTTTTGTGAAAAAAAATTCAGATGATCTGCAGAAACAAGGGCCAGATATAAACTCAAAATACTCTAAACATTTATAGGGCAAGAAAACCAGCAACAATGAAGCTACAAAGAAATGCAGTTTACGTTCAAATTAAATTTCTCCATAGAAGGAAGACTAAAGTTGAAATACGCACCTGTAACTCATTCTCTCCTTTTAAATCAGGTTGTACAAAAACAGCTCCTCCACAAGCTGGATGCAAGGGGAGGAAAAGATTTCCTAGAGCACAACTCTAGCATCAAAGAAGTTCAAGAGTATGGACACCTGGCAAACTATGCAGTGTCAGTCAAATCCAAACAGAGGGTTATATTTTTTGGACTCCAAGAAGTTGGTAACAGCAGATAAAAACTAGACATGCTTTCAAAGATACCTCTTCCCATCAACTGTTCTGGCTCTCCTGCAAAGGGGTGTTACAAAAAACTAAGTGACTGCAGTTTCAGTTTACTTTAGGCCACCCTGAAAGTTGAAAGAGTTCAGGAGCTGAATCATAAGTAGATCACACATCAATACCTCAAGGGCAAACCCAACAGCTGGAGTGTGCAAAAGCCTCAGATATCTGATTTTCATCTGCCACCACAGGCTCATCAAAGTTTTTGAAGTCATTCCTCCCCAGCTGGCATCTCCCCATAACATTGTTACCACATGGCACTAGGCCAGACTTTACATCTTCATAATTTTTATTACTGTCCATTGTATGGAGGCCTTTCAAAAACTTTAGTTCTTCCAAGCACCTTCCCAGAGAGCAGCAAGTGATGCCTACTAACACAGGACACATTGTTCAGTCAATAAATTCCCTCCTCCCCAAAATAGATTCTGCTATATAACAGAGACCCATGACTGGATCTCCAGCAGAGCTTGAAAAAGCACAGGTATTTGGAAATAGAAAAGACCACACAGAGTCCTGAGTTCACTTTGAGACTTTCAGACCCACAATGCATACGTGAGTGTTGTGGATTTATTTAAACGTACTGCCAGGCTGGGTGGGAGGACGCCAAGTATACTGCAGAAGCAGATTCTCAGTCCCTAGAGTGAGAACACACTACATCCATCTGATCAGCTGCAGTATAACAAAAGGAATTCCTTTTTATATTTGTGAACAGCTGGAAAAATATATTTGCAGAGATAGATTCTTAAAGAAGGCAACATGAAATAATGGGTAAAAGAAAGGAATCTACAGGTTCCCTAGGGAATGGAGGGGAATTTCTGAGGTTTGACTACAGCTCCAGCATTTGCAAAAGCCCAGCTGTTCCAATGGTTTGGGTGTTGACTGCTGAGCAAAGAGCATGCCCATTCTGTGTGAGATCAAAACCCCACTCACACAACAGAAAGAGGGCTATCAGTTTGCAGGGTACCAGCACACAGTCCCATGCCCCACCACAGAACCAGAACATGTAAACAGATTTTCACCTGACTCTGCCCCCTCCTGGTCTCTCGTTAAGGCCGCACCATAAATGAGGTCTCAGAAGCACTGCTCAGTCCCTATCTCCTTTGCCAATTCACCAGTGAATTCAACAACTCCACTACTCCCTATCCTGTTCATAACCATGTTCTGAGAACTGCCCGAATAGGAACCTCCTCACAGAACAAAGAGCAATACAAAACGTGTATCCTCTGGCTCCTGGGAGCTGAAGGGCAATAATGGCTCTAGAAACAGATTAACTGAAGAGAGTTTGGGAGTCTTAAAATAGTAAAGAATAGGTTTTCTATGGAATCTATTGAAATATGGCAAGCTCCCAGCAGGCATTATTCATTACTATTTTTTTAAGGGACCACACCCAACCTAAAAGTTAAAAATGCAGCTAAAACACTGCTATCATTTTTAGCTGCAACTATCCCATGCAAAGGCTCCTTTCTGCAGCAGGGAAAACATTCTGCATCTCATTAGAAAGACTGAAACCATAATTAACTTTGCTAGTTTAAAATAGTTTAGATTCAGTTTTATGTAAACTCATGATTAGAATGGGGAAAAGTCAGTCGATCTCATAGTCAAAGTTTCTTCAGAGCAGTTGTGTGAGTAATGACTGTGCTAACTGTAATGCAGGCAAAGATGTTTGTACAAACACAGAGCCAGAGCAGAGCTTGGCTTTAACCAGAGTTTAGGCTGTTAGAAGACCAGTAGTTTAATGAATCATGCTAAAACTGTTCAACAGGGCTCGTATTCCAGCAAGTTATCATTGCTTCAAAAGCAGGATTTTCTAACACTGACGAGAACTCAGCCTAGCACAAAAATAGTTACACAAGAAGCAACAACTGTGGTTGGAAGAGGGCTTTAAAGGTCACATTTATTGCACAGAGAATGGGGTGAGAGTAACTCTAGCTGGAGGCAAGCTGACAGGCACGGCCAAACCTAACTGGAACAATTCCTATCACAAAACACAGTGGCTGATCATGAATGAAGATGGGATTTTTAGAGAATGCAGGTAAAACAATGAACAGCAAGATGTTAAGACTGAGGTAAATTCAATTGTATCTCTTAGTATTCCACACATGCTGCCTCTAGGAGATAAAACTGTTGCACAGCCTCTTCGTAGCTGTTGAAGGGAGACTAAACACCATGATTTGCTGTTTACAGGATCTGCAGAGACATTCTTCAATAAAATTCACAATCACTAATGAAGATTCCAGCACTGTCAATTACCTAAGTCAAGACAGAGCCTTCCCTAAGGACTAAAACTCCAGAATTATGTCCAGCCATAGTTATAAGATGACAACCCATCAGAATTTGAAAATACAGGCGTGAGCAACAAACTCTGGAGTCTGCTCTATCAAGGCAAGGTAGCATACAGTGTTTCAAAACCGATTTTTTAGGAGCAAAAATGGGAGATACAACTATTTAGAAGCCTGAGTTCTTATCATAAACAATACATGTATTAGAAGATTAATGATAACTGGCTCACAGTATGACCAGGAAAGAAACTGGTAGTATCTGTCAAGTGTTCTTAGATTAACCGATTGTATGATTACACTAGCAAGTAACACACCATCAATTTTTGTGTGGCTATATCTGCACCTGTGATGCAAGAAATAAACCCAAATGTGGTAAAAGTTCATACCGACCGATAGGGATGAGGATTTGAACCTGGTCTTGTCCTTTCCCTGCAGCTGTAAATAAAGTAGCATCCCCTTGGTACAGAGGAATCACTGTGAAAATCCACCTTCCCCACAGGGTAGGTCAAGTAAGAAACTACAGCCTCACAATTCTCAGCAGTATGTCAGTTCTTTGGAAAACAGCTGACTGGACATCTACAAAAAACGGCAATGAGGGTAGATCAAGCAAGTGGAAATCATAATTAGCTTCATGGCTTTTCAATCCAAGAAATTCTGCATGTAGTCTTGGCCAGTGACATCAGGTAAGCAAACCTTGAAGGTTTCAGACTCTTCCACAGTTAAAAAAAAAAAAGGAAAAAAAAAGTGACTCTTATGCAACATACAGAGCCTCAGAAAGTCAAGATATTAGGGAAAGAGATTTTTGGGAACCAAGAGCAAAGAGCCTGCTGGTGGGTGCACTGGCAGGAGAACAGCTGAGCCGAAGTTACTCATTTGTAGCTGATTTTTGGAAGGGCAGTGGAAAAGAAGATACATTTCTATTTAATTAAACTGCTTGCAAACCCAGCATACACCAAGCCCTCCAGCCACATGCCATGTGAATGATATTAGTGACGACAGTAATTAGTCATAATCTAGATGATATACTGGCTGAGCTCCTGCAGAAATAGGAAAGACCAGCACAGCAAGGAGCTTTACATCAGAGATTTTGCTGTGCAGAGTTTTAAGTGCTTTTTTCTAAGCAATAGCAAGACTCTAGTCACAATTTTTTTTTTTTTGTGACTAGCATTTTTCATGATAGAGGAGATAAAGTGTTCTTTCAACAAAATGTTGGAGAGTTGGTTTGTGCACATGGCTAATGAAACAGGAGCTGCTATTTGATAACCAGACTCAAAGATTCAGTGCATCAGCCACTTAATGATCTGCAAAAACCAGCAAGTGATAAAAATGCCATCCTCTTTTATAAATCATATCAGCTTTAGAAACGAGTATCACTCTGCTAGGATGTAAAACCACCACCCATCACTTTTTTTTCTTTTCAGAAGACTGTTGCCTTAAGACATGACAGCACTTGTGCATGAAACATCTGAGGTCAGTTATCTCCACTTTCTGAGCCCCCCAGGCCTTCCCTCATGGCTGACCTCATTCACTTCCACAATCTGGTCCAAGGTCCTTTTCATAAGACTCAGGGAACATCTGGAGGCAAAGCCCTGTGTGGTTACGGTTCCCATACTCACGGGAGATGATGTCTCCAGAAGTGAGATTAACAGCTTCACCTTCATGAAGTAACTACATTTTCAAAAATCTCCACAGAGGAGAAACACACCGTAAAGATGACTCTAGATAAGAATGATGGAGAAAGCTACTAGCAAGGGAGGGAGAGCACAAGCATTCAAGGAATAAACAGCTGTCCAACATTAACAAGGCTCTCATGGCTTACAGTTTAGGAAAAGTGGACCAAATCCTTCTCCAAAATTATGGCTCTGTTTGAGAAAATCAAGAGCTTTATCATCTTTGTAGAAGGTAAGCAGAACATGGAAGACCAGGTCTTTGCTTTTCATATTGGTACACATCGAAGAAACAGCTACAAACCGCTCTCATAGTCTATGCAAAGCTACATTTCTTTGAGCTCTTTACACACATCAAGTTCATCTTGAATTTCTGTAGCCAGCACCAAAAACCAGCAAGTGATAAAAATGCCATCCTCTTTTATAAATCATATCAGCTTTAGAAACAGAAAAGTTCTGTTTTCAGAACTTACATTCCCAAGCTCTCATTACTCTAGCATCCTATTACCATTGGTGAGATTCTGAGCTAGCAAATGTCAATTTTCAGGTAACAGCATTGCTTAAACAAGTGATCTTATGACATAAAAATTGGAAATACACATCTCTTGCTCTTTATTCCTAAGAAAAACATGTCTTTATAGAACACAGGGAAATTTAGTGGCTCACCTTAGGCCACAAGGTGAACTCAAAAGATATCTCTAAAGATTTTATTTTGCAGTAAATGTTTGAGTGCATGAGTCCACTTAAATCCCATCACAAAATTGCAGTAGTATGTTGCTAAGACAAGAAACAGCCTTGTGAACTGAAGGGACAGAGGGAGGAGTAAAGTAATTTCAATATTTTGAAAGATTATAAACAAATAACCTTCTACAAGGCTGCTAAGGAGTATTCTGCCAGGACCCTTCCCCTGTCAGGTGTTACATGTTAAGCTTTCACCCCCCTCACACACCCACAACGTCTGCAGTTCAAGATGTTTTGTATTCAGAACTCATGATACAAATTGTGCTAATGTTGAACAAGCAAGTTATCAAACATCACAAAAAAAAAAAAAAAAAAAAAAAAAAAACACCCAGGTTATGAAGGATTCTGGCCAGCATGCCTGACATTCAATAGCACAGCAGAGCATCCCTCACATCTAATGACAGCAACCATTTGAGCCATGCTGGGCTCTGTTTCTGTTTGCGTATATTGAGGGAAGAAAAAAGATCTCATAAGACTCTGGCCTGCAAGATAAAAAAACATAACACACATCAACATTTATGAGTCAAGCTCCTTGAATGAGCAAATAGCAGCACTCACCTTTTGATCTTCTGTGAATTCCGAGTTGTTGTGCTGAGACTGTGCCTCTTTCTGGAGGTGCCTTGCTAATCTGGATGGGGGAAAAGAAAATTGTAGAGTGGGAACACAACACAAAAACACACACCCCAGCTCCAGAAAATGTGTCAGCCAAGAGGTTCACAGATTGCTGCTCCAAAGAGGTTTGGGTTGGTTTTGCTGTTGTGTTTTTGGTTTGTTTCTGTCTTTTGAAACAAAGTTTTCTATAGCCATGGTAGTTCATATTTAAGAAAAAACCCTAGGAGGTGGACAAAGTGCGCAATACGTTAGGCAGGAAAGAGTAATGCATCACGAAGCAGGAACAGGTAAGAGGGTCCTTATCAGCCCCTTTTACAATCACTGACTTTTTCCTCTCACAATCGCCTTGTTTTATAATAACAAGTCATAGGCCTTGTGAAAACCCACTGTGGTGCAATCCCCACGCATTTCCCCAGGAGAGGCTGAGGCAAGTGAGATGCCAGGGGGCTCAGGTGAGGGCACCCAAAGACATGGCACATGCCCTCCCAGCCCTGGAAGCTAGGCACAGGGCAGCTTGGCCTAGGCTGTCAGGGTGGGTCCGCTCACATTTGTGCCTGTCAGCATCACAGCAGAGCACAAACCCCACCCCTTGTCATCACCAAGGCAGGAGTACCAAGGGGTTTGGAAAGTAACAGTAAGCAAACAGCTCAAGAAAGCGAAAGGAAGCTGGAGGGAAGCTATGGGAAGAGTTACAGATTCCATCCCGGGAGGAAGGAGAACATTAAACAAGCAAAACCTCTGGGCAATTGTTGCCATTCCCTGTAAATAATTTTTTTACAAGCAGAGGGAGAATATGGTTGAGGGGAAACCCAGGGACATGACAACAGGCTTTCTCCTGGAACCTCAGAAGTTTGCACTGTGAAAGAGACTCTGCTTCTCTCCACCACTGCTGTGGGCATTGGCCCAGCTTTAGGAGGGGTTTATAAAATATATACACCAAGATACATCCAGCAGAACAGATTGTTGTCAAACCTGTGGCAGGAACAAAAATCAGAATTCAGTTTCTTTGCTTTTCCTCAAAATAAGCTCTCAAAAAATGCTCAGATTGATTGAGACCACTGTAGCTTTTAACTCTCTCCAGGGAAGACACAACTAAACAGGATGAGGTAACTACACAACTTAGTGGTATCCCACTTGAAAAATGGAGAAAGACTGGGGCTGAGAAAAGACAAAAAGCATAAACATGCTTGAACCCAAAAGTACACTCCTTGCCTACTGCCCTGCCTGATGATACACAGAACACAGAGAAAGGGCATTTTAAAGTAATGATTTAAAAAAACAGATCACCATAGCAGCAATATGCCACTCACAACAGGCAGCATCAGAGCATTGACATTTCTGCAAGCATCACTAACACAACCTTCTTTCCATTTGTCACTAATACAAAAAAATCCACCCTAATCCAAATAAATGCATCTGGCATTCCCTTTGAAGCTCGTTCAAAGGTGGCTGAGACCAAGTTCCAGAGATGGGGACATTTAACAGGAAAGCCACTGCTGACAGCTCGAAGGGTTCCTGCATGAATAATCACCTGAATGATTGAAGGGCAACCTTTGTACCAAGCTTCTTATACTTCCAGGGGTAACATGAAGACCCGAGCGGATGGACACACAAGGTACATAATTGTGTTTTACATCAGGGCTTAGATTTTTCCCAAATCCAAGCTTTCTCAGCATCAGCAACCTCACTGTAAGCAGCTTCTCTCCAGGATGCTCATGTGGATCAGTACAGACCGTGCTGGTGTTCATAACACCTGGACAAGAGCAGCAGCACACCTGTTCATCCTATCTCAGGGTGCCTTTGAGAAGAAAACACCATCAACCTATCCTGCAATGTCTCTCCAGAACTACAGCTCGGTATCTTGCCCCGTGCTGCTTGTTTGCAACTTCTATCCTACAGCTTGATACTGTTATTAACTTACCTGCTAAAGATAGGGGATAAAGAAGATACACACACAAAAAAGGTTTTACTCCTCCCTAGGAAATATCTCCCTGTAATGCCTTGATCTTCTCTCTCCTTTCTACTCAGTCCTCATACCACAGAGCCCAACTATCGACAAGTATTTAGTAGAAACTCGCTGACAAGAGCAGCTTCCATCCAAGAGGAGTTTCCTTACAAAGTCACCACACTGCTCCCAAGTCAGAACAGAGCCAGGGTGTGGAGATCACATCTCTTGTCCGACATAAGCAACAGAGTGAGGAAGGCAACAGAAGCTGCACTTCAATTCTCAAACTGGACTGTCTGCAAATGTCTAGTGACTTCAATTCTCAACGAAGAGAGCTCAGAAGGAGAGCACAAAGACTTTTCATTCCAAAAAAACATTATATGAAACTCACTGCTCAGACTGCTTAGACAGTTTAAAGCATTAGGATTCTACTGGACTCCTTGTAGACCTCCACATAAGGGCAGTTAGTAAAAATGTCTTCTTTTACTTCTTGATGATTCCTTTTTTCTGCCGAGATACAGATCTGGAAGTGAAGTTCTTTTCATCTCTCTGCCAAGATTTGTAGAGTAACAACTTGCCGTACTCTAAAGGCCATCAGCAAACTGCAAATCACTGAACTGCATCATCCTTCCTGGTGAGTGAATGAAATTATGAGATTACAGCTTCTCCTGATCACACAGTACGTGGGCAGTGGACCAGTGGCTCTGAATGACAACTGAACTGGCAACCAGTGTGGTTACAACCCAACTTGACCAGTCCTGAACACTGCTAAAAGATCCCTCAGGGAGCATCTCTTCACTTTCTCTTGGTGAACAAGTGCAAACCGTCTTGACAACTTCCAGAAAATTCACCAAGAGGAGCCTGGCCTGAAATACTCCAATCACGAAGAAATAACTTTCATTGTCATGGCAAATGGAGTAGTAGGGAAGACTATCTGACTAAAGGTACCAGGTGTGCTTCCAAGGAGTCTATCCTCAGTGCCCTATAGCCGATACTCCTCTGCTGCCAAAGTATTCATGGATGGTGCAGTTTCACCTTGTGCCAGCCAACCTGACAGGGGTTGCCAGGTTCCCCACTCTCCCACCATCAGGGACACAACACACAAGCGTGTGATGGACCCCTTTTCATTCTGATGGGTTGGTTGGCGGGTTTTTTGTTCAAGGCTGATGCTTAGCCAGCTAATTTGCCAGGTTACTCTGTTCCCACAAGCATGGTGCCAGGGCAACAGGGTGAAGGAATAGGGCATCCCAGTACAATGGTGCCTCGGGGGCTCCACCAACCAACCACCCCGGCCGCTACCGTCCTCCCAAGAGTGCAGGACGGCCGGCTCCCGCCCCGGCCCCAGCCGGGCACCCCTGAGGAGACGCCCCGGCCCCTGGCCCTGCGCCTTTAGGGAGGGCCAGACCCGCGGGGCCCCAGGGGGAAGGGGGCCGCGGCCAGGGCCTGGTGGGCCCCCCCTGCCCTGCCCTGCCCTGCCCTGCCCCGCCCCGCCCCACCCGGGCCGCTCCCTCAGGACTCCGGGGCCGTGCCGGGCCCGCACTCACATCTGGTACTCGTCGATCGCCTCCACCAGCTGCCCCCAGGAGTCGAAGTCAGTGCCCTTCCTGAAGCTGGCGCCCCAGCGCTGCAGGAGGCTGCGGGCCGCCTCCGACATAGCCCCAGCGCTAGGGCACCATGCTCACCCCGCGCTGGGGCACCCACTGCGCCGGACAGCCGCTCCCGCCAGCCCCGCGCCGCCGGCACGGCACGGCACGGCACCGCCCGGCACGGCACCGCTCCGCCCCGCCCGGCACAGCCCGGCCCGACCCCGGGACACCCGAGCGCGGCGGCGCCTCCCGCCCGCACCGCCCAGCCGGGGAGGCGGCGCCGGCCGCGCCCGCCCGCGCCATCGCTACCGAGGCGAGTGCGCCACTTCCGCCCCGGTACCTGTCATGGCGCCAGTCACGTGCGCACGGGTGGAGCCAGGGCGGGACCGCTCCGCTCCTCCCTCCGCTCCCCCCTCCGCTCCCGGCCGTGCCGCCGCCGCAGGCCCGCCCCCAGGTAAGCCCCAGCGCCCCCCTGCAGCACCGCATGCGGCTCTCGCACCTCCGGGAGGGCAGGTGCCACTGCTGCCTTGCTGGCGTCCCCGCTCCCGCCAGTGTTGGTGTCCTTCAGGCGTCCTTCCCGCTGGAGGGCTGTGGGCCCCGGCCGCGCCGGCAGCCGCTGTCCCGGGGAGGCCCCACAACCGCGGGGCTGTTGTTGGCGGCGGCGGCCCGGGGACTCCGGTGGAGAGGCGGGCGGGCGGCGGGGACGGCGCGATCGGCCGCCATGGGGCGGTGCCATCGGCTCTCGGCTGGCGCTGCCTGCGGCGGCGGGCGCGTGACGCACCGCCGGGAGCGGCGGGGCCGGGCCGGGGTCCCGCGGCCTCGAGATCCTCTGGGAGACCGTCCCAGGCCGGGCCGCGACAGCGCGGGGGCAGCAGCGCTGCTCAGGTAGGTGGGCACGGCGCGACAGCCGCTGGCCTGATGGATAAGCCCCGCGAGGTTGCCGGCACGATAAGCACGGCGCGATAGGTGCCGACGCGATGAACTAGCCCCCTGCTCCTCAGGAGGATGTGGACAGTGCCGAGGGATCAGTGCTGGCAGATCTTCTTGGGTCTGTTTTTTGTTGTTGTTGTTTTGTTTGTTTATTTCAGCAGAGCTGCAGAGTGCTTTATAAGGATGAGCTTAAGGGATTCCAAAAAGACCACGAGATGATGGAGGTCCTGGGGGTTCTCCAGTCCAGCGTCCTGCTCAGAGCAGGGACAACTCCGAGGTCACACCAGGGGCTCAGGGCTTTGCCCTGTCAGGTGTGGAAAGCCTTTGAGGATGGAGAGCACACAACCTGCTTCTCAGTTTTTCTGTCTTCATGGTGAAGGAGTTTTACCTTTTATCCAGTAGGGCCTTCCCATGTTCAGGATGTGCCCTTTATGTTCCATCACCCCGCACTGCTGTTGTAAAACTCACTGCAATGCTTGCATTATATTTGTCTGCTGAAATTGAAACAAAAGAAAAGAGATAGTCGGGTTTATCTCTGCTCTCCCAACCTTCCAGGTCTGATACACACATGTAAATAGACCCATGTTTTCAGTAAGGATTCGTGGTTGCAGGTTCATTTATACCAAAGACTCCCAAATACAAGCTATTCACAGATGGACCAGACACAGTAGAATGATCTCAGTGAATTGAGATTTAGCCTGGAAAAGAGGAAGGAGGCTCAGGGCTGACCTTATCACTCCCTGCAACTCCGTGAAAGAAGGTTGTGGCAAGTTGGGGATCATCATCTTCTCCCAGGTAACAAGTGACAGAATGAGAGGAAATGGCCTCAGACTGTGCCAAGGGAGGTTCAGATCTTGCATTATGAAGAATTGCTTCACAGAAGGGGTTGTTAAGCATTGGAATGGCTGCCTAGGGAGGTGGTGGAGTCACCCACCATCCCTGGAGGTGTTTAAAGATAGACTGGCCATGTCACTCAGTGTCATGGTCTAGTTGACATGGGAGCATTCTGTCTAAAGGTTGGACTCAGTGATCTCAGGAGTCTTCCAACCAAATTGATTCTGTGATTCTGAGAAACTTCTCATGTAATTTACAGGTATGTTCAGCCTTATGCAGGAGTTAACAAATGTGCAGGGTTTTTCCCTAGGAATGTGTGTGCTCACATAGAGCAAAGTAGGTGGTAGCTTTTTGCCTGACTTAAAATAGTTGCCTCAGAAAGGGTTTGTATTTCAAGAGAGTGCAGTTCTCAGACACTAAGCACATGGACAATGAGCACAAGGCATATGGAAGCTTGGCGTTTCAAATGGGGGGAAAAAAAAAAGGAAATTAATTTGAAATTAATTTCTTGTCTAGTTTACATTTGGAATATCTTTTTGTGAGCAGAAGAGCAGGACATATGCAGCACCTGTTCCTGCAGCTGTTCTTTTCTTTCCACTCCGCAGATTTGGCATAAACATTACAGGAAGAAAATGACCCACTGGTTCCATCGCAACCCTCTGAAGGCTACAGCCCCAGTTTCATTTAATTATTATGGGGTAGCTACCACTCCAGCTGCAACAAAGGTTTGCAAGTAAGTGTACTTGGGACTGGCTTCACTCTGCCTTTTACAGTTTGGGGAACATCCTTAGAAGTAATGGTTGCTCTTTAGTTTTTGAGCTGAAGATAACTAGAGATGTGTAGGCAGGGAAGCAGTAAGACTGCTAACAGAACATTTGCTTACAGAGAATGAATTCTCCAGTTTTCGAGTCTCTGAGTGCACAGCAAGGCCAATTACAACAATACAGAGGCAAAAGACGGAACACTTCATTGTCTTTCTGATGACTATGCATTGCTTTGCAAAAGATTGCCTAATTTCCATAAGTGGATAAGGCCTGACTGTTCTGTTGTGGATAGGAATGTAACGAAAAGGGATCTCAGCCTATTTTGCACATCTATTCTTATCGCTTCATCTCATCATCCAATTCTAATGTTGAAGAATGTTCCTGCTTGTTACTTCCCTTTCCTCTCTCTGCACCAAACCTCTTGGTAGGTAAAGGCATAGTTATTTTAGTGTTAGAACAAGAGATTGAGTACTCATTATCCACTGCTGTGTGTCCAGAATAGATGGTACTAAGGAGTCAGTCTTATGTATCCAGAGAAGAAGAGTTTTCTATGTTAGTACATTTTTGAATAGGATTTCTTAGGAGGGTTTTTTTACTTCCTCCTTTCATTTAGTGACTTGCGGTTATCTCGAACACGGCTATTGGAGCTGTTTACAGACTCAAGTTGTAATCCAGAAATGATGAGGAACACAGCTGACTTGTACTTCTCACTCCTGCAAGGTAGGGAGATTTATTAGCAGTACTACTAACTCATCAAGAGAAATATCAGTTCAATTTTAGTGGCAGTTCTCAGAATGTGAATTGTGCGGATCTTCTGTAAAGAAGCTTTGCACTTCTTAGGAAGGAGAGTGTTTTCATGGGTTCTGTGCTTGATACCAGTGGTGGCTGCTCACCAGGCCCCTTCTCCAAGTTTAATTGTCCTTTGTGACCCCCTGCCAGTACTTAGTGCTGGCAGCCCTGCCCTCCTGCCTTTAACCTCATTCTGCTTCCTGTTGGAGGAAAAAACGTGTGTTGTCTTTTAGGTGGTGGTGAGTTGCTTCCTAAGTACAAATTGAGTCTGTTAATTAGTTGATATCATTTACTCTTCGGTGTAAACTGCTGGTTTGTCTAATACTAGATCATAGACTTGTTGCAAGTTTACCTTCTACTGCTGCTTGTCTTAGGTATGTGTATATATGTAGGGGCTCATTAGCATGGGATCTGCATTTTCAGTAGACGGTTCACCTGTGCTGACACATTCCTTTGAAACCTTCCTTCTGCCAATATTTTGGTAACTCCCTCTTAGCAGTCAGGTACTCGGCCAGGTTTCTTGGGACTGAGTTTTCAGGAATCAGCCGATTCGTAGAAAGTGGGAAGTCTGTGAGAAGTATACATTGCTTTAGTGAGCCTATGGGAAGGTGTAGGCTCATGTCACATCTAAAGGTCAGATAAGAATCCCTGTTGCTACAGCCAAAATTTGGAAAGTTTCCTCAGGAAAACATCATGCTTGGCCACTAAAATTTTCTGCATGTGAAAGGAACAAGTATTTTCTGTGTTTATAAACATATGACACACTGACAGGTAGCTGCTATGGCAAGCTCTTGACCTCTTAAAGTCTGTAAGACCTGATCAGACCAAGGCCCTTCTTCAAGCTCCCTAAAAAATTCCTGGGCCTGCATATGCTAGGATTTGAACATCCTATAGCATGGGCTTCATCCCACTAACTGCTGTTTTCTTGGGTATTGGACATAAAGAACCAATTTCCTGTAGCCCTGGAGACACATGATGACTAGATGAGCCCATGCTTAGAAGCCCTTTTTCCTCTTCCTGTTGATCAGGCAGCTTTTCCTGGAATTTCCTGGTTGCCACTATGGTGGGAGAGACAGCCACTCACTTACCTTGAACAACCTCAGCCATTCTGTACCTGGGCCAGTCCCACTCCTAACTTGTCACCATATGGGACATGCAGACATCTGCCAGGTTTTCCTTGAACAGTCAAGATTCTCAGGCTTGACTTGGTAACATGCTGGGCAAGCAGTTTCCTGGAGTAGCCAGTTGGTTTTTTCCATATTTTGTTCTCAAGATACTGAGGAATAAAAGCCCCAGGAAGTAACATAGGGTTTTGAGGGGTTCATCAAGAAACTTTCCTTTATGTCTACCTGTATTCATATTGATCCATCTCCTTCATTACTCATTTCTGTTTTCTACTGTGAGATTGCCTGTTTTATTATTCCCTAGGTTTTATCCTTCCACTGGATGACTCTTCCCAAGAGTGCAAGTTAAGATATATTCAGAATTTCAAGTGGACAGACACATTACAAGGACAAGTCCCGAGGTGCGTGTGCTTTTCTGAGTGCAGGGTATGCAGCTGCTCTCTGCTGCTCTGTTACACACATGCACCTGTGCCAGCACAGGCCTGAAGAGAAACAGAAACGTAGCAAAGTCGTGAACACAAAGTAGTTTCTAAAAGGGTGTTGCTGTGGTTTTGGTAACTGCTGTACTGTATTAGGTGTTCTGAAGTGTGCATGGCCTTTGTTTAAAGCTGTGAGAATGCACAACAATGGTAAAAGGATCTGTTTGGTCTCAGTTGATCTACAATTTGAGTAGTTTTCTAGTTGGCTAGAGCAGTACAAAGAAGAGCCTTGAGGGTATTGGTGAGTTGAGCATGGTAATAAAGCTCACTGCAGTTTAAAATTAGGCACTATTGCCTGACCAGGAACTTCTGTGTGTTTGGAGGTTCTAGTATTGCTGAAAATCTGATTTTGTTCTTGTCCTCTGAAGCTCTGAGTACGTCCTCTTGGTTCAAACAGACAAATCTTCTGTTTCCAGTAGGAATACAGATCTCTAACCTTCTGAATTATTCACTTGTCTCTCGCTATTGGAGGTAATTGTGTTGTATAACCACGCCTACAAATTTGTCAAGCTTTAGCTAGAAGTGCTTGACCTCCTCAAAGCTTTTATTCCCTATGGAAGAAAATCTGTTGATTAAGACTTCTAATTTTCTCACGGTCATACACTCTTGTACTTGCGCCAACATTACTCTTCCCACTCCCACATCTTTCTTTTTAAAAGGTTTGCTAGTTCCTAAGCTATACTGAGCTTGTGATTGCAAGTTCAGTCTCTTCAAAGACTCTGTTTTTAGCTTTTGAAATTACCTGCTATTTGCACATGCTGTTTGTCTGCAGTTACATAAATACTTGCAATAATTTTCATTTGAGAGAGTTGTAACAGACTCTGACTTATTAACTTAGCAGTACAACTTTAAAGTGGACATTCCAGGGCAAGGCTTTCCACAAAATGTGCAATTGAAAAAAGTCTCTCTTAGGCAGTTGAGTAAGTAGGAGGTTCTGAATTGGAAATTGTTGACATCTTAAATGAAAAACATTTTATGGAGAGAAATGTTGACTTTTGCTATGTGAACTATCAGCAGAGAGAGATGTGAGAACAAAACTGAATGCATTAAGTTTTTGGGGGGTTTTCTTTGTCTTTCTTTAGTGCTCAGCAGGATGCAGTGTTTGAACTGGTTTCCATGGGATTTAATGTAGCTTTATGGTATACAAAATATGCATCAAGACTCGCTGGAAAAGAAGAGTAAGTGGTGTTCTTTTATTAACAATTCTGCTGCAGCTACTCCACCAAAGATTTAGCAGGTTCTGGGGGTTTCCTCCTGTGGGACATGTCCAGCTCAGAGGAGTTCCAGGAGTCTTTACACACAGGCACGTCAATCCCTTCTTGCCTCTGTAAACCAAGTGGAGTAGTACCGTGTGACTGTGATACAGAGGAAGTGGCAGTTGTCAATAGACCTTTCATCAGTCCCCCTCTAAATGTCCAGGTACAAAACTGAGAGTCTTAAAATCACAGCTCTGCTGATGTTTAGCCCTACAGACTTCTAAATCCTTGGCTTCTGACGCTGAGGTTACCTTTTACTTGAGAGTCATCCCAGGATCTTCCATTTCTTTTTTTTCAAACGAGTTCTGTATTATTATTTCATGACTGGACACTGTAAGAAACTCCTTTACTCTGAAGGTAGCAGAGCCATGGGACAGGTCTCTTAGGGAAGAATTAGTGGACTCTTGATTCTTGAAGGATTTAAGATTCATCTAGACAACTGACGTGATCTGCTGTTGGCAATTGTGGTGCCCCAAAGCAGGAGGTGGCACTAAATGACACTTAGAGGCCCTTTCCAACTATTATTTTACTGATTCATTCTATTTTCTCAGTATAACAGAAGATGAAGCAAAAGATGTGCACCGCAGCCTGAAGATAGCAGCTGGAGTTTTTAAACACCTGAAGGTAGAAGGACTTTTTTTGCTGTCTGTTCTTCTAGGTGTCTCCAAATACTAGACTTTATTTCTTAGAGAGGCCTTTGCTATACACACATACCTGAGACCACCTGAATGATACAGGGTACAGAAGGGTATTAGTATGTTGTGGTACCACTCAATCCCTGCAACTCATTCCCAGTGGCATTGGAAGAGTCGTTTGTCTGTCTGCCCATATCTTGTGCTACGGTGTTGTCTTGGGACCTTCACTCGGTGTGTCCCATCCATTTAGGAGTGAGGCACTTGTTTTGCACTGGTATTAGGCCTAAACTAACTCTGAGACTTGCTTTGTATTTAGGAAAGTCACATTCCAAAATTGATTACACCTGTGGAAAAGGGAAAAGATTTGGAAGCTCGACTTCTAGAATCCTACATCATACAGTGTCAAGCTGAAGCTCAAGAAGGTATCTTCAAATAGGCACTGGTTGGGTGTGGGAAATGACTCGTGGGTCACTGATGTCTCATGAATTCTGCTTGGCAGCAAGGCCATGGGTTTTTTATTCTCCTGAAGTACTATGGCGTAGTGGGGCAGGTTGCTTTTAAAGAAAATTACATTCCAATTATAGAAGGAAAATGCCAAAAATCAGTCTGATACTATAATTATAATATGGAATACCTTTCATTTTAGAAGAACTTGTGTGTGGCACTCCTTCTTTTTCTTATTTTCTCCTTTCATGCAACCCTTTCACCACCATGCTTGCCTAACATAAATTCCCAGTTCCTTTACTTTAAAATATGTGCAGCTTCTGTTTATTAGCTAATCTTAAGGCTAACATTGCTTCAGTTTTTCTATTAAATTAGAATCATTCTATCCAAGAAACAATGTGTCTTCATTCTCCTGTTTGCTTGACTGCACAACATCTATTTTCTGTTCATGTGTGGGTTTTAAAACCCTAAATGCCTCTGCTGATTTATTGTGATGGGACATTTCAATTAAACTTAAACCATGGTGTGGAACTTTTTTCAGTGACAATTGCTCGGGCTATTGAGCTGAAACACAATCCGGGCCTAATAGCTGCTCTTGCTTATGAAACAGCCAACTTCTACCAAAAAGCTGGTGAGTGCCTTGTTTTGTATCCTTAGTGACTTGGTTTGTGCACTCTTGCCAGCAGATATACTTCACCCACCCATAAATTGCAATATTAACACTGTTCTCGGTGGATGTGGAGTGTGCATTTAACTTCTGTTTAGCACATTGAAGGCTTCAGTTATCAGCGTGTATTTTGATAAGGCTTTTTGGTTTTGTGGGAATCTTTTTCTGTAGCTGATGGTAGGAAACATTAGGGAAGGAAGACAGACTAGCAGCAGACAAATGGCCTGATGTCAGTGGAGTGTATTCCAGCTGTCTTTGGGCAGCAGATCATGATGCAGAGCATGGAGAGTGGAGTGGGTTCATTATGTACCACCTTCCAGATGAGTAAGCTGTTTTCTGGGTTTACTGAGGCAAGTGAGAGAAGTGCAGAAGTATGGGAGTCAGGAGAACATTGTAACATACATCACATTATAGATCACTACTGGAACTTAAATTAGGAACAAGCTTTGAAATGCTGCGTAAAAATACTTAGACCATTAGCCATCCAGACTTAGTGGACAGCAGTTTCAGGGATTCTATCATTCAACTTCATGATAGCTGCATATTTTGGGGGTTTTCCTCCTAGTTTTTCTGTGCTTTTGCAGGAGTAATTTTTTCCCTTGTTTCTGGATACTTCAGAGTTAGGATCTATTGCTAAGTTTAAGAATTCTGGTCTTTTAATGTGTTTGGGGTTTTTCTTTTTGAAAATGTCTTAAGAATAACTTTACCTATGTGTTCACAGATCAAACTTTATCCAGTTTGGATCCAACTTATGCAGGTAAATGGAGGAAGTACTTAAACTTGAAGAGCTGCTTCTATATGGCCTATGTAAGTACTTTGGGTGGCAGCAGTCACAGCTCGTTGTCTGTCTGCCAAGGGCTGCATAGGGAGTGGGGGCTAAGTATTGCCTTGGCTTTCTTTCCATACTGTGAAGAGGAATTGTGTAGTGTCAGTGACATTGTTTCTGTGGAGCCAAATGAAATTGCAGCAGTGTGAATTTGTTGTGATCACAGATCTTTAATTGAAGCCATTCAGGCTGAGCATAATGGTCATCTCTATTATCTACATCACAGTCTGATCCTAGGCACAGTTCAAGAGCTGAGCATCTTTATGAAGGCCCTGAATGAAATTGCATCAAGTACCAGAAGGTACCATTCCAAGAGCTGTCCCTATTTTGCCTGATGGATCTCCTAGCAAGTGCTGTGGTGCCCTTGAGATCCTCAGCTGCTCGATTTGTTGTCTTGTAGCCTGCCACAGCCTGCAATCTGTCTTTTTTTATACTGTACAAAAGGCCCAAGCTAAGCAGTTTACATCATTGTCTTTATTTTAGGTTGAACCTGTAGCTAAAAGCTGCTTGCCTTACTAGGAGGTTTGAGAGATGAGGGAGGGTCAGAGTTGCGGTACTTCTTATTTTTTTTTAAATTTGAGTGATCTGGGAAATGGTAGATTTGGATAGATTTGTACTGGGAGAACAGACAGTAAAGGAAGGGAGGACAAGGAAGGCATTGCTTGATGGGATTGTTCCTTCACCTATTGTATTCACTAGTTAAACTCAACTCCTGATAATAGATATTAGGAATTCAGTTCTCACTGGAATACAATACCACCTTAAAGCACAGGTTTGAGGGAATAGGACTTTTTGTGGTGGAAAAGTTATTTGGATTATGACAAAATACCTCAGACAGCAGAACACCTCTTCCAGATTCAGTGATGTTTGTCACAGATGCAATTTTTGAGTGTTGAGGTAGTTTTAGTTCTCAGTCTTAGCTTTGTAAACTTGCCTGGGGTTCATTCTCTTTCCGTGCTGGGGCTTGATGCTGCATACTGCTACAGTGAGAACTTGGACTGGCCTCTGTGCCGGTGCTTCAGGTCAAACAGCTTCGTGCAGCTTAGTTACTCCTGGCTAGACCTGAGACAGCTCAGTTTGTGTTCGTGGTTCTGGTTCACAGTGTTCATGCTGAACTGCATTAATGGTTCAGTGAATGCTGCTTTGACTTGCATTCCCCAGCTGTCAACTACCTGCAGGGAATGGCAGCTTCAAAGAGCTGCAGCTGCAGTAGAGAGGAGGAGAAGGGAATTGGTGCAGGAAGTGCCCAGTGATGTTGGTAATGATTTTGTCCTCTCCCATCAGGCATACTGTTACCATGGCCAGACTTTGCTGGCGAGTGATAAATGTGGGGAAGCAATCAGATCTCTGCAGGAATCAGAAAAATGTAAGTGTGGTTGAGAGTGGAGTACAGGGTCTGGTGATACCATGCCTGTTCTGTTTTGCTGTATTTTGTTAATTTGCTCTCCCATAAAGATTTTATCTGTCACCTGATGGAAATCCAGCACACCTTTGAATAGAGACAGTGGTTTTGGTTTTTTTGTCTTAGCAAAGACTGCCTTTCATAACAGGGCAGCAGAAAATTTCATCTTCACTTCTCAGCCTGGCTTAAAGACTGGCTTTGAGCTGCTTGCAATATACAGTGTAAAAACCAATGGTCTGGTCATCCTGGTTCGTTGTCTGTATGTTAGAGTATTGCAGCCATTTCTGCCTTGGAGGTTAAATAGTAAATCTAGATCATGATTGTTTATTTTTAAACAGGTTTCAGTAACTTACTTCTTTTCTGATCATTTGAAAGGTATATTGAGGCAAGTTTGCAGTAGTTCAGGTCAAGGTCTTCTGCCCAGAATTCTCTGTTCAAAGCTATTTCTATCCCAACGGCCTGCACTGCATAACTTTACTGCAATGTATAAAAATGCTCAAATCTTCGAAGTGGAAACTTTAATATTAGTTTTAAACATAAATCAAGAATCTATGAAGAACAAACTAAGTTGGATTTCATAGAGTAAAACAAATACTGTTCTGCTGTTCAGAGAAGAGTGCTTCTTCTCCCACTCCATATTGGTTATTGTTGTTTGGTTTGGCCATCAGCTGTGTGTGGACATCTTCATACCCTCTGTTTTTCACTACCATGTGGCACAGTTCTTGGGCTTATTGTTGCATTTTGCCCTACACATAATACTTTCCTGCATCTTCCCACCCAAAAAGCTATTTTTTTTTCTTCTCCTGTTCCTAGTCATTTGTTTGATACAGTAAATCTTGGCTGCAAGTGCTGTCTTTGAACTAGTTTGGTTTTGTTTCTAAGAAGGAGGCCTGACTGGATTCTGGTGTCTTCTAAGACTGAAGCACTGTACAGCAGGACCATGATTTGAGAGGATCATGTAAATAATTTTTATTTCCTTTCCTTCTTGCAAAGTTTTTGCCAAGGCTGAAGCATTGTGCAAAGAATATGGAGAAACCAAAGGACCTGGGACTACTGCCAAACCTTCTGGACATCTTTTCTTTAGGAAATTAGGAGGTTTGATCAAGAGCACACTAGAAAAATGCCAGAGAGAGAATGGATTTATGTAAGTAATTCATGGTTGGTACAGCACTCTGTATGAAGTGTTATTACCTCATTTGCCTTTATTTCAGGATGGGATGGTAAATTCTACTCTCCAGTTGTTACATTCCTTTAGGGCATGGCACATACAGATAAATTTGCAATTGTATAATTTTCTCTTGGCAGATTTGCAGTGGGTCTATGCTGTCCCACTCTGTGTCCTGTGCCAATTCAGCAGCATGGATTGGACTGACATCTAGAGAGGTTGAGCAGTTTTCTTCCCTCATTTCTCAGCCACCTAGTTACTTTTCCTTCTGCACAGGAGAAAATCTGCAGAAGTTGCTGTGTTGCTCTAATGCTCTCTTCCTGTATCCTGGGATCTATTAGGCAAAAAGAGAACAGAGGGGGAAGTCGAGAAGACCAGTAGGTGATTCTGCTTTGCAAGCAGGGAAGTCAAAGCACAATGCTGCCTTCAGTGAAGATCATGCTTAGGGTGCTAGAAGCTTAACCAGTCTAAGTATAGTCAATATTGTAAATAGGGCTTCCTGTTCATTAATGTCCTTCCAAAAAGGATTTGGAAATACCAAGTTTTTATTTCGGTTGAAAATACCAAGATTAGTATGTCTTTAGAGTTCTTTTGCTCATTTATTTCTCCCCTTCCCTCCTATTATGATTTAGTATTCCATAATAGGCTTGTTATTTCCATTTTTATGATATTTAAAGACCTGCATAGTAGGGGAACGGACTAAATGGAAAGGATGGTCAAGTACATCACAGTGAACTGCAAATAGGAAGAGAAATGCTCTGCTCTGCTTTGGTTCAAGTACTGATTGTCTGAGCTTACAACAGCAGCATACTGGAGATTTCAACACATCCATGTCCCTCTAGAACAAAACTTGGAAAGAGAAAGCAGTGACTGTTTTGGGAGAGCTCTGTGCAGCACAGCAAGTGAGGCAGTGTGTCAGTGTGTGAGCTCCTGCTGGCCTGCCAAGGGCAGAGGGACACCCCGAGCCAGGCTTTGCCCTGTAGCCAGTCTTCAAGGGGCTGCTGTGTTGCCATCATCCACTGTGGCACATTTAAGACTGTTGAAAAAAGAAGTGTCCTCTTCATCTTTAGGAAGTACTTTAAATCCTCATTTGTATTTTGAAGGGTTTTTTTTGGACAAAAGACGCTCTTCTCCTTGCAGCACTGGGAATAATGGTTATTAAATAGGAGAAAACCCACCACACAATTAGGGAACAAACAATAGTAAGAAGGAGTTGCTTTTGTTCTTGTGAACCTTGCTGGCAGAATGCTTGTTAGGCAGTGCCTTAATGAAATGGAAGAGAGCAGCAGAGCTTGCCACTGTGAAAACCCAGATTGTTTTGTTGAGAATTGCGAACAAGACTTTGCAGAGATGGTGCATTGTATTTTAAATACATTTCTATATTCTGTTCCAGCTATTTCCAGAAGGTGCCAGCAGAGGCTCCCCAGCTGGAATTGAAAGCAAACTATGGCTTAGTAGAGCCTGTTCCTTTTGAGTTTCCTGCCTTGAACACACACTGGACTCCTGAAACAGTTGCAGCATTTGATCTCACCAAGAGGCCAAAGGATGACACTGTAAGATAATCCTATGTGCTGCTCTTTCCCTCTGGCTTTATTCTGTGTATCATACAGAGTTAATTTGGCTCTTCTGTAATATTCCCCCGCTTAGTGTAGGAAGCAGACACAAGGCAACCACCTAAGCTCATCCTTCTATTGTGCCAGGGGCGAGTCAATTAACCTCTGCCACACCACCAGCATCTGGAAAATCAGCTCATTTTTACTAAGTCCTGTAACATTACAGGAGTGAATACTATGGGAAGGTTCTTTTTTAGAAAGGGATTAATCTAAGGATGCTCAAACAGAACAGTTGGCTTTTCCCTCTTGCTTGAGTCTTACTCAAAATTTTCAGCCTTGAAAAGAGAGGGAACTGTTAGATTATAACATGTAAAGTTATCTGTGCATAAATGCTGTGCTGACAAAGTGGCTTGTACTTGTGGTATTTAGTTGGGTTTTTTTTTCCTTCTTGTTTGCAGGCTAAACCAAAACCAGATGAAGAAGTAAAACCTCTGAAGGAACCAGATATAAAGCCTCAAAAAGACAGTGGATGCCAGATTTCTTAAGTGCCATAAGTGCTTTGAATTTGATTTGAAGCTCCTATTCATCAGACTCTTGGGCTTTAGTTCTGATCTCTTTTTTTTTGATTCTCCTTTTTTCATTTAGAAGACTAATTTAATTTACCTTTGTTAATATGTGTTTATCTTGCTTAAGAATGTGGTGGATTTCTAGGAGGTTATTTATATCTGACTTATTTTTGGTTTTAGTGGGATATCATGGAATGAGTGGGCTTAAATGTTCCTGTTGTGCCTTTAGGGAGTTTCTTTTGGTGGGTTTAGTTTTACCCACATATAGCAAAGGAAGTATCATGATTGTAATGCTTGAGGGTTTTTCATTACCTTATATGCTGTATCATGTCCAATTCTGCAAACAGAAGTTTGCATGAGCAGTTATATTTGTTTAAGTTTTGTCATTCAGGCTTAGCCCCTGTCATGTTCCAATTCACCTAATTGTAGTGAGGGAAGAAAATCTGGGTTTGGTTTGTAACACTCCTATGGTATTTCACAGGACTTGCACAGAACTTGGTAAACCTCAAGTTCTGCATAACAGGAGCACAATTTATGTTCTGAAACTGTCTCTGTCCTTTCCTCTATAGATTACAGTTTTTATATCAGAATTTGTAGTAAGGTACCTTAGCTTTGTCTGTCCTTTAATCTAAATCCTTTAATATCACAGTGTATCTGAAAGTGATGCAGCAAGCAATATGGCATCCCTGTGTCAGTTGTTCAGAGTTTTTGAATCGTTTGAAGGCTGCAGACAGTTCAAATCTCTTGGCACTGGAATTCCTGAAGCTGTCATGCTAAGGTAATGGATTTGGAAGTAAGTTGCTGTGTTTCCGTCTGGGTAGCGTCTATAAAAAGCTGTCAGGAGAACAGGGAGGAAAGACGAGCTGAAGAGCTGATGGCACAACTGAGAAGCCAAGCTCTGGATTTCCTTTATGCCCTGTGTAAACAGAGCTGCTTCTCAGCTTTTGCAGTGTTGCACTGAAATCAGCTCTTTCTGAAGAAAACTTGCCAGAAGCCAAGCCCAGTCAAGGCTGAGAAAAAAAGGATTTTGTAGTACTTGCTGTTTCCATTTCTGCCTCCTGTGGAAAATGTGAAAGCATTCTTTAGTGCTGAGCACTGCAAAACACGCATGACAACAAAAACATCTTCCTGATTTGCTGCAAATGCAAAGGCATATGATGCATGTGTTGAAGTGAGAGCATGCAATCCCTGGGTACCAGTTGCTGCACTTCTTTTTGCCTGAGAAAGAAACTGAGCAGTCTGACCCTTCAGCAAACTTGATGGCAAATGCACTTACTGTGATAGAAACTGTAAACACATTCCTCACTTTGTACTCTTTGCTCACCTTGCACTGTGCTGTAATTCAGTGCTTCTAAAGTCTTTCATGGGGCTTGGAGTCACTTAGCTTAGGTGTGTAACTCCTTAAAGGCCTGTGGAGCAAAAGCTGCTGAGGAGGTTAATAGGGAACTCAAGACTCTTCCTGAGATACTGGACCAAATTACAAAATTTGTTGATACACAAGGCAGAGACTTCTAATGCTGGCTGTTATGGGTTGATCAAATGCAGACCTCCTTGCTTCCCTTGATAGATTTTTCTTTCTGTCTGTTCTGCACATAAAAATAAGTGTAAAGTGAGCTGAATTTCTTTGGAAGAAGTTTCTGTTCTGCAGGGGCCTAGAGGATAATGAGTACCAAGAAGAATATATACCTAAAAGGCTCCATTTCTTCTGGTGCTGCACAGGGACCTGGGCTATGTTTCATGAAGAGTTACTCAAATCTGTTCCTAACTTGATCATCTGACTCATTAGACTCTTGCATTGTTAAAAGACAGCTTAGGTTTTGCCAGAGTGGAGTGTGGAGTTAATTTTCTTATATATATTTTTATTCTAAAAATGTATTCCAGCTGTAGTCATCAACATTTGCTCAGCCTGCCCCCTTTAAGGATCAAGATACAGTTTAATCAGTTTCATAATCAAATTTTTTTTATCTACTCATTGTTTTTCAGAATTCTTTGTCAATATGTATACTTCTCAGCTGAATTAGTTTTCTATCTGTGTAGACCAGATCCTGTTTTCCCTCCTCCCCTCATTTTCCCTTCCATCTGCTACAAACTGTGGCACAGACATACCCTTGTTTGCTAATGCTCATGTGGGTCCTGGCCCTCATTTCCAATGCTGCTTTTACCCATGGGTGGGTTCCAGTCGAGGAATATCTTAAAATCAAATTAACACATCATGACTAAATCATTCCAAAACGTCTTGGTAGGAAAGATTATTTTATGGACTTGGAATTCTTTGGACACTTTCTCAAACTGAGTGGTTTGTCTGAATCAAGTTCACTGTAAATAGTTAGGGGCATAACCAAGTGAATTGTGTCAGATGATGACAAGCCTAGCTGTGTAACCTTTTATGCCATAGCTGCTTTAGTAAATATGATGTAGTAGTTTAAAAATAGAATAATGGAACAAACTAATTCACTTAACGTGTGTTGCTTTTCAAGATAAACTTTGTTTACTTGTAGCTGAAATCCTGTGGCAAACATTGGATGGTTTTGCCAAAAAATAAGCTGGAGACTGTTTAGTTTGCAAAGTAGAGAGAGCTGTGAGGCAATGAGCAGATTTCTTTTCTCGTTTTGTTGGGTAGTAGCAGGAATTACTGTAAATAGGATACAGATTAACTGTCCAATATGCTTAAGAATATGGATGAATGAACTGGGAGTTTCAGTCAATCTGGAAACCCAGCAGCCATGTTCCTTCTCTTATAGCTCCCTTTAGTAATTTTTAAGAGTGAAGTATTTTGAACAATGAATTTTTAATATTCTGATGTTGCAAGAGCCTGTTTTTGTGGCCTCTCTCTGGTTTTAGAGGCTCTCATGGCCTGCAAATCTTGTTAGTGTAAATAGTCTTTAAAAATTTGTGCCCCGTCTGAAGCAGGACAGAACTGCAGCTGAATAAAATACAGAGTGCTGGGCCCTCTGTTTTGTGCTTTAAGAAAAGCCGTGATTGTCTTTAATCTACTATAAACCAAACCATTAAGCTCTTTGTAGGATTTCTATTTAAATACCTTTCTCCACGTATTTAAATACACTTTCTCCATGTATTTAAATATACTTCCTCCATGTTTTGTGTTCCTGGGTTTTCAGTAGTTACTCTCCATCCAGCATGTGACACACCTACAGCTGAGGGACTAAACCTGGCCGTTGGATGTTGATGTCTGCCCCCCACTGGATTTGGTAGAGGAGTTTTGTCTGTCAGCCTAGGGATGGCATGTGGTCACTTGGATGTTCCACATGGATCCCTGGTGTGTCCATAATGATGGCAGTCATTTGTACAGCGAGCAGGAAAGTGGATCCCTGTGTCTGTGTAGAATAGAGAAAACTTTGCACTTTAGAATTTTCTTGTCTTGCAAATTTGGTACAATACAATATGCTTGTAAATACTCCTTCCTGTCATTTTGTTGCACTGATTTCAGTACTGTGCTATGGGTAAGGTTTTAATGGGAAACATTACTAAAATGTATTTTTAATTGTCTGTGTATAAAACCAACTCATGAAGCGTATCTCTGCCTTTAGTATTGGGAAACACAAGAGGAGGCAGTAAGTAGCTCATTTGTCTTCCGTGGGAATTCCAAGAAGTGAAGACCTTCTATCTGTTGGCTGCAGGGTGAAACATTTCATCCCATCCCTGTATCTGGTATCTAAACTGAAGTTTCAGCATTAACATAAATCCTGTTTATGCCTATTAATTTTCTCTAAAAAGATCCTGTCTCTGAAGATCACTCTTAAATTACCATAGTAGCATAAGCTGCTTTTTTTTTTTTACCTTGTTCTGTGTTTTTTTCCTGTCACTGGCCCAGCTGAGTGAGGAATAAAGCACAGGAAGACTGGCATGGAAAAGCCCCTGCAATATGTACCTGACTCTAGATTGTGAGTGCAGTGTAAAGGCCTTTCCACAGTGACATTGGTTTCACTCCGACCTTTCCCTGCTGATGATGCTCTCAAATTCAGCAAAGGTCCCATGGCAACCCAGGGGACCCTTGATTAGCTTTTTATGTAGGAAGGCCTCCCTTCTTTGGTGTTGGTGCCTTCATGGATTACAAGCTTCCTGAAGCCATCCTGTACTCTTGAGTAATCCCACTTCAATGGAATCAGCTCTGAGATCGCTGACCGAGCAGCCTTACTTTGTGAAGACAGTCACCATGCAAATCTTAAACTTCATAGCTGGAAAATTTGTATATAGCCACAAATTTCAGAATGCCATTTAAAATAAACAATCTTCAAGTATCATGTTTTATTTCATTATTTCAAATTTTACATACAGTAGCAAGAAAAAGGCTCTGTAACTTTCTGCAATTTAAGGCAACGTTATTAATGATGGAGAATGCTTAATCCTTGCTTAAAGGATGACTTAAATAAGGAAGATACATGAATTGGGTGCCTATGGAAATAGTAGCTACAATGAAGCAGGTCAAGTCCTGAGGCAGGAGGAAAAGAGATGAGCTTCCCAAATTCCTGTTTAGAAAAAAGAGAATAATTAGAATTTCTTACACCTGTACAGAATCCCAGTCCCAAAATGCCAAGGTGGTAACACTGGGGGATATTCTATATACTGTGTGAAGGGGGTTATTTGGGAATAACTTCAGTCTTCCATATCTGAACCAAACATGCATCTGCTGGTGTCTCCAGGAGTCCCATCTGTCTCTCAGAGCCATGTGGTGGTCTTTAATAATTTTGCTTCATGCCTCCAGTCTTTCTGTCTGGCTTTCCCAAAGAAGGACATGTTTGCAATGTCCATGTTAATGGCCCCTGGATGTAAGGCTGCCCTTGATTTATTGAGTTGCTCTCAAATCTGAAGGTCAGGGACCTTGTCCTCTGTGACACCTAGACTCTCTCCTCTGTTGCCTGTGCTTCCCCAGTTTCTGCCAGCACAGCTTAATCAATACCTTCTCCACAAACATTGATAGAAACTGCATAACAGCACCAACGGAGCCCTCTCGAATGGATAAAAAATTCTCTCAGGACTCTGCTGGAGTGATGGCCACTAAAGGGCAGCAGAACTTGTGTTTTCCTGCCATTTTTCCACATAGCTACCCAGCATAGACTGTGTGCACCCAGGAACAGCCCCACAGCTTTAAAATGGGGAGAGGTGTCACAAGTTACACCTATGTCATTTTATGTAGAACATTTCTGTAATTACTGACGGGGCATCCAGGAGCCCGTGCATGCTCTGTGACCAGAGAGCAGCTACCTCTCCATAAAGGACATTGCCAAGGCCATGGAGCAGGAGCACCGACAAACACAGTCTCTTGCCCTGTGTCCCAGCAGCTGCTCTGTCCCAGGGCCTGGCAGCCTCTCCAGGGCATCTGCTCTTTGGGAAGAAAGCGGTGTGATGCTGTGTACATCTGTGTGGAGTTTCCCTGTGGTCATGGGCTGAGTTTCCAGGGCAAGGATTTTAAGTGGGAAAGCTGCAGGAGCAGTTTCTGTGAGAAGCAGCTGCCCTCATGTTGGCCAGAGCCCATTCCAGCCAGCCCCAAGACAGACCCACTGCTAGCTGTGTCCATCAGCCCCCTGCTCATGGCTCATGGTGGGGAAAAGGCCATGAGGTGGACAATGAGGCCTTGGGCAGCTGGAAATGTGAACCAAGGGCTTCTCTCCTCTACACGCTGCCCTGCCAGTGTGCCCCAGCAGGCTGGGAGTGCACAGGAGGCTGTGAGGGGACACAGCGGGGCAACTGACCCCCAGTGACCAGAGGGTACCAAACTGTGTTTGGTGCAACTTCACAGATTAACTTGTTTTTATGCTCAAGATTAAAGCTTTCTTCTTGTTTCCATAGTTCCCAGTGTCCTTGGAGTCTGTATCTCTGGTTTGGGACAGTTTGAATTACAACCACTTAATTCCTTAGCAAGTTAAAGTTTTTTCTTTCCTTTTTTTTTTAAATTATAGTATGATTGATTAACTTTAAGAATGGATTAACAGGAATGCAATCACTACTCAGGCGACAAAGCTGGTACATGGCTATTTTTTCTCCTTCTTTTAATACTTACTGGTATTGTCTGAAGGGATTATCACCAGTATTTAAACCCCTTGATGATTTGTAAGATCAGCTGTTTTCTTTTGTTCAAATGATATAAACTCAAACTCTATCAATACAATTCAGACTACACTGCATAGTATCAGCCTGTCCACTTTTTCCAAAGGGTGCATTTTACAGTACCCACAAGTGAGCTTTTGCATGCCCAGATACAGCCTTTGTGGATGAAAACAGTAGAAAACCACGGTTATCATAGAGGTAGACAGCAATCAGTGTGTGATAATGTTAGGTATGTATGAAGTTTGTGCAAACTTCACAGTTAGACCAGTGTGGCAGAAAGCACTTCAGAAAAATCAGACGATTCTAATCAAGGGTGGACCAAGAAAAATCAAGTAATTCTTGACAGGTTTGTTAAATTTGAACAGTGTATCACTAGGTGTATCAGCCTGACTAAGGACTTTCTTGTTCCTGTATTTCAAACTGCAGATACTTTTAAGTATTAATTAATTGACCAGAAAAAGAATCCACATAAGGCTTAAAATCATATTACATGAATTCCTGTGAAAAGTACTGTAATACATGGTAGATCCTTAGGAATAGAAGAGGAAATTAATGAACAGAGAAAAGGGAAAATGTTGAACTCAAAGCCACACATTAAAATTCAAACCATTTGCTTTTGGCAGCACAGCTTTAAAACCTCCCATGCTGTAACTATTAATGGAAAAGCCTTTCTACTGGAAAGGCAGATACAAAATCTCTCTGCAGCTTCAACAATATCTTCTGTTTCCTGCCAAAAGAAAAAAAATCTCCTTGGTAAGAAAATCTTTCTGGAGAGGGTTTTGGGTAAATATGACAGTTACTGAGTGATGTCTCATGAGTGACATGAAATGAGCCACCAAGGACTGTCACTGGGTTTCACCTCTTCCCCTCCATCAGCTCAGAGAATGTCCTGTCCAACTGCACATGGGCAGCACAGCCTGAGGAGGTAAACAAGGGCATCCACCTACTGCAGGAATTCCAAGACAGAAATAATTGTGTGCCCCTATGCTTCTTCAGTTGTAGGGAGTTGTAATTTACAATTTACACAGACTTGTCTCTTTCTATCCAACAAATGCACTTTGCCTGTTTTTAATATCATCTGGGGATAACCACAACTGAAATAATAATTAAGTAAAAGGTAGGAGCCTTAAGAAACAAATAGACATTGCATTTGTGGCCATGGAGGTATTGATATTCCATAGCTACAGCAATAACCTTCAGACTGCTCCTCACTGCCACACAGAGTTGGGATGTATGTGCAGGCAGGTTTCAATGAAAAAGAGTGCATTTGATTGAAACCTGCACTGGGGCTGCAATTTTAAATGGTGCTATAGGAAGAAAGCTTCCCTAGGATTTCATGTGTCCAGCTTTTCTTTTGGATAAGGTAAATAATGCCTAGTCAGAGTGCAGGAACAACTGATCTTGCAAACTGTTAATAAATAAATACTAATAAAATGTGGTAAATTTAACAGACTCTTGAATGCCAATGAAAAGCTGTTTTAAACTCAAAGCTGGGTATGCACAGAACTGCTGAGAGAACTGGCCTGAAAAACTTCCCCCTGCATGTTGCAAAAATCAGCCTCAGCCATAACTGGTTTTAATGCAACTGAGTTGGTATAAATAAAGCAGATCTTTTTCTTTTCCCTCACAATTTTATTTTTCTCATTCACAGTTTGTCCAGAATTCAGATCTAGAAGAACACGAAAAATTTAGTGCTGAAGGGGGGAAAAAAGCTTTAAATGGAACATTTGATTCTTCCTGGCCTGATTACAGGAATACAAATAAGAAATGATTCTGTGGAAATTGGTGTGGCTGTAGGAAAGTAATCTCAGTATAACCATGAAAATCTATCACCTTGCAAGATACAGGATTGCCATAAATAAATGTTTGTCTATTCCACTCGTTTCCACTTTCCAACAACACTGGAATGTGAAGTTAAACTCTGTGTGTTATAACCTTGCATTGCGAATACGGCTTTCCTGGAGCTCCTGGACACTGCACTGTCACAGGCACCTGCCCAAGTGCGTGTTGGTGGAGAGAGATACAAATCCACAAGATTTCCCAGCCAGATGGTGCCCAGGAATAGGCAGGGGTGCCATTCCTCAGCAACAGCCGTGGCAAAAAACTGGACGTTGTGTGGAGAGAAAGCTAATGAGGACAACCACATTGGCTGTGCAATGAAGAGCATTTGGGGGTCCTTGGACATACAACAAAGACATTCTCTCCAGGAGTCCCCTGTACTCGGCTCTGGTGAGGCCCCACCTTGAGTGCTGTGTCCATTTCGAGGCCCCTCAGTTTAGAAAGGACATTGAGATGCTTGAGCGCGTCCAGAGGAGGCAACGAGACTGGTGAGGGGCTTGGAACTCAAACCCTATGAGGAATGGCTGAGAGAGCTGGGATTGTTTAGCCTGGAGAAAATGAGACTCAGAAGTGATCTTACCACTCTCTGCAACTTCCTGAAGGGTAGCTGTAGCCAGATGGGGGTTGGTCTCTTTCTCCAGGCAGCAAGAGGACACGGTCTCAAGCTGTGTCAAGGGAAATATTCGGAAAAGGTTTTTCATGGAGAGAGTGATAAAGTACTGGAATGGCCTTCCCTGGGAGGTGGTGGAGTCACCATCCCTGGATGTGTAAAAAAAAAAGACTGAGTGTGGCATTTGGTGCCATGATCTAGTTTAGGTGTTAGGGCATGGGTTGGACTTGATGATCTTGAAGGTCTCTTCCAACATAGAAATTCTGTGATTCTGTGAAAAACAACCAACCCAACAGCTTTTATCATCTTATGTCAGGCAACCTCTTCCGCATGAAACAGAAAGTGGTTGAGCCTTTATGTGCATCTTTGCAATAGGCATTATCCCAAATTCAGCCTGATCCAAGAATTAGGTGAGGGTTTTTTGATGGGTCACTAATCACATGACACTGTACAGGATTAAATTTGTCTAACCATAAAGGCCCTTTGGGAATGTAGGTGATACAAAACTCCTCCCAAAACCTGAATTCTAAACCTTTTTCCTGTCACCAGTTCTCTGAAAGTCCCTGAAGTGTGTGGTTCTGTTGCAACACTCCTGGTTCTGTTAGTGGTGTTTGCTGTTGTTATAATGTAATGTAACTCCAATTGTCCTTTACTAATTCCTGCCAGTAAGAAAATAACCTGCTCTGCTTTGTTATTTACCAGATGGCTGCAACAATGGTGCTGTACAGGACATTAAACTGATCCAAGGTGAGTCCCAGGACCTTTTGAGGAAACACCTCATGGATGATCAGCTGGGTGAAATTTTTTAACTAAGGATATGTGAAATGTGTAGTGGAGTTTTTCTAGCAATAAAATCCTACAGAAAATATAGGATTTTTTTTTTTAAATGTGATGAATGCCTTCATCCCAAAAGTTGTTGAAACTTGAAACTGTCTAAATCTGTATTTGAAGCTCTTGTTAGCCAGTTTAACTTTAGAGAAGAATCACACATGGGCTCTTGCAATTTAGGTGCGACACAACTTCCCTGAAAGTCTGAAGTGTCAGCTTGTGCCAGTTTGTGCTTTAAAGTCTACTTTGCAAAAGTGATATCTAAAACTGGTAGTGTGGTTTTCCAAGTTTTAGGTGTGATACAACCGAATTTTAAAACAGCACCTCAGCTCTGGTAGTTGAGGTCTTTCCCTTGAGCTTGATTCTTGTCCATCAAATTCTATTGTTATTTCTCTTTAACAAGAGTTAAATTTGAACATTTGATATGTAAAACTATTTAACAACAGTCTTGCTTAGTGGGAGTAACTTAGAGGGAGTAACTTGAGAGGAAACAGGTAGGAGTTGGGACTCTTGAAACACGAGCCAGAGGTGATTGCAGCTCACCCTCCCTGCTCTAATACAACTTCTTGCAACTCTTTGCTGCTAAAGCAAAACTGGTTCATTTCTAAAATGTAACAGCAGATTTGCTGATGGTGTTTCCATACTGTTGCTTTCCAAGCTTTATTTTAACTGTGTTTTGTGGCTTCTGATACTGCAAATATTTTGTCACTATTCACCACATAAGCTACAGCCATAAATCAGCCTTACATGATGGAGTTTCAGTGCAAGGTAAGTGGAAGCACTGGGACAATTATCATTTTTAAGTGTTCCTAACAGAAGACAGCTACATTAGTTGCCTTTTATCTAGTGAATGTTTTACTGGTTTATCTGCAGGAACATGAGATAGTGGAGAAAGCTTGGAGGGAAATTACATGGACTTTTTTTGACTGACTAAAGACACCTTGGGATACAGAGTCTTGAAGCTCAATAAAGAATACCATGGGTTTCTCACAATGTGCTTTTGCAAATATTAATGAAGTTTCAGAATGTGACCCAAAAAATGTCTCAACAACTAAACACCCATTGTTGCTGTTCCAATATACCTCTGATTAAAGTAATTTAATAAGCTTGTAGTGAATTCTTACCCACTTGTGGCATAACACATCCCCTCCCTTTGTCCAGCCAGCAAAATTTAATGTGCAGTGGAGAGAAAAAATGAGATCATGGAAGAGAAAAGAGAGCTTTGTGAGGAAGAACATGACCTCAGTGGCATCTACTGCTTTATTTAAGCTAAAGGCATTGCTGGATCTTGTAATCTGATTCCCATCAACTGAAGTTCTGATTTTCTGATGCAAGGGTCTTGGAGCTGTCATTAGCTGATGACTTCTGATCACAGAAAACTTCGTGCTTGGTCCATTACAAAGGAATTGAATATCCTGGTGTCCCTAAACCAACCTGCAGAATCCTCTTTTGGCCTGGGCAAATGCAGATTTTTTTTTTTTCTCACTCATAAAGGTAACCAAGTGAAAACAAAAAGAACTTTGGCTGACAGGCCACATGTAAAATTTACCTATAATCAGCAAAGCAAGTAATTGAATATTAATAATAGTGATTTTTTTAAATACTCGCTCTCCAGGTTCCATATTTTTGTTGCAGACTAAAGTGTTGGTCATTATTCCTAAAGAAGGTATATTTTGCTTTATAGCTCAACAAATCTAATAAAAGAAGAATACACTTATCCTAGTTGATATGCTGCTGCAGTAATCTCCGATGAGATAGTGAATACTGTCCTAAGCAACTCTTGGTTGCACATTTTCGGTTGCTGGTCTACCTGAAGAAAGGGAGGGAGACCACGGCAAGAGTGGATTGTGTAAAGTACTATGTAGAAAACTTTTCTGATTTTGAAAGAATATTATGTTTTTCCCTGAAATCTCCGTCATAAATAAGAAAAAGCATGTGCAAATTATCCATGGCAGTAGAGAACTTCAATCTGCACTTTACGGGGAGCTGTGAACGCACCTTTTGCTCTTTGTGCTTGTGGGGTGTTTCTTTCCTTGTTTGCAGAAGCCCTGTTTGTTTTCTGTTTTCCTAGCTCAAAAGAAGCTACTGCAGAAACAGACATGCATTTGCCATGTCCGCAGCAGTATGAGCAAAGATCTTCCTCGTACTTTTTACTTCTTCATGGCAGAGTGGTATAGATCTTCAGTCTGTGTTTTACAGAGAGCTGTTCACGCAGCTTTTGCTCTGTGTGCTTGTGGGGTGTTGTTTTGCTCATTTGCAGAAGCCCTGTTTTCCTACCTGTTATAAATGATTAGAAGCCAATTCAAAATAACAAAATTTAATTAGCAAAATTTCCAACATCGAATTAAAAGCCACAATAAAAATGGGACAAAAATCGATCGAATGCTGGGTGAACAGAGTGACAGTACAAGAGTACCATCTAACCTCGACCACACATGCCAAGATTCAGCATGTGGATTTTATACAGTTTTTTTACCCAAAGCCCAAGTCCACTGAAAGTCCAAGTATGCATGTGTTTCTCAATTTCCAAACGAAGGTTTGAAAGGAGTTCCCGTCTGCATGAAAGGATTGCTTGATAGACTTCCCAGAATTCATCTTGGGGGGGTGATGTGATCATCCCCAGATACCCACCAAATTTGATATCAGATGTTGAGGAGCTGAGAAGTGAACGACCACACTTGATGAACAGGCAATCTTCTACTTCGACCCTGTCATTAATGTTGCAAATGTGTTTGCCTGCACAATAGATTCTGGAATCTTGGAGACACCCTAGAGTAGCTTTTAGCAAACCAAATCCTTAATACAATATTATATACATGAATTAATCCATCACATCCATTACAAGGCTCAAAAGTAACTACTGCAGTAAGGACATGCCTTTTCCAGCACTGAATGAGATTCACATACTCCTGCCGTGTTCCATGTCTGCAGCAGCACAAGCAAAGAACTTATACATAGCATGGTTGTGCACACGGCTTAAGCTCAAAAAGGGGCTTTGTGATTTTTGCTCCTTTCCACAAGTGCTGTTTGATCTCTGCTTTCTTAGCTCAAAAGAAGCTCTCTCAGAATCGTCCATGCTTCTCCCATCACAGGAAGTGATTCTGACACTTTGCATTTTACACGGAGCTGTGCACACAGGTTTAGCTCAAAAAGAGGCCCTTGGGTTTCTTTGCTCCTTTCCACAAGTGCTGCTTCTTCTCTGCTTTCTTAGCTCAAAAGAACCTCGCTCATCGTCCATGCCTCTCCCATCCCGGGTATTGATTCTGACAGAAAGCTGCTACTAAGTGGAACTTGTGCCTAGGAGGCAGGAGACAAAACTTTTCTTTTGGAGCACAAGCTGTGTGCACAAGCTCCGCGTGAACTGCAACCATGTCAGATTCACTTGCCGTGATGGGAGAGGCACGAACGATGCTGAGCAGGCTTCTTTCGAGCTGAGAAAGCTGCTACTAAGTGGAACTTGTGCCTAGGAGGCAGGAGACAAAACTTTCCTTTTGGAGCACAAGCTGTGTGCACAAGCTCCGCGTGAACTGCAACCATGTCAGATTGACTTGCCGTGATGGGAGAGGCACGAACGATGCTGAGCAGGCTTCTTTCGAGCTGAGAAAGCTGCTACTAAGTGGAACTTGTGCCTAGGAGGCAGGAGACAAAACATTTCTTTTGGAGCACAAGCTGTGTGCACAAGCTCCGCGTGAACTGCAACCATGTCAGATTGACTTGCCGTGATGGGAGAGGCACGAACGATGCTGAGCAGGCTTCTTTCGAGCTGAGAAAGCTGCTACTAAGTGGAACTTGTGCCTAGGAGGCAGGAGACAAAACTTTCCTTTTGGAGCACAAGCTGTGTGCACAAGCTCCGCGTGAACTGCAACCATGTCAGATTGACTTGCCGTGATGGGAGAGGCACGAACGATGCTGAGCAGGCTTCTTTCGAGCTGAGAAAGCTGCTACTAAGTGGAACTTGTGCCTAGGAGGCAGGAGACAAAACTTTCTTTTGGAGCACAAGCTGTGTGCACAAGCTCCGCGTGAACTGCAACCATGTCAGATTGACTTGCCGTGATGGGAGAGGCACGAACGATGCTGAGCAGGCTTCTTTCGAGCTGAGAAAGCTGCTACTAAGTGGAACTTGTGCCTAGGAGGCAGGAGACAAAAACTTTCTTTTGGAGCACAAGCTGTGTGCACAAGCTCCGCGTGAACTGCAACCATGTCAGATTCGCTTGCCGTGATGGGAGAGGCACGAACGATGCTGAGCAGGCTTCTTTCGAGCTGAGAAAGCTGCTACTAAGTCGAACTTGTGCCTAGGAGGCAGGACAAAAAACTTTCTTTTGGAGCACAAGCTGTGTGCACAAGCTCCGCGTGAACTGCAACCATGTCAGATTCGCTTGCCGTGATGAGAGAGGCACGAACGATGCTGAGCAGGCTTCTTTCGAGCTGAGAAAGCTGCTACTAAGTGGAACTTGTGCCTAGGAGGCAGGAGACAAAACTTTCTTTTGGAGCACAAGCTGTGTGCACAAGCTCCGCGTGAACTGCAACCATGTCAGATTGACTTGCCGTGATGGGAGAGGCACGAACGATGCTGAGCAGGCTTCTTTCGAGCTGAGAAAGCTGCTACTAAGTGGAACTTGTGCCTAGGAGGCAGGAGACAAAACTTTTCTTTTGGAGCACAAGCTGTGTGCACAAGCTCCGCGTGAACTGCAACCATGTCAGATTGACTTGCCGTGATGGGAGAGGCACGAACGATGCTGAGCAGGCTTCTTTCGAGCTGAGAAAGCTGCTACTAAGTGGAACTTGTGCCTAGGAGGCAGGAGACAAAACTTTTCTTTTGGAGCACAAGCTGTGTGCACAAGCTCCGCGTGAACTGCAACCATGTCAGATTGACTTGCCGTGATGGGAGAGGCACGAACGATGCTGAGCAGGCTTCTTTCGAGCTGAGAAAGCTGCTACTAAGTGGAACTTGTGCCTAGGAGGCAGGACAAAAAAACTTTCCTTTTGGAGCACAAGCTGTGTGCACAAGCTCCGCGTGAACTGCAACCATGTCAGATTGACTTGCCGTGATGGGAGAGGCACGAACGATGCTGAGCAGGCTTCTTTCGAGCTGAGAAAGCTGCTACTAAGTGGAACTTGTGCCTAGGAGGCAGGAGACAAAACTTTCCTTTTGGAGCACAAGCTGTGTGCACAAGCTCCGCGTGAACTGCAACCATGTCAGATTCACTTGCCGTGATGGGAGAGGCACGAACGATGCTGAGCAGGCTTCTTTCGAGCTGAGAAAGCTGCTACTAAGTGGAACTTGTGCCTAGGAGGCAGGAGACAAAACTTTCCTTTTGGAGCACAAGCTGTGTGCACAAGCTCCGCGTGAACTGCAACCATGTCAGATTGACTTGCCGTGATGGGAGAGGCACGAACGATGCTGAGCAGGCTTCTTTCGAGCTGAGAAAGCTGCTACTAAGTGGAACTTGTGCCTAGGAGCCAGGACAAAAAACTTTCCTTTTGGAGCACAAGCTGTGTGCACAAGCTCCGCGTGAACTGCAACCATGTCAGATTGACTTGCCGTGATGGGAGAGGCACGAACGATGCTGAGCAGGCTTCTTTCGAGCTGAGAAAGCTGCTACTAAGTGGAACTTGTGCCTAGGAGCCAGGACAAAAAACTTTCCTTTTGGAGCACAAGCTGTGTGCACAAGCTCCGCGTGAACTGCAACCATGTCAGATTGACTTGCCGTGATGGGAGAGGCACGAACGATGCTGAGCAGGCTTCTTTCGAGCTGAGAAAGCTGCTACTAAGTGGAACTTGTGCCTAGGAGGCAGGAGACAAAACTTTCCTTTTGGAGCACAAGCTGTGTGCACAAGCTCCGCGTGAACTGCAACCATGTCAGATTCACTTGCCGTGATGGGAGAGGCACGAACGATGCTGAGCAGGCTTCTTTCGAGCTGAGAAAGCTGCTACTAAGTGGAACTTGTGCCTAGGAGGCAGGAGACAAAACTTTCTTTTGGAGCACAAGCTGTGTGCACAAGCTCCGCGTGAACTGCAACCATGTCAGATTCACTTGCCGTGATGGGAGAGGCACGAACGATGCTGAGCAGGCTTCTTTCGAGCTGAGAAAGCTGCTACTAAGTGGAACTTGTGCCTAGGAGGCAGGAGACAAAACATTTCTTTTGGAGCACAAGCTGTGTGCACAAGCTCCGCGTGAACTGCAACCATGTCAGATTCGCTTGCCGTGATGGGAGAGGCACGAACGATGCTGAGCAGGCTTCTTTCGAGCTGAGAAAGCTGCTACTAAGTGGAACTTGTGCCTAGGAGGCAGGACAAAAAAACTTTCCTTTTGGAGCACAAGCTGTGTGCACAAGCTCCGCGTGAACTGCAACCATGTCAGATTCGCTTGCCGTGATGGGAGAGGCACGAACGATGCTGAGCAGGCTTCTTTCGAGCTGAGAAAGCTGCTACTAAGTGGAACTTGTGCCTAGGAGGCAGGAGACAAAACTTTCTTTTGGAGCACAAGCTGTGTGCACAAGCTCCGCGTGAACTGCAACCATGTCAGATTCGCTTGCCGTGATGGGAGAGGCACGAACGATGCTGAGCAGGCTTCTTTCGAGCTGAGAAAGCTGCTACTAAGTGGAACTTGTGCCTAGGAGGCAGGAGACAAAACTTTCTTTTGGAGCACAAGCTGTGTGCACAAGCTCCGCGTGAACTGCAACCATGTCAGATTCGCTTGCCGTGATGGGAGAGGCACGAACGATGCTGAGCAGGCTTCTTTCGAGCTGAGAAAGCTGCTACTAAGTGGAACTTGTGCCTAGGAGGCAGGAGACAAAACTTTCCTTTTGGAGCACAAGCTGTGTGCACAAGCTCCGCGTGAACTGCAACCATGTCAGATTCACTTGCCGTGATGGGAGAGGCACGAACGATGCTGAGCAGGCTTCTTTCGAGCTGAGAAAGCTGCTACTAAGTGGAACTTGTGCCTAGGAGGCAGGAGACAAAACTTTCCTTTTGGAGCACAAGCTGTGTGCACAAGCTCCGCGTGAACTGCAACCATGTCAGATTGACTTGCCGTGATGGGAGAGGCACGAACGATGCTGAGCAGGCTTCTTTCGAGCTGAGAAAGCTGCTACTAAGTGGAACTTGTGCCTAGGAGGCAGGAGACAAAAACTTTCCTTTTGGAGCACAAGCTGTGTGCACAAGCTCCGCGTGAACTGCAACCATGTCAGATTCGCTTGCCGTGATGGGAGAGGCACGAACGATGCTGAGCAGGCTTCTTTCGAGCTGAGAAAGCTGCTACTAAGTGGAACTTGTGCCTAGGAGGCAGGAGACAAAACTTTCCTTTTGGAGCACAAGCTGTGCGCACAAGCTCCGCGTGAACTGCAACCATGTCAGATTCACTTGCCGTGATGGGAGAGGCACGAACGATGCTGAGCAGGCTTCTTTCGAGCTGAGCAAGCTGCTACTAAGTGGAACTTGTGCCTAGGAGGCAGGAGACAAAACTTTCCTTTTGGAGCACAAGCTGTGCGCACAAGCTCCGCGTGAACTGCAACCATGTCAGATTCACTTGCCGTGATGGGAGAGGCACGAACGATGCTGAGCAGGCTTCTTTCGAGCTGAGAAAGCTGCTACTAAGTGGAACTTGTGCCTAGGAGCCAGGACAAAAAAACTTTCCTTTTGGAGCACAAGCTGTGTGCACAAGCTCCGCGTGAACTGCAACCATGTCAGATTCGCTTGCCGTGATGGGAGAGGCACGAACGATGCTGAGCAGGCTTCTTTCGAGCTGAGAAAGCTGCTACTAAGTGGAACTTGTGCCTAGGAGGCAGGAGACAAAACATTTCTTTTGGAGCACAAGCTGTGTGCACAAGCTCCGCGTGAACTGCAACCATGTCAGATTGACTTGCCGTGATGGGAGAGGCACGAACGATGCTGAGCAGGCTTCTTTCGAGCTGAGAAAGCTGCTACTAAGTGGAAATTGTGCCTAGGAGCCAGGACAAAAAAACTTTCCTTTTGGAGCACAAGCTGTGTGCACAAGCTCCGCGTGAACTGCAACCATGTCAGATTGACTTGCCGTGATGGGAGAGGCACGAACGATGCTGAGCAGGCTTCTTTCGAGCTGAGAAAGCTGCTACTAAGTGGAACTTGTGCCTAGGAGGCAGGAGACAAAACTTTCCTTTTGGAGCACAAGCTGTGTGCACAAGCTCCGCGTGAACTGCAACCATGTCAGATTCGCTTGCCGTGATGGGAGAGGCACGAACGATGCTGAGCAGGCTTCTTTCGAGCTGAGAAAGCTGCTACTAAGTGGAACTTGTGCCTAGGAGGCAGGAGACAAAACTTTCCTTTTGGAGCACAAGCTGTGTGCACAAGCTCCGCGTGAACTGCAACCATGTCAGATTCACTTGCCGTGATGGGAGAGGCACGAACGATGCTGAGCAGGCTTCTTTCGAGCTGAGAAAGCTGCTACTAAGTGGAACTTGTGCCTAGGAGCCAGGACAAAAAAACTTTCCTTTTGGAGCACAAGCTGTGTGCACAAGCTCCGCGTGAACTGCAACCATGTCAGATTCACTTGCCGTGATGGGAGAGGCACGAACGATGCTGAGCAGGCTTCTTTCGAGCTGAGAAAGCTGCTACTAAGTGGAACTTGTGCCTAGGAGGCAGGAGACAAAACTTTCCTTTTGGAGCACAAGCTGTGTGCACAAGCTCCGCGTGAACTGCAACCATGTCAGATTCACTTGCCGTGATGGGAGAGGCACGAACGATGCTGAGCAGGCTTCTTTCGAGCTGAGAAAGCTGCTACTAAGTGGAACTTGTGCCTAGGAGGCAGGAGACAAAACTTTCCTTTTGGAGCACAAGCTGTGTGCACAAGCTCCGCGTGAACTGCAACCATGTCAGATTGACTTGCCGTGATGGGAGAGGCACGAACGATGCTGAGCAGGCTTCTTTCGAGCTGAGAAAGCTGCTACTAAGTGGAAATTGTGCCTAGGAGCCAGGACAAAAAAACTTTCCTTTTGGAGCACAAGCTGTGTGCACAAGCTCCGCGTGAACTGCAACCATGTCAGATTGACTTGCCGTGATGGGAGAGGCACGAACGATGCTGAGCAGGCTTCTTTCGAGCTGAGAAAGCTGCTACTAAGTGGAACTTGTGCCTAGGAGGCAGGAGACAAAACTTTTCTTTTGGAGCACAAGCTGTGTGCACAAGCTCCGCGTGAACTGCAACCATGTCAGATTCGACTTGCCGTGATGGGAGAGGCACGAACGATGCTGAGCAGGCTTCTTTCGAGCTGAGAAAGCTGCTACTAAGTGGAACTTGTGCCTAGGAGGCAGGAGACAAAACTTTCCTTTTGGAGCACAAGCTGTGTGCACAAGCTCCGCGTGAACTGCAACCATGTCAGATTCGCTTGCCGTGATGGGAGAGGCACGAACGATGCTGAGCAGGCTTCTTTCGAGCTGAGAAAGCTGCTACTAAGTGGAACTTGTGCCTAGGAGGCAGGAGACAAAACTTTCCTTTTGGAGCACAAGCTGTGTGCACAAGCTCCGCGTGAACTGCAACCATGTCAGATTCACTTGTGCT